>LR738709.1:455859985-456206244 GCA_902687465.1 Secale cereale
GGGGGGGTGCGGAAGAGTGTCGGTCTTCCCTATGGAAAAGCAGTTGCGGCATTGGCAGGGCCGGGCGCGGGGAAAGAAATAGGCTGAAACTCACCTCCCGCACGGGCGGTTGCGTTTGGAGGCCACCCCATATCAGCGCCCCCAGCCTCCAAATATGGAGGCTCACGGGCTTGATTTGGAGCGGCCTCTTAAATTATGCAGGCTGAGGCTGGAATGGCGACTCTGCTAGACCGACTTTTTCGACGGCGGTCGCCATATAGGCAATTACTACAGCAATCCGGGTGTTGTGGCGCGATTACTAGTGTTAGTGGAACGGGTAAGATACTGATCATGCAGCACATGATCTTGTGTTCGATCTGCTGCTACCGTAACTTTTTCTAGAGCAAATAAATATCATTTTTAGATAGTATTTTGATGCGCATCTTTTGCCTTGATACTGCCCTCTTTCGATATGTGTATGATTCCACCCATGGCTACACAAAGAAGTGAGCAAACTAAAACCCGAGAAGCTGACTCGAACCAATCAATCTCCTTGTAGATACCGATTCTATCCTCTTTCCATGTGTGCATGTTTCAACTCATGTGGCTATATATAAGAGTGTTAGCAAAAATAAAAAAACCGCAAAGAGCTCCAATGTCTCCTACTGGCCAAAGAACCACACCTTTCCTAAAGCAAGTGATCCCGGGTTCGATCCAATGCATACCCCAATTGTCCTTTTTTTTCCCATGAAGTTAGAATTAGTCAACCTTTGTTAATGTTTCACCACTTATTAATTAGGTTCAGTGACAACACTTGGTAATTTTGGTTAAACATGTGTCCAGGATGGAGAAACAAGTAAATAATGTGATTGGACAAAAAATCATTATTGAAACTAACTGATTTGCAATCTTACAAAACAAGCGGTTAAATTAGCCAAAGTATGCTCGGTTAATACTCCCTCCGTCCCAAAATAAGTGTCATGGTTTTAGTTCAAACAAGTCCAAATTTAAACTAAAACCACGACACTTATTTTGGAACGGAGAGAGTACTTAAATAGGTTCGGCAATAAATGTTGGTATGTTTGGTTAAACGTGTGTCCTGGTTGGAGAAAGAAGAAGCAAACAAAGTGGTTTGAACCCAAAAATCATTAGTGGAACTCCCTGGTTTATACTTTACTCCCCATGGAGCATCTTTCCTGCCAAAGGAAAGCATCGTAAAGGAGTGAATCACATCAAGCTTCTATACCCAAATTCATCCTGCAGCAAATGCTGCATTTGCCTTAAATACCATTCCATTGTCTAAAAGATAAAAGACTGAAGCTTGAGAGCCCTACTGGCCTAACAGACAATCAGCCACGAAAAGATGACTGAGATGACTTGTAGCAAACCAATACCAGGAAAGAATCAAAAATTCTCTACCAGACAATCACGTAATCCAGTAGCAAAAATTGCTAGACAGGCGAAAGAAAATCAAGGCTTTATTCCCCGACAGTATTCAAGCCATCTCTGCCATTCCATCTTCAGCTATCCTACTTTGTTTCGCCAACTATCCTCTGTTTCTTCCCCCCCATGCAGCATGATACTGATGATAGGCACATGAAGCACGGACGTCAGGCATAAAGTAAACAGAGCAATACGGAATCGATTCCTCAGCTCCACGCAATGCAGTGACCTTCCAGTTTCCCCGTGTCTCACTGCAAAACACGGGGGGACGACGCAAGGCGCTTCCCAAAGGCATGCAATGACAGTGCACCATATGATTTCCTCTACCGCTAGAATAACAGGAGCCGCGTCGTTCTGGCAAAAGCAGGCAATGCGGAACACAACAAAAAACAAGAAACAGAGGCCGGGCGAACGGCTAGATCCTCACCGACGTCGGAGACCTTGGGGACCTTGCCGATCTGAGTGGTTATCTTGCCGGCGGCGAGCAGCTCCTTCTCCCTGGACGCCCCCCTGGAGGTGGACGGGGACGGCCTCTCCGTGTGCTTCTCGAGCGCCTCCTTGATGCGCTTCCGGTCCATCTCCGCGGCGCCGCCGAATCCCCGGTCCCTGTAGGCCGCGCCGCTCATCCCCCAGCGGTCGGCCGGAGCCCCTGCTTGCGGGAGGCCGCACGGCGCGACGTGTCGGCGCTCGCAGGCTGGACTAGGGTTTGAACTAGGCTGCGCAGGTGGGGGAGGAACGAGATGGAGAGGGGAGAGAGAGAGATCGGAACGGTGACGAGGCGCGGGGGGAGGGGGAGGGAGAGCGTGGGCGGCTGTTGTAATTACGACAGGCGCCCGGGGGTTTCCTACAAAGATGACACGCCAGCCATGCAAGATATTTTTACTCCACTGTTGGGCCCTGGAAAATAAATAAAGAGAAGTCCCCTCAAAAGCCGAAAGCCCAGTCTTTTGTTGCCAGCGACCTCGCTAGACCGTTGATTTTTTTTTTAGGGATAAACCACACTTTATTCAATGTTTGGAGCACAGTTTACAAGAATTACAAACGGGTCGTGGAGAGATCCCATCCACAAGTAGCGACCCACATTCAAAGAAGAAGAAAAATCAGCTAAATTATGAGAATCAAAGTTCATACTACGTCCTTCAAAATAAAATCGCAGCTAGTAAAGTCTCTCGCTCGAGCACAAATATCCTTGATAATAGTATTGTGGCTTCCTTCCAATCCACTGCTAGCCCCCTTGATTAATGGAATGAAATGTTCCAAGCTCAAGAAAAAAAAAACCCAACAGCTTCCTAGCATCCACTACAAAAAAACTGCTTCCCGCAGCAATACTGTCCGATTCAAAAAAAAATGATAACGTTTTCTTAATATGAATTATTTAGACAAATCAGCTCATCAATACACGATGCTTAAAAAACCTCGTCAATACACAACTTTGACCACGAATTTCTTATATAATCTCATGGATACTAATAAAATTATGAAGTATTGAGACAAATCAGCACGTGTGATTCTCAAGCGTTCAATAGAAATATCTTGGATATTTTTTTCCCAGGTGAAAGGAGGACAAGCCCCCAATTTCATCTATACCATGGAAATACAGATAGTCAAAGTTTTGAATGATTGATGAGTTTTCTTCCGAGCAGAATGTAGACGTTACGACACTCGGTACACACAAATGTGCATTGTCTTGTGTTTGTCATTTCGACAGATTGTGATAATTCCATTTGATTGAACCTTTTTTGCAAAGGAAAAAAAGTTTGATTAGCTGAGTGCAATCCGCAGAAAAATAGTTCAACAAGAATGCATTTCTTGTGGTGGGGTGCTTACCTTGTGTTTTGGTGGTAGTTGAGACTGATGCAATTTATCAACAAAAAGCTGGTAACTTATTCTTGCAACCACTTTTACTCGGCAACTCATAAAACAAGTTCATCGATCACAAGCTTGCAACCATACATGCTTTAGAAATTTATCAGGCTGCTGTGAACACAATACTCCAGTAGTCTGCAGTAGACATAAAATTTTGAGCAAGCCTTGATGTCTACAGTAATATATAGGCTTTGAAAGGCGTTTGTTAGTTGCCTGATTTGCAAAGGCCGCATTCTCAAACATCTTTCTGGTGCTGTTTTGCTTCTTCTTCTTCTTTTTCTGGTAGCGGTAGTAGATTCATGAAGCACGCTCAAATTATATTAGTCAGGTTGAACAACAGTTTATTTAGCAGCCATATTCTCAACAAATAATAAGTTGTGCCAAGTACTCGCAGATTGCAGCTCACAAACATACATTAATATTTATAACAAGACTAACTCTCGGTGTAATGAACACGACCCAGAAAATAAACTATCTCTCGACTCTCGAGCAACATTAGCTAGCATCAAGCATGTTGCAGCGTTGCAGATATTCTGATGATAGGTTATTTCTGTCTGTTAACTGTACATCTTTTTGAGGATCACCATCATGTAACGATATCATCAACCTCCGAGTGAAACACAAAGCTGGGAAATGTGGTCGTTATGTCCCTGAAACGTCAACACAAATGATTAGCAAGAATTTTCGTTGCTTCGTATCAAATGTTCATGAAAAGAACCCATGCACCACAGTGTCACCAAACATCCTATGGAAGGACGCGGCTCCCCTAACGTGCCGTGGCGCCCACTGACATGTGGCCCCGGGCCCACACGTCAGTGGCTCAACGTCAGTGGCCGTACGTCAGAGGATCCGGCTCCCCTATGGAAAGGGTACAAGAAGCCATGGCCTTTATGGTAAACTACTTTTTATGCTAGTTCAAGATAACAGTAACAGTACTGGAGGTCACATAAACAATTCCTACCATATGTAACTAGAATGTGCTTGTCTGGGTGCGGATATTTGGCTCATGATCTCCAGTCATCCCTTTAATTTGAAATTCTTGAGAAGTGCATTTCTAGGTTTCAGAAAATCAAAACAAATCCCACATGTGCATGTATGAATACACTATGAATTGCCACATAAACATGTGGGATTGTTTTAAAGATTTGCCTGAAAGTCGTAAATGCACCTTTTGAAATTTTCAAAACATAAAGATCACTGGAGCTGAGCAGCTAAAAGTAATTAGTCTCAGGCCCAGTTCTTTAGCCTCCTCCCTAGCTTTTCCCATAAGCCGCCTTCCACATTCATTGAGAGTTCTAAACTAGTTATGGGATAACTAATTTAGAAGCCTCAACAAATTTTGAGAGCGGCTTATTTTTTAAGCTAGGGAGAGGCAGCTTATTTTTTAAGCCGCCCAAAAGAACTGGCCCTCAGTTAAGCTCTAGAAATTGATTTCTCTGGAAATAGCCACATGGGGACACATAAACGTAGTTGCGGCCAATGCTTCTGAATTTATATGTTACGTCATACTCACTTGAGGTACGAAAGAGTCATTATCTTCAACAAGGAAGGATTCCTGGACACAAAATTCTCCCATTCTGTTCTGTCTATTTTACCATCCTGATTCGTATCAGCATCTGAAAAGGTCTGTCACCATTAACCAGTCATTATCGGTCTACACTTCAATACTCGACACAAGAATTATCAACAGCTTAAGCAACTAACAACTTAAAAAAGTATCCAATACCTTGTCCAGGATTGTCTCAACAATCTCGTCAGATAATCTCATCTCTGATTCGCCTAGAAGAGCAATCAACATCTGCTTTACCTGTACAAGAGGATTATAGAAATTTTAATTGATAAACGAAGGCTAATAAGTATTCCTATACTTTATACACACAAAATGGTGATGGCACCAATATCAACTTTTGGGATGACAATTGGTTCGATTGTTTACCGTTATCATTTGGTTTTTGGTGAGTATCAGAATTCTCACTTTGAGCCAATAAAAACTTTTAAATATTTGTTGTTGTTATATGTCATGTCTTGGTTTCTACGGAGTTCAGCAGCCTGTTCTTTTTTTTGGTTTGGCTTGGCTTCCAGATGGTACAGAGCATCCGTGGGGCTGCCTGGTTTTAGGGCCTAGCAAATATTGTTAGGTGTGCTGCTGCATGCTGGTCCATGTAGATGCTCTGAATTGGTAGCTACACTTTCAGTGTTAGGTCAGTCCTGCTTCCTTAGTCAGAAAAAAGCCAATCGCAGTCATTGTCGTACTAGCAATGTTTGATTTGTGAAGCATGTGCCGCAATCGTTGGAAGATATGAATTATGTTTCTAGAATGGAAGCCGAGACGAGTACATCTCCTTGTCTCTTTAATTATTATTTTGCTTCAGCAGTACATAAGTGCACACGCTACTGGATTTTTCAGTCACACAGCAACGCATTTCTTTTGTATATACGACTAATTCAGAAAATTTCAGAAGCAAAAACATGCGCAGAGGCACAAACCAAGAAGGCCAGACATTACCTCCTTCCGTTCAATAAACCCTGTACCATCCATATCATATAGCTTGAAGGAAACTGTAAATATCAAGCAGCTCAAAACCTTCAGAAAGAGAGAGAATGGTATCTATAAACTGAAGACAAGACATAAACGTAACAACTTACAATCAATTTTCTCTTCCACTGGAAAATTTGGATGGAATACATTTAAAGCTCGAACAAAGTCGCCAAAATCAATGACACCCCTTTTCTTGACATCGAAAAGGTCGAATATCTACAAGGTCAATTTCATATAAGTCAACTGTATTGATAACATTGAGCCCCAGCAAATAATATGTAATATCGCAAATGAGAATGGTTGACGAGGGGATGTATACCCGATTAGCGAAAAGATTTTCCTTCCTTGTGTTTTTGAACAATGCAAGCTGGAACTCTTCCTGCGCATATATGAATATAAGTTACTCATAGTTTCAGTTGCCAATGAAGATAGTACCCAATGACATTGAGATGATAGTTCACTGTGGTACATATAATCGCACAGATATGTACCAGTTAACATAACAACAAGTAATAAATCCTATGATATATATGACCATAAGATACAATTATAATTACGCTGGACAAGGAAGGCATTCTCCCAAGGTGTCTAGAACTCTACCATGAATGATCAAATCAAATTTTGCATTATGAACATGTGAAGCAAGCAGTTGGCTTATGTAAGAAGTAAGCCATGAAACGAGCCTTTAAGTTTAGCTAGACTACGGTAACGTGAGATGCAAGATAACAGCTAAAACCTTGAGCAGTTGAGCTACATGATGTTCACATGACTTGCAATAATATCTGATGCAGGACACATTGTGAGTTTGTGACACGGTTATCTTAGGAACAAGTTTTTTCAAGTTCTTCGCTAGAAGATGTGTTGACTTATACTAGTCTGTATGGAAAAGGCAATAATAAGAAGCCAAGAGGCATTTTTGTGCTTTAATTTGTATTCTATATTTTGCACAGGCCAGGCCACAAGAATGGAAAATTTTGCATAAAACTCAAAATCTACCTAATGGCTAATACTTACCTAAATGTGTGAAGCTTTAAAAAAAATGGAAGAGATAAAATACTTATTTAGGGCCAGGAGCATGTGCTCCCGAGCTCTACTAGGCTTTACCGTGTCATAGTTATTATGCTATAATAACGGCTCTAAGTTGTAGCTATTTATCAAACCGGGTCATTGAGTTGTACAGCAAGAATTAACGATTAGCGACATATACAACAAGAATCCATGTTCACTTACTATGTTAGAGAAAGTAGAACTATTGATGGCTAAATGAGATCACCGAAAAAGGGTATTGCCGCATAAGTTGCTCAGTTGTAAGAGGGTCAGGTACATGCGGAATGTAATTTCAGCATAGCAATGTAAGATTTCGTTTCAATGGTACCGACAGAAAGTAGGCAAAAACAGGTCTCGGGTGCTTATTTGATGACCGTATATGTCAAACTGATAAGGAACCACACGTTCGTAGAAAAGTGGTACCTTGTTGATCAGCCCGTCATCGATCACTGAGCCACTAATGCTCTTGAACAGCTCGAACAACGCCTCAACTTCGCTGACGCTGACTGCATGAACAGAACAGCAGGTGCATGGAGTCAGACAACACCCAATCAGAATTCACAAGACAGGAGGTGGATCAATAGCAGATGGCCGATGAATATCACAGCAACTAAGATATAAGTTCCCCCGCAAAAAGAAAAAGAAAAAACTAAAACATAAGTTAAGCATAACTACTGGTCAGATTATTTTCGATTTGCCTCTACTGTCTATAGGATCCATAGCAGTCTACACGGCCGGCAGCACGAAACAAGTCCCATTCCAAATCCTAATCCCGAGTGCGCGGGAGCTAGCACGCGTAGGCGGAAGCAGAAGCTGGATCCATTTACCCTCTTTGGAGAAATGAAGCGGAAGCTGGATTCACGGAATGGGTTGCGTAGGAAAGGGGAAAAGGGATGGGAGCGAGCTCGCTCACAGGCGGTCTGGGAGGCGAGGTGAACGGGGTCCTCGTAGCCGGCAGGGTGCTGCCTCCGCTTCGGCGTGGACTGGATGCACCCCATGGCCTAGCTCGCCGCGGCCGGAGAAGAGCACCTAGCGCCGCCGCGACCAATCACGCATCACCGCCGCCGCCACCCACTGCATAGAAGTGTGGAACCGCAGCGCCAGCAGGGGAGGCAGCGGGCAGCGGGCGGGCGGGCGGATCCGAGCCGTCAGCGCGGGATTCCGGCGGTCAGGGGGGGCGTGCGGGCGGGCGGGCGGTCGGCGGTCAGGTTTTGGCTGGTGGGATATGGAGTCGCGGAATCTCTCTGTAGCGGAACAACCAACAGCGAGAGCTGGTGGTAGTAGGAGTCGCCTTCCGGCTCAAGCCCCCATCCCTTTACGCACGTGACGGTCGGTCGAAATCCACCGGGACCGGGAGCGGGTCTGCTTCGAATCAGAGACCGGCCCAAAAGTCTGAGAACCTGGCCCGAGTCGTGTAGTGTGGGCGCATAAAAGACGACGCGCGCCCACACACTGAGGTCGCTCGGAACGCATACGCATGCCACTTGTCGCCCTCCCGTAGTAGATCAACCCCGAGATATTAGGGCATCTCCAATCTCAACCCCGCAAATTTCCTCCTGCATCCATCCGCGAACAAGGGAATCAGTCCGTAGACACGGATGCGAGAGGACGATATCCAACACTGACGCATATATTTCAAAAAAATTAACAAATCGGATGGAATTCATGCAAAAACGACCGGATTTCATACAAACATGACGGATTTTATTACATTTCGAACATTTAGAAAAAAAGACTCACCCCTAAACCTATCCTACGACGCCGGCGGCCGGCGTCCAATCCCGTGTCGTCCTCCATCCACCGTCTCCGTGAGCACCGGTGATAGGACCAATGAAGCGAAGGTGCGGTCTCCGACGAGGAAGAGCAGAACACGGGAGACGGACCGGCCCACATGGGATAGAAGGCACCGCCACCTTCCGTGGCCTACTCGTTCTCTAAGGAGTCCGCGACCTGTCCATCGCAGGTGGACGTGAGGTCCACGATGAAAATGGTGGCGTTGGCGCTGCCTTCGTCCCATCAGGTCGGCCGATGGTTCGTCGGTGGTGCGTAGGAGGCGCAGCTAGCGTTGTTCTCCTCCGCGGCGGCCGCTTCCTGGTGAGCGGCGGCTTAAGCACGGACGCCATCGTAGATGGCACGCTACTCCGTCAGGAAGTTGGGGTTCGTCGAGGCCATGGCCACCACGGCCTCCTCGCTTGCGCGCTCGTCGTAGATCTGACCCTCTTATGCGTCTATTTTTGCATCATGTTTTCCTACTATCATTTTATTATGTTTTGGGTCATTATTTCACTCTATGATACAATTCTTATGTTCTTGTTCTCTTATTTTACAAGTTTCATATGAAGAGAGAGATTGCCGGCAGCTGGAATTCTGGACCGGAAAGGGCTACATCAGAGATACCTATCATGCACAACTCCAAATGACCTAAAAATTTACGGAGAATTATCCTGTACAACCTAGTTCATCTCTTGTATTCAATGTTTGTCTTAAATCTCATATTGGTACATGTGGGTTGCTAGTAGTGTTGATTACATCTTGTAGTTGATGCTAGTTAGTTTATTTGGTAGAAGATTGTATGTTAAGATCCTTAATGATATTGAATACCCCTCTCATCTTGAACATGAATATGATTTGTGGGTAGTTACTTTTATTCTTGAGGACATGGGAGAAGTCCGGTTATCAGTAATCATGTGAATTTGGTATTCGTTCTATATTTTGATGATATGTATGTTGTTGCTTCCTTTATTGGTGTCATATGAACATCTACTACATGCCATGTCATCATACTTGGGCCTACAGAAAGGCATTGTCGAATAGTAATTATATGATGGGTTGCTAGAGTGATAGAAGGTTAAACCCTAGTTTATGCGCTATTCTGTAAGGGGCTGATTTGGATCCATATGTTTTATGTTATGATTAGATTTATCTTAATTCTTCTTTCGTAGTTGCGGATGCTTGCGAGAGGGGTAATCATAAGTTGGAGGCGTGTTCAAGTAAGAATATCACCCAAGCATCGGTCTAACCACATATCAAATTATCAAAGTAGCGGGCGTGAATCAAATAAACATGTTGAAAGTGGCTAGATGAAATTTTCATGTGTCCTCAAGAACGCTTTGCTTATTATAAGAGAATGTTTCGACCCGTCCTTTGCTATAAAGAGGGGGGCACCTGGGTGGGCACAACCCACCAGGGCGCGCCCCCCTCCTGGCGCGCCCAGGTGGGTTGTTCCCACCTGGTGGCCCCGCAGACCCAGAAACCGACGCTATAAAATTCTATTTTTCCAGAAAAAATCAGGGAGAAAGAATTATCGCGATCCACGAGATGGAGCCGTCGCCACCTTCTGTTCTTCGTCGGGAGGCCAGATCTAGAGTCCGTTTGGGGCTTCGGAGAGGGGGAACTTTGTTCTTCGTCATCACCAACCCTTCTCCATCGCTAATTCCATGATGTTCCCCATCGGGAGTTAGTAATTCCTTCATGGGCTCGCTGGTCGGCGAGGAGTTGGATGAGATTCATCATGTAATCGAGTTAGTTTTGTTAGGGCATGATCCCTAATATCCATTATGTTCTAAGATTGATGTTGCTATGACTTTGCCGTGCTTAGAGCAACTCTAGCATACCCCGCATCCCGCCGGCCCGCAAAATGCGTTTGCAGTTCGTGAAAAACGGCATTTGCGGGCCGGCGCGGACGGACACAGATGCAGACCCCTCAAACGGACCCGTATAAAAGGATATTCGTGGAATATTCTTTTTAACGGGTCGGCTTATGCGGGGTCTGATCGGATATCGCCGCGTCGACCCGCAAACAGAAAATGCCCAATTCTCGCATTTGACGTGGGTTCTCACAAATAGTTTCAAATTCAAAATAAAATAACACAACACGCGCAAATAAAAGCCCAGTTTAACAAATGCAAAAGAGGGTTTTGCAAAAGTGACGCCCACGTCCGGCATCTTATTGGTCGATCATCACTCCGCGCCGTCGAGTCCATCTTGAATTTCATCTCCACCACCACCGAATCCTCTTCTGGCGCTTGTTCCAACTCCCGCACCGAAATCATCGACGTTGCCACCATATGGAGCAGAGAAAACATCTCCTGGACTGTAACACGCATCGGCCAACGCAACCATTATCCTCTTCAAGACTTCTCTCCTTGCCATATTATGTCATGTTTTGGTGAGGTCGTCCATGTCATTGCGGTTCATTGACATGATCTTGTTCTCCTCGGTGAGCAACTTGAAAAATGATTTGTTTTCAGCGGAGCGTGCTCTTCTCTCCTCGATGGCACCTTTGCGGAGCCCCTCTTTTTTGAGCAGTTGCCACTTTTCTTGCTTCTCTTTTGCCTTCTTCTCGACCAACTCTTTCTTGATCTCCAACGACTTCAACAATATCAACTCGTTTGATTGCACCATGGCATCAATCTTCTCCCTCAAGCTCGATGCTTCTTGCTCTCTCTTCATCTTCTCCTTAGTCTTCTTGTCACCATCGGGCTAGTTCAAATTTCTTGGGCCATCATCATCCTCATATTCATCCATGTTTGTAAGTGAGCCTCTCTTCGGTTGGGATTCTTTGTCGATCAACTTCCACTTCTCATAGTTTTGGAGCAACTCCCAATAATGATCTAGTTTGAAGAATTTGCCTCCTGAAGCTTCTATGTCTTTGTATCTATGTTGGGCAATCTTGTCCTACACAATGTGAACAAAGTGATGCAATCATTTCATATGATGTGAATATGATGATGCACAACTTGAATAATGGAAAAACAAACTCACATAGTCGGATTCAATGGTTCCACTTGGAGGTGCATTGCGTACTTGCTCCAAACAAGCTGCCCAACGGTTGCACATAGGCTTGATATTCTCCCAACGCCCTTGAAGCGACCGAAATGTGTGTGGAGTCCTATTGGGATGATTTGCCATAATGCGGAAGTATTGCTCTTCGATCCTTTGCCAATACCTCTTGGCGGTTTGAGAAGTACCCGTGCATGCATCAAGAGACACCGCACTCCATGCTTTGATCAAGGCTTGATCTTCCAATATTGTGTAGTTCTTCGATCTTTGGCTCTTCCCAGTTTTTTGTTTGCGATTGCTCATACGCTTCCGCATCGATCTCCTCCAATTCTTCCTCACAACCATGATCATCCACGCCGCCCTCCGTTTCATTGTAGTCGAATGCGGCAAATGGGATTTGATCAATGTCAACGGCGTTGGTGTCCAACAAGTTCACGAACTCGGCAGTTGCATTGTTTGAACCACCGATATAGTGCACGATAACAAGTCACGAGTTGTCGCAAACAAATGGCGTAAATGAAAGGAAATTGCCTTGACCCAAAGACGCATACCTTTCGGCCATTTCGTCGAACACCTCGCTTGCGGGGGGAGCAACGCCGTTGAACGGCATCGCTGGGGCACCTCTTTTTGGGATGGAGTGAGAGAATGAAGGAGGAGGCCTCTTCGTCGGAACCTTCTTGCGCTTTACGCCGGAGACCTTGCCGCCCTTCTCCATCGCCGGCCGGGATCGCACTGCGGCGTTGGCGGCCAGAGCGCGGGCCTTCGTGGCGACGACAGTCGGATTCCCGCCATGCACGACCACGTTGCCCTGCAGCTTGCGGGCATGCGTGGCGTTAGCTTGGGCGACGGCGGCGGGGCCAACATGGCTAGCGACGAGATCGTCCCAAGGGGAAGGAGAGTGCGTGACCTCGACGGTGATGGGGGATAGTAGGGAGTCGTCCATGGCGGCGAGGGACGGCCGGGGGAGGATGCACAGGAGCTTGCGGTGGCGGGGCAATGGTGGAGGAGGGTGGGGGATCGAGAAAGGGCGTGCGGAAATGTCCCTACCGCCAAATCTAGCTGCGGATAGGGGCTGAGCTCGGGTCAGCCTACCAGACCGTGAAATTGGAGGTTGGGGGAGAAGTTTTGCCGCGCCCCGCAAAAAAATTGCGGGCCGGGGCGGGATGAGGCGTCTGATCGGGCAGGTTTTCCCGCCCCAACCCGCACTTTGGCGATTATTTTGCGGGCCAGGGCGGGATGCGGGGTCTACTAGAGTTGCTCTTAATGCTTGTCACTTTGGGCTCAGGTGCCATGATTTCAGATTTGGACCGTTTATGTTATCACCATTATATCCATGTTCTAGATCCAATCTTGCAAGTTATAGTCACCTACTACGTGTTATGATCCGGCAACCCTGGAGTGACAATAGTCGGGACCACTCCCGGTGATGACCGTAGTTTGAGGAGTTCATGTATTCACCATGTGTTAATGCTTTGTTCCGGTTCTCTATTCAAAGGAGGCCTTAATATCCCCTAGTTTCCAATTGGACCCCACTGCCACGGGAGGGTAGGACAAAATATGTCATGCAAGTTCTTTCCATAAGCATGTATGACTATTTACGTAATACATGCCTACATTAAATTGATGAACCGGAGCTAGTGTCGTATCTGAAGGAAATATGCCCTAGAGGGAATAATAATGTTGTTATTTATATTTCCTTATATCATGATAAATGTTTATTATTCATGCTAGAATTGTATTAATCGAAAACTTAGTACATGTGTGAAACTGTGAATACATAGACAAAACAAAGTGTCCCTAGTATGCCTCTCCTTGACTAGCTTGTTGATCAAAGATGGTTATGTTTCCTAACCATAGACATGTGTTGTCATTTGATGAACGGGATCACATCATTAGAGAATGATGTGGTGGACAAGACTCATCCGTTAGCTTACCATAATGATTGTTTAGTTTCATTGCTATTGCTTTCTTCATGACTTATACATGTTCCTCTCACTATGAGATTATGCAACTTCCGAATACCAGAAGAACACCTTGTGTGCTATCAAACGTCACAATGTAACTGGGTGATTATAAAGATGCTCTACAGGTGTTTCCGAAGGTGTTTGTGGTGTTGGCATAGATCGAGAATAGGATTTGTCACTTCGAATGTCGGAGAGGTATCTCTGGGCCTTCTCGGTAATACACATCATAATAAGCCTTGCAAGCAAATGACTAATGAGTTAGTCAAGAGATGATGTATTATAGAATGAGTAAAGAGACTTGCCGGTAACTATATTGAACTAGGTATGATGATACCGACGATCGAATCTCGGGCAAGTAACATACTGATGACAAAGTGAACAACGCATGTTGTTATGCAGTTTGACCGATAAAGATCTTCGTAGAATATGTAGGAGCCAATATGAGCATCTAGGTTCCACTATTGGTTATTGGTCTGAGATGTGTCTTGGTCATGTCTACATAGTTCTCGAACCCGTAGGGTCCGCACGCTTAATGTTCGATGATGATTTGTATTATGAGTTATGTAATTTGATGACCGAAGTTTGTTCAGAGTCCCTAATGAGATCACAGACATGACGAGGAGTCTCGAAATGGTCGAGAGGTAAAGATTCATATATTGGAAGGCTATATTCGAACATCGGAAAGGTTCCGAGTGATTCGGGTATTTTTCGGAGTAGCGGGGAGTTACGGAAATTCGTCCGGGGAAGTATTGGGCCTTATTGGGCTTTAGTGGAAAGGAGAGAAGGGCCACAAGGGGAGGCAGCACGCCCCCCCCATGGGCAGGTCCAAATTGGACTAGGAGGGGGCGGCGCCCCCCTCTTTCCTTCTCCCTCTCCTCCTCCTTCCCTCTCTCCACCTCTTGGAAAAGGAAAGGGGACTCCAACTAGGATTGGGAATCCTAGTTGGACTCCTCCTATAGATGTGCCCCTCCTAGGCCGGCCTCCTCCTCCTCCCTCCTTTATATACGTGGGGAGGGGGCACCCCAAAGGCGCACCAAAGTTTCTCTTAGCCGTGTACGGTGCCCTCCTCCACAGTTACACACCTCAGTCATATCGTTGCAGTGCTTAGGCGATGCACTGCGCCGATAACTTCATCATCACCGTCACCACACCGTCGTGCTGACGAAACTCTCCCTCGTTCTCAACTGGATCAAGAGCTCGAGGGACGTCATCGAGCTGAACGTGTGCTGAACACGGAGGTGTCGTACATTCGGTGCTTGGATCAGTTGGATCGCGAAGATGTTCGACTACATCAAGCGCGTTACTAAAACGCTTCCGCTTTCGGTCTACAAGGGTACATGGACACACTCTCCCCGCTCGTTGCCATGCTTCTCCTAGATAGATCTTGCGTGATCGTAGGTAATGTTTTTGAAATACTACGTTCCCCAACAGTATCGCCCTAGGTTATAATTGTCTCATGATGAATATTATCCAACAAGTCACCGATCCAATGCCTACAAATTTATCTTATATTGTTCTTGCTAAGTTATTGCTATCGTTACTGTTGCACTTGTTACAAAACTACTGCTATCACTGTTACCGTTATTGTTACTGCTGTCACTATTATCAAATCTATCATATTACTTTGCTATTGATCACATTGCTGCAGATAATTAATCTCCAATTGTGGTTGAATTGACAACTCAACTGTTAATACCTTCAAAGATTCTTTGGCTCCCCTTTTGTCGAATCTATAAATTTGGGTTGAATACTCTACGCTCAAAAACTGTTGCGATCCCCTATACTTATGGGTTATCAAAACCTTTTTCTGCCGCCGTTGCCGGGGAACATAACTATATTTGTTGAGTCATTTGGTACTATTATCAATTTATCACTATGAAGAATCTGAAGGATGATAATACTAAGATTTATCCCTCTAAGACGAGGGGAGGTATGGAACTGCCATCCAGTTCTGCTTTAGATTCACCTTCTGTTATAAGTAAACTTGCAACACCACCACATGCTATCAATTATGACATGTCACAAGTTATTGATGATGCTACTTCTGCTATGAATGATACTTATGATGATGCTAGTACCTTGCTTGATGATTTTGTGCCACTTGGTGATTTTCTTGATGATGAGCTTGAAACTGAAACTCCTGAAACACCTGCTAGAACTAGCCTTCCTAGATATGAATTTCCTAAGGTACCAGAAGGTTATGTTATGAATAAGGAGACAACTAGAGATATTCTTGCTTGTAAGGATAGAGATGATCTAGAGAAATTATTATGCAGGTATGAAGAAAAATCTCTGAATGCTAGAATGAAATATGATCCTAAGTTTGCTACTTCACCTATCTTTATTGATGATAATGATTATGAATTCTCTGTCGACCCAGAGTTAATTACTTTGGTTGAATCTGATTCTTTCCATGGTTATGAAACTGAAACTGTTGTGGCACATCTTACTAAGTTGAATGGCAGAGCCAACCTTTTTACTCATGATGAGAAGGCTCGCTATTACTTTATTCTCAAACTATTTCCGTTCTCATTAAAGGGTGATGCTAAAGCTTGGTACAATACTCTTGCTCTTGGTTGTGTGTGTAGTCCTCGGGATATGATTTATTACTTCTCTGAAAAATATTTCCCTGCTCATAAGAAAGAAGCTGCATTACAGGAAATATTTAACTTTGTGCAAACTAAAGAAGAGAGTCTCCCACAAGCTTGGGGAGGCTTTGCTAGTTACTTAATGCTTTGCCTGATCATCCTCTTAAGAAAAATGAAATACTTGATATCTTCTATAATGGACTAACCGATGCTTCTAGGGATTTCCTGGATAGTTGTGCTGGTGTGTTTTCAGGGAACGAACTATTGGGCAAGCTGGAGAATTATTGAAAAATTATGATGATTGGACTCTTCCTGAACCATCGCCTAAACCCACTCCGAAGAAGAGGGTATATTATATCTCAGTCCTGAAGATATGCAAGGGGCAAAGAAATCTATGAAGGAAAAAGATATTAAAGCTGAGGATGTTAAAAATTTACCTCCTATTGAAGAAATATATGGGCTTAATACACCACCACCACCTAAGGTGGTAGAGGTAATTTCTCTAATGAAGTTCAATGATAATAATAATCCTCGCAATTTGCACCCTAGCCAATGCCTTTATGAGTTTGACAACTACATTAGAAAACAAGATCACTTCAATGCAAGTGTTATGAAACAATTGAAATATAATTCTGATAGGATTGCTCGCTTGAGTGACTTGTTATTTAGAATCTCAAATGATGTTAGAGGTGTTGGAAAGCATGCTTCTATGGTTCAAACTCAGTTAGAACAAGTTGCTAAATCTCAAAGAGAATTGCTTGATGAAATGAATAACAACATACATGACTTTGCTGTTAGAGTTGCAACTAGAGGAGGTAAAATGAATCAAGAACCACTTTATCCTGAGGGACACCCAAAAATAATTGAACAAGGCTCACAAAGAAATAACACTAGTGCACCTAGTCCGTCTAGAAAGAAAAAGAATAAGAAAAATGATAGGACTTCACATGCTTCTAGTGAACCTGGAGTAGAAAAACCTCCTGATAATGATAATGAAACTTCTATCTCTGATGCTGAAACTCAGTCTGGTAATGAACACTCACCTTCTGATAATGAAAATGATAATGATGTGGTTCATGAAAATACTCAAACAAATAATAAAGAACCAGACAATTATGTTGAGATAGAACCACCAGTTGATCTTGATAACCCACAACCTAAGAGTAAAAGGTATGATAAAGGTGACTTTGTGGCTAGAAAACACGATAAAGAAAGAGAACCGTGGGTTCAAAAACCTATGCCCCTTCCACCTAAGTCAACTAAAAAGAAAGATGGTGAAGAATTCGTGCGGGGAAGTATTGGGCCTTATTGGGCTTTAGTGGAAAGGAGAGAAGGGCCACAAGGGGAGGCAGCGCGCGCCCCCATGGGCTGGTCCGAATTGGACTAGGAGGGGGCGACGCCCCCCCTATTTCCTTCTCCTCTCCTCCTCCTTCCCTCTCTCCACCTCGTGAAAAAGGAAAGGGGATTCTAACTAGGATTGGGAATCCTAGTTGGACTCTCCCTATAGGCGCGCCCCTTTTAGGCCGGCCTCCTCTTCCTCCCTCCTTTATATACGTGGGAAGGGGGCACCCAAAAGGCACACCAAAGTTTCTCTGAGCCGTGTGTGGTGCCCCCCTCCATAGTTACACACCTCGGTCATATCGTTACAGTGCTTAGGCGAAGCGCTGCGCCGGTAACTTCATCATCACCGTCACCACACCGTCGTGCTGACGAAACTCTCCCTCATCCTCAATTGGATCAAGAGCTCGAGGGACGTCATCAAGTTGAACGTGTGCTGGACATGGAGGTGCCGTACGTTCGGTGCTTGGATCGGTTGGATCGCGAAGACGTTCGACCACATCAACCGCGTTACTAAAACGCTTCCGCTTTCAGTCTATGAGGGTACGTGGACACACTCTCCTCGCGCGTTGCTATGCTTCTCGTAGATAGATCTTGCGTGATCGTAGGTATTTTTTTTGAAATACTACGTTCCCCAACAGTGGCATCATGAGCCAGGTCTATGCGTAGATGATATACACGAGTAGAACACAATGAGTTGTGGGTGATAATAGTCATATTGTTTACCAGCATGTCATACTTTGATTCGGCGGTATTGTTGGATGAAGCGGCCCGGGCCAACATTACATGACCCCGTTCATGAGACTAGTTCTACCGACGTGCTTTGCACATAGGTGGCTGGCGGGTGTCAGTTTCTCCAACTTTAGTTGAATCGAGTGTGACTACGCCCGGTCCTTGTTGAAGGTTAAAACAACACACTTGACAAAAAAACGTTGTGGTTCTGATGCGTAGGTAAGAAGGGTTCTTGCTAAGCCCGTAGCAGCCACGCAAAACTTGCAACAACAAAGTAGAGGACGTCTAACTTGTTTTTGCAGGGCATGTTGTGATGTGATATGGTCAAGACGTGATGAGTTATACGTTATTGTATGAGATGATCATATTTTATAAATTATCAGCAACCGACAGGAGCCTTATGGTTGTCTCTTTATTGTATGAATTGCGAAAGCCATGTAATTACTTTACTTTATCACTATGAGTTAGCGATAGTAGTAGCATCAATAGTTGGCGAGATGACCACGACACTACGATGAAGATCATGGTGTCAAGACGGTGATGATGGAGATCATGACAATGCTTTGGAGATGGAGATCAAAAGCACAAGATGATGATGGTTGTATAATGTCACATATTTTGATTGCATGTGATGTTTATCTTATTATGCTTCTTATTTTGCTTAGTACGGCAGTAGCATTATAAGATGATCCCTTACAAAATTTCAAGGTACAAGTGTTCTCCCTGAGTATGCACCATTGTGATAGTTCGTCATGCCGAGACACCACGTGATGATCGGGTGTGATAAGCTCTACGTTCAAATACAACAGGTGTAAGAGAGTTTTGCACATGCATAATACTCGGGTTAAACTTGACGAGCCTAGCATGCACATACATGGCCTCGAAACACTGGAGACCGAAAGGTCGAGCGTGAATCATATAGTAGATATGATCAACATAAGATGTTCACTGTTGAAAACTACTCCATCTCACGTGATGATCGGACATGGTTTAGTAGATATGGATCACGTGATCATTTAGATGACTTGAGGGATGTCTATCTAAGTGTAAGTTCTTAAGTAATATGATTAATTGAACTTTAATTTATCATGAAATTAGTCCTCATAGTATTTTTAGATTATGTTATAGATCAATAGCTCGCGTCATAGCTCCCCTATGTTTTTGATATGTTCCTAGAGAAAACTAAGTTGAAAGATGTTAGTAGCAATGATGCATACTAGGTCCGTGATCTGAGGATTATCCTCATTGCTGCATAGAAGTATTATGTCTTTGATGCACCGCTAGGTGACAACCCTATTGCAGGAGCAGATGCAGACGTTATGAACGTTTGACAAGCTTGGTTTGACGACTAATTGATAGTTTAGTGCACCATGCTTTACGGCTTATAACTGGGACTTCAAAAACGTTTTGAACGCCATAGAGCATATGAGATGTTCCAAGAGTTGAAAATAGTATTTCAGACTCATGCCCGTGTCGAGAGGTATGAGACCTCTGACAAGTACTTTGCCTACAAGATGGAGGAGAATAACTCAACCAATGAGCATGTACTCGGAATGTCTGAGTACTACAATCGCTTGAATCAAGTGGGAGTCAATCTTCTAGATAAGATAGATTTACAGAGTTCTCTAGTCACTATCACCAAGTTACTAGAACTTCGTGATGAACTATAATATGCAAGGGATGACGAAAACGATTCCCGAGCTCTTCGTGATGCTGAAATCAATGAAGGTAGAAATCAAGAAAGAGCATCAATTGTTGATGATTAAGAAGACCACTAGTTTCAAGAAAAGGGCAAGGGGAAGAAAGGGAACTTCAAGAAGAATGCAAGCAAGTTGTCACTCCCGTGAAGAAGCCCAAAGCTGGACCTAAGCCTGAAACTGAGTGCTTCTAACTGCAAAGGAAATGGTCACTGGAAGCGGAAGTTCCCCGAATATTTGGCGGATAAGAAGGATGGGGAAGTGAACAAAGGTATACTTGATATACATATTGATAATGTGCACCTCACTAGTGTTCATAGTAGCCCCTGGGTATTTGATACTTGTTCGGTTGCTAAAATTAGAAAATTGAAACATGAGTTGCAGAATAAACAGAGACTAGTTGAGGGTGAGGTGACGATGTGTGTTGGAAGTAGTTCAAATATTGATACGATCATCATCACACACTCCCTGTACTTTCGGGATTAGTGTTAAACCTAAATAAATGTTATTTGGTGAGCATGAACAAGATTGGATTGTGTTTATTGCAATACGGTTATTCATTTAAGTGAGAGAATAATTGTTATTATGTTTACATGAATAAAACCTTCTATGGTCATACACCCAAGGTGAATGGTTTATTGAATATCGATCATAGTAAATACACATGTTCATAATATTGAAGCCAAAAGATGCAGAGTTGATAATGATAGTGCAACATACCTGTGGCACTGCCGTTTAGGTTATATTGGTGTAAAGCGCATGAAGGAACTCCATGCTGATGGACTTTTGGAATCACTTGATTATGAATCATTTGATGCTTGCGAGCCATGCCTCGTGGGCAAGATGACTAAAACTCCGTTCTCCGGAACAATGGAGCAAGCAAGTGACTTATTGGAAATAATACATACTGATGTATGCAGACCAATGAGTGTTGATGCTCGCGGTGGGTATCATTATTTTCTCACCTTCACTGATGATTTGAGCAGATATGGGTATATCTACTTGATGAAGCACAAGTTTGAAACATTTGAAAAGTTCAAAATGAAGTAGAGAATCATCGTAACAAGAAAATAAAGTTTCTATGATCTGATCGTGGAGGCGAATATTTGAGTTATGAGTTTGGTCTTCATTTGAAACAATGTGGAATAGTTTCACAGCTCACGCCACCTGGAACACCACAGTGTAATGGTGTGTCTGAACGTCGTAACCGTACTTTAGATATGGTGCGATCTATGTTGTCTCTTACCGATTTACCACTATCGTTTTGGGGTTATGCATTAGAGACAACTACATCACGTTAAATAGGGCACCATCTAAATCCGTTGAGATGACACCGTATGAACTGTGGTTTGGTAAGAAACTAAAGTTTTAAAGTTTGGGATTGCGATGCTTATGTGAAAAAACGTCGGCCTGATAAGCTCAAACCCAAATCGAAGAAATGCGTCTTCATAGGATACCCAAAAGAAATTGTTGGGTACACCTTCTATCACAGATCCGAAGGCAAGATATTCGTTACAAAAAAATGGATCCTTTCTAGAGAAGGAGTTTCCCTCGAAAGAAGTGAGTGGGAGAAAAGTAGAACTTGATGGGGTACTTGATACGTCTCCAACGTATCTATAATTTTTGATTGTTCCATGCTATTATTTATGAAGTCTTGGATGTTTAATGGGCTTTATCATTCACTTTTATATCATTTTTGGGACTAACCTACTAACCCAAAGGCCCAGTCCAGATTGCTGTTTTTTGCCTATTTCAGGGTTTTGCAGAAAAAGAATATCAAACGGAGTCCAAACGGAATGAAACCTTCGCGAGAGATATTTTTGGAGAAAATCACGCCAGAGGAACTTGAGAACCACGTCAGGGGAGCCTCGAGTGGCCCTCGAGGGTGGGGGGCGCGCCCCCCTTCCCAGGGCGCGCCCCCCTGCCTCGAGGCCCACTCGAGCGTCCCCCGGTGCCCTCCTTCTTCCTATATAAGTCCACGTACCCCAGAAACTCCATATACAAAGAGAAAACCCTAATCCCACCACCGTAGCTTCTGTTCCCGTGGAGATCCCATCTTGGAGCCTGTTCCGGAGCTCCACCGGAGGGGGATCCATCACAGAGGCCTTCATCATCATCATCATCATCGCCCTCCCCATGAGTTGTGAGTAGTTTACCACAGACCTTCGAGTCTATAGCTAGTATCTAGATGGCTTCTTCTCTCTCTCTGAATCTCAATACAAAGTTCTCCTCGGTCTTCGAGGAGATCTATTCGATGTAATCTCTTTTTGCGGTGTGTTTGTCGAGATCCGATGAATTGTGAGTTTATGATCAAGGTTATGTATGAAAGATATTTGGTTCTTCTCTGAACTTTTTATGTGTGCTCATAATATCCTTGGAAGTCTCTTCGAATTATTGGTTTGGTTTGGCCTACTAGATCTATAGTTCTTGCAATGGGAGAAGTGCTTGGCTTTGGGTTCAATCTTGCAGTGTCCTTTCCCAGTGACAGTAGGGGCAGCAAGGCATGTATTGTATTGTTGCCATCCAATTACCATATGAATTTATCATGAGAGCCACTTATGGATTGCCTTCCAAAGATGGCAATACCTAGATTTATCTTGTATCGTGCCTAGCTAGGGGCGTAAAACGATAGCGCTTGTTGGGAGGCAACCCAATTTTATGTTTTTTGTTTTTGTTGCTGTTAGGTAATAAATATTGCATCTAGCCACTGATTATATCTGGTTTCATGTTTTGCTTAGTGTTTATGCCAAGTAGAACCTTTGTGAAGACTTGTGTGAAGTTTATATGATCTTGTTGTGAAAAACAGAATCATTAGCGCTTGCTAAAGTAGTCGTGGGATTTTACTGGAGCGTGCTTTTTAATTGATTCTTTTTGCAGATGATTGGTAGACAAATTCCTAAAATTTACCAATTTATTTTGAATTTTTTAGAGTTCCAGAAGTAGGCAAACCCTGCAGATTACTACAGACTGTTCTGTTTTTTGACAGATTCTGTTTTTCGTGTGTTGTTTGCTTATTCCGATGCATCTATGAGTAGTATTGGAGGATATGAACCATAGATAAGTTGTAGTAAAGTAGGTTTAACACCAATGTAAACAAAGAATGAATTCATTGCTGTACCTTTGAGTAGTGGTTTGCTTTCTTATACTAACAGAGCTCATGAGAATTTTTGTCTAAGTTTTGTGTTGTGAAGTTTTCAAGTTTTGAGTATTGCTTTATTGGACTATGGAACAAGGAGTAGCAAAGGCCTAAGCTTGGGGATTCCCATGGAACCCCAAGTAAATTCAAGATAATCAAAGGCCTAAGCTTGGGGATTCCCATGGAACCCCAAGTAAATTCGTCTTCATCCATCGGTAACTATACTTGGAGCTATATTTTATTCGCAACATGATATGTGTTTTGCTTGGAGCGTCTTGTATAATTTGAGTCTTTGCTTGTTAGTTTGCCACAATCATTCTTGCTGGACACACCTATTTGAGAGAGTTAAAATGGCCTAGAAATTGTTAGAACACTCTAGGTGCTTCACTTATATCTTTTGAGTTGAATAGTTTTTGCTCTAGTGCTTCATTTATATTTTTTAGAGCACGGTGGTGGTAATATTTTGTAGAAATTGTTGAACTCTCACGCTTCACTTATATCTATTTGAGAGTCTATTAAAACAGCATGGTAATTGTTGAACTCTCACGCTTCACACTAAGTGCATTGAATAGAATGAGATGTTGGATGCTTGATAATTGTTTTGAGATATGAGGATAGTGATATTAGAGTCACGCTAGTGGAGTTATTATGAAATTGAGAAATACTTGTGTTAAGGTTAGTGATTCCCGTATCATGCACATATGGTGAACCTCTATGTGAAGAAGTTAGAGCATGAGGTATTTGTAGAGCGCCAACCTTTGTGTGGAGGTCGGGGGCGCACGATGGTTAACTCCTACCAACCTCCCCCTAGGAGCATGCGTTGATTGCTTTGTTTTGATGACTCGTAGATTTTTGTAATAAGTATATGAGTTCTTATGACTAATGTTGAGTCCATGAATTATACGCACTCTCACCCTTCCACCATTGCTAGCCTCTCTTGTACCGCGCAACTTTCGCTGGTGCCATAAAACCACAATATATCCTTCATCAAAACAGCCACCATACCTACCTATTATGGCATTTCCATAGCCATTCCGAGATATATTGCCATGCAACTTTCCACCATTCCGTTTATATGACACGCATCATATTGTCATATTGCCATGCATGATCATGTAGTTGACGTCGTAGTTGTGGCAAAGCCACCATGCATAATTTTTCATATATGTCACTCTTGATTCATTGCATATCCCGGTACACCACGGGAGGCATTCATGTAGAGTCATACTTAGTGTAGTATCGAGTTGTAATAAAAAGTGTGATGATCATCATTATTAGAGCATTGTCCCATGTGAGGAAAGGCCAAAAAAAGAGATAGCCCAAAAAAATAGAGAGGGGCTAATAAAAAAAAAGAGAAAGCTCCTCCAAAAAAATGAGAGAAAAGAGAGAAGAGACAATTGCTACTATCTTTTTCCACACTTGTGCTTCAAAGTAGCACTATGTTCTTCATTGTAGAGAGTCTCATGTTTAGTCACTTTCACATACTAGTGGGAATTTTCATTATAGAACTTGGCTTGTATATTCCAACGATGGGCTTCCTCAAATGCCCTAGGTCTTCATGAGCAAACAAGTTGGATGCACACCCACTAGTTTCTTTTGTTGAGCTTTCATTCATATTTAGATCTAGTGCATCCGTTGCATGGCAATCCCTACTCACTCACATTGATATCTATTGATGGGCATCTCCATAGCCCGTTGATACGCCTAGTCGATGTGAGACTATCTCCATCATTTTTTTCTTCTCCACAACCACCTCTATTCCACCCATAGTGCTATATCCATGGCTCACGCTCATATATTGCGTGAAAGTTGAAAGGTTTGAAAAGATAGAGTATGAAAACAAATGCTTGGCTGAAATCGGGATTGTGCATGATATGAATATTTTGTGTGATGAAGACGGAGCATATCCAGACTATATGATTTGTAGGGATAACTTTCTTTAGCCATAGTATTTTGAGAAGACATGATTGCTTTGTTAGTATTGCTTGAAGTATTGTTTTTTCTTATGTCAATATAGACTTTTATTTTGAATCTTTCAGATCTGAACATTCATGCCACAATTAAGAGAATTACATTGAAAAACTATATTGGTTAGCATTCCACATCAAAAATTCTTTCTTTATCATTTACCTACTCGAGGACGAGCAGGAATTAAGCTTGGGGATGCTTGATACGTCTCCAACGTATCTATAATTTTTGATTGTTCCATGCTATTATTTATGAAGTCTTGGATGTTTAATGGGCTTTATCATTCACTTTTATATCATTTTTTGAACTAACCTACTAACCCAAAGGCCCAGTCCAGATTGCTGTTTTTTTTGCCTATTTCAGGGTTTTGCAGAAAAAGAATATCAAACGGAGTCCAAACAGAATGAAACCTTCGCGAGAGATATTTTTGGAGAAAATCATGCCAGAGGAACTTGAGAACCACGTCACGGGAGCGTCGAGTGGCCCTCGAGGGTGGGGGGCGCGTCCCCCTTCCCACGGCGCGCCCCCTGCCTCGAGGCCCACTCGAGCGTCCCCCGGTGCCCTCCTTCTTCCTATATAAGTCCACGTACCCTAGAAACTCAGTATACAGAGGAAAACCCTAATTCCACCGCCGTAGCTTCTGTTCCCGTGGAGATCCCATCTTGGAGCCTGTTCCGGAGCTCCACCGGAGGGGGATCCATCACGGATGCCTTCATCATCATCATCATCGCCCTCACCATGAGTTGTGAGTAGTTACCACAGACCTTTGGGTCCATAGCTAGTATCTAGATGGGTTCTTCTCTCTCTGGATCTCAATACAAAGTTCTCCTCGGTCTTCAAGGAGATCTATTCGATGTAATCTCTTTTTGCGGTGTGTTTGTCGAGATCCGATGAATTGTGAGTTTATGATCAAGGTTATCTATGAAAGATATGTGTGCTCATAATATCCTTGCAAGTCTCTTCGAATTATTGGTTTGGTTTGGCCTACTAGATCTATAGTTCTTGCAATGGGAGAAGTGCTTGCTTTGGTTTCAATCTTGCGGTGTTCTTTCCCAGTGACAGTAGGGGCAGCAAGGCACGTATTGTATTGTTGCCATCGAGGATAAAAAGATGGGGTTTATATCATATTGCTTGAGTTTATCCCTCTACATCATGTCATCTTGCTTAAGGCGTTACTCTGTTCGTATGAACTCAATACACTAGATGCATGCTGGATAGCGGTCGATGTGTGGAGTAATAGTAGTAGATGCAGGCAGGAGTCGGTCTACTTGTCTCGGACGTGATGCCTATATACAATGATCATGCCTAGATAGTCTCATAATTATTCGCTTTCCTATCAATTGCTCGAGCAATTTGTTTACCCGCCGTAGAATATCTCTATCATGAGAGAAGCCACTAGAGAAAACTATGGCCCCCGGGTCTATTCTCAACATATCAATCTACATCTACTTTACTTTTATCGCTTTTATTTGCCATTTTATTAAACTAAAAATACCAAAAATATAAACTATCATCTCTATCAAATCTCACTTTCGTAAGTGATCGTAAAGGGATTGACAACCCCATATTGCGCTGGCTGCAAAGTTCTTATTTGTTTGTGCAGGTGCGAGGGACTCGCGCGTGGTCTCCTACTGGATTGATACCTTGGGTCTCAAAAACTGAGGGAAATACTTATGGTAATGTGCTGCATCTCCCTTTCCTCTTCGAGGGAATACAACGCAAGCTCAAGAGGTAGCAGTAATTGTACCTTCTCCCAAATTGGAAAGTAGCTCATCACATAAATTAGTCCCAGTGATTCCTACACCAATTAGTGAGGGAGCTAATGATGATGATCATGAAACTTCAGATCAAGTTACTACCGAACCTCGTACGTCAACCAGAGTACATTCCGCACCAGAGTGGCACGGTAACCCTATTCTGGAGGTCATGTTACTAGACTATGATGAACCTACGAACTATGAGGAAGAGATGATGAGCCCAGATTCCGCAAAATGGCTTGAGGCCATGAAATCTGAGATGTGATCCATTTATGAGAACAAAGGGTGGACTTTGGTTGACTTGCCCGATGATCGACAAGCAATTGAAAATAAATGGACTTTTAAGAGGAAGACTGACGCCGATGGTAACGTTACTGTCTACAAAGCTCGACTTGTTGCGAAAGGTTTTCGACAAGTTCAAGGAGTTGACTATGATGAGACTTTCTCACCCGTAGTGATGCTTAAGTTTGTCCGAATCATGTTAGCAATTGCCGCATTTAATGATTATGAAGTCTGGCAAATGTATGTCAAAACTGCATTCCTTAATGGATATCTCAAAGAAGAGTTGTATATGATGCAACCAGAAGGTTTTGTCGATCCTAAAGGTGCTAAGAAAGTGTGCAAGCTCCAGCGATTCATCTATGGACTGGTGCACGCATATCGGAGTTGGAATATACACTTTGATGAGGTGATCAAAGCATATGGTTTTACACAGACTTACGGTGAAGCCTATATTTACAAGAAAGTGAGTGGGAGCACTACAACATTTCTAATGAGTATATGTGAATGACATATTATTGATCGGAAATGATGTACAATTTTCTAAAAAGCATAAAGGATTGTTTAAAAGGAGTTTTTTCAATAAAAGACATTGATGAAGCTGCTTACATATTGGGCACCAAGATCTATAGAGATAGATTAAGACGCTTGACAAGATTTTCAATGAGTACATACCTTAATAAGATTTTGAAGAAGTTGAAAAGTGATCAGTCAAAGAAGGAGTTCTTGCCTAAGTTGTAAGGTATGAAGTTGAGTAAGACTCAAAACCCGACCACGGCAGAAGATACAGAAAGAATGAAAGTCATTCCCTATGCATCAACCATATGTTCTATAAAGTATGCCACGCTGTGTACCAAACCTGTTGTGTACCTTGCCATGAGTTTAGCAAGGAGGTACAATAGTGATCCAGGAGTAGATCATTGGACAACGGTTAAAATTATCTGTAGTTACTGGATGACTAAGGAAATGTTTCTCGATAATGGAGGTGATAAAGAGTTTGTCGTAAAGAGTTACGCCGATGCAAGCTTTGATACTAATCCAGATGACTCTAAGTATCAATCTGAATGCGTATTGAAAGTGGGAGTAATTAGCTAGAGTAGCTCCATGCAGAGCACTGTAGACATAGAAATTTGTTGAATACATACGGATCTGAATGTAACAGACCCGCTGACTAAAGTTCTCTCACGAAGCAAAATATGATCACACCTTAGTACTCTTTGGGTGTTAATCACATGGTGATGTGAACTAGATTATTGACTCTAGTAAACCCTTTGGGTGTTGGTCACATGGTGATGTGATCTATGGGTGTTATTCACATAACGATGTGAACTATCACATGGTGATATGAACTAGATTATCGACTCTAGTGCAAGTGGGAGACTGAAGGAAATATGCCCTAGAGGCAATAATAAAGTTGTTATTTATATTTCCTTATACCATGATAAATGTTTATTATTCATGCTAGAATTGTATTAACCGGAAACTTAGTACATGTGTGAATATATAGACAAAATAGAGTATCCCTAGTATGCCTCTACTTGAGTAGCTTGTTGATTAAAGATGGTTATGTTTCCTAACCATAGACATGTGTTGTCATTTGATGTACATGATCACATCATTAGAGAATGATGTGATGGACAAGACCCACCCGTTAGCTTATAATAATGATCATTTAGTTTCATTGCTATTGCTTTCTTCATGACTTATACATGTTCCTCTGACTATGATATTATGCAACTCCCGAATACCGGAAGAACACCTTGTGTGCTATCAAACATCACAATGTATCTGGGTGATTATAAAGATGCTCTATAGGTGTTTCCGAAGGTGTTTGTGGTGTTGGCATAGATCGAGAACATGATTTGTCACTCCGAATGTCGGAGAGGTATCTCTGGGCCCTCTCAGAAATACACATCATAATAAGCCTTGCAAGAAAATGACTAATGAGTTAGTCAAGAGATGATGTATTATATAACAAGTAAAGAGACTTGCCGGTAACAAGATTGAACTAGGTATGATGATACCGATGATCGAATCTCGGGCAAGTAACATACCGATGACAAAGGGAACAACGTATGTTGTTATGCAGTTTGACCGATAAAGATCTTCATAGAACATGTAGGAGCCAATATGAGCATGCAGGTTCCACTATTGGTTATTGTCTAGAGATGTGTCTCGGTCATGTCTACATAGTTCTCGAACCCGTAGGGTCCGCACGCTTAACATTCGATGATGATTTGTATTATGAGTCATGTGATTTGATGACCGAAGTTTGTTCGGAATCCCATATGACATCACAGACATGACGAGGAGTCTCGAAATGGTAGAGAGGTAAAGATTCATATATTGGAAGGCTATATTCGGACATCGAAAAGGTACCGAGTGATTCAGGTATTTTTCGGAGTACCAGGGAGTTACGGGAATTCGTCCGGGGAAGTATTGGGCCTTATTGGGCTTTAGTGGAAAGGAGAGAAGGGCCACAAGGGGAGGCAGCACGCCCCCATGGGCTGGTCCAAATTGGACTAGGAGGGGGCGGCGCCCCCTCTTTCCTTCTCCCTCTCCTCCTCCTTCCCTCTCTCCACCTCTTGGAAAAGGAAAGGGGACTCCAACTAGGACTGGGAATCCTAGTTGGACTCCCCCTATATGCGCCCCCCTCCTAGGTCGGCCTACTCCTCCTCCCTCCTTTATATACATGGGGAGGGGGCACCCCAAAGGCGCACCAAAGTTTCTCTTAGCCGTGCCCCCCTCCACAGTTACACACCTCGGTTATATCGTTGCAGTGCTTAAGCGAAGCGCTGCGCCGGTAACTTCATCATCACCGTCACCACGCCGTCGTGCTGACGAAACTCTCCCTCATCCTCAACTGGATCAAGAGCTCGAGGGACGTCATCAAGCTGAACGTGTGTTGAACACGGAGGTGTCGTACGTTCGGTACTTGGATTGGCTGGATCACGAAGACATTCGACTACATCAACCGCGTTACTAAAACGCTTCCGCTTTCGGTCTACGAGGGTACGTGGAAACACTCTCCCCGCTCGTTGCTATGCTTCTCCTAGATAGATCTTGCGTGATCGTAGGTAATTTTTTTTGGAATACTATATTGCCCAACTCTATTGCCCTAGGTTGTAACTGTCTCATGATGAATATTATCCAACAAGTCACCGATCCAATGCCTACGAATTTATCTTATATTGTTCTTGCTAAGTTATTGCTATCGTTACTGTTGCACTTGTTACAAAACTACTGCTATCACTGTTACCGTTACTACTACTGCTGTCACTATTATCAAATCTATCATATTACTTTGCTACTGATCACATTGCTGCAGATAATTAATCTCCAATTGTGGTTGAATTGACAACTCAACTGTTAATACCTTCAAAGATTCTTTGGCTCCCCTTGTGTCGAATCTATAAATTTGGGTTGAATACTCTACCCTCAAAAACTGTTGCAATCCCCTATACTTATGGGTTATCAAAACCTTTTTCTGCCGCCGTTTCCGGGGAGCATAACTATATTTGTTGAGTCATTTGGTACTATTATCAATTTATCACTATGAAGAATCTGAAGGATGATAATACTAAGATTTATCCCTCTAAGACGAGGGAAGGTAAGGAACTGCCATCCAGTTCTGCTTTAGATTCACCTTCTGTTATAAGTAAACTTGCAACACCACCACATGCTATCAATTATGATATGTCGCAAGTTATTGATGATGCTACTTCTGCTATGAATGATACTTATGATGATGCTAGTACCTTGCTTGATGATTTTGTGCCACTTGGTGATTTTCTTGATGAACAAATTGCTAGAGTAATACAACATGATGTTGTTGAATCTGATGATGAGCTTGAAACTGAAACTCCTGAAACACCTGCTAGAACTAGCCTTCCTAGATATGAATTTCCTAAGGTACCGTAAGGTTATGTTATGAATGAGGAGACAACTAGGGATATTCTTGCTTGTAAGGATAGAGATGATCTAGAGAAATTATTATGCAAGTATAAAGAAAAATCTCTGAATGCTAGAATGAAATATGATCCTAAGTTTGCTACTTCACCTATCTTTATTGATGATAATGATTATGAATCCTCTGTCGACCCAGAGTTAATTACTTTGGTTGAATCTGATTCTTTCCATGGTTATGAAACTGAAACTGTTGTGGCACATCTTACTAAGTTGAATGACATAGCCACCCTTTTTACTCTTGTTAAGAAGACTTGCTATTACTTTATTCTCCAATTATTTCCGTTCTCGTTAAAGGGTGATTCTAAATCTTGGTACAATACTCTTGCTCCTGGTTCTGTGCGTAGTCCCCAGGATATGATTTATTACTTCTCTGGAAAATATTTACCTGCTCATAAGAAACAAGCTGCATTACAGGAAATATTTAACTTTGTGCAAACTATAGAAGAGAGTCTCCCACAAGCTTGGGGGAGGCTTTGCTAGTTACTTAATGTTTTGCCTAATCATCCTCTTAAGAAAAAAGAAATACTTGATATCTTCTATAATGGACTAACTGATGCTTCTAGGGATTTCCTGGATAGTTGTGTTGGTTGTGTTTTCAGGGAATGAACTGTTGGGCAAGTTGGAGAATTATTGAATAATATATTGAAAAATTATGACGATTGGACTCTTCCTGAACCACCGCCTAAACCCACTCCGAAGAAGAGGGGTATTGTCAGGCCCAAGATGCGATTCTATCTCGATCACGTGACACGTACGTGATTGAGGCACAACCGCATTTCGGGCGCTTAGCAAGATGGATATCATTACATCGTACCATTACATACATACATAGGGGGTACAACAATACATACAATTATCAGAGTACAACAACATCAATACAAGTATCCGACTACGGATACAAACAATAAAAGCACAAAAGACATCCATCTGCTATCCCAGGCTGCCGACCAGGAACCTAACCCAAGACTGAAGAAGAAGAAGAAGAAAGAACTCCAAACAACGATCAACGCTCTCACGTCAAGACATCGGAACCTGCACCTGCAACTGTTGTTGTAGTATCTGTGAGCCACGAGGACTCAGCAATCCCATAACCATGGGTAACAAGACTATCAAAGCTTAATAGGTAGGAAGAGGTAAAGTGGTGAGGTTGCAGCAGCGGCTAAGCAAAACATATGGTGGCTAACTTACGAGTACCAGAATAAGATGAGCATCTACGCAAACGGTCGCAAAAGTAGTGATCGCTAAAGATCCTAACTACGTACGAGTCAAACATAACCCCACCGTGTTCTCTTCTCAAAGTGAAAAGAGACAGAAACAGTTACTCACACAGTTGTGTGTTTTACTTCGGATCATCTGTCAAGTTTTCTACAACCGGACATTAACAAATTCCAATCTGCCACATAACCACGGGCACGGCTTTCGAAAGATCATAACCCTGCAGGGGTGTTCCAACTTAGCCCATCACAAGCTCTCACGATTAGCTGAAGTGATAAATATAATATCATCACTCCTTATCTTAGGGAAAATCCGATCAGGCTCGGCATCCCGGTGCACAAGACATTTCGACAATGGTAAAACAAGTCCATCAAGACCTCCCGGCGTGCCGACACCCTGATGGTAGCCGCGCGCATCTCGTCTCAGGCCACGTTCGGATGAGCGCTACGTACAGATACCGAAGACCCCAGCGAACTGGGTAGTATCCACAAGTGACTCTGGTTTGGGACCAACACCATCAGCACTGGCCCCCCTGCTATGTAGAAAAGAATCTCCAAGGAGCGTCCCCCTTATGCAAATTAATTAATTAATTAAGTTATTATTATGAGGCAAATAAAAACCAATGTTGGGCCTTGCTGGAGGAGTTTTATTCAAAGTCGAACTGTCAAGGGGTCCCCATTTCACCCATCGTGTAAGGAACGCAAAATCAAGGAACATAATGCCGGTTTATCGGCGCCTAAGGTGGCATGAGTGGAACAAAACACCGAGCAAAAGGCCAAGCCTTCCACCCATGCCCTGTATATAGGTGTGTTAATAATAATTATAGATATTGTGATAAAACATCAACAAGTTCCCTCCTGGAACAGAATCTTCATCTTCACCTGCAACTAACAACGCTATAAGAGGGGCTGATCAAGCGGGTAACATAGCCAAACAGTGGTTTTGCTAGGAAGGTTTCAAGGTTAGAGGTATCATGGCAACAAGGAGAGGCTGACATAAAAGATGGGTAGCGCGACATGTAACGATAGCATCGAGACAACTAAGCATGGCAATGATAGTAAAGGTATCCAAGAGTATGATCATCTTGCCTGGGATCCCGCAAGGAAGAAGAACGGTTCCATGAAGAAGACGTAGAAGAAGCCTTGAAGAAGACCCACGAGTAGACGATCGAATCCTCACAACGCAACGGAACAAGCACTAACGAAAAGAAGCAAGCAATACGGTAAACAACCACTCAAGAACATGACAATATGCACTACCAAGTATGATGCAAAACAAGTCTACTTATGATGCACAGAAAGTCTACACAGGAAGCAAAACATGGCAAGGTAGGAAGCACAGATAACAACACAAGTCTATATGATGCAATACATGGCAAGATATGATGCATGACAAAACTATACAGGAAGCACATAAATATGGCACAAGGGCATTGTAATTTGCATTCAAGCAAAATACTTCAAAACATGTTAACAATATGATATTAAGAATCTACACAGAAAATCAATCAAGTTTCATATAAGACTTGCTGAAATCGGAGCTACGGGCTAAAAGTTATGCCCGAAACAAGAAACGAGCGAAAGCTGAAATTTACAGCAACATAGCAACTTCGGAGCACAAAATAATTAAGCTACAACACTCAAACAACATGGAAAAGGACATGAACACAAACTAGACATATACTACAGCAACTAAGTCCAAAGGTGCACCCCCAAAGGAGTCACGGTTCAATAGCAATGAACTTGGACATATTGAACTTGACAATAAAATTCTGGCAGCAGAATTTTATTGAAACTTTGGAGCAAAAGGTAAACATGCTACAGCCACTTAAATAGACATGTGAAAACATGGATGGAAAGACAACAATATATACTACAAGGAACAATCAAGATCCACTCAAAATCTATCATGGTTTGTCCTAGAGCAGCAAGCAAACATGGCATCAGAACGTTACAAATTCCAGACTTAGTGAAATTTCACTAAGTCCTAAAACAGCAATTTCATCATGGCATCTAAAAGAGAATGTTTAAGTCATCTCGAAACTAAACATGGCAAGAGGTAAGCACCTCATCAAAGTACACATTATGGTGATTCCGAAACACACAAACATGCTTCATGGAGATAAACACAACGATAGCAACGAGCTCAACAAGATGGCATTTCATAACAAGTGAAACAACATCACAGCCACATGGCACTTTGCAACGATGATAAACATGGCAAGAATAAATCTATCATGCAACCTATCACATACAACACGTATAGCATGGCAAGACGAACACGTGGACATGTCATTTGTATCAATCGGACAAACGAGCTAAAAGATATCACTATGCAAAGACGGCATAAAAACATCACATCGCAGCAGTTTATATCACGATGCACTCTTACAACAGAAAAATAAACATCTAGATGACCTCTAACATGCATGGCACAAAGGAACAAAGTGTAGAGCACATTCCCACGATCATTTTGACATATTATACACTCAAATCGGATAAGCACACACTTATTTACAAGCAGTCAAAGATGCAACATTATAACAGTTTTCTGGGACTTAGTAGAAAAACAACCTCGGGTTGGGCGGACAGTGTTCGGTCCGGACGGACACGTCCGTCGGTGGGGATGGACGCGGGTCCCACCGGTCAGCGAGACGGAGAGGAGAGGTCGGACATGTCCGGGCACCAGGCGGACATGTCCGTCGGTGCGCCGGGCGCGGGGCCCACTGGCTAGTGGCACGGACGAAGAGGAAGCGGACATGTCCGGTCCCAAGTGGACATGTACGTCGGCCGATGGAGAGGGACGGCGGCGGCGGGGCCGATCCGGCGAGGGACGACGGCGGCGGGGCTCCACGATCTCCGGCGAGGGACGAGGCGGCCGGCGGGACAGCGAGGGGAGGCAGTTCCGGCGGCGACCGGATCTGGGCAGGGTCGACGGGATCGGGGCCGGGGGAACCTCACGACGGCGGCGGCTCGCGCTCCGGCGACGGCGTGGGGCGGCGCGGGCGGCGGCTCGCGCTCCGGCGAGGTCGGCGGGGAGCGGTGGCGAAGGAGCTGGGCGGCTCGGGTTCGCCGGCGGGAGGCGCGCGGGCGCTCGGGGCGGCGGGCGGCGGCCGGCGGCGGGCAGCTCGAGTGGGGAGGACGCGAGCGCTGGGGCGGCTCGGGCCCGCGGAGCCCGGTGCGGCCCGGGGCGGGCCTGCCTGGGCCTGGGGCGGGGAAGGCGTTGAGGGGGCATGGGGCGGCGACGTGGCGCCGAGGGAGTGGTGGAGAGAGGCTGAGGTGGTGGCGGTTGGCCAATGGGGGCGCGCCACTTGGCGAAAACGAGGTGGCGGCGGCGCTAGGTGGCGAGAGGTGGCTGGGGAGGCGCGGATTCCGAGGAGGAAAATGGTGGTGGCTGCGGGAGGAGAAGGGAAGGCTAGGAAATGCCTAATTTGGCATGGGGGTGTCTATATATAGACAAAACTAGGGTTAGGGGGGTGCTTAGGGGTGTTTCGAGCCCTCCGATCGCGATCCGACGGATCCGATCGCAAGGGGAGTTAAGTTGGGCCAAGAGGAGGTTAGTGGGCTGTGTTAGGAGTAGTTGGGCTGAGGTGAGAGGAGAGGGAGAGAGGCCCGCGGGGGTTTTCGGGGACCGAAAACGTCCGATAAAATAACCGGCGACTTGTGCCGCTATATAAATTCGTTGGGCTATCAAACGAGCTCCGAATGCGATGAAATTTGGCGGGCGGCCTGTCTACACTATAGTAAGACCACATGACAAGTTTCATCCCATTCCGAGAACATTTTTAGCCACTCACAAAATAAATATTCGGAGGCACCGCGGGCGCGTGCAAGTGTGACTGGGCTCAGAACGGACAACGGGAAGGACGAGGAGACTCGGACGGATGCAAGTTTTGAAAACATGCTGATGCAACACACATGATGACATGGCAAGATGCAACACACAAGCAGATGACAAGGCACTGACAACGAATAACTGGCTGACACCTGGAGCATCGGTCTCGGGGTGTCACAACACTCCCCTACTAACAAGAGATCTCGTCCCGAGATCTTAGGAACGAGACGGGAAAGAAAAGGAAGAACAAAGTTCTTCGAGGACAAAAGAGTGAAACCAAGAATATTGAGAGGTTGAACCACTCGAAAGGAAGAAGAATGCAACGAGGAAGAACGAAGTTGCAAGGGCTTCGTTAAACGAGAGGAACAAAGAATTCGACGAGAATCCAAAAGGTTGAAGGATATGAATCACGAGTTTGCGGAACAAGAATGAATCGAAACCACTCCGGTTAAAAGAGATATAAAGGAATCCCCACGACGGAATTCGGGTAGCACTCCGGCTGAAACTGAAAGAAATAGCGCACCGGTTGAACACGGATGGAATGGAACGAGAACTAGAAGTTGACAAAATGAAGAACACAATGCCTCCGGAAGAATTGAAATGATGGAATTTAAAGAATGGAGAAGAAGATGACAACTTGAGCACAGTTGACTTGAACGAGACTTTATAAGAGAAAGACTTGAACGGAGTTGTTGAGAAAATCAACAACAAAAGAATAAGCTTGATGTGGGCTTATTTAATTCATCCCAAAACTTGAGGTGAATTATGCCGCAACCAAAATATTGGTGAGCTGAGAAGAACGAAGAAAGCAAAACTCCACTTCAAAAGAATGGAGAATTATTTGCACCCGAGAGGCAGAAGAATAAGAATACTTGAGCTGCTCCGGAAGAATTAGATGAATATATGAAGAATGAATTAAAACATGAGGAACCACCACGAAGAACTCTGGTAACAGAAGGATGATGAATATAGAAATGACGGACGAAAAGAATAAGATTAAAGCCTTGCGATGATTATGAAGGGGTTCCGACGAGATAGCCGAGAAAAACTTAAACTCCGGGAAAGAAAAGATTAAACACTTGGAATTAGAATTCATTCATCAAGAATAATCTCCGAAGAAAGGAATTAAATCAACTTGATGAAAAAGAAATAAGAATTATGTTATGCTTATCCTCCACCAATTTAAATTGATGAGAGCAATGGATCCGCATACTACTTATTCTCGTTGAAGTCATTAAAGAGGGAAATCTCGCGAACTTGCGAAAATCTTCATGAAACACCGGTAGGATTGGAATCAAATGAACGGATTGCTATGATAGCACCGGAAAAGAATTCTTGAGCGAACCACCGTAAGAATTGAAGTCGAGTGAAGAAAAGAACGAACCACCGGAAAAGAATTAATCGAATGATGAAAAGAACAAACCACCGAGAAGAATCTCAATTGAGTGAAGAACGAGAATGACCACCGTAAGGAATGAAATTGAATGATGCAAGAGGACAAAGCCACCGTGGAGAATAGAGATTGAGTGAAGAGAAAAAGAATGAACCATCGGGAATAATAAGCACTCGAGGGAATTAGAATGACGAGAACGAAGAGATTGTGAACTGATTAAGGAATACTTGAGCGAAGCACCGGAAAGAATGTGAGACGAACGAAGAGGCATCGATGAAGAATATTTAGAGGACGAAGTTGAAAACTGAGAACGAAGAAATCTTCTGAAATGATGGCCTTCGGAGGAATACAATAAATAATTGATGAAATGCTCCGGGCGAATGAAAACAAGAACGGTTGAACCATCGAAGAAAAGATTTGAAAGCGATCTTGGAGAAGGCACATGACTGATGGAATCCATACTTACGTCACACTAGAAAAGAATTTCGGAACACCCCGGGAAATAAAAGAGTCAGGTAAGATCCTGGGAATAATCCTGTGGGTTATGAGCCCACCGAAGGGAGAACTCCGTTGAAAAGGATTGAAAGGAGATAATGCACCGGAACAATTAAATGGCGAGAGGTAAACGAGCAAAGTGAAGCAATTGAGCCGAGGAAAAATAATATGATGAACACCGAAAACTGATAGGATTGGAACCACCGGAAAAGAAAAGAGATGAAGAATATCCAACGAGAGAAGAACTCATCGGAGAAGAAAGAGAAGGATGATGACGAGCTAGACGAGAATTCACCGGTTGAATTAAGTGAGTAAAGAATGCAAAGGATTCACATGAGTAAGATGGATACTCGATTGCGGACTCCGGTCCGAGAAGCAAAAGGGGTGGGCGGGTGGGAAAAGAAAGAACACAACGGACAGGGAAACACCGTCGGTTAAAAGAACTGAGGTTGAACTTGCAAAGAAGAAGAGGGTTGAAACCACTTGACGAGAGATGCACCAGATGAAAGAACTAACACGCAACGAACGAAAACTAACCACGTGATCCTAAAAAAAATTTGAAGGGGAAGAGGAGCAATTCAAAACACCTACGTCAAGATTCCTCACCAGAGCGACGAAGGGGCAGGGGAGCAAAAGAATTCCTACTCTCCGGTATAACTAGATTCCGAAAAAGTTTTCTTCTAGACTCAACAACGGCCAAGCTACGATCAATCAAGGGGGCTCCTATGGTCGGTCGAGGCTCTGATACCAACTTGTCAGGCCCAAGATGCGATTCTATCTCGATCACGTGACATGTACGTGATTGAGGCACAACCGCATTTCGGGCGCTTAGCAAGATGGATATCATTACATCGTACCATTACATACATACATAGGGGGTACAACAATACATACAATTATCAGAGTACAACAACATCAATACAAGTATCCGACTACGGATACAAACAATAAAAGCACAAAAGACATCCATCTGCTATCCCAGGCTGCCGACCAGGAACCTAACCCAAGACTGAAGAAGAAGAAGAAGAAAGAACTCCAAACAATGATCAACGCTCTCACGTCAAGACATCGGAACCTGCACCTGCAACTGTTGTTGTAGTATCTGTGATCCACGAGGACTCAGCAATCCCATAACCATGGGTAACAAGACTATCAAAGCTTAATAGGTAGGAAGAGGTAAAGTGGTGAGGTTGTTGCAGCGGCTAAGCAAAACATATGGTGGCTAACTTACGAGTACCAGAATAAGATGAGCATCTACGCAAATGTCGCAAAAGTAGTGATCGCTAAAGATCCTAACTACATACGAGTCAAACATAACCCCACCGTGTTCTCTTCTCAAAGTGAAAAGAGACAGTCACGGTTACTCACACAGTTGTGTGTTTTACTTCGGATCATCTGTCAAGTTTTCTACAACCGGACATTAACAAATTCCAATCTGCCACATAACCGCGGGCACGGCTTTCGAAAGATCATAACCCTGCAGGGGTGTTCCAACTTAGCCCATCACAAGCTCTCACGATTAGCTGAAGTGATAAATATAATATCATCACTCCTTATCTTAGGGAAAATCCGATCAGGCTCGGCATCCCGGTGCACAAGACATTTCGACAATGGTAAAACAAGTCCAGCAAGACCTCCCGGCGTGCCGACACCCTGATGGTAGCCGCGCGCATCTCGTCTCAGGCCACGTCCGGATGAGCGCTACGTACAGATACCGAAGACCCCAGCGAACTGGGTAGTATCCACAAGTGACTCTGGTTTGGGACCAACACCATCAGCACTGGCCCCCCCTGCTATGTAGAAAAGAATCTCCAAGGAGCGTCCCCCTTATGCAAATTAATTATTTAATTAAGTTATTATTATGAGGCAAATAAAAACCAATGTTGGGCCTTGCTGGAGGAGTTTTATTCAAAGTCGAACTGTCAAGGGGTCCCCATTTCACCCATCGTGTAAGGAACGCAAAATCAAGGAACATAATGCCGGTTTATCGGCGCCTAAGGTGGCATGAGTGGAACAAAACACCGAGCAAAAGGCCAAGCCTTCCACCCATGCCCTGTATATAGGTGTGTTAATAATAATTATAGATATTGTGATAAAACATCAACAAGTTCCCTCCTGGAACAGAATCTTCATCTTCACCTGCAACTAACAACGCTATAAGAGGGGCTGAGCAAGCGGGTAACATAGCCAAACAGTGGTTTTGCTAGGAAGGTTTCAAGGTTAGAGGTTTCATGGCAACAAGGAGAGGCTGACATAAAAGATGGGTAGCGCGACATGTAACGATAGCATCGAGACAACTAAGCATGGCAATGATAGTAAATGTATCCAAGGGTATGATCATCTTGCCTGGGATCCCGCAAGGAAGAAGAACGGTTCCATGAAGAAGACGTAGAAGAAGCCTTGAAGAAGACCCACGAGTAGACGATCGAATCCTCACAACGCAATGGAACAAGCACTAACGAAAAGAAGCAAGCAATACGGTAAACAACCACTCAAGAACATGACAATATGCACTACCAAGTATGATGCAAAACAAGTCTACTTATGATGCACAGAAAGTCTACACAGGAAGCAAAACATGGCAAGGTAGGAAGCACAGATAACAACACAAGTCTATATGATGCAATACATGGCAAGATATGATGCATGACAAAACTATACAGGAAGCACAGAAATATGGCACAAGGGCATGGTAATTTGCATTCAAGCAAAATACTTCAAAACATGTTAACAATATGATATTAAGAATCTACACAGAAAATCAATCAAGTTTCATATAAGACTTGCTGAAATCGGAGCTACGGGCTAAAAGTTATGCCCGAAACAAGAAACGAGCGAAAGCTGAAATTTACAGCAACATAGCAACTTCGGAGCACAAAATAATTAAGCTACAACACTCAAACAACATGGAAAAGGACATGAACACAAACTAGACATATACTACAGCAACTAAGTCCAAAGGTGCACCCCCAAAGGAGTCACGGTTCAATAGCAATGAACTTGGACATATTGAACTTGACAATAAAATTCTGGCAGCAGAATTTTATTGAAACTTTGGAGCAAAAGGTAAACATGCTACAGCCACTTAAATAGACATGTGAAAACATGGATGGAAAGACAACAATATATACTACAAGGAACAATCAAGATCCACTCAAAATCTATCATGGTTTGTCCTAGAGCAGCAAGCAAACATGGCATCAGAACGTTACAAATTCCAGACTTAGTGAAATTTCACTAAGTCCTAAAACAGCAATTTCATCATGGCATCTAAAAGAGAATGTTTAAGTCATCTCGAAACTAAACATGGCAAGAGGTAAGCACCTCATCAAAGTACACATTATGGTGATTCCGAAACACACAAACATGCTTCATGGAGATAAACACAACGATAACAACGAGCTCAACAAGATGGCATTTCATAACAAGTGAAACAACATCACAGCCACATGGCACTTTGCAACGATGATAAACATGGCAAGAATAAATCTATCATGCAACCTATCACATACAACATGTAGAGCATGGCAAGACGAACACGTGGACATGTCATTTGTATCAATCGGACAAACGAGCTAAAAGATATCACTATGCAAAGACGACATAAAAAAATCACATCGCAGCAGTTTATATCACGATGCACTCTTGCAACAGAAAAATAAACATCTAGATGACCTCTAACATGCATGGCACAAAGGAACAAAGTGTAGAGCACATTCCCACGATCATTTTGACTTATTATACACTCAAATCGGATAAGCACACACTTATTTACAAGCAGTCAAAGATGCAACATTATAACAGTTTTCTGGGACTTAGTAGAAAAACAACCTCGGGTTGGGCGGACAGTGTCCGGTCCGGACGGACACGTCCGTCGGTGGGGATGGACGCGGGTCCCACCGGTCAGCGAGACGGAGAGGAGAGGTCGGACATGTCCGGGCACCAGGCGGACATGTCCGTCGGTGCGCCGGGCGCGGGGCCCACTGGCCAGTGGCACGGACGAAGAGGAAGCGGACATGTCCGGTCCCAAGTGGACATGTCCGTCGGCCGATGGAGAGGGACGGCGGCGGCGGGGCTCCACGATCTCCGGCGAGGGACGAGGCGGCCGGCGGGACAGCGAGGGGAGGCAGTTCCGGCGGCGACCGGATCTGGGCAGGGTCGACGGGATCGGGGCCGGGGGAACCTCACGGCGGCGGCGGCTCGCGCTCCGGCGACGGCGTGGGATGGCGCGGGCGACGGCTCGCGCTCCGGTGAGGTCGGCGGGGAGCGGTGGCGAAGGAGCTGGGCGGCTCGGGTTCGCCGGCGGGAGGCGCGCGGGCGCACTGGGAGGCGAGCGGCGGCCGACGGCGGGCAGCTCGAGTGGGGAGGACGCGAGCGCTGGGGCGGCTCGGGCCCGCGGAGCCCGGTGCGGCCCGGGGCGGGCCTGCCTGGGCCTGGGGCGGGGAAGGCGCTGAGGGGGCATGGGGCGGCGACGTGGCGCCGAGGGAGTGGTGGAGAGAGGCTGAGGTGGTGGCGGTTGGCCAATGGGGGCGCGCCACTTGGCGAAAACGAGGTGGCGGCGGCGCTAGGTGGCGAGAGGTGGCTGGGGAGGCGCGGATTCCGAGGAGGAAGATGGTGGTGGCTGCGGGAGGAGAAGGGAAGGCTAGGAAATGCCTAATTTGGCATGGAGGTGTCTATATATAGACATAACTAGGGTTAGGGGGGTGCTTAGGGGTGTTTCGAGCCCTCCGATCGCGATCCGACGGATCCGATCGCAAGGGGAGTTAAGTTGGGCCAAGAGGAGGTTAGTGGGCTGTGTTAGGAGTAGTTGGGCTGAGGTGAGAGGAGAGGGAGAGAGGCCCGCGGGGGTTTTCGGAGACCGAAAACGTCCGATAAAATAACCGGCGACTCGTGCCGCTATATAAATTCGTTGGGCTATCAAACGAGCTCCGAATGCGATGAAATTTGGCGGGCGGCCTATCTACACCATAATAAGACCACATGACAAGTTTCATCCCATTCCGAGAACATTTTTCGCCACTCACAAAATAAATATTCGGAGGCACCGCGGGCGCGAGCAAGTGTGACTGGGCTCAGAACGGACAACGGGAAGGACGAGGAGACTCGGACGGATGCAAGTTTTGAAAACATGCTGATGCAACACACATGATGACATGGCAAGATGCAACACACAAGCAGATGACAAGGCACTGACAACGAATAACTGGATGACACCTGGAGCATCGGTCTCGGGGTGTCATAGGTATATTATATCTCAGTCCTGAAGATATGCAAGGGGCAAAGAAATCTATGAAGGAAAAAGGTATTAAAGCTGAGGATGTTAAAAATTTACCTCCTATTGAAGAAATACATGGGCTTAATACACCACCACCACCTAAGGTAGTAGAGGTAAATTCTCTACTGAAGTTCAATGATAATGATAATCCTCACAATATGCACCCTAGCCAATGCCTTTATGAGTTTGACAACTACATTAGAAAACAAGATCACTTCAATGCAAATGTTATGAAACAATTGAAATACAATTTGGATATGATTGCTCGCTTGAGTGACTTGTTATTTATAATCTCAAATGATGTTAGAGGTGTTGGAAAGCATGCTTCTATGGTTCAAACTCAGTTAGAATAAGTTGCTAAATCTCAAAGAGAATTGCTTGATGAAATGAATAACAACATACATGACTTTGTTGTTAGAGTTGCAACTAGAGGAGGTAAAATGACTCAAGAACCACTTTATCTTGAGGGACACCCAAAAAGATTTGAACAAGACTCACAAAGAAATAACACTAGTGCATCTAGTCCATCTAGAAAAAAAAAGGACGAATAAAAATGATAGGACTTCACATGCTTCTATGAACGTGAAGTAGAAAAACTTCCTGATAATGATAATGAAACTTCTATCTCTGATACTGAAACTCAGTCTGGTAATGAGCACTCACCTTCTGTTAATGATAATGATAATGATGTGGTTCATGAAAATACTCAAACAAAGAACAAAGAACCAGACAATGATGTTGAGATAGAACCACTGGTTGATCTTGATAACCCACAACCTAAGAATAAAAGGTAAGATAAAAGTGACTTTGTGGCTAGGAAACATGGTAAATAAATAGACCGTGGGTTCAAAAACCTATGCCCTTTCCACCTAAGTCAACTAAAAAGAAAGATGATGAAGAATTTGAACGCTTTGCTGAAATGCGGAGGCAGTGTTTTTGCGTACTCGCTAGACTGATATCTTGAAAATGCCTCCTTATGCATAGTATATGAAAGACGTCATCACTAACAAGAGAAAAATACTGGAAGCTGAAATCTCCACCAAGCTTCCTAATTATACTTTTAAGGATGGAGTATCGATTTTTTTGGAGATCCGAGAATACCAACTATACCTTGCTCCATCAAAAAGAATCATGTGAAAACTGCTTTATGTGATTTAGGAGCTGGTGTTAGTGTTATGCCTTTCTCTTTATACAAAAGACTTGATTTGAATAAACTCACACCTACTAAAATATCTTTGCAAATGGCTGACAAATCAACTGCCATACCTACCGGTATCTGTGAGGATGTGCCCGCTGTTGTTGCTAATGTTACTATTTTGACTGATTTTGCTATACTTGAGATGCCCGAGGACGACAACATGTTGATTATCCTTGGTAGACCCTTCTTGAATATTGCAGGGGCTGTTATTGATTGCAATAAAATCAAGGTCACTGTTCATATCAATGGTAATGAGCGTACGGTGCACTTTCCAAAGAAACAATTCCAAGTGAATGGTATTAATGTTATTGAAAAATCTCCGACAATCACTATTGGAAGTTTTCAAATACACCTACTGTTAAAAAGAAATATGAAATGCTTATTGTTGGGGACATTCTTATCCCCGTTGAGGTAACTTAGTGATTTACAAAAGTTCTTCGGTTTCATGCTAATCGAAAGTGGTTGTTAATAAGACCCGATCAACCTTATTAATGAATCATTTTTGAGAGGTATGAAATTGATGAATTTTGTTTTCTATTTTTATTAGTTAAGTAAAATAAAATGCCATGTTTTGTGTGTTTTCTGAATTTCCCATGCAATAAAAAATGACCCAAAAATAAAAGTTCTCAGAATGCTCTGAAATTTAATAGGATTTTTCCTGAATATTTAAGAATTTATGGTGCAAATAATATCAGAGGGAGGTGCACCTGGTGGGCACAACCCACCTGGGCGCGCCAAGACCCCCAGGCACGCCCTGGTGGGTTGTGGTCCCCACGTGGGCCCCCTCACTTATCTCTTCAAAGCACATCATCACCTACCTCCAGAATAAATTCACCATTGCTCTCTCTCCCGTGTTCTTGCTCTCAAACCCGCGGATGTCGATCTCTTTGCTCGAAGCTCCATTTCCGAAACTGTTTTGGGGATTGTTGCTTGGTATGTGACTCCACCGTTTGTCCAATTAGTTTTTTCTTTAGCGGTTTATATTTTGAATAATTAGCTACTATTGGTGCTACTGTAGATGAGCTTGCATGTTGAATTCTTAGATTTCTAAGTAATTTGAATGCTTTATATGGCCTCTATGTATCCCTATGAGTAGTTGCTATTAATTTTGTGAAGTTTTGTTGAGAAAAAAATTGTGAACTAAAATTTTCGGATTTTTTTCATAAAGGATGAATATCTTTAGGAAGTTGGCTTCTAAGAAGAAGTCCAAGGGTGTTATTGGGGAGTCGTCTGACAGTGATCTCCATCCTCGGAGGTTGGCAGAAGTACGACCGTGCAAATGGCTGCACACCTAGTTCATGGAAGAGGATGGAATTCTTCAGGAGTTCACACAATATGTTGCTAATGCCGGCCTCACCGACTTCATCGCAGCTGAATGTGAACAATATCATCTCCTCATAAACATCTTTGTTCAGAGTTTTACTTTCCTTCCTAGGAATAATCCTCCTGAGGTGTAGTTTAATTTATATGCTGAAACCCGTCAGATACCACTTACTGATTTTTGTAACATATGCATGATCCCTTTCAACGGGAGCTTAGTTGAGCCTAGGCCGACAGAGTTTGAGGCCTTTTATCGTACCTTGACAGTGGGAGATGAGAGAGGGGTGTCAGCTATCATAGCTGCTGGCTTGCATTTTCCTGCTGTTCATTACTTTGCTCTTTTCATTGCAAAATGCTTGCTTGCTAGAGAGAAGGTGGGTGCACTCAGCTCACCAAACCTTGTTGTTTTACGTCGTGCAATAGAGGGCGACAACACTTATAGCTTGGGAGCTATTGTGGCATGTCACCTCCACATTAATAAGTCCAAGGGTAAAATACATGGTGGGATTTTTGCTACTCGTTTGGTGGCTCACTTAAATGTTGGGATACGCCTTCATGATTACCCTTTGACCAAGGTTTACCTAGACCGCGCAACCATGGAATACCACCATTTTTATTGCACGAGATTACCCTAACATTCATATTCCTTATAACCTAGTTTTTAGTATTGAAACTCGTGATATTATTCCATTGCCTACTCCTACTTTGTTTGATCCTGTTGCGAGGGGCAGATATAGGATTATGCCTGCAGACATCATCGCCTACTGGAATGACCAGGCTGCAGCAGAGGAGGAGCCCCAGTAGTGGGATCAGTGGATGCCCGCTCCTCAACATCCCGACTACTATCCAGGTTTCTGATCGACTGCCAAGTTAGGCCAAAAGCCTAAGCTTGGGGGAGTACGTGTTTCCATCGACTTTATATTCATGTCCACTTATTCCATTTGTCGGTGTTCACACTTTTTCATTGTATTATCCGTGCTTAATTTTATTTTCTCGCTTTCTTCTTGTGTGTTTGAAAAACCTTAGAAAAAAACAAAAAAATTAGTTGTAGTTAGTTTACTTTCCATGCATGCTTAGTTGTAATACTAAAAACAAATCCCAAAAAGATTTCCTTGTTCTTCTTTTTCTTGTTGGGAGCTTTCCCGTGTAAATAGTTTTTCTCGTTTTTGCTTTTCCCTTTTATTTGCTTGCTCAAGAAAACCAAAAACTCCAAAAAATATTTCAGTGTTTCTCTGAATTTCTTTTCTTTTTATTCGAGTCGTATCAAGGAGAAGACCACGATGAAAATGTTGAGTGGCTCTCATATGAATAACCGTTGATCTAACAAAGAGCCCATTTCACCTTGTCTTCTCCTGTTGAATAAAATGTCTGCTGATTCCAGCTTAGTCGACGACACTCTTGCACTATTATTATTTTCATATTGTTCGGTCGTGCAACTGAAAGGAAATAATGACGATATTTGATGAACTGGCCGTGGCAGAGAGAAACTGGTATGAACTTGACTTGTTCTGTTTGTGTAAATATGTTTAACATAGTATCCATGATTCAGCCCATTATGATTAAACATGTTTGCAATGACAATTAGAGATTATAGTTTCTTATGCCATGCATAAGTAGCTAAGAGTGGATAATGATTTATGTTGGATATCAACATTGCGTTAAAATGATTGTGATGTAGTATGATGATATGGTATCCTCCTCTGAATCTTTGAGTGGCTTGACCTGGCACATGTTCATGCATGTAGTTGAATCAAAACCAACATAGCCTCTGTGATATTTATGTTCATGGCGTTCATATCCTACTGATGCTAGTGTCCAATGTTACTTATGCATAATGCATGTTCATGACTGTTGTTGTTCTCTAGCTGGCCGCTTCTCAATCTAATTGCTAGCCTTCGCCTGTACTGTAATGCCCAGGATGGGACTATACCTCCTACGTGTCGAGGCACGACTTAAAGGTATAAGCCCATTCTGGAATGATCTCAAGTTTGGTATCTTTGCACGACTCATGTAAAAGAGGGATTAAATTGCAAAAGGAGATAGTTGTCTTACACTCGCCACTTCACACAATACATTACATAAGCAAAACATCATTCAGAACATCACAACCCAACTACGGGCGAAGATCCAAAAGAAAGATACCAAAAAAAAACATAAAGCCACAAGTCCGAATCGCCCCTAGTAGAAACCACTACTGATCGTCGAAAACGTCACAAACATGCGGCCACTCTCTTCATGGAACTCCCGGAAGTTCTGATCCATCTACTGCATCAACCTCGGCTGACCCTGCATCTGGTGTTGTAGTATCTGTGAGCCACGAGGACTCAGCAATCCCATAACCATGGGTATCAAGACTAGCAAAGCTTTATGGGTAGGAAGAGGTAAAGTGGTGAGGTTGCAGCAGCGGCTAAGCATAATATGGTGGCTAACTTACGAGTACAAGAATAAGAAGAGCATCTACGCAAACGGTCGCAAAAGTAGTGATCGCTAAAGATCCTGAACTACATACGAGTCAAACATAACCCCACCAAGTTCTCTTCTCAAAGTGAAAAGAGACAGTCACGGTTACTCACACAGTTGTGTGTTTTACTTCGGATCCTCTGACAAGTTTTATACAACCGGACATTAACAAATTCCAATCTGCCACATAATCGCGGGCACGGCTTTCGAAAGATCATAACCCTGCAGGGGTGTCCCAACTTAGCCCATCACAAGCTCTCACGATTAGCTGAAGCGATAAATATAATATCATCACTCCTTATCTTAGGGAAATCCGATAAGGCTCGGCATCCCGGTGCACAAGACATTTCGACAATGGTAAAACAAGTCCAGCAAGACCTCCCGGTGTGTCGACACCCTGATAGTAGCCGCGCGTATCTCGTCTCAGGCCACAACCGGATGGGCGATCCTACGAGTAAAACCAAACCTCGAGTTTCCCCATGGTGGCCCCGCATAACCCCTGTTTGGGACCAACACCATCAGCACTGGCCCCCCTGCTATGTAGAAAGAATCCTCGGGTAGCGCTAACTCCCTATGCAATTTAATTAATTCATTAAGTTGTTATTATGAGCAAATTAAAACCAATGTTGGGCCTTGCTGGAGGAGTTTTATTCAAAGTCGAACTGTCAAGGGGTCCCCATCCACCCATCGTGTAAGGAACGCAAAAATCAAGGAACATAATGCCTGTTTATCGGCACCTAAGGTGGCATGAGTGGAACAAAACACCGAGCAAAAGGCCAAGCCTTCCACCCATGCCCAGTATATAGGTGTGTTAATAATAATAATAGATATTGTGATATTCCAACAACAAGTTCCCTCCTGGAACGAACTTCATCTTCACCTGCAACTAACAACGCTATAAGAGGGGCTGAGCAAGCGGGTAACATAGCCAAACAGTGGTTTTGCTAGGAAGGTTTCAAGGTTAGAGGTTTCATGACAACAAGGAGAGGCTGACATAAAAGATGGGTAGCGCGACATGTAACGATAGCATCGAGACAACTAAGCATGGCAATGGTAGTAAAGGTATCCAAGGGTATGATCATCTTGCCTGGGATTCCGCGAGGGATAAAAACAAGTCCATGAAGTAGACGGAGCAACATAGTCGAGCGAATCCTCACAACTCCGGAACGAGTCCGAAGCTAACAAGAGAAGCAACCGGAAAGAAGCAAACAACACGGTAAACACACAAGCATAAACATGGCATACGATGCACATCCAAGTATGATGCATGACAGGTTTAAATATGCATGGCATGGCAAAGTGCACAAACAAAACTACAAGTTAAGTGGAGCTCAATATGCAACGAGTTGCATATTGACGAAATGCCACATTTATTTATTTAGTTGACTCTCGTTTATTTACAAGACAAGGTTAAATGTTTGTTAACATGGCAAGAGGTGAAGCAAAAACAAACTACCTATTTAGACATTTTAAATGAGGCCGGAAAAACAACAACAATTCCGGAAAATCCCCATGTGCATGTTTATCAATTTTTAAGCAATAACAATTAAACATTCAAAGGTTGTTATCATGATGCGGATGACATGATCAAGTTTTATGCAAGTTATTAATAGTTGACATGAAGAAGATATGAAGTATTGTCACCGTGGTGGAAGAAAAAAAGGGTGCCACGGCAACGATCCAAAAATGATGCAACGGAAACATATCGGTTCCGGTAACTCGTTGAGAGACCGGAGCAAAAGAAAGATGGCGTGAGCGAGTCGAACAAGGTGAAAGGTGGGGTGATCCCGTCACCGGGTTCCCACGAGTCGGCGACGAGGCAACCGAGGAGCATGGCAAAAGACGAAACGACACGGTGCACACAAGGGACACATGTCATACAACACAACAAGCATCCCACGGGTCATTGTCACGGGGTTATACCTTCGAAACGTTCGTTCTCGAAGCGGTTCAAGTTCGTAGTGGAAGTAGTGGTACACGGGTCGTAGGGGAAGTAGTCGTTCCGTTCGTCGAGGAAGCAGTGGTACACGGCGACGGTAGTCGAACTTGATGCTTGCATTACACGAGTCCTCGGCGACGGTAGTGGAACTTGGCGTTTCGTAGTGGTACTTGATGTCCGTAGGTTCCACGGGGTCCTCGAGGGTCGACGGTAGTGGTACTCGCGATGGTAGTCGTTCGGCATCGGTTGTCGAGGTACTTGTCGCATCGCCGATCGTAGTGGTACTTGGCGTCTCATCGTGTAGTCGTACTCGGTCGTAGAGGTCTTGCCGGTGTCGGTCTCGGGTCGTCGTTGGAAGTAGTTGTACTAGGCACCGGCGACGGAGGTACTTGGACTTGCAGAAAAAATAACAGCAGCAACAAAACAAGCACGACACGGTCTCGGAGCAACGAGGAGGACGGCCAGCAGTGCGGCCAGAAGCGAGGCGCAGGCACCAGGGAGGAGCTCGGGTACTGGCCTTGGCGCGCCGGGGAGGAAAGATGGCGATCGGGGCCTGCTGGAGGTTGCTCGGGGCGCGGTGCGCAGGGAGCTGCTCGTCCTTGGCGCACTGGAGAGGAGGGAGCAGCACGGGGCGTTGGCTTGGGGCGGCCGGCTCGCGGCAGGGGCGATGAGGAGCGAGGAGGGAGCGCGGGCTCGGCGCTGGAGCGATGAGGCAGAGGCCTTGTTGGAGGCGAGGCGCTGGCCTTGGCGATCGAGGAGCCAGGCGACGAGGGAATAGCGCGGACGAGGGGGGCTTGGGGCGCTCGTGGTGAGGGAGGCCACGGGCGCACGGGGCTGTGGGAGAAAAGGGCGAGGGGAGGTGAGGGGATCGATGGGTTCGGGCGAGAGCAAGGCAGATCGAGGGGAGAAGGGAATTGGGACTGCGAGGGAGAGCGAGGGGAGAGTGGCGGCGCGCTGAGGGAGGTCGAGGGGAGAGCTGCGATCGGTGGTTAGGGTTTAGGCGACCTGGGCCTTGGGTGGTTGATGGGCCAGGGAGGCCGATGGGCCTGGCTGCGGCTGGGCCCCTTCTTCATCTTTAAATTGCTGTTGTTTTCCCAAAATAAAAACAGAAAACAACAAAGAAGAAAGAAAAGGAAGGAGGTGTTAGGAATAGGATTAGGGCATGAGGTTAATTTTCCCGGACTCGCAAAAATGTTCACGGTCCACGAAAAATAGGAGAGGCAAGAATGCAAGAGATAAAAACGAACTCATTTGAATTAAATTCAAATGATTTGAATTAGGGCATGACTTAAAAGTGTCCAAAAGTGTTGATGTTTTTGGAGGAACCTCGATAAACGGAAAAAGAAATATAGGGAGGTTTTGACGGTGAAACTTGAATTAAAGAGGCATGAGGAATATGCAAGTGTGTTTGGGTTAATTCCAAACAAATGAAATATTTATTAATATAGCTCCCTAAATATTGGGAGGATATGTTATAAAGAGAAGTCACACTTCCCTCGATTTAAATGGACCGAAGGTCCACACGATTTATTTAAGTTGAGATGCAAAGATTAATGACATGAAGGCATGATGATATGATGCAATGCAAAATAAATAAATAACACAAGCACAAAAGAAACACACGGAAGAACCCGGAACATGTGGAATCTTCTGGAATCTTCTGGGACGTCGGTCTTCGGGCGTCACAACTCTCCCACACTAACAGAGGATCTCGACCCGATATCCTAGAGATGGCACCGGATAAAAACGGAAGAGGAAGAGGTAAAACAAATTTGCTTCTTGGACAAACGAGTGAAACCACGAACCTGAGAGGTTAAACAAGTTGAATAAAGAATACAATGGAGATGAACGAAGATGAAAACACTCCGTTAGAAAAGAGGAACAAGGAGCATCACGAGAACCTTGAAGGTTGAAAGACATGAAACAAGAGCTTACAAACCAAAAGAATATGAAACCGCAATGGTATAGCCAAGGAATAAGAATGACAGAATTTGGGCAGCACTCCGTCTGAAAATGGAAGGAATTGAACAAGAACTTGAGAAGATGGATGATCTTGATGAAATCAACTGCACATTGCCTCCGAAACAATTACAAGAATGGCACAAGGGGTAAGAAAGATTTCACACAGCACTCCAGTTAAAAAGATAGGCAAAAACTTGATAAGATGAGAGAACTTGAATGGAGAATACAACACTCCGGTTAAATGATAAGCAAGGGAAAGAACATGATCTCGATAAAACGAGATAATGGTTTGGAGAGATCGTCATCACAATGCCTCCGGAATGAAAGAATATATGCTAGGTCGTTGGAAAGAAAAGAACGGAGAAGAAAATGGCAACTTCTCCCACGAATGAATTTGAACGAGCATCCTTACAATGATGGATTGAATAGAATTGTTGGAATTCAACAACGAAAAGAATAAGCTTGATGTGGGCTTATGGAAAACATCTCAAAATTAAGAGGTGACAACCAACCACTGACGAAAACATTAAATTGGATTGAGATCAACAAGGAGACGATAAACTTATTTCACCGGAATGATAAATGAAGAACTTGGGTCATTTATAAGCACCATAATAACAACAATTCTTAGGGAAAGCTTTTAGGTGAAATACAACCCAAGATTACTCCAACAAATAAATTAAGTGGTTTGAAAGATCTCCTGAACAAAGAAAATGATGATTTTAAATATCTCATACTTGACAACTTGTTAAACATGAAACATGAAGGGAAATTGTCAAAAATGGCATAACACCATCTGAAAAGATAGGGTAGGAAGGATTGCCCTTCAAAATGCAAGAAGAAGAATATTTGAGCTCCTCCAACAAGAATCTTGATGAAGACTTCGAGGATGAATTAAATGATGATGAACCACCATGAAAACTCCGGTAATGAAAGCAAGAGAAGTGAAAGATGAAAAGAATAAGATTCAAGGCCTGCGATGAATTAGATGGAGCTTGCAATGATATAATAGAAATAACTTGTAGCTCCGGAAAACAAGATGAACAACTTGAACCAAGGATATGATATGATGAACAAGCTCCGAAGGAAGGGATTAACCTCTTGGAAGAAACTAGAATAAGATTTATGTTATGCATATCCTTCACCAATTTAAATTGATGACAACCAAAGGATTTGGCATACTACTTATTCTCGTTGGAAAAGAATAAGAGAGATGTCGCACAAGCTTAGGTAATTCTTCAACGAACCACCGGTAGGATTGTGAAAAGAACAAATGAATTAAAACGATAACAACGGAAGGGTAATCTTTAAAGAACCACCGTAAAAAAATATGGAGAAGAACGAAGAGACATCAATGAAGAATATTTGGAGGACGAAGTTGAAAACTGAGAACGAAGAAATATTCTGAAATGATGGCCTTCAGAGGATCACAATGGAAAGAATTTATGGAATGCTTCAGATGGTATATAAAAGAATTCCTCACAATCTGAACAATAATGAGGATGGCATGAAGCTAGAACCACGAATCTTGAAGAGGACGACCAAGATTTAAGAGAAACACTTCTCCGATCTTCAAATGTTGAGAGTGAAGATGAGAAATGTCATGAAGAATTTCGAGATACTCCGGACGAATGACAAGAGGAAGGTGGAGCTAAAGATTGAAATAATTGAAAACAAGCTTGGAGACGGCATGTGACTGGTGGAAATCATTCTTACGTCACACTTTGGAAAGAATTTCAGAATAACTCCGGAAAAATAGAAGAGTGAGGTAAGATCCTGGGAAAAGACCTGTGGGTTAGGGCCCACTCAAAGAAATCACCGTTGAAAAAGATTGCTTAAGAGATATTGCACCGGTTGAATTAAATGGCTTGAATGAGATAACAATCTCAAAATAGCTTGAATGGATTAAGAATGGAAACACGAATCTTCTGAGATACCTTGAGCACTCCGGATATGAATAGAAAGAGGAGAATGATTAATTGGTGCACCGGAATAAGAAAGCATTGTGAAATGAGGAAAAGGATAAGATCAACACCGAAATCTTGAATTACATCCACCGGCAGAATTTGAGAACAAAAGAATGATGGGCTTGAAGCTCTTGAGCATCTTCCTGAGAATCACCGGATAAGAACATTGAAGGAAATGAATGAAGAAATATCACATGAATAAAATGGATACTTCATTTGAGAATTTCTGACTCCAAGAAGAAGAAGGGTGGGAGGGTGGGGAAAACAAGGACAACTTGGGATGAATGAAACATACACCGTTGAGAAAAGACTGAGAGTTGATCTTGCAGATGATGAAAAGATCGGATTAACTTGAAGTGAAGGCACACCGGTTGGAAAGAATTAACATGACAATCTCGATGATCAAGAAGGACTAGCACTCCCATAGAAATATGAGAATACCGATTAGGAAGGTATGGAATCAACACTTGACATCGAAGCAACTCGAATACCAGAATCAAAACAAGAACAAAGGATAGATATGTTGCAACATGATCTTCACAATATCATTCGAACAGAGAATTGAACGAATGAATTCCACAGGTACATCAACTTATCGGGAAGACACTTGGGAGAACAAAAGGTAAATAAAAGCAACACGGATCAGATAGAACAAATACAAGATAGAAGCTTCGTCCCACATATTCGTGCTGAAAGCTCATGGAACGTGTTACAAAAGGGTTTTGCAATCCCCGGATCAGCATAGCCAAGGACCCTTTAAGATGCAACTCCCGATCGGAACAAGCCCATAAAACCACTTCACTCAATGTAGAACCCCGAACTTCCTATCATGCACTCGTTGGAAGAATGCCTATAACTACTAGATGAACCCACCTATTAATTTCCGAAAGTTTCCAGTTATGCAATCAGGTGTTGGGGATACAGGGGAAGCATCGCGCACTCAACTCTAATCCTACATCCAGCTGTATCCATCCTTCAACACATAACCAGTTGTTTCCGGAAACCGTTTACCTCGGACCTTCGAAACGCATCCACTATACAAGCTATGGCAATACTCCCGAACTACCTCCCCAGTACTGGGTGATGTCGGGGTTATCTTGCCACTAACCGCATAGGAGAGTTTTCGATGTCGGCCGTCTTAAGTATTCCAGAACTGATGCGATATATTTGTGACGACAACACCTCGGAGCTCAACTCCCCGGGACACTGCCACAACCCTAATGACAGGAGGCATCGAGAACAATGTTCTCGTCACAAAGACATCAGAACAATCCAAACAATACTCGCGAGATCCTAAAACAAATTTGGTGCATTTTGAGAGTAGAAGAGATAAGAGTAATCGTCAGGAGTCCTCACCAGAGTGAAAAGAGATGAGGAGCAAACAGAAATCCTACTCTCCGATATATATATAGGACTCAAACATTTTCAGTGTGTGCCTAGACTCAACCGTCAACGATTCGATCAATCAGTGGGGGCTTCTAGGTCGGAGAAGGCTCTAAATACCAACTTGTAATGCCGAGGATGGGACTATACCTCCTACGTGTCGAGGCACGACTTAAAGGTATAAGCCCATTCTAGAATGATCTCAAGTTTGGTATCTTTGCACGACTCATGTAAAAGAGGGATTAAATTGCAAAAGGAGATAGTTGGCTTACACTCGCCACTTCACACAATACATTACATAAGCAAAACATCATTCAGAACATCACAACCCGACTACAGGCGAAGATCCAAAAGAAAGATACAAAAAAAAACATAAAGCCACAGGCCTGAATCGCCCCTAGTAGAAACCACTACTGATCGTCGAAAACTTCACAAACATGCGGCCACTCTCTTCATGGAACTCCCGGAAGTTCTGATCCATCTTCTGCATCAAACTCGGCTGAGCCTGCATCTGGTGTTGTAGTATCTGTGAGCCACGAGGACTCAGCAATCCCATAACCATGGGTATCAAGACTAGCAAAGCTTTATGGGTAGGAAGAGGTAAAGTGGTGAGGTTGCAGCAGCGGCTAAGCATAATATGGTGGCTAACTTACGAGTACAAGAATAAGAAGAGCATCTACGCAAACGGTCGCAAAAGTAGTGATCGCTAAAGATCCTGAACTACATACGAGTCAAACATAACCCCACCGTGTTCTCTTCTCAAAGTGAAAAGAGACAGTCACGGTTACTCACACAGTTGTGTGTTTTACTTCGGATCCTCTGACAAGTTTTATACAACCGGACATTAACAAATTCCAATCTGCCACATAATCGCGGGCACGGCTTTCGAAAGATCATAACCCTGCAGGGGTGTCCCAACTTAGCCCATCACAAGCTCTCACGATTAGCTGAAGCGATAAATATAATATCATCACTCCTTATCTTAGGGAAATCCGATAAGGCTCGGCATCCCGGTGCACAAGACATTTCGACAATGGTAAAACAAGTCCAGCAAGACCTCCCGGTGTGTCGACACCCTGATAGTAGCCGCGCGTATCTCGTCTCAAGCCACAACCGGATGGGCGATCCTACGAGTAAAACCAAACCTCGAGTTTCCCCGTGGTGGCCCCGCATAACCCCCGTTTGAGACCAACACCATCAGCACTGGCCCCCCTGCTATGTAGAAAGAATCCTCGGGTAGCGCTAACTCCCTATGCAATTTAATTAATTAATTAAGTTGTTATTATGAGCAAATTAAAACCAATGTTGGGCCTTGCTGGAGGAGTTTTATTCAAAGTCGAACTGTCAAGGGGTCCCCATCCACCCATCGTGTAAGGAACGCAAAAATCAAGGAACATAATGCCGGTTTATCGGCGCCTAAGGTGGCATGAGTGGAACAAAACACCGAGCAAAAGGCCAAGCCTTCCACCCATGCCCAGTATATAGGTGTGTTAATAATAATAATAGATATTGTGATATTCCAACAACAAGTTCCCTCCTGGAACGAACTTCATCTTCACCTGCAACTAACAACGCTATAAGAGGGGCTGAGCAAGCGGGTAACATAGCCAAACAATGGTTTTGCTAGGAAGGTTTCAAGGTTAGAGGTTTCATGGCAACAAGGAGAGGCTGACATAAAAGATGGGTAGCGCGACATGTAACGATAGCATCGAGACAACTAAGCATGGCAATGGTAGTAAAGGTATCCAAGGGTATGATCATCTTGCCTGGGATTCCGCGAGGGAGAAGAACAAGTCCATGAAGTAGACGGAGCAACATAGTCGAGCGAATCCTCACAACTCCGGAACGAATCCGAAGCTAACAAGAGAAGCAACCGGAAAGAAGCAAACAACACGGTAAACACACAAGCATAAACATGGCATATGATGCACATCCAAGTATGATGCATGACAGGTTTAAATATGCATGGCATGGCAAAGTGCATAAACAAAACTACAAGTTAAGTGGAGCTCAATATGCAACGAGTTGCATATTGACGAAACGCCACATTTATTTATTTAGTTGACTCTCGTTTATTTACAAGACAAGGTTAAATGTTTGTTAACATGGCAAGAGGTGAAGCAAAAACAAACTACCTATTTAGACATTTTAAATGAGGCCGGAAAAACAACAACAATTCCGGAAACTCCCCATGTGCATGTTTAGCAATTTTTAAGCAACAAAAATTAAACATTCAAAGGTTGTTATCATGATGCGGATGACATGATCAAGTTTTATGCAAGTTATTAATAGTTGACATGAAGAAGATATGAAGTATTGTCACCGTGGTGGAAGAAAAAAAGGTGCCACGGCAACGATCCGAAAAGGATGCAACGACAACATATCGGTTCCGGTAACTCGTTGAGAGACCGGAGCAAAAGAAAGATGGCGTGAGCGAGTCGAACAAGGTGAAAGGTGGGGTGATCCCGTCACCGGGTTCCCACGAGTCGGCAACGAGGCAACTGAGGAGCATGGCAAAAGACGAAACGACACGATGCACACAAGGGACACATTTCATACAACACAACAAGCATCCCACGGGTCATTGTCACGGGGTTATACCTTCGAAACATTCATTCTCGAAGCGGTTCGAGTTCGTAGTGGAAGTAGTGGTACACGGGTCGTAGGGGAAGTAGTCATTCCGTTCGTCGAGGAAGCAGTGGTACACGGCGACGGTAGTCGAACTTGACGCTTGCATTACACGAGTCCTCGGCGACGGTAGTGGAACTTGGCGTTTCGTAGTGGTACTTGATGTCCGTAGGTTCCACGGGGTCCTCGAGGGTCGACGGTAGTGGTACTCGCGACGGTAGTCGTTCGGCATCGGTTGTCGAGGTACTTGTCGCATCGCCGATCGTAGTGGTACTTGGCGTCTCATCGTGTAGTCGTACTCGGTCGTAGCGGTCTTGCCGGTGTCGGTCTCGGGTCGTCGTTGGAAGTAGTTGTACTAGGCACCGGCGACGGAGGTACTTGGACTTGCAGAAAAAATAACAGCAGCAACAAAACAAGCACGACACGGTCTCGAAGCAGCGAGGAGGAGCGGCCAGCAGTGCGGCCAGAAGCGAGGCGCAGGCACCAGGGAGGAGCTCGGGTACTGGCCTTGGCGCGCCGGGGAGGAAAGATGGCGACCAGGGCCTGCTGGAGGTTGCTTGGGGCGCGGTGCGCAGGGAGTTGCTCGTCCTTGGCGCGCTGGAGAGGAGGGAGCAGCACGGGGCGTCGGCTTGGGGCGGCCGTCTCGCGGCAGGGGCGATGAGGAGCGAGGAGGGAGCGCGGGCTCGACGCTGGAGCGATGAGGCAGAGGCCTTGCTGGAGGCGAGGCGCTGGCCTTGGCGATCGAGGAGCCAGGCGACGAGGGAATGGCGCAGATGAGGGGGGCTTGGGGCGCTCGCGGTGAGGGAGGCCACGGGCGCACGGGGCTGTGGGAGAAAAGGGTGAGGGGAGGTGAGGGGATCGATGGGTTTAGGCGAGAGCAAGGCAGATCGAGGGGAGAAGGGAATCGGGACTGCGAGGGAGAGCGAGGGGAGAGTGGCGGCGCGCTGAGGGAGGTTGAGGGGAGAGCTGCGATCGGTGGTTAGGGTTTAGGCGACCTGGGCCTTGGGTGGTTGATGGGCCAGGGAGGCCGATGGGCCTGGCTGTGGCTGGGCCCCTTCTTCATCTGTTAACTGCTGTTGTTTTCCCAAAATAAAAACAGAAAACAGCAAAGAAGAAAGAAAAGGAAGGAGGTGTTAGGAATAGGATTAGGGCATGAGGTTAATTTTCCCGGACTCGCAAAAATGTTCACGGTCCACGAAAAATAGGAGAGGCAAGAATGCAAGAGATAAAAACGAACTCATTTGAATTAAATTCAAATGATTTGAATTAGGGCATGACTTAAAAGTGTCCAAAAGTGTTGAGGTTTTTGGAGGAACCTCGATAAACGAAAAAAGAAATATAGGGAGATTTTGACGGTGAAACTTGAATTAAAGAGGCATGGGGAATATGCAAGTGTGTTTGGGTTAATTCCAAACAAATGGAATATTTATTAATATAGCTCCCTAAATATTGGGAGGATATGTTATAAAGAGAAGTCACACTTCCCTCGATTTAAATGGACCGAAGGTCCACACGATTTATTTAAGTTGAGATGCAAAGATTAATGACATGAAGGCATGATGATATGATGCAATGCAAAAAAATAAATAACACAAGCACAAAAGAAACACACGAAAGAACCCGGAACATCTGGAATCTTCTGGGACGTCGGTCTTCGGGCGTCACATGTACTAAGTGGGAATTCGGCTTGTGCATCAAAAACCTTGAACCCAAAGTTATTCTAGATGACTCCACCATACCTACTTATATGCGGTATTACCCTGCCGTCCTAAGTAAATTTGCATGTGCCATCTCTAAAAACTTCTAATAAATATCCCTTCTGTGTGCCAGGATCGTTCATGGAACGACATGAGGTGGTCGGTATCTTCCATGCTAAGCGGGTTATTCTCAGGTCGAGTGTTTATTCACTCGCCATCGCACGAGAAAAGGGCGGTAATAGGGATTCCCAGTTCCGAACTCAAAATGCAAATAATTAAACAAAACTCCCTCGGGATTGTTGTTGGTATGGATGGCACCTGTTGTTTCGGACAAGCCGTGGAGTGTGATTGATGGTGGAGGGGGAGTAAACCTTTACTTTTATCGCTTGGGAACCGCCACTAGTGTGCTTAGCATGGAAGATATTGATAACTGATAGTCGTGAAGTAAATGAGAAGGGTGCATGTCTCAAAATATCATTTACCTCTATTTTAAAACTTGAGCTCTGGCACCTCTGTAAATCATTGCTTCCCTCTGCGAAGGGACTATCTATTTACTTTTATGTTGTGTCATCACCTTCTAAAATAAGCGCCAGAACCTGAGAGCACTGCTGTCATGCTGATGCATTGTGTGTAGATAATGTTGGGTGCATCATGACTTGATCTTTTCTACCATTAATTACAATGTTTAGTCGCTGCTTGGACTTTGGAGGTGCTCTGCATTTATGTTTTGCGGTCTCAAAAAGGGCTAGCGAGATACCACTATTGTCATATTATATCATGGTTGTTTTGACAACATGTTGCCATTTGAGATATCTTATTATTGCTTGCTAGCCGATTATGTTATTGATGTGAGTTAATATAATTTTTACGAGTTATTGTCGACATGGTTAGTTATAATGTGGGCTGAAAACCTGGATGTTGTTTAAGTTTATTTATGCAAACAAGAGCAAAAGAGTTCGTAAAAGTTTTTCTTATTCACTTTCAGTTTATCAACTGAATTGCTCGAGGACAAGCAAAGGTTTAAGCTTGGGGGAGTTGATACATCTCCAACCTATCTACTTTTCCTAACACTTTTCCTCTTGTTTTGCACTTTAATTTGCATGATATGAATGAAACTAACCCCGGACTGACACTGTTTTTAGCAGAACTACCATGGTGTTGTTTTTGTGTAGAAATAAAAGTTCTCGGAATGGAAAAAAACTTTGCATGGAATTTTTATATCAATAAAGAGAATTTCTGGAGCCAAGATCCACCAGAGGGGGCACCTCGGTGGGCACAACCCACCAGGGTGCGCCCCCCTCCTGGCGTGCCCAGGTGGGTTGTCCCCACCTGGTGGCCATGCAGACCCTAAAACCGATGCTATAAAATCCTGTTTTTCTAGAAAAAAATCAGGAAGAAAGAATTATTGCGATCCATGAGACGGAGTTGTCGTCACCTCCTGTTATTCATCGGGAGACCAGATCTGGAGTCCGTTTGGGGCTCCGGAGAGGGGGATCTTCGTTCTTTGTCATCACCAACCCTTCTCCATCGCCAATTCCATGATGCCCCCCTCCGGGAGTGAGTAATTCCTTCATAGGCTCGCTGGTCGGTGAGGAGTTGGATGAGATTCATCATGTAATCGAGTTAGTTTTGTTAGGGCATGATCCCTAGTATCCATTATGTTCTAAGATTGATGTTGCTATGACTTTGCCATGCTTAATGCTTGTCACTTTGGGCCCAGGTGCCATGATTTCAGATCTGAGCCGTTTATGTTATCACCATTACATCCATGTTCTAGATCTGATCTTGCAAATTATAGTTACCTACTATGTGTTATGATCTGGCAACCCCAGAGTGACAATAGTCGGGAACACTCCCGGTGATGACCGTAGTTTGAGGAGTTCATGTATTCACCATGTGTTAATGCCTTGTTTCGGTTCTCTATTAAAAGGAGGCCTTAATATCCCCTAGTTTCCAATTGGACCCCACTGCCACGGGAGGGTAGGACAAAAGATGTCATGCAAGTTCTTTCCATAAGCACGTATGACTATTTACGGAATACATGCCTACATTATATTGATGTACTGGAGCTAGTGCCGTATCGCCCTAGGTTATAACTGTCTCATGATGAATATCATCCAACAAGTCACGATCCAATGCCTACAAATTTATCTTATATTGTTCTTGCTAAGTTGCTACAAGCATTATTGTTGCACTTCTTACAAAACTACTGCTATCACTGTTACCGTTACTATTACTGCTGTCTAGTCCTGGCCATCTCCGGCCCGGCCCTGTCGGCCCACCCAGCCCCGACCCTAAAATCCAGGGCCTGAGCCCGACGGGCTTGCCCATGGGCCAGGCTTGGGCCTGAGTTTTGAGCCCACCAGTAGGGCCTGGACAGGCTTGGGCTTGGCATATTGGCATTTTAAGGAAGAGGCCCAGCCCATGGCCCTAAGCCCCAAGGGCTTTTCAGGGCTTTTTACCAGATATGCCGGGCTTGGGCTTGAAAAGTAGGCCCAGTGGTAGGGCTTGGGTGGGCCTAGGCCTCAGTATGCTGCCATGGGCTTTTTTAGGCCCGGCCCAGCCCGGCCCATGGCCAGGTATACTGCTGTCACTATTATCAAAACTATCATATTACTTTGCTACTGGTCACATTACTGCAGATAATTAATCTCCAGGTGTGGTTGAATTGACAACTCAACTGCTAATATCTTCAAATATTCTTTGGCTCCCCTTGTGTCGAATCTATAAATTTGGGTTGAATACTCTACCCTCTATAAACTTTCGTGGGTTATCACTAAGTTGTTGATGTCGTTCTAGCACTACAAAAAACACTTCCGTGATGATACGTGTTTGTCATAGTAGATCACGTTTTCTCTCATGCATGTACATCCATGACAATTTTATGAGAAAATCAAGATAGTCATACTTGTGATGTCGTATAAGTGTTCCATGACAATACTCAAATTATCATCATGGAAGTGTCCACTTCCATGACGATAAATGATGCATCATGGAAGTGCTTTCATCAAGGGTAATCGACACGTGGCATCCACTGTAACGGGTCGCCATTAAGCTATCGGGTCCGGTTTTGGATCTGATAACCCGTTAACAGCAACGACTGATACGTCTGCAACATATCTATACTTTTTATTGTTCAATGCTATTATATTATCTAGTTTGGATGTTTTATATGCATTAATATGCTATTTTATATGATTTTTGAGACTAACCTATTAACCTAGACCCCAGTGCGAGTTCCTATTTTTTCCTTGTTTTAGAGTTTCACAGAAAAGGAATACCAAACGGAATAAAACTTCAACGATGATTTTTCTTGGACCAGAAGACACCCAGGAGACTTGGTGTGAAATTCAGAAGGGCCACGAGGCGGCTACAAGGATGGAGGGTGCCCCCTAACCTTGTGGGCCCCTCGGTGACCCCTGACCTAGATCTTCCTCCTATATATTCTCATATACCCCAAAAACTTCGAGGGGAGCCACGAAACCACTTTTCCACCGCTGCAACCTTCTGTACCCGTGAGATCCCATCTTGGGGCCTTTTCCGGCATCCTGCCGGAGGGGGATTCGATCATGCAGGGCTTCTACATCAACACCATTGCCTCTTCGATGAAGCGTGAGTAGTTTACCACAGACCTACGAGTCCATAGCTAGTAGCTAGATGGCTTCTTCTCTCTATTTGATTCTCAATACAAAGTTCTCCTCGATGTTCTTTGAGATCTATTCGACGTAATACTCTTTTGCCGTGTGTTTGCCAAGATCCAATGAATTGTGGATTTATGATAAGATTATCTATGAATATTATTTGAATATTCTCTGAATTCTTTTATGCATGATTTGATATCTTTGCAAGTCTCTTCGACCAATAGATTTGGTTTGGCCAACTAGATTGTTTTTTCTTGCAATGGGACAAGTGCTTAGCTTTTGGCTGAATCTTGTGGTGTCCTTTCCCAGTGATAGTAGGGGCAGCAAGGCACATATTGTATTTTGCCATCGAGGATAAAAAGATGGGGTTTTCATCATATTGCTTGAGTTAACTCCTCTACATCGTGTCATCTTGCTTAAGGCGTTACTACGTTCTTTATGAACTTAATACTCTAGAGGCATGCTGGATAGCGGTCGATGTGTGGAGTAATAGTAGTAGATGCAGAATTATTTTGGTCTACTTGACACAGACGTGATGCCTATGTTCATGATCATTGCCTTAGATATCGTCATAACTTTGTGCTTTTCTATCAATTGCTCGGCAGTAATTTGTTCACCCACCGTAATCATTTCTATCTTGAGAGAAGCCTCTAGTGAAACCTATGGCCCTCGGGTCTATTTTCCATCATATAAGTTTCCGATATACAGTTTTAGTTTCCTCTTTACTTTCTTTGCAATCTTTTACTTTCTGTTCCATAAACCAAAAATACCAAAAACATTACTTTACCGTTTATCCATCTCTATCAGATCTCACATTGCAAATAATCGTGAAGGGATTGACAACCCCTTTATCGCGTTGGGTGCAAGGTTGGTGTTTGTTTGTGCAGGTATTCGGTGGCTTGCACGTTGTCTCCTACTGGATTGATACCTTGGTTCTCAAAACTGAGGGAAGTACTTACTCTACTTTGCTGCACCACCCTTTCATCTTCAAGGGAAAAACCAACGCAAGCTCAAGAGGTAGCAGGAAGAATTTCTGGCACCGTTACCGGGGATATCTACGCCAAGCCGAGACATACCAAGTACCCATCATAAACTCTCATCCCTCGCATTACATTATTTGCCATTCGCCTCTCGTTTTCCTTTCTCCCACTTCTAAAACGATTTTCGAACAGATTCACCTTTTGTCCGCCTTCTTCCCGTATGTCTTTTTGTTTGTGTTTCCATGTGCCTTCTATTTGCTTGCATATTTGCTTGCTAAAAATCTATTGATATGGATCCACTTAAAGTTTTCTACTTGGATCATGTTCGATCTATTTGTGCTCGTGCTGAAACCCCAACTAGCTTAGTTGAGGGAAAATCTTTAGATGAGCAAGCTAATTTTGTGCGTCACCGTTTGTCTGAAAAAGGGAGACTCTTATGGAATGAAATAAACAGTTTGCTATGCTATGCTAGGAATCTTTGTGAAATTTGTGATTTTACTTGTTGCTCTAAGAACCCTAAAAAACACCTTCCCTACCTATGCGAGTTTAATGAAAATGAAATCTTATCTTCTTATGAAAAGGATGTTTATAGTTACTATGATATCGAACAAATTGAAGAATTTGTTGCTTTTAGGGGTGCTTATGAAGTTGCTTCTTTTATTTAAAAGTATGATATTACTCTCTACAAATCTGAAAATTTTAACATACTTAAATACTGCTATGAAAACTATGCTCATAATGTCTATGCCAAATAATTTCTTGAGAGAATGACCATTGCTTTGGAAGAAAATAATGATATGCATGAATCTATAGATAATTATGATTTTGATGATTTGATTGAAACGTCCCTTGATGAACGTGATGCTTGCTATTCTTATGGCCATGATGCCAATATTTATGGAGATGAATTTGCTATAGTTCCTTATGTTAAACATGGGATTATTGCTATCGCACCCATACTTGATAGTTCCTTGAATAAAAAGCATGATTGAAATGATGTTATTATAAATTATATTAATGTCAATTGATGTCAATTGTGCTAATAATATGCAAAACCCTAAGCTTGGGGGTGCTAGTTTTGCTATGTCCACTACTTGTTGTAATGATCATGATTGGGGTGATTCTTCTTATGATCTTGAAAACTTATTTAAGCCCCATGATGAATATGAGATTGATAATAATGTTTGAAATAATATTGAAAGTGGGTTTGGAAGAGTGTCAACTTCAGATCCCCCATATTTGGATAATGTTCAATCTTATGAAGTTTTTCATAAAAGTGGGTTCGGAGAGGACATGACTTTAGTTGATGATACCCCCACTATTTTGGAAAAGTGTCAACTTTGCATGCATGTGGATCATGTTGAGAATATTTTATATGATAGCTATATTGTTGAATTTGATTATGATCCCACATGTAATTATTATGAGAGAGGGAAATATGGTTTTAGAGATTTTTCATGTAGCTAAATTACCTCTCGTTATGTTGAGATTCCTATTGTTTCTTTCATCTTCCTTGCATATGCTAGTTTTTGCTTGCTATGATAATTTGTTTGTCTATAAGATGCCTATGCATAGGAAATATGTTAGACTTAGATGTGTTTTTCACATGCTATATGATGCTCTCTTTGTGCTTCAATTCTTGTCTTTCATGTGAGCATCATCGGAATTATCAATGTCTGGCTAAAAGACTTTAAAGAAAAGCGCTTCTTGGGAGATAACCCAACATTTTTCTTTCCTGTTTTTGAATAAATATTTCATCTAGCCTATGGTTAGATGTGGTTTTGTGTTTTAATTAGTGTTTGTGCAAAGTAAGACCTTTGGGATAGCTTACTGTAGTAGTTGATTTGATCTTGCTGAAAAACATAAACTTTGCGCTCAGTCCCAGAATTTTAAAAAATCACAGAAGCGTCAAAAAATTCTGATTTTTTTACAGTAGATTGATCTACAAATTTCCTAGGATGTCCTAATGTTTCAGGATTTTTGGAGTTACATAAGAATGCGAACTATCCAGATTACTACAGGCTGTTTTGTTTTTCATATATTCTGTTTTCCGCGTGTTGTTTGCTTATTTTGATGCATCTATGGCTAGTATCGGGGGTATGAACCATGGAAAGTTGGAATACAGTAGATATTACACCAATATAAACAAAGAATGAGTTCACAACAGTACCAAAAGTGGTGATTTATTTTCTTATACTAATGGAGCCTATGAGATTTTGTGTTGAGTTTTGCGTTGTGAAGTTTTCAAGTTTTGGGTAAGGATTTGATGGACTATGGAATAAGGAGTGGCAAGAGCCTAAGCTTGCGGATGCCCAAGGCACCCTAAGGTAATATTCAAGGAGGCCAAAAGAGCCTAAGCTTGGGGATGCCCCGGGAAGGCATCCCCTCTTTCGTCTTCGTCTATCGGTAACTTTACTTAAGGCTATATTTTTTATTCATCACATGATATGTGTTTTGCTTGGAGCGTCTTGTATGATTTGAGTGTTTGCTTTTTAGTTTGCCACAATCATCCTTGATGTACACACCTTTTGGGAGACACAGACATGAATCGTGATTTATTAGAATGCTCTATGTGCTTCATTTATATCTTTTGAGCTAGGCAAATTTGCTCTAGTGCTTCACTTATATCCTTTTAGAGCACGGCGGTGGTTTTATTTTATGGAAACTGATGAACTCTCGTACTTCACTTATATTATTTTGAGAGTCTTTAGAACAACATGGTAATTTTCTTTGGTTATAAAATTAGTCCTAATATGATAGGCATCCAAGAGGGATATAATAAAAACTTTCATATAAAGTGCGTTGAATACTGTGAGAAGTTTTGATTCCTTATGATTGTTTTGAGATATGAAGATGGTGATATTAGAGTCATGCTAGTAAGTAGTTGTGAATTTGAGAAATACTTGTGTTAAGGTTTGTGAGTCACGTATCACCGTTATGTAACGAAGTTGGAGCATGAGATGTTTTTTGATTGTCTTCCTTATGAGTGGCGGTCGGGGACGAGCGATGGTCTTTTCCTACCAATCTATCCCCCTAGGAGCATGCGCGTAGTACTTTGTTTCGATGACTAACATATTTTTGCAATAAGTATGTGAGTTCTTTATGACTAATACTGGGTCCATGGATTATACGCACTCTCACCTTTCCGCCATTGATAGTCTTTCTAGTACCGCGCAAATTTTGCCGGTACCATTAACCCACCACATATCCTTCCTAAAAACAGCCACCATACCTACCTATTATGGCATTTCCATAGCCATTCCTATATATATTGCCATGCAACTTTCCACCGTTCCATTTATTATGACATGCTTCATCATTGTCATATTACTTTGCATGATCATGTAGTTGACATTGTATTTGTGGCAAAGCCACCGTTCATCATTTTTTATACATGTCGCCCTTGATTCATTGCACATCCCGGTACACCACCGGAGGCATTCACATAGAGTCATATTTTTATTTTATTATCGAGTTGTAAGTAAATAGAAGTGTGATGATCTTCATTATTAGAGCATTGTCCCATGTGAAGAAATAAAAAAATAGAGAAAGGCCCAAAAAAAGAAAAAAATGAGAGAAAAAGAGACAAGGGACAATGTTACTATCCTTTTTGCCACACTTGTGCTTCAAAGCAGCACCATGATCTTCATGCTAGAGAGTCTACTATGATATCACTTTCATATGCTAGTGGCAATTTTTCATTATAGAACTTGGCTTATATGTTCCAACGATGGGCTTCCTCAAAACGCCCTAGGTCTTCATGAGCAAGCAAGTTGGATGCACACCCACTTAGTTTTCTTTTTGAGCTTTCATAAACTTATAGCTCTAGTGCATCTGTTGCATGGCAATCCCTACTCACTCACATTGATATCTATTAATGGGCATCTCCATAGCCCGTTGATACACCTAGTTGATGTGAGACTATCTCCTTCTTTTTGTCTTCTCCACAACCACTGTCTATTCCACCTATAGTGCTATCACTACTGCAGGTTGCTGCTAACGCGACACTACGATCAGAGACCCATCGACGAAACTGTGTGCGATGCCTTAATCGCAAACAGTGGTGTAAAAACCGTCAAAAAGGTGCAAAACGTTTGCGATGAAAGATGCATTAAACACAATTCATATTTTAGTTGCGTGTGCGATGCTGGGCATACGGTTCAATTCAATTAACTGTTTGCGATGTGGAAGAACAAAAGAAAGGGGCAGCCAGATGAAGGCATGTGCGATATACGGCTTACGGTTCACTCGGATGAACTGTTTGTGATTAGGCAACACAAAAGAAACAGTTAGCCATATCAAGGTGTGTGCGATATACGGCATGCGGTTCACTCGGATGAACTGTTTGTGATTAGGCAACACAAAAGAAACAGTCAGCCATATCAAGGTGTGTGCGATATACGGCACGCGGTTCACTTGGATGAACTGTTTGCGTTGAGAGAAGAGAGCAAAAATGGTTCAATATATCAAGATGTGTGTGATACACGGCAAACAGGTCTGTAATCAGAAATGTGTGTGAAGACAGATAATAACAAAGACGATTGCTTCTAATAAGACATATGTGATATGCTCTGTCTACACAACATCTATTGGCCATAAGGATGCAAAGAAGCATCCTGTATCAGCATGGACTAGATGTTCCACCAGTAGCTCATCTGATAGAGGCAAAGGTGTCCCGTCTTTCGATGAGATGGTGGCTATCGTTTTGGAGCAAGTCGACTTTGACAATCCGACTACGAACATGCGAGGACGTTGCGCCTTAGCAATCGCTAAACCAACTCCGAGAGGTTATTGACCACGCCGGAGCACGATCAACCTGACCACGAAGGTCTGTTTCCTACAGACAAACAAAGAACAAGCAAGAAACTGAGATTGCAATCTGGATATTACGAATTCAAGAGGAAAGCTTTATTGATCAAGTGGGGTTCTATGACGTCTTTGTCTGGTCGTTGAACATAAACGAAGTACGCGAAGTTGCAGCTATGGCGAACTTTAATCTAAACAAAACTCAAAGGCTAAACGACGCCCTAAGGTTGTATATATGGGGGTAGAGGGGGGAATTCGTGGCCCTTGGAGGTGGGGTCCAAAACCAACCCTAACTCCTGTTTCCCCACACACGGACTCTAAAAACAGCCTATACTCAAGTATTTCGAAATTACATGAGCCTGGCCCAATAATAAGGTGACGCAGCACCTATAATAGCCTCTGGACGAAATTTATGAAGTGGCATCTTGTATATTTCGTCCAAGGCTTCACACACTCATTATGGTGGCTTCAAAGTCCTGAAATCATCACTTGTAACTCCGTTCTTGTTCCCCTTGCGCATGCCAACATCTCCATGCTTGATCTTGCTCTAATGTTCATCCTTCTTGTCCAAGCTAGGCACTTCATTTGTAAGCAAGACAAATGATCCAATTTAGGCAACATCATATTCTCATGAACATTAGAATCATTACCAAGAAACGAAAGTACCTGGTAATTTAAGTGGCATGCGCGAGCTCTAGTAATTGGTCCTGTATATGTGTCAGTTGGGGCTGTGGGTGTAACCTTGTTAGTGATGTCCTCATCATCCTCCCCTTCTTGAATCAAAGTCGTCCTCGATGGAAGCTCATCTTCCTCACCCAAGTAAGGCTTCAAATCTGCAATGTTAAATGTGGGACTAACCCCAAAATCTACAGGCAACTCAAGTTCATATGCATTTTCATTTAATTTCTCTAACACCTTGAAAGGACCATCAACACGTGGCATTAGCTTTGACTTGCGCAAATTAGGAAACCCCTTACGCAAATGTAACCAAACAAGATCTCCAGATGCAAAGACAACACGTTTTCTACCCTTATCTCCAACAAGTTTATATTTAGCATTCATGCGCTCAATATTTTCCTTAGTTAACTCATGCATTTTTAAGATCAATTCAGCACGTTGTTTAGCATCAAAATTAACCTTCTCCGAAGATGGAAGAGGCAACAAATCAATAGGTGCACGAGGTAGGAAACCATAGACAATTTCAAAAGGGCACATCTTAGTAGTAGAATGCAACGAACGATTATAAGCAAATTCAATATGAGGCAAGCATACTTCCCACATTTTCTTGTTATTCTTCAAAACAAACGTAAGCATAGTAGACAAAGTTCTATTGACTACTTCAGTTTGTCCATCAGTTTGGGGGTGACAAGTAGTACTAAAAAGCAGTTTCGTCCCCAACTTAGCCCATAAACATCTCCAAAATTGGCTAAGAAATTTAGTATCACGATCTGAAACAATAGTATTTGGCACACCATGCAAGCGAATAATTTCACGAAAGAACAAATCAGCAACATTAGCAACATCATCGCTTTTATGACATGGTATAAAGTGTGCCATCTTCGAGAACCTATCCACGACAACAAATATGCTATCCATCCCCTTCTTTGTTCGAGGTAAACCCAAAACAAAGTCCATAGATATATCTTCCCAAGGAACACTAGGGACACGCAAAGGCATATATAAACCATGAGGATTTAGTCGTGACTTAGCTTTTTGACATGTAGTGCAGCGAGCAACAAAATGCTCAACATCCCGTCTCATCTTTGGCCAAAAGAAATGTGTAGCAAGTACGTCCTCCATCTTTGATACGTCTCCAACGTATCTATAATTTTTGATTGTTCCATGCTATTATTAATGAAGTCTTGGATATTTAATGGGCTTTATCATTCACTTTTATATCATTTTTGGTACTAACCTACTAACCCAAAGCCCCAGTCCAGATTGTTGTTTTTTGCCTATTTCAGGGTTTTGCAGAAAAAGAATATCAAACGGAGCCCAAACGGATTGAAACCTTCGTGAGAGATATTTTTGGAGGAAATCACACACGATGAACTTGAGAACCACGTCAGAAGAGCCACGTGGGGCCCATGAGGGTGGGTGGCGCGCCCCCCTTCCCAGGGCGCGCCCCTGCCTCGTGGAGCCCCCGTGACTCTGCCGGTGCCCTCCTTCTTCCTATGTAAGTCTACGTACCCCAGAAACTCCATGGACAGAGAGAAAACCCTAATTCCACCGCCGTACCTTCTGTTCCCGTGGAGATCCCATCTTGGAGACTCTTCCGGAGCTCCACCGGAGGGGGATCCATCACGGAGGCCTTCATCATCATCATCATCATCGCCCTCACCATGAGTTGTGAGTAGTTTACCACAGACCTTCGGGTCCATAGCTAGTATCTAGATGGCTTCTTCTCTCTCTCTGGATCTCAATACAAAGTTCTCCTCGGTCTTCGAGGAGATCTATTCGATGTAATCTCTTTTTGGGGTGTGTTTGTCGAGATCCAATGAATTGTGAGTTTATGATCAAGGTTATCTATGAAAGATGTTTGGTTCTTCTCTGAACTTTCTATGTGTGCTCATAATATCCTTGCAAGTCTCTTTGAATTATTGGTTTGGTTTGGCCTACTAAATCTATAGTTCTTGCAATGGGAGAAGTGCTTGGCTTTGGGTTCAATCTTGCGGTGTCCTTTCCCAGTGACAGTAGGGGCAACAAGGCACGTATTGTATTGTTGCCATCAAGGATAAAAAGATGGGGTTTATATCATATTGCTTGAGTTTATCCCTCTACATCATGTCATCTTGCTTAAGGCGTTACTCTGTTCTTATGAACTCAATACACTAGATGCATGCTAGATAGCGGTCGATGTGTGGAGTAATAGTAGTAGATGCAGAATCGTTTCGGTCTACTTGTCTCGGACGTGATGCCTATATACAATGATCATGCCTAGATAGTCTCATAATTATTCGCTTTTCTATCAATTGCTCGACAGTAATTTGTTTACCCGCCATTGAATATCGCTATCATGAGAGAAGCCACTAGAGAAAACTATGGCCCCCGGGTCTATTCTCAACATATCAATCTATGTCTACTTTACTTTTACCACTTTTATTTGTTGTTTATTAAACTAAAAATACCAAAAATATAAACTATCATCTCTATCAGATCTCACTTTCCTAAGTGACCGTAAAGGGATTGACAACCCCTTATCGCGTTGGCTGCGAAGTTCTTATTTATTTGTGCAGGTGCGAGGGACTCGCGCGTGGTCTCCTACTGGATTGATACCTTGGTTCTCAAAAACTGAGGGAAATACTTATGCTACTGTGCTGCATCTCCCTTTCCTCTTCGAGGGAATACAACACAAGCTCAAGAGGTAGAAAGAAGAATTTCTGGTGTCGTTGCCGGGGAGACTTACGCAAAAGTCATATACCAAGTCCTATCACAAACCCTTATCCTTCGCATTACATTTATGTGCCTCTTGTTTTCCTCTCCCCCACTTCACCTTTGCCGTTTTATTTGCCCTTCTTCCGCCGTGTGTTTATCGTTCGCTTGCTTCTTGTTTGCTTGTGTGTGTTGGATTGCTTGCTTGTCACTATGGCTCAGAACAATACCAAATTGTGTGACTTCTCTAATACCAACAACAATGATTTTATTAGCACTCTGATTGCTCCTATTACCGACGCTGAATCTTGTGAGATCAATGCTGCTTTGTTGAATCTTGTCATGAAAGATCAATTCTCCGGCCTTCCTAGTGAAGATGCCGCTACCCATCTAAACAACTTTGTTGATTTGTGTGATATGCAAAAGAAAAGGGATACGGATAACGATATTCTTAAATTGAATTTATTTCCGTTTTCACTTAGAGATCGTGCTAAAACTTGGTTTTCCTCTTTGCCTAGAAATAGTATTGATTCGTGGAATAAGTGCAAATATGCTTTTATCTCCAAGTATTTCCCTCCTGCTAAGATAATCTCTCTTAGAAACGATATTATGAATTTTAAGCAACTAGATCATGAGCATGTTGCACAAGCTTGGGAGAGAATGAAACTGATGATACGTAATTGCCCTACACATGGTTTGAATTTGTGGATGATTATTCAGAACTTTTATGCTGGCTTGAATTTTGCTTCTAGAAATCTTTTAGATTCGACCGCCGGAGGCACTTTCATGGAAACCACCTTAGGAGAAGCTACCAAACTCCTAGATAATATTATGGTTAATTATTCTCAGTGGCACACCGAAAGATCTACTAGTAAAAAAGTGCATGCTATCGAGGAAATTAGTGTTTTGAGTGGAAAGATGGATGAACTTATGAAATTGTTTGCTGCTAAGAGTGCTTCTTCTGATCCTAATGATATGCCTTTGTCCACTTTGATTGAGAAAAACAATGAATCTTTGGATGTGAATTTTTTTGGTAGGAATAATTTTGGTAACAATGCTTATAGAGGTAGTTTCAATCCTAGGCCTTTTCCTAGCAATTCCTCTAATAATTTTGGTAATTCCTACAACAACTCTTATGGAAAGATGCCTTCTGAATTTGAAACTAGTGTTAAGGAGTTTATGATCTCGCAAAAGAATTTCAATGCTTTGCTTGAAGAGAAATTGCACAAGGTTGATGAATTGTATAGAAGTGTGGATAGAATTACTCTTGATGTTGATTCTTTGAAACTTAGATCTATCCCACCTAAGCATGATATCAATGAGTCTCTCAAAGCCATGATAATTTCCATTGATGAATGCAAAGAGAGAACCGCTAGAATGCGTGCTAAAAGAGAAGATTATAGTAAATCGTGTTCTTCTAGTTATCATGAAAATAAAGATGAAGATCTGAAAGTTATTGATGTGTCTCCTATTAGATCCTTGTTTTCTAGTATTAATCTTGATGAAGATAGGATTGGAGATAATTCTGCTTTAAAGTGTCCCAATGATTCAGAGTTTTTAGATCTTGATGCTAAAATTGCTAAAAGTGGGATTGAAGAGATTAAAACTTTGCATAGTGATGAACCCACTACTTTGGATTTCAAGGGATTCAATTATGATAATTGCTTTTTGGTTGATTGTATTTCCTTGTTGCAATCCGTGCTAAATTCTCCGCATGCTTATAGTCAAAATAAAGCTTTCACTAAACACATAGTTGATGCTTTGATGCAATCTTATGAAGAAAAACTTGAGTTGGAAATTTCTATCCCTAGAAAGCTTTATGATGAGTGGGAACCGACTATCAAAATAAAAATAAAAGATCATGAATGCTATGCTTTGTGTGATTTGGGTGCTAGTGTCTCCACTATCCCAAAAACTTTGTGTGATTTGCTAGGGTTCCATGAGCTTGATGATTGTTCTTTAAATTTGCATCTTGTGGATTCCACTATTAAGAAACCTATGGGAAGAATTAATGATGTTCTTATTGTTGCCAATAGGAATTATGTGCCCATAGATTTCATTGTTCTTGATATAGATTGCAATCCTTCATGTCCTATTATTCTTGGTAGACCTTTCCTTAGAACGATTGGTGCAATTATTGATATGAAGGAAGGAAATGTTAGATTCCAATTTCCGTTAAGGAAAGGCATGGAACACTTTCCTGGAAATAAAATCAAATTACTATATGAATCTATCATGAGAGCCACTTATGGATTGCCTTCCAAAGATGGCAATACCTAGATCTATCTTGTATCGTGCCTAGCTAGGGGCGTAAAACGATAGCGCTTGTTGGGAGGCAACCCAATTTTATGTTTTTTGTTTTTGTTGCTGTTAGGGAATAAATATTGCATCTATCCTATGATTAGATGTGGTTTCACGTTTTGTTTAGTGTTTGTGCCAAGTAGAACCTTTGGGAACACTTGTGTGAAGTTTATGTGATCTTGCTGCGAAAAGCAGAATCGTCAGCGCTCGCTAAAGTAGTCGTGGGATTTTACTGGAGCGTGATTTTTAGTTAATTCTTTTTGCAGATGATTTTTAGACAAATTCCGCAAATTTACCAATTTAGTTTGAATTTTTTGGAGTTCCATAAGTAGGCGAAACCTGCAGATTACTACAGACTGTTTTGTCTTTGACAAATTCTGTTTTTCGTGAGTTGTTTGCTTATTCCGATGCATCTATGAGTAGTATTGGAGGATATGAACCATAGAGAAGTTGGAGTATAGTAGGTTTAACACCAATATAAACAAAGAATGAATTCATTTGTGCACCTTGGAGTAGTGGTTTGCTTTCTTATACTAACGGAGCTCACGAGAATTTTTGTCTAAGTTTTGTGTTGTGAAGTTTTCAAGTTTTGAGTATTGCTTTGATGGACTATGGAACAAGGAGTAGCAAAGGCCTAAGCTTGGGGATACCCATGGCACCCCAAGTAAATTCAATATAATCAAAAGCCTAAGCTTGGGGATGCCCCGGGAAGGCATCCCCTCTTTCGTCTTCATCCATCGGTAACTATACTTGGAGCTATAATTTTATTCGCAACATGTTATGTGTTTTGCTCGGTGCGTCTTGTATAATTTGAGTCTTTGCTTGTTAGTTTTCCACGATCATACTTGCTTTACACACCTATTTGATAGAGTTAAATATGGCCTAGAAATTGTTAAAACACTCTATGTGCTTCACTTATATCTTTTGAGTTGAATAGTTTTTCCTCTAGTGCTTCACTTATACCTTTTAGAGCACGGTGGTGATAATATTTTGTAGAAATTTTTGAACTCTCATGCTTCACTTATATCTATTTGAGAGTCTACTAAAACAGCATGGTAATGTGTTTAGGCTAAAGAAACTAGTCTTCACATGATAGACATCAAATGTCAATGTAGTAAAACAATTCACACTAAGTGCATTGAATAGAATGAGATGTTGGATGCTTGATAATTGTTTTGAGATATGAGGATAGTGATATTAGAATCATGCTAGTGGAGTTATTATGAAATTGATAAATACTTGTGTTAAGGTTAGTGATTCCCGTAGCATGCACGTATGGTGAACCGTTGTGTGACTAAGTTAGAGCATGAGGTATTTGTAGAGTGCCAACCTTTGTGTGGAGGTCGGGGGCGCGCGATGGTTAACTCCTACCAACCTCCCCCTAGGAGCATGCGTTGATTCCTTTGTTTTGATGACTCATAGATTTTTGCAATAAGTATATGAGTTCTTATAACTAATGTTGAGTCCATGGATTATACGCACTCTCACCCTTCCATCATTGCTAGCCTCTCTTGTACCACACAATTTTCGCCGGTACCATAAACCCACTATATATCCTTCCTCAAAACAGCCACCATACCTACCTACCATGTCATTTCCATAGCCATTCCGAGATATATTGCCATGCAACTTTCCACCGTTCCGTTCATATGACACGCATCATATTGTCATATTGCCATTGCATGATCATGTAGTTGACATCGTATTTGTGGCAAGGCCACCATGCATAATTTTTATACATGTCACTCTTGTTTCATTGCACATACCGGTACACCACCGGAGGCATTCATATAGAGTCATACTTTGTTGTTGTAGTATCGAGTTGTAATATCAAGTTGTAATGAAAGTGTGATGATCATCATTATTAGAGCATTGTCCCATGGGAGGAAATGCTAAATCTATAAAGCCCCTCCGCAAAAAAAAGAAAAAAAGAGAAAGGCCAAAGAAAAAAAAGGCCCAAAAAAAGAAAAAAAGGGAAAAGAAAAAGGGACAATTGCTACTATCTTTTTCCACACTTGTGCTTCAAAGTAGCACCATGTTCTTCATTGTAGAGAGACTCATGCTTTGTCATTTTCATATACTAGTGGGAATTTTCATTATAGAACTTGGCTTGTATATTCCAACGATGGGCTTCCTCAAATGCCCTAGGTTTTCGTGAGCAAGCAAGTTGGATGCACACCCACTAGTTTCTTTTGTTGAGCTTTCATTCATATTTAGCTCTAGTGCATCCGTTGCATGGCAATCCCTACTCACTCACATTGATATCTATTGATGGGCATCTCCATAGCCCGTTGATATGCCTAGTTGATGTGAGACTATCTCCTTCTTTTTGTCATCTCCACAACCACCTCTATTCCACCCATAGTGCTATATCCATGTCTCACGCTCATGTATTGCGTGAAAGTTGAAAGGTTTGAAAAGATAGAGTATGAAAACAAATGCTTGGCTGAAATCGGGGTTGTGCATGATATGAATATTTTTTGTGTGATAACGGGGGAGCATAGCCAACCCTATATGATTTTGTAGGGATAACTTTCTTTAGCCATAGTATTTTGAGAAGACATGATTGCTTTGTTAGTATGCTTGAAGTATTATTGTTTCTTATGTCAATATCGACTTTTATCTTGAATCTTTCAGATCTGAACATTCATGCCACAATTAAGAGAATTACATTGAAAAACTATTTTAGTTAGCATTCCACATAAAAAATTCTTTCTTTATCATTTACCTACTTCAGGACGAGCAGGAATTAAGCTTGGGGATGCTTGATATGTCTCCAACGTATCTATAATGTTTGATTGTTCCATGCTATTATTTATAAAGTCTTGGATGTTTTATGGGCTTTATCATTCACTTTTATATCATTTTTGGGACTAACCTACTAACCCAAAGGCCCAGTCCAGAATGCCGTTTTTTGCCTATTTTAGGGTTGTGCAGAAAAAGAATATCAAACGGAGTCCAAACGGAGTGAAACCTTCCCGATAGATATTTTTGGAGGAAATCACGCACGATGAACTTGAGAACCACGTCAGAAGAGCCACGTGGGGCCACGAGTGTGGGGGGCGCGCCCCTCTTCCTAGGGCGCGCCCCCTGCCTCGTGGAGCCCCCGTGACTCCCCCGGTGCCCTCCTTCTTCCTATATAAGTCTACGTACCCCAGAAACTCCGTGGACAGAGAGAAAACCCTAATTCCATCGTCGTACCTTCTGTTCCCATGGAGATCCCGTCTTGGAGCCTATTCCGGAGCTCCACCGGAGGGGGATCCATCACGGAGGCCTTCATCATCATCATCATCTCCCTCACCATGAGTTGTGAGTAGTTTACCACAGACCTTCGGGGTCCATAGCTAGTATCTAGATGGCTTCTTCTCTCTCGCTGGATCTCAATACAAAGTTCTCCTCGGTCTTCGAGGAGATCTATTCGATGTAATCTCTTTTTGCGGTGTGTTTGTCGAGATCCGATGAATTGTGAGTTTATGATCAATGTTATCTATGAAAGATATTTGGTTCTTCTCTGAACTTTTTATGTGTGCTCATAATATCCTTGCAAGTCTCTTCAAATTATTGGTTTGGTTTGGCCTACTAGATCTATAGTTCTTGCAATGGGAGAAGTGCTTGGCTTTGGGTTCAATCTTGCGGTGTCCTTTCCCAGTGACAGTAGGGGCAGCAAGGCATGTATTGTATTGTTGCCATCGAGGATAAAAAGATGGGGTTTATATCATATTGCTTGAGTTTATCCCTCTACATCATGTCATCTTGCTTAAGGCGTTACTCTGTTCTTATGAAGTCAATACACTAGATGCATGCTGGATAGCGGTCGATGCGTGGAGTAATAGTAGTAGATGCAGAATCGTTTCGGTCTACTTGTCTCGGACGTGATGCCTATATACAATGATCATGCCTAGATAGTCTCATAATTATTCGCTTTTCTATCAATTGCTCGACAGTAATTTGTTTACCGGCCGTAGAATATCGCTATCATGAGAGAAGCCACTAGAGAAAACTATGGCCCCCAGGTCTATTCTCAACATATCAATCTACGTCTACTTCACTTTTACCACTTTTATTTGCTGTTTTATTAAACTAAAAATACCAAAAATATAAACTATCATCTCTATTAGATCTCACTTTCGTAAATGACCGTAAAGGGATTGACAACCCCTTATCGCGTTGGCAGCGAAGTTCTTATTTGTTTGTGCAGGTGCGAGGGACTCGCGCATGGTCTCCTACTGGATTGATACCTTGGTTCTCAAAAACTGATGGAAATACTTAGGCTACTATGATGCATCTCCCTTTCCTCTTCGAGGGAATACAACGCAAGCTCAAGAGGTAGCAGTCTTCTGCACGCCAAAGTGTCCCATTAATCCTCCTCCATGCGGCTCCTGCAACAACAAAATACTAACAGAGCTAGCTGGAATGCATAGCTTGTTAGCACGAAATACAAATCCATCATTAATGACGAACTTGTTCCATGTTCTTCCTTCTTTACAATTCTGCAATACATCTTTAAATTCAGCATCATGAACATATTGATCTTTGATGGTGTCCAAACCAAATATTTTAAAGTCAAGTTGTGAAAGCATAGTATAATGACGAGACAATGCATCAGCAATAAAATTTTCTTTTCCCTTCTTGTGTTTAATAACATAAGGGAAAGTCTCTATGAATTCAACCCATTTAGCATGTCTACGATTCATTTTTGCTTGACTTTTAATGTGCTTCAATGATTCATGATCAGAATGTATAACAAATTCTTTGGGCCATAAATAATGTTGCCATGTTTCCAAAGTCCGAACAAGAGCATATAATTCCTTATCATAAGTAGAATAATTCAGACTAGGCCCACTCAATTTTTTTAGAAAAGTATGCAACAGGTTTACCATCTTGCAATAACACACCTCCTAACCCAATTCAACTAGCATCACATTCAAGCTCAAAAGTTTTATTAAAATCAGGAAGTTGGAGTAAAGGAGCATGTGTCAACTTATCTTTCAATACCGTGAATGCTTCTTCCTGTGCAGTACCCCAAACAAAAGGCACATCCTTCTTTGTAAGCTCATTGAGAGGTGCAGCAATGGTACTGAAATATCTCACAAAACGCCTATAGAATCCAGCGAGGCCAAGGAAACTCCTCACGTGTGTGACTGTTTTGGGCTGCGGCCAACTCTCAATAGCTTCAATCTTCGCTTTATCAACCTCAATTCCCTGTGGAGTAACAACATAGCCAAGAAAAGATACTCGGTCAGTGCAAAAAGTGCACTTTCCAAGGTTACCAAACAAATGTGCATCATGTAGAGCAATAAAAACAACACGTAAATGTTCCAAATGTTCCTCCAAAGATCTGTTATAAATCAATATATCATCAAAGTAAACTACCACAAATCGTCCAATGAAAGCACATAGAACTTCATTCATTAATCTCATGAAAGTACTAGGTGCATTAGTTAACCCAAAAGGCATGACTAACCACTCATATAATCCAAACTTAGTTTTAAATGTTGTTTTCCATTCATCTCCCAATTTCATGCAAATTTGATGGTATCCACTATGCAAATCAACTTTGGAGAATATTGTAGAGCCACTCAATTCATCAAGCATATCATCTAGCCTAGGAATAGGATAACGATAACGATTAGTAATATTATTAATACCTCTACAATTAACACACATACGCGATGTACCATCCTTTTTTGGCACTAGAATAATAGGAACAACACAAGGACTAAGAGATTCACGTATATAACCTTTGTCGAGTAGCTCCTGTACTTAACGCATAATCTCCTTCGTCTCCTCTGGATTTGTACGGTATGGTGCGCGGTTGGGTAGCGATGCACCGGGAATTAAGTCAATCTGATGCTCAATCCCTCGAATAGGTGGTAATCCCGGTGGCACGTCTTGTGGAAAGACGTCCGCGAACTCCTGCAAAATGTTAGTGACATGTAATGCCCAGGATGGGACTATATCTCCTACGTGTCGAGGCACGACTTAGAGATATAAGCCCATGCTGGAATGATCGCAAGTTTGGTACCTTTGCACATCTCATGTAAAAATGGGGATGGAAAAAACTGAAAAGATAGTTGACTTACACTCGCCACGTCACATAAATACATTACATGTCCAAACATCATACAATAAAACATCACAACCCATCTAAGGGTAAAGATCCAAATGACAAGATACCAAACATAACTTAAACCACAGGTCTGAATTGAATCCTAGTAGAAGAACCACTACTGATCATCGGGATAACGAACATAGTAACGGCTACGCTCCTCATCGTACTCCCAGTCTAGCTCGGTGCCATCGCCTGGATAGCTCACCATCGTACCCGCATCTGGGGTGTTGAAGTAACTGTGAGCCACAGAGGACTCAGCAATCCCGTTCCCGGGTAACACGACTATTTAAGCCATGGGTGTGGAACAAGGCTGAAGTAAGAACAAGTGTCTGCAGCAGCAACTAGCACTAGCTTACGCAAAAGAGAGCGATAATAGAAGGTGCCTCGGTCAAGAGATGATCACTAAGTGATCCTAAACTAATCAAGTCAAACATAACCCCATCGTGTTCATCTCCCGAAACCCCTTTCGGAAAATGACTGTCACGGTACTCACGCTGGTAGTGTATTGGAACATGGTGTCAAGTTTTCTACAACCGGATATTAACAAGCTCCCATCTGCCACATAACCGCGGGCACGGCTTTCGAAAGTTCATAACCCTGCAGGGGTGTTCCAACTTGGCCCATGACAAGCCCACGATCAGCGGAGTCGCAACTCCAAGGTGGGAAGGCCCGAGTATTCTCGGAATCCCGTGCTCAAGATACTCCGAACTAAGGTAAGGCTAATCCAGCAAATCCTCCCGGCGTGCCGACACCCTGATAGTAACCGCGCGTATCTCGTCTCAGGCCACGACCGGATGGGACAAGCTACGGGTTTTTACCAGACCTTGAGTTTCCTCGAGGTGGCCCCGCAGGTTGCCTAGTTCGGACCAACACTCATGTGGAGCACTGGCCCGGGGTTGTTGATTAAGAAAGAGGGTTAATTACTCCCTATGCAAGTTTTTAGTTATTAGGCAAATAGTACCAATGTTGGGACTTGCTGGAAAAGACTTAGCACTTAGCGGTTTATCGAGGGGGTCCCATAACCCCAACCGTGTGAGGAACGCATAATCAAGGAACATAACACCGGTTTATATGGTTCCTAGCGGCATGAGTGGAACAAATCACCAAGCAAAAGGCTTAGCCTTCCACCCATTACCAATATATAGATGATTTCAATTAATAATTAATATAGTGTGATATAACCCAACAACTTCAACATGAAGCAAGCATCTTCAACTTCACCTGCAACTAGCAATGCTATAAGAGGGGCTGAGCGAAGCGTACTTAGCCATTCAACGGTTTGCGTGGGTAGGGTGGTTAAACAGGTTCATGGTTACAATAGGAGGCTGACAGGAAAAACATGGGCATCGAGGCAAAACTATAGATCGAGACTTCTAGCAATAGGCAAAGATAGTAGTGTTATCGGGGTTCAGTCATCTTGCCTGAAGAGTTGTCGATAGGATCGTAAGAGGGGTCCTCGTGCTCAACCTCGGTAGTAACCTCGTGCTCGTACTCGTACTCGGTCTCAGCTTCCGGCTCTACTGAACACAAACACACAAGACACAAAATCAACAAGATGCAATGCGCACACGAAAATATGCTAGATGCATGACTGATGCACTATGGGAGCACAAGGAGTATGGAAAATATGCATTCAAGCAAAATACTTCAAAACATGATAACAATAGGATATTATGAATCTACATGAAAAATCACCCAAGTTTCATATAGAACTTGCTCAAAACGGAGCAACGGGCTAAAAGTTACACACAAAACAATAAACATGCGAAAGCTGAAAATTACAGCCACATAGCAACTTCAGAGCAATAGATAAATAATCTACATCACTCAAACATCATGGCAATGAGCATGGACATAAACTAGACATATACTACAGCAAATAAGTCCATTGGAGCATCCCCAAAGGAGCCATGGATCAATAGCAACAAGCTATGACATATTGAACTTGACAACAAAATCCTGACAGCAGTATTTTATTGCAACTTGGGAGCAAAAGTTAAATATGCTACAACCACTCAAATAAGCATGTGAGAGCCTGAATGGATAGCCAACAATATATACTACAAGGAATCATCAAGATTCACCCCAAAACTATCATGGATTGGCCTAGAACAACAAGCAAACTTGGCATCTGGAAATTACAGATTCCAGACTTAGTGAAATTTCACTAAGTGTTAAAACAGCAGTTTCATCATGGCATCTTTGAGAGCAAGTTTAAGTCACCTCAAAGCTAAACATGGCAAGTGGTAAGTACTACAGCAAAGTACACATGATGGTGAATCCAAAACACCTAAGCATGCATCATGAGGACAAACACAACGATAGCAATGAGCTCCTCTACGAGGCATCTCGTAACGAGCTAAACAACATAACAGCCACATAGCACTTTGCAACGGAGATAAGCATGGCAAGATTAATTCTATCATGCAAGCCTAAGCAAACAACATGTAGAGCATGACAAGACGAACACGTGGACATGTCATTTGCTTCATTTGGATAAACATGCAAAAAGTTATCACCTTGCAAAGATGGCATGAAAACAACTACTAACAGCATTATTTAACAAGATGCACTCTTGCAACAGATTTTTAAGCATCTAGAAGATCTCAAACATGCATGGCATAATGGAACAAAATGTAGTACATGTATCCACGAACAATTTGACATATCATTCACTCAAATCGGAGCTACGCACAAAAAGTTATCATCATTTGAAAACAACATCAGACAATGAAAATATCAGGACTTAGTGGATAAAAGAAGCAACCTCAGGGTCAGATCTGGAAAGTCAACGCGGGTGGATCTGGAGCGGACCGGGCTCGCGGATCGGATCTGCGAGTGGAGCGGGTCCAGGCGCGGCGCGGATCGGGCCTCGGGCTAACGGGCCCCGCAGCCCGCTAGGGTTCGGCGGATCGGAGCGATGCGGGGCTCCTCCCGAGCGGTGGCGGCGCGGAGGCCTTCGAAGCTGGGCGCTGCCGATCGGGGAAACGGGCTCGGCCCAGCTGGCCGGCGGGATCTGGGCGAGCGGCGGCTGGCGATTGGCGAGGCTGGGCCGACCCGTCCTGACGGGAGGCGGAGGGGCCCGGAGGGCACGGCTGCTGGGCCGCCCGGCTTGGCGGAAGGCGGAGCGCAGAGTGGGCCTAGGGTTTGGCCCACTCGGGAAGATCGGGCGACCGGCTCGGGGGGAATCCTCCCGATCCCCCAGCGAGTGGCGGGGGCGACTCCTCGCGCGGCCAAGGCCGGCGGGAGGGAGGCGGGCTCGCGGCCTGAGCTCGGAGGCTCGGTGGCCGGAGGGGATCCCGGGGCGGCGGCTGCCTGCGGGCCGGCGGCGGAGCAAGGTGGTGGTGCGGTGAGGTGCTCCGGCGAGGAGGAGATGCCGGCGGCGGTGACGAGGAGCTCCGGCGAGCTCCTCCGGTGAGGTCCGATCTGGAGGTAGAAGAAGGAGAGGAAGGGGATGGGGGCTAGGGTTTACCATTAGGGCAAAAATTGAGAAAGGTGGACAAATATATAGGCACAAGGAGCTAGGGTTGTCCAAATGAGGTGTGGTTTTCGGCCACGCGATCAGAATTGGATGGCCTAGATGAAGGGAGGGGTTTGGGTTGGTTTGATGGGCTATTGGAGGGGTGTCTTGGGCCTCAAAGTGGAGGTACTTTGAGCCCACGAGAATAACTGTTGGAGCACCAAACGAACTCCAAACGCGACGAGATTTGACAGGCGGGTTACACACACCAAAACAACAACACACGACAAGTCTCACGCCAAACCGGAAATGTTACATGGCCAAACACCAAAGTAGGCTTCGGGGATGCCACGGACACGTGAGAGAGCTCCGGAATGCGAAACGGACAACGGGAAGGAACGAGTGGGACCGGATGCAAACGACACCACAAATGCAATGCGATGCACATGACTACATGATATGGATGAATGCCACACACGCACACAACAAAACGACGAAAACCCGAAAGATGAAGAACCCGGAAATGGAATAGATGGAGCCAAAGATATATTATATTGCCCAAAAGGGAAAGTATTACATCCGGGGCATTACATGACAACAGGAGGCAAAGAGGAAGGCAAGTCCTCGAATGAAAATAATGCATCTTTGCACACAAAAGCATAGCAAACAGATTTGCTTAAATCTAGATCATCAATATCAGATTTGGTGGCAAGTAAACATCCACTTTTTAATTTAATTTCAGATGCAACATGAGATGATGGTGTGTTATTAGGCTTCATATGTTGCTCAAGTTCTTTTGCCACAATCTGATTTTCACTCTTATTTTGCTCCTATTTTGCTTTATTAGCTCTATTAATATCATCTTTCAAAATGGAATCAGGAGACATAGGAAGCAAAGTAATACGTTTATCCTGATGAACAAGAGTATACTAATTGTTTCTACCATGGTGTACAGACTTTTTTATCAAATTGCCATGGTCTACCAAGTAATAAGGAACATGCTTGCATGGGTACCACATCACAATCAACATAATCAACATATGTGGAGATACTAAAATGCACACGAACATTACGTGTTACCTTAACCTTGCCGCTGTTGTTGAACCATTGGATGTAGTAAGGATGTGGATGTGGTCTTGTCGTGAGAGATAACTTCTCCACCATCTCCATGCTAGCCAAGTTGTTGCAGCTCCCTCCATCTATGATGACGCGAACAGAACGTTCCTTCACAACTCCCTTTGTATGGAACAAATTATGCCTCTGATTTTGCTCCGCTTGTGTGACCTGCACACTCAAAACACGTTGAGCAACTAAACATTCATACCTGTCAGCGTCTTTAGGAGCCATGTATTGTGTCTCATTTTCAGAATCATCTCCACCATGTTCTTCACGTGTAATAAGAGCCAAAATCTCCTCATCATAGTCACTAGTGGACTCATAACCACCATCCTCAGTAGCCATCATGACACGCTGCGATGGGCATTTGCTCGCATAGTGACCACGACGAGTGCAAGGATGACATATAACATCATGTGTTGGCCCATTGGATGCCATGGATGAAGAAGAGCTCTGTGCAGGACCGGGAGGTGTACTCCTGGTTGATGGTGGTGGTGCATGTTTGCTTTTATCACGGCTAGAAGTGACATATGAAGTAGGCGGTGGTGCAGCCGGACGTGTCGACGTAGATGATGCACACAGTGTCCATGATGAAGGTTGACTTACAGAAAAATTAGTTCGTGCCAAGGCCTGTCGATCCTGCACTTCACGTTTAGCTTTGGAAGCAAGATGGAATAAACGAGTGATATTATTATACTCCTTATACTCTAGAATTATCTGAATCTCTCTATTTAAGCCACCCATAAAACATTCAAGCATAGCCTCATTATCCTCAACAATACCACATCTAATGAGGCCAGTTTGTAATTCATGATAATATTCTTCTACATAATCTTTTCCTTGTCTTAAACGCTGCAATTTCTGAAGTAATTTGCGTTGATAATATGGTGGAACCCAACGAGTACGCATAGCAGTTTTCAAAGCAGCCCAAGTAGTTGGAATATTATCCAAATGTAATCTACAATATTCAGACCACCACACACAAGCAAAACTAGTGAAAGCACAAAGAGCAGCAGCAACACGTCTCTCCTCGGGATATTTTAACATGTAAAACGTTGTTCGGTTTCTAACTCCCAAGTAAGATATATATCAGGAACATATCTACCCTTAAATGGTGGAATATTCAATTTTAGTTTAGGGAGATGTTCATGATCGCGTACCTGAGGGTGTGGTGCAGCCCTACCATTGCGATTATATGCATGTGGACGACCTGGTGGTTGTGGTGCTGGTTGTTGCACGTAGTTATGATTTTGATGAACCTCATCCTCGTAATCCCCCGCGTAATCATCCTCCTCCTCAGCAGTAGCAGGAGCCACAGAAGTATCAACAGCAGCACCAACAGTTTGGCCAGGTTGAAGAGCGACACGGCTCGCTTTTCGGAGGGCGATTTCACGACGTGAAGGTGGTTGTTGTTGTTGTTGGAATGGTGCAGCAGGTGGAGGTAGACGCGCAAGCACTTCAGTGAATTTGGCATCCAACTTGGTGTCAATTGACTTCTCAATGCCATCCACCCTCGCTAGTGCGTTGTCAAAACTGGTCATCACATCTTCTACCTGTTGACCCATCATTTGCTGAAATTTATCATGCAACTCCTTGTTCATCATGTTCTCCCAGTCAGTCTCGTCGACTTGTGATTCTGGCATGGTTAGCAGCAATAGAAACACACAAAAATATGATCCTATAGACTACTAGAAAATGGTGGTGGTGGGGCGTCACAAATCCGTCAAGCAAATCTCAAATTCTTACCAGTTCTTACCCAGCAGCAGGTGGTGATCCACAACCGTGGTAGTCAAAACTCTCAAAGCTTGGATAAAGCGATTACCAGAGAGAGTCAAACGCACGACGTAGATGTATGTGGAGCTGGGAAGGCTTATAATATGGTAGCAAAAAGGGTCAGCAATAATCAATTCAGAGATGCAAAGTTGAATAAACGCTCAACGATGGTACTGTGCTGGTCCTAGGCTAGACCGTACTAGAGACGCGAGCCTAGAACACTAACAAAATCACGGCGTTGCACGTAAACAAGGGGAAAACACACTCTGATTTTTTTTGCGCTCCTTTTTTTTTGCCGAAAATCACTATAATGGCGAGTGTCTCAAAACTCTTCCCAAATCAAACTAAGATGATAGGCAAAGATTTTTTTTGACGATTTTTTTTCGGAATCAGGGCAGCGACGACGAAAAAGTGCGGTAAAAAATAGTATGATGGCACGTGTCTCAAAAGACTCAGAAAAGCCTAAAAATAGGATAGGGAAAAAAAATTTCACCTGCCGAAATTTTGGCCTAAAAACTGCCCGGGGGTCTCCAGACTCTTTTTTTTTCCGAGACCTACTCAGGCAAGTAAACACGAAACCGAAACTAGATGGATCTCGAAAGCCAATCTAAAACGAAAAGAACTCGGATTGGTGGTGGGTATATGGTGGTAGAATATGGCAGCGGTGGTGGTATATGGATACAGATTGGTGGTGGTATATGGATACGGATTGGTGGTGGTATATGGATATGGATCGATGGTGGTATATGGATACGGATCGGTGGTGGTATGTGGCAGTAGCGATGAAGATGTTGCGGCGGCGGCGTGACAACTTATGACCAGAACTCGAAACTCTAAAAGACTAGACGCTAAGACCAGCAACTTGACACGATGATGCAACCGCAAATTCAACAAAGCAAAATACTGAAAATACTATGTGAAGGCTCAAATTGGTTCGGATATGAGGAACTAACCCTAATTTTTTTGGCTTTTTCTGGACTGTAGGTATGAAGAACAGACTTGATCTAATCTATGAAAAACTGTTAAATCTCACAGAGCAACCTGGAAATCTGATACCACTTGATAGAGGCAAAGGTGTCCCATCTTTTGATGAGATGGTGGCTATCATTTTGGAGGAAGTCGATTTTGACGATCCGACTATGAACGTGCGAGGACGTCGCGCCTTAGCAATCACTAAACCAACTCCGAGAGGTTATTGACCACGCCGGAGCATGATCAACCTGACCACGAAGGTCTGTTTCCTACAGGCGAACGAAGAACAAGCAAGAAACTGAGATTGCAATCTGGATATTGCGAATTCAAGAGGAAAGCTTTATTGATCAAGTGGGGTTCTGTGACGTCTTTGTCTGGTCGTTGAACACAAACGAAGTACACGAAGTTGTAGCTATGGCGAACTTCAATCTAAACAAAACCCAAAGGCTAAACGAAGCCCTGAGGGCTGTATATATGGGGGAAGAGGGGGGAATTTCGTGGCCCTTGGAGGAGGGGTCCGAAACCAACCCTAACTCTTGTTTCCCCACACATACGGACTCTAAAAACATCCTATACTCAAGTATTTCGAAATTACATGGGCCTGGCCCAATAATAAGGTGACGCAGCACCTATAATAGCCTCTGGACGAAATTTATGAAGTGGCATCTTGTATATTTCGTCCAAGGCTTCACGCACTCAATATGGTGGCTTCAAAGTCCTGAAATCATCACTTGTAACTCCGTTCTTGTTCCCCTTGCGCATGCCAACATCTCCATGCTTGATCTTGCTCCAATGTTCATCCTTCTTGTCCAAGCTAGGCCCTTCATTTGTAAGCAAGACAAATGTATCCAATTTAGGCAGCATCATATTCTCATGAACATTAGAATCATTACCAAGAAACGATAGTACCTGGTAATTTAATTGGCGTGCGCGAGCTCTAGTAATTGGTCCTGTATATGTGTCAGTTGGGGCAGTGGGTGTAACCTTTTTAGTGATGTCCTCATCATCATCTAAGAGAACTCTCAAGTTAAGTGTGCCCAGGCTTGAGCAGCCATCAGATGGGTGACTCGATGGGAATTTGTCTTGATGTTAAATTAACTGATGGTATGGGTCATCCCGGTCAAATTAAATTACCTTTGACCTGGATGATCCATCCCATGAGTTAATTTAACCTCGAGGTCCTTTTTTAATGCATGTTAAAGAAGGTCTACCGCATTACTTTTTGACAATGTGCAATACATGGTATACAGTTGATCCATCCAACCTGTTTGTGATGGAATAAGCCGTGTGTGTTGTGGGCAAACGCTTGCTAGTATTCAACCGTTTGCGATTGATGAATTCATCACCGATGGGTTCCCTAGTGTGGTTCATGTTCATATGATCATCATCTACTTCTTGTGCTAGCTTGATGTTCCTTCTATGCTAAGTTTCCATTAATTGATGGCGTTTTATGAACACGCCACCGTTTCCCGCCACTTCCTCACCTGTTTCCCGTCACCCAGTGATATTGCGCATAAACCTAGACGGCGCGTGACGCATGGAGGCGACAAGCGCAGCCTGTAGCACATCCACCTTTCGCAAGCATGCCAACCCACCAAAGCGTCGCCTCTGCCATCAACCTCGTCTATGAGGAAAACGAGCAGGTGCCACGGCTAGTCGAGGCCGAGGTGCTCCCCGGCAATGCGATGGACGACGCCGTGATGCGCGTCATGGCCAGGGTTGAGCAGACCTTTGGCGCATGGCGCTTGAGCGCCGCGGATCAAGATAGGCATGTCAGCGCAGACAGGCTGCAGCTCGCCGCACAACATGATCGATGGCGCGCCGATAGGCTATGGCTCACCGCACGACGAGACCATTGGAGCGCTGCAGAGCGAGAGGCGTGGCGCGCCGCACATCAAGAGCCGATCCATCAGCGCTTTCCTGCTATCGACACAACCTTGCAGCTAGGTACACGTCCCATCAGTACCCCCATTCCTCGCTAGGAGTGCGTAGAGGCCCTCTCTGCCATACTTGCACCAGAGGCCAGCTGCGCTATACTTGCACCGGACGCCCGCCGAGCCGTTCGCATGGGCCGCGCTGTTCGCCTTGTCCGTGGCCCGCTCGATGCCAACGCGCTGGTCGGTAAGCTCGACCGCCTCCTTGGCCCAGGTGTTCATCTAGGCGCAGTAGAGGAACATGGCCGTCGCATCCTCGAGTTGGTGATCTCCGATGAAATAGCCAACTTGGAGCTCGAGATCGCGCTCCAGATGTACCACGAGCGTGTCGACCGCTTGGACGAACGCCTGCACGAGTTCAGGCAGAGCCAAGAGCTACCGTAGGCAAGAGCTGCTGGTCATGGTCTCATGGACGCGTTTTATTTTCTTGAGTCGTTTTGACGTGGATAGCTATGTATTCACAGTAATCATAGTATTGCTCTGTTTATTCCTCTGTTTCAATGTGTGTACTCTGTTTTCCGTTCTTATATATTCTGTTTCAATGTGTGTATATACGCTTCTCTCTTATACAATTATTATCCTAAATAGGTTTGTTTTTTTACCCGTCTGCTCTATTAATGCAGAAATAAGTAAAAAAAGTATAATTAGATCTATCTCGAATTTTTGAGAACCCTTTGAGAAAGCGTTCAAGGGGTTCTCAAATAAAACATAAAAGTAAAAACCTGCATGTCCATTCTGTATATGTGGATGATAAAAGCTAGATTCAAATTAGTATACAAAAACAGATAGAAAATGAAATTCATAGTATATATATATATATATATATATATATATATTAATTTTTCATTAGTTCATCACATAAAATTGAAAACGAACAATACTAAAACTATACGTGATGATACTTAACTACTAGGTACAATGCATAAAATTGAAAACGAACAATACTAAAACTAATAATCCCTCCTGGGGCCAGCATTCCAGCAGCCCGTCGCCAGTAGCTCCCTGGTGCGTGGTGTCTTCCGAGTGCGGAGGCAGTACTCCACCTCCTCTGCCTCACAGCGCTTGACGTACCAATCTTCCTCTTGCTGGAGGACGAGCATGAATGATCTTGTCATTTCGTTGGGCGCCCACCGGAGCTCCTCGTCGGTGGCATGCTAGAGCTTATCTGCCAACCTCCACGCAACGACGAGGCGCCCAACGCCTTTGACCTTCCTCGCAAAGTACCCGTCTTCGTACACCTCCTCTGCACCCGCCCCCAAAGCTCCGCCGCCTCCTTTTTCCACGCGGCATCACGGGCATCACAGGACGCCTGGTACCTGGCTTCCTCCTCCGCCATCTCCTTCTTCACGCCACTTGCCTGGCTTTCTCAGCCGGCTGCAGCGACTTCCACAGACAAAGATTGTACTGGCCCCAAAACCAATCCAAAGTTGGGGGGGGGTCCGACGCAAGCTCGTCCGACGGCGCGTAGGGGTCCTCATCGCAACTATTCGAGTGAGCATCCTCGCCGGGTGGCGAATTCTCGTCGGCGCGTGGGCAGACCTGTGGCGCCATGGAAGAGATTTGATACAGAGAGAGAGGGCGAGCGAGGGGAGGATGTAGATGATAATGCAGGCGTGACAACATGAGCAAGGTAGTATTTATTGGCGGCCGGAATCTAGGTCGACGGGAACAGTACACACGCCGGTCGCCGGAATTTACGAGTACTTTAGTTTGACTTACACACGATTCCCGCAGCAAAATCCATGTGTGAACATAATAGCTGACGGTTTCCAATACAGAACCATGTCTGATTAATGATCCCCGCCACTCACCTACCAAACCCCGAGCCGCGAGATAGAGAGCCAATCGTGTGGGGGTCAGTTGTCTTGCCAGATCTTTACATTTTCTTTTTTGAACACCAGATATTTACATCATCTGATGATTTTTTAACTCGCACAGACATACACAAAAATATGATTTTTCAAACCGTTATGGTTAGTCGTTTCATGTAGATATAGTTCAAATTTGAATTACAGTCATTAAATGGCTAGAAAATCACTTAAATGACTTAAAAGGTCAAATGATCCCTGTATTTTCCAAATTTTTACATGACAGTTGTATTAGTGCACGTTAAAAGTAGAAAAAATTTGAATACCGTAAAAGGAAGCTATCTCCCGTTTGTCATCAAACATGCATTGTTCCCTCTAGGAACCACGAACCTTCTAGTGAGTTGCTCCGGTTTGTGAGGGGGGTGTGTCCAAACTTTCGTCAAACATGCCAATTTTTTTACGACGTCATCTTGGTGGCATGACATTACATCAAGCAAGGTTTTATGTTTTTCTGATCATTTTTTAATTTTTTGGAATTAAAATGCCATGGCACTAGATGCATGTGCCCATGCTGTGAGACCAATATGTTTGAAAATTCCTTCTATTTTACTGCACATGGAATTAACTCACACACAAGTACACAAATATGATTTTTCAAAGCGTTATGGTTAGCCGTTGCATGTAGATGTAGTACACATTTGAATTACAGTCATTAAATGGCTAGAAAATCTCTTAAATGTCTTTAAAAGGTCAAATGACCGCTAGAATTTTCCAAATTTTCACAATACAGTTGTAGTAGTGCACGTTAAACGTAGAAAATTTTTGAAGGCCGTAAGAGGAAGCTATCTCCTATTCGTCATCAAACATGCATTGTTCCCTCTCGGAACCACACGCCTTCTAGTGAGTTGCTCCGGTTTGTGAGGGGTGTGAGGAAGTCCTGTATTTAGGGGTCCTCATGCGTCCGGGTCATTGATGTTGGGCCGAATTGATGGGCCGTGAAGATAGAAGCAGAAGGCCCTCCCCTGTGTTGGGTTAGGACTCGAATGTATGTAGTAAGGCAAGAAAGATATTCGGGTGTAACGATTCCTTCCTCCCCAAGTCACCTATGTAACCCTAGGCCCCCCTCCGACGTGTATATAAGCCAAAGGGTTTAGTCCGTAGAGACAATAGAATCGTAGTCTTCACATAGGCTAGACTCCTAGGGTTTAGCCAGAACGATCTCGAGGTAGATCAACTCTTGTAACCTATATGAAGGAAATATGCCCTAGAGGCAATAATAAAGTTATTATTTATTTCCTTATATCATGATAAATGTTTATTATTCATGCTAGAATTGTATTAACAGGAAACTTAATACATGTGTGAATACATAGACAAAACAGAGTGTCCCTAGTATGCCTCTACTAGACTAGCTCATTGATCAAAGATGGTTTTGTTTCCTAGCCATAGACATGAGTTGTCATTTGATAAACGGGATCACATCATTAGGAGAATGATGTGATGGACAGGACCCATCCGTTAGCTTAGCATTATGATCGTTTAGTTTTACTGCTATTGCTTTCTTCATGACTTATACATGTTCCTATAACTATGAGATTATGCAACTCCCGAATACCGGAGGAACACCTTGTGTGCTATCAAACGTCACAACGTAACTGGGTGATTATAAAGATGCTCTACAGGTGTCTCCGAAAGTGTTTGTGGTGGTGGCATAGATCAATAATAGGATTTGTCACTCCGAGTGTCGGAGACGTATCTCTGGGCCCTCTCGGTAATGCACATCATAATAAGCCTTGCAAGCAAATGACTAATGAGTTAGTCACGAAATGATGTATTACAGAATGAGTAAAGAGACTTGCCGGTAACGAGATTGAACTAGGTATTGAGTTACCGACGATCGAATCTCGGGCAAGTAACATACCGATGACAAAGGGAACAACACATGTTGTTATGTGGTTCGACCGATAAAGATCTTCGTAGAATATGTAGGAGCCAATATGGGCATCCAGGTTCCGCTATTGGTTATTGACCGGAGATATGTCTCGGTCATGTCTACATAGTCCTCGAACCCGTAGGGTCCGCACGCTTAAACGTTCGTTGACGATATAGTATTTAATGAGTTATGTATGTTGGTGAACGAATGTTATTCGGAGTCCCGGATGTGATCACAGACATGATGAGGAACTCTAGAATGGTCCAAAGATAAAGATTGATATATGGGATAATAGTGTTTAACCTCCTGAAGGGTTCCGGAATTCACCGGAAGGGGTTCCGGATGTTTCTCGAAATGTTTGGGTACGAGAATACTTTATTTGGCCCAAAAGGGAAAGCCCACAAGGTTTTTGGAAAGCGCAAAAGGAAGTTTTGCGGAGTCCAGGGGCCAGACGCCAGGGTCCCTGGGGTCCGGGTCCAGACACCGGGAACCCTGGCGTCTGGCCCTGGAGTCCGAGAAGGACTCTTGCCTTTCGGGTGAAACCGACTTTGTGGAGACTTTTACTCCAAGTTTTGACCCCAAGGCTCAACATATAAATAGAGGGGTAGGGCTAGCACCCAAGACACATCAAGATACCCCAAGCCGTGTGCCAGCAACCCCGACCCTCTAGTTTATCCTCCGTCTAGTTTCTGTAGTGCTTGGCGAAGCCCTGCAGAGATTGTTCTTCATCAACAACCGTCACCACGCCGTCATGCTATCGGAACTCATCTACTACTTCGCTTGTCTTGCTGTATCAAGAAGGCGAAGATGTCATCGAGCTGAACGTGTGCTGAACGTGGAGGTGCCGTATGTTCGGTACTAGATCGGGACGGATTGTGAAGGTGTACGACTACACCAACCGCATTGATAAACGCTTCCGCTTTCGGTCTACGAGGGTACGTAGACATACTCTCCCCTCTCATTGCTATGCATCTAGCAGATAGATCTTGCGTGGTCGTAGGATTTTTTTGAAATACTACGTTCCCCAACAGTGGCATTAGAGCCAGGTCTATGCATAGATGATATGCACGAGTAGAACACAATGAGTTGTGGGCGATAATAGTCATACTGCTAACCAGCATGTCATACTTTGGTTCGGCGGTATTGTGAGATGAAGCGGTCCGGACCGACATTACGCGTTCGCTTACGTGAGACTGGTTTCATCGTTACGAGCACTTGTTCCTTAAAGGTGACTGGCGGGTGTCTGTCTCTCTCACTTTAGCTGGATCGAGTGTGGCTACGCCCGGTCCTTGTGAAGGTTAAAACAACACATACTTGACGAAAAATCATTGTGGTTTTGTATGCGTAGGTAAGAACGGTTCTTGCTTAGCTCGTAGCAGCCACGTAAAACTTGCAACAACAAAGTAGAGGACGTCTAACTTGTTTTTGCAGGGTATGTTGTGATGTGATATGGTCAAGACATGATGGGTTATACGTTATTGTATGAGATGATCATGTTTTGTAAAGTTATCGGCAACTGGCAGGAACAATATGGTTGTCGCTTTATTGTATGAAATACAGTCGCCATGTAATTGCTTTACTTTATCACTAAGCGGTAGCAATAGTCGTGGAAGCAATAGTTGGCGAGACGACAATGATCCTACGATGGAGATCAAGGTGTCGCGCCGGTGACGATGGTGATCATGACGGTGCCTTGGAGATGGAGATCAAAAGCACAAGATGATGATGGCCATATCATGTCACATATTTTGATTGCATGTGATGTTTATATTATTATGCTTCTTATTTTTCTTAGTACGACGGTAGCATTATAAGATGATCTCTCACTAAATTTCAAGGTATAAGTGTTCTCCCTGAGTATGCACCTTGCGAAAGTTCGTCGTGCCGAGACACCACATGATGATTGGGTGTGATAAGCTCTAGGTTCACATACAACGGGTGTAAGCCAGTTTTGCACACGCAGAATACTCGGGTTAAACTTGATGAGCCTAGCATATGCAGATATGGCCTCGAAACACTAGAGACCAAAAGGTCGAGCGTGGATCATATAGTAGATATGATCAACATAAGATGTTCACCATTGAAGACTACTCCATCTCACGTGATGATCGGACATGGTTTAGTTGATATGGATCACGTGATCACTTAGATGATTAGAGAGATGTCTGTCTAAGTGGGAGTTCTTAAGTAATTTAATTAATTGAACTTTAATTTATCATGAACTTAGTCCTGGTAGTATTAGCATATCTATGTTGTAGATTAATAGCTCGCGATGTAGCTCCCCGTTTGTTTTTATAGGTTCCTAGAGAAAACTAAGTTGAAAGATGTTAGTAGCAATGATGCGGACTTGTTCCGTGATCTGAGGATTTTCCTCATTGCTGCACAGAAGAATTATGCCCTTGATGCACCGCTATGTGACAGACCTATTGCAGGAGCAGATGCAGACGTTATGAACATTTTGACAAAAGCTCGGTATGATGACTACTTGATAGTTTAGTGCACCATGCTTTACGGCTTAGAACCGGGACTTCAAAAATGTTTTGAACGCCACGGAGCATATGAGATGTTCCAGGATTTGAAATTAGTATTTCATACTCATGCCTGTGTCGAGAGGTATGAGACCTCTGACAGTACATTGCCTACAAGATGGAGGAGAATAGCTCAACCAGTGTGCATGTGCTCAGATTGTCTGGGTACTACAGTTGCTTGAATCAAGTGGGAGTTAATCTTCCAAATAAGATAGTAATTGACAAAGTTTTCTAGTCACTATTACCAAGTTAGTAGAACTTCGTGATGAACTATAATATGCAAGGGATGACAAAAGTAATTCCCGAGCTCTTCGCGATGCTGAAATCGGCGAAGGTAGAAATCAAGAAAGAGCATCAAGTGTTGATGGTTAACGAGACCACTTGTTTCAAGTAAAGGGCAAAAGAATAGAAGGGGAACTTCAAGAAGAATGAAAAGCAAGTTTTCACTCCCATGAAGAAACCCAAAGCTAAACTCAAGCCTGAAACTAAGTGCTTCTACTGCAAAGGAAATGGTCACTGGAAGTAGAACTACCCTAGATACTTGGTCATTAAGAAGGATCGCAAAGTGAACAAAGGTATATTTGATATACAGATTATTGATGTGTACTTTACTAGTGTTCATAACAACCCTTGGGTATTTGATACCGGTTCGGTTGCTAAATAGTAACTCAAAACAAGAGTTGCAGAATGAACAAAGACTAGTTAAAGGTGAAGTAACGATGTGTGTTGGAAGTGGTTCCAAGATTGATATGATCATCATCGCACACTCCCAATACTTTCGGGATTAGTGTAGAACCTAAATAAATGTTATTTGGCATTTGCATAGAGCATGAATATGATTTGATCATGTTTGTTGCAATACGGTTATTCATTTAAAGTCATAGAATAATTGTTATTCTGTTTACATGAATAAAGCCTTCAATGGTCATACACCCAATGAAAATAGTTTGTTGGATCTCGATCGTTGTGATACACACATTCATAATATTGAAGCCAAAAGATGCAAGATTAATAATGATAGTGCAACTCATTTGTGGCACTGCCGTTTAGGTCATATTGGTGTAAAGCACATGAAGAAACTCCATAGTGATGGAATTTTGGAATCACTTGATTATGAATCACTTGGTTCTTGCGAACCATGCCTTATGGGCAAGATGACTAAAACTTCGTTCTCCGGAACAATGGAGCGAGCAACATATTTGTTGGAAATCATACATACTGATGTATGTGGACCGATGAGTGTTGAAGCTCATGGCGGGTATCGTTATTTTCTGACCTTCACTGATGATTTGAGCAGATATGGGTATATCTACTTGATGAAGCACACGTCTGAAACATTTGAGAAGTTCAAAGAATTTCAGAGTGAAGTAGAGAATCATCGTAACAAGAAAAATAAAGTTTCTACGATCTGATCGTGGAGGTGAATATTTGAGTTACGAGTTTGATCTTCATTTGAAGCAATGTGGAATAGTTTCACAACTCACGCCACCCGGAACACCACAACGTAATGGTGTGTCTGAACGTCGTAACCGTACTTTATTAGATATGGTGTGGTCTATGATGTCTCTTACCGATTTACCACTATCGCTTTGGGTTATGCATCAGAGACAGCTGCATTCACGTTAAATAGGGCAACATCCAAATCCGTTGAGACGCCGCCTTAGGAACTGTGGTTTGGCAAGAAACCAAAGTTGTCGTTTCTTAAAGTTTGGGGCTGCGATGCTTATGTGAAAAAGCTTCAACCTGATAAGCTCAAACCCAAGTCTAACATGTCTTCATAGGATACCCAAAGGAGACTGTTGGGTACACCTTCTATCACAGATCCAAAGGCAAGATATTCGTTGCTAAGAATGGATCCTTTCTAGCGAAGGAGTTTCCCTCGAAAGAAGTGAGTGGGAGGAAAGTGGAACTTGATGAGGTAATTGTACCTTCTCCCGAATTGGATAGTAGTACATCACATAAACTAGTTCAAGTGATTCCTACACCAATTAGTGAGGAAGCTCATGATGATGATCATGAAACTTCGGATCAAGTTACTGCTAAACTTCGTAGATCAACGAGAGTACTTTCCGCGCCAGAGTGGTACGGCAACCCGGTTCTGGAAGTCATGTTACTAGACCATGATGAACCTGCGAACTATGAGGAAGCGATGATGAGCCCAGATTCCGCAAAATGGCTTGAGGCCATAAAATCTGAGATGGTATCCATGTATGATAACAAAGTGTGGACTTTGGTTGACTTGCCCGATGATCGGAAAGCCATTGAAAATAAATGGATCTTCAAGAGGAAGACCGACGCCGACGGTAATGTTACTGTCTACAAAGCTCGACTTGTTGCGAAAGGTTTTCGACAAGTTCAAGGAGTTGACTACGAAGAGACTTTCTCACCCGTTGCGATGCCTAAGTCTGTCCGAATCATGTTAGCAATTGCCGCATTTTATGAAATCTGGCAAATGGATAACAAAACTGCATTCTTTAATAGATTTATTAAAGACGAGTTGTATACGATGCAGCAAGAAGGTTTTGTCAATCCTAAAGGTGCTAACAAAATATGCAAGCTCCAGCAATCCATCTATGGACTGGTGCAAGCATATCAGAGTTCGAATATACGCTTTGATAAGTTGATCAAAGCATATAGTTTTATATAGACTTGCGGTGAAGCCTCTATTTACAAGAAAGTGAGTGGGAGCACTATAGCCTTTCTGATAAGTATATGTGAATGACATATTGTCGATCAGAAATGATGTAGAATTTTCTGGAAAGCTTAAAGGAGTGTTTGAAAGGAGTTTTTTTCAAAGAAAAACCTCGGTAAAGCTGCTTACATATTGAGCATCAAGATCTATAGAGATAGATCAAGACGCTTGATAAGTTTTTTCAATGAGTACATACCTTGACAAGATTTTGAAGTAGTTCAAAATGGAATAGTCAAATAAAGAGGTCTTGCCTGTGTTGCAAGGTATGAAGTTGAGTAAGACTCAAAACCCGACCACGACAGAAGATAGAGAAAGAATGAAAGTCATTCCCTATGCCTCGGTCATAGGTTCTACAAAGTATGCCATGTTGTGTGCCAAACCTGTTGTGTACCTTGCCATGAGTTTGACAAGAAGGTAAAACAGTGATCCAGCAGTAGATCACTGGACAGCGGTCAAAATTGTCCTTAATTACTGGATGACTAAGGAAATGTTTCTCGATTACGGAGGTGATAAAGAGTTTGTCATAAAGAGTTACACCGATGCAAGCTTTACACTAATCCAGATGACTCTATGTATCAATCTGGATGCATATTGAAAGTGGGAGCAATTAGCTAGAGTATCTCCATGCAGAGCATTGCAGACATAGAAATTTGCGAAATACATACGGATCTGAATGTGACAGACTCGTTGCCTAAACTTCTCTCACAAGCAAAACATGATCACACCTTATTACTCTTGGGTGTTAATCACATAGCGATGTGAACTAGATTATTGACTCTAGTAAACCCTTTGGGTATGGGTCACATGGCGATGTGAACTATGGGTGTTATTCACATAACGATGTGAACTATTGGTATTAAATCACATGGCGATGTGAGCTAGATTATTGACTCTAGTGTAAGTGGGAGACTGAAGGAAATATGCCCTAGAGGCAATAATAAAGTTATTATTTATTTCCTTATATCATGATAAATGTTTATTATTCATGCTAGAATTGTATTAACAGGAAACTTAATACATGTGTGAATACATAGACAAAACAAAGTGTCCCTAGTATGCCTCTACTAGACTAGCTCATTGATCAAAGATGGTTATGTTTCCTAGCCATAGACATGAGTTGTCATTTGACCAACGGGATCACATCATTAGGAGAATGATGTGATGGACAAGACCCATCCGTTAGCTTAGCATTATGATCGTTTATTTTTACTGCTATTGCTTTCTTTATGACTTATACATGTTCCTATAACTATGAGATTATGCAACTCCCGAATACCGGAGGAACACCTTGTGTGCTATCAAACATCACAACATAACTAGGTGATTATAAAGATGCTCTACATGTGTCTCCGAAGGTGTTCGTGGTGTTGGCATAGATCAAGAATAGGATCTGTCACTCCGAGTGTCGGAGAGGTATCTCTGGGCCCTCTCGGTAATACACATCATAATAAGCCTTGCAAGCAAATGACTAATGAGTTAGTCACAAAATGATGTATTACGAAACGAGTAAAGAGACTTGCCGGTAACGAGATTGAACTAGGTATGGAGATACCGACGATCGAATCTCGGGCAAGTAACATATCGATGACAAAGGGAACAACGTATGTTGTTATGTGGTTCGACTGATAGATCGTCGTAGAATATGTAGGAGCCAATATGGGCATCCAGGTTCCGCTATTGGTTATTGACCGGAGAGATGTCTCAGTCATGTCTACATAGTTCTCGAACCCGTAGGGTCGGCACGCTTAAACGTTCGTTGACGATATAGTATTTAATGAGTTATGTATGTTGGTTACCGAATGTTATCCGGAGTCCCGGATGTGATCACGGACATGACGAGGAACTCCGGAATGGTCCGGAGATAAAGATTGATATATGAGATAATAGTGTTTAACCTCCGGAAGGGTTCCGGAATTCATCGGAAGGGGTTCCAGATGTTTCCCGAAATGTTTGGGTACGAGAACACTTTATTTGGGCCAAAAGGGAAAGCCCACAAGGTTTTTGGAAAGCGCAAAAGGAAGTTTTGCGGAGTCCAGGAGCCAGACGCCAGGGTCCCTGGCGTCTGGGTCCAGACGCCGGGAACCCTGTCGTCTGGCCCTGGAGTCCGAGAAGGACTCTTGCCTTTCGGGTGAAACCGACTTTGTGGAGACTTTTACTCCAAGTGTCGACCCCAAGGCTCAACATATAAATAGAGGGGTAGGGCTAGCACCCAAGACACATCAAGATACACCAAGCCGTGTGCCGGCAACCCCGACCCTCTAGTTTATCCTCCGTCTAGTTTCTGTACTGCTTGGCGAAGCCCTGCAGAGATTGTTCTTCATCAACAACCGTCACCACGCCGTCGTGCTGCCGGAACTCATCTACTACTTCGCCCGTCTTGCTGGATCAAGAAGGCGAAGATTTCATCAAGCTGAACGTGTGCTGAACGCAGAGGTGCGGTACGTTCAGTACTAGATCGACACGGATCGTGAAGGTGTACGACTACATCAACCGCGTTGATAAACACTTCCGTTTTCGGTCTACGAGGGTACGTAGACATACTCTCCCCTCTCGTTGCTATGCATCTAGTAGATAGATCTTGCGTGATCATAGGAATTTTTTTTGAAATACTATGTTCCCCAACACTATATTCATCAAGATCAATCAAGCAGGAAGTAGGGTATTACCTCGATCGAGAGGGCCTGAACTTTGGTAAACATCTTGTCCCCTGTCTCCTGTTACCATCGATCCTTAGGTGCACAGCTTGGGCCCCCCTACTCGAGATCTGCCGGTTTTGACACCGACAATTGTGCTTTCATTGACAACTCTGCTATGCACTCGCGAAAAGCGATCGATGGCTCGTCTAGTCATCAATGACGAGATCACCCTCGGCAACAACCTAGCCATGGGCCAGATCCTCCAGCTTGGCGGGTTCACTGTATGCGCCTGCGTGGCCTCTAGGCCGGCCACGCCTCCCACGGCCATTGAGCACCACTCCTGCATTGGCCCCGACCTCCACGATGACGCGAATCCGGTGGATTCCTCATCTTTAAACGAGCTGCTGGATCGCATCGCCACCCTGGGGCTATCACCGTCAGATGATCAGATCTGATCTAAATCCGGTCAGGAAATCAATTCCACCCGATCACTCACCTGGTGGCATCGAGGACCGAGCCGAAAATACGTCACCTCTCAAAACGGAGACCAATGCTATTCGGATATCCGAACCCATTGAGCCGAAGACACCTTTGACAGGTGGCACTCCATGCCCTTCGAGATCTGGGATAGTCATTGGTCCCGCGGAATATTCAGAAACTGTTGGGCCTAGATCATCCACTCCGAAGGTTGTGCAAACCCTGGACACTACGTTGGGCTGAGACTTAAATTTATCCACACCTACCCATCCTACTTCTCGAGCTTGCGTTGTATTAACACGAAGAGGAAAGGGAGATGCAGCACAATAGCATAAGTATTTCCCTCAGTTTTTGAGAACCAAGGTATCAATCCAGTAGGAGACCACGCGCGAGTCCCTCGCACCTGCACAAACAAATAGGAACTTCGTAGCCAACGCGATAAGGGGTTGTCAATCCATTTACGGTCACTTACGAAAGTGAGATCTAATAGAGATGATAGTTTGATATTTTTGGTATTTTTGGATATAAGATCAGAAAGTAAAAGCGGAAAAGTAAAGTAGATTGTAGATTGATATGTTGAGAATAGACCCGGGGGCCATAGTGTTCTCTAGTGGCTTCTCTCATGATAGCGATATTCTACAGCGGGTAAACAAATTATTGTCGAGCAATTGATAGAAAAGCGAATAATTATGAGACTATCTAGGAATGATCATTATATATAGGCATCACGTCCGAGACAATTAGACCGAAACGATTCTGCATCTACTACTATTACTCCACACATCGACCGCTATCCAGCATGCATCTAGTGTATTAAGCTCATAAGAACAGAGTAACGCCTTAAGCAAGATGACATGATGTAGAGGGATAAACTCAAACTTAGTGATATAAACCCCATCTTTTTATCCTTGATGGCAACAATACAGTACATGCCTGGCTGCCCCTACTATCACTGGGAAAGGACACCACAAGATTGAACCCAAAACCAAGCACTTCTCCCATTGCAAGAACTATAGATCTAGTAGGCCAAACCAAACCAATAATTCGAAGAGACTTGCAAGGATATTATAATCATACATAAATAGTTCAGAGAAGAACCAAATATTTCTCATAGATAATCTTGATCATAAACCCACAATTCATCGGATCTCGACAAACACACCACAAAAAGAGATTACATCGAATAGATCTCCTCGAAGACCGTGGAGAACTTTGTATTGAGATCCAAAGAGAGAGAAGAAGACATCTAGATACTAGCTATGGACCCGAAGGTCTGTGGTAAACTACTCACAACTCATAGTGGGGCGATGATGATGATGTAGAAGCACTCCATGGAAGACCCCCCCTCCGGCGGAGCTCCGGAACGGGCCCCAAGATGGGATCTCACGGGAACAAAAGGTTGCGGCGATGGAACTAGGGTTTTCTCTGTTGTTCTGATAGTTTCAGGGTACGTAGGTATATATAGGAGGAAGGAGGGCACCGGGGGCCAAATGTGGGGCCCACGATGTAGGGGGGGGGGGGCGCCCCCCACCCTCGTGGACGCCACGTGTGCCCTACTCCGTGGTTCTCAAGTCTCCCGTGCGTATTTTTCACCAAAAATATCTCTCCCGGAGGTTTCATTCCATTTGGACTCCGTTTGATATTCCTTTTCTGTAAAACCCTGAAATAGGCCAAAAAACAGCAATCTGGACTGGGCCTTTGGGTTAGTAGGTTAGTCCCAAAAATAATATAAAAGTGTATAACAAAGCCCATTAAACATCCAAAACATCATAAATAATAGCATGGAACAATAAAAAATTATAGATACGTTAGAGACGTATCAACCCACCACAGTACACACTCTCCAAGTAAGTCCGGACTACCGGACATATATGACCTCACGTATATACGGCAGCGGTCCGAGGAAATAGTTCATCACTTCTGGGCCAGATTCCTACTTGTTAAAAAAAAGATTAAGGTCTGCTGCGGTGACGATACGATGCCCATATTTCACCGTAATTGTATGGACGAGGGAGTCTTGAACGCCCTCAACCGCCGTCGAATACAGAGCTTTGCAGAACTGTCGCACTTGGTACGGAAGTACTGTGCTATGGAAAATACTTGGAAAGCCCAGATTTCACCTCTGAACAACCCATCTTCAAACCATATGCCAATAAGGCTAAATGGACATACCATGGTAGGGCGTCCGATAACACATACAATGGCAAGAAAAACAGACCTTTCACAAGGCACATGTCCATTATGGACAAACTGTTGGATAAACCTTGCCAAATACATGTCGCCCCAGACAATACCCCTACCCACTACCTTAGAGCATGTTGAGTACTCCTGCAGCTAGAAAAGAGCGGTGAATCAATACTCACCACCACAACGATGGGGGAGAAAGGCCTCGATGTCTTCACCGTTGTAACGCCCCGGACACACCCACCGGTGGTCGTTACTCCTGGCGGGATCTAGACTGGCCTCACATATCAATACTAGTCTTTTCTGCGCACTTTGTCCTCACTCGTGCGCACCCGGGAGCAACTTCCCGGTCGGTCACCCATCCTGAAACTACTCCAAGCTGAGCACGCTTAACTTTGGAGTTCTATCCGAATGGGCTCCCGGAAAAGAAGGAATTCCTTATTGATATGAGTAGTCTATCATCCCTAATAAGCCAGGCCATCACATACACCCTCACTCAGAGGAACCGACGTCCTCGTTGGGTCACAGGAACGTTCCCTCTTGGCACAACCGTCTGTGCTTCCAGGACAGCACATGTGCCATGCCGTGTGCCACGACGGGTCACAAACGTCATGCACAACATGACTGCAAACTGTCCGCAAACATCCGTGTAACCGCGAGGGTCGGCTCTGATACCAACTTGTAATGCGCCGGACACACCCGCCAGTGGTCGTTACTCCTGGCGGGATCTAGACTGGCCTCACATATCAATACTAGTCTTTTCTGCGCACTTTGTCCTCACTCGTGCGCACCCGGGAGCAACTTCCCGGTCGGTCACCCATCCTGAAACTACTCCAAGCTGAGCACGCTTAACTTTGGAGTTCTATCCGAATGAGCTCCCGGAAAAGATGGAATTCCTTATTGATATGAGTAGTCTATCATCCCTAATAAGCCAGACCATCACAACCGTCTTCGAGACGTTCTCCTCAAACAACCGGCACAAGAGAGAAAATCCCGAACTTGCAGGAGTCAATCAAATCAACATTGCAAGCCCATGGAACGACATGTCAATCACCTTTTCTGCCGAAGACGAACCACGAGTCCGGCCGGTCCAAGCCACAACCGCTCTTGTACTAAACCCCATAGTAGGTGGCTTCCGCCTCACTAAAGTACTCATGGACGGAGGCAGCAGAATCAACCTCATATATGAGGACACGCTTGCAAAAATGTAGGTGGATAAATCCCGCGTTGAACAAAGTAATACAACCTTTCGAGGAATCATACCCAGTCGGGAAGCCCGGTGTTAGGGAAGCATTAAGTTCGATGTAGTATTCGGTACACCCGAGAACTACAGGTCGGAGGAACTGCTCTTCCACATTGTCCCCTTCAACAACAGATACCACACCCTTCTAGGGCGGGACGCTTTCTCACGCTTTGAGGCTATACCCCATTACGGGCATGTGAAGCTTAAATGCCATGGCCCAATGGAATAATCACAGTTGCAAGTGATCCGGATAGAGCACTCCATGCCGAGAACAAAACCACATCTTTAGCCCTAGAGGCATTATATGAAGCCCTCACGGCGGAAGAATTAACCACCCTACGATCTACGGTGGATAGGGACGATGTAGTCCTTGACAAATGATCGAAATTTACATCTTTTAAGCCAGCAAATGAAATTGTGAAATTCCAAGTGCACCCAACGGACCCTAATAAAATGACATCCATCGGGGCACAACTGGATCCGGCGGTAGACAGCGCTTTACGCGCCTTCCTTCACGAAAACTGGGACATATTCACTTGGCATCCTTCAGATATGCCAAGAATCCCACGAAGGCTGGCTGAACAGAGCCTCAACATTATGAAAGGGTTCAAGCCAGTCAAGCAGTCATTACGATGATTTTATGAACCCAAAAGACATGCTATTGGGGAAGAGTTAGCCAAGCTATTGGAAGCTGGATTCATAAGGGAAATCAAACTCCCGGACTGGCTCGCCAACCTGGTCATGGTACCAAAGAAGGACAAATCCTAGCGCCTTTGTGTCGACTTCACCGACCTAAACAAGGCTTGCCCTAAGGATCCCTTTCCTCTGCCCCGCATTGATCAAATTATAGATGCAACCGTAGGACATGACTCGTTGTGTTTCCTCGACGCCTACTCCGGATACCATCAAATAAAAATGAAGGAATCCGATCAGGCCGCTACGACATTCATCACTCCGTACGACCCTTTTTGCTTTAACACTATGCCATTTGGACTCAAAAACACTAGTACCACATACCAACGCATGATTCAAACATGCTTAGAAAACCAAATTGGCAAGACAGTGGAGGCATATGTTGATGATGTAGTCATCAAGAGTAAACACGTTGAAACTTTGGTGGATGATCTCCGCCTTACGTTCAATAATTTACGAACATATGACATACGAATCATTCCGGAAAAATGCGTCTTCGGCGTTCCGGCTGGAAAGCTATTAGGGTTCATCGTATTCCATAGAGGAATCGAAGCGAACCCAGCTAAAATCCAGGTCCTGTCACAGCTAACTACGCCAACCAATCTCAAGCAAGTGCAAAAGCTAGCAGGTTGCGTAGCGGCCTTGAGCCGCTTTATCTCGAGATTAGGAGAGAAAGCACTACCACTTTATAGACTGCTGAAGCGCATGGACAACATTGAATGGACGGATGCGACCACAGCCGGACTGGAAGAATTAAAAACCCTATTAGCAGGTAACCCAATCCTAGCCGCTCCAGACGTTGGTGAGCCAATGCTGCTTTATATCTCCGCCACTCATCAGGTAGTGAGTGCGGTGCTCGTCATCGAATGAGATGAAGAGGGACATAAATTCCCCGTTCAAAAACCAGTATACTATGTATCCGAGGTTCTCACACCGTGCAAGTCACGATGCCCCCATTACCAGTAAATTGCCTCTGCGGTATTCATGGCATCTCGGAAGCTTCGACAGTACTTTCAAGAGTGTTCGATTACAGTGGCATCCGGAGTACCACTCAACGATATCATAAACAATAAAGACGCCACTGGACGCATAGCCAAATGGGTCGTCGATCTCTTACCGTTCAAAATAACATACAAACCACGCCAGACTATTAAGTCCGAGGTGTTGGCTGACTTTGTCGCAGAATGGACTGAAGCCGAACTCCCTAAAGAGTATTGATCATATTCCCACTGGACAATGTATTTCGACAGTTCCAAAATGCTAGCCGGATTGGGGCCCATCGTCATCTTGATATCCCCAATAGGATATACAGTCTGCTACGTGTTGCAAATCATGGACACGGACTCAAACAACGCGACTGAATACGAGGCACTACTGCACGGTCTCTGCATGGCCGTATCCATGGGTATACAACGCCTCGAGGTGTGCAAAGACTCAAACCTCGCCATATCTCAGGTAAACGGAGAGTTTGATGCGGAGGATTTGAAAATGGCGGCTTATCAAAACGCCATATTAAAAATATCGGCTCGATTTGAGGGGCTAGAATTTCACCATGTGGCTCGGGACAGTAACCAGGCAACAGATATACTTGCTCGCATGGGCGCCAAACGCGCCCCAGTCCCACCTAACACTTTTGTGGAAAGGTTGTTCAAGCCATCAGTAACATGGCAGGATGAGAGCAGTGACGCAAATCCAGACCCGAACACGCCCCCCAACCGAACTCAATACAGATGTCATCAGGGACCCCGACATGGAAATCACATCGTCGGCTCACGAGATCATGGCTGTTATAGCCCCCTGGACCGATACTTTCCTAGCGTACCTTAATTGGCAAGAGCTCCCTGATGACCAAAATGAGGCCTGCCGCATAATTCGGCGCTCTAAAGGCTATAAGGTTCACGAGGGTGAACTATACAAGAAAAGCACTACTGGTATTCTCCAACGGTGCATCTCTGAAGAGGAGGGACGATAACTTCTAGCCGAAATACACGCTGGCATGGGCGGCCATCATGCTGCGGCTCGAGCCTTCCGAACTGGTTTCTTCTGGCCAACTGCGCACGCAGACGCACAAACCTTAGTCCAACATTGTGTTGGATGCTAGCTTTTCGCAAACCAAAGTCATATGCCTCCCACAACTCTCAGAACCATCCCAATTACCTGGCCCTTTGCGGTCTGGGGGCTGGATATGGTCGGACCTCTTAAAGGGGGAAGCCATAAAAAGAAATATTTACTGGTCATGGTGGATAAATTCACTAAATGGATAGAAGCCAAGCCAGTACGAACAACTGAGGCAGGGCCAGTGATAGATTTTATATCCAGCGTAGTACACCGTTGTCGGTGTCAAAACCGGCAGATCTCGTGTAGGGGGCCAAAGCTATGCGTTTAGAGGATCGATGGTAACAGGAGGCTGGGGACACGATGTTTACCCAGGTTCAGGCCCTCTCGATCGAGGTAATACCCTACTTCCTACTATATTAATATGGATGAATATGAATACAAGAGTTGATCTACCTCGAGATCGTAATGACTAAACCCTAAAGTCTAGCCTATGAGGATATTGTGATGTTGATGATCCCCTCTACAGACTAAACCTCGTGGCTTATATACACGCCAGAGAGGGCCTAGGGTTACAAGGGTGACTTGGGGAGGAAGTAATAGATACATTCGGACTCTATGCTTGCCTTTCTACGTACATAGGAGTCCTGACCGAATATGGGGGCGTGTCTTCTTCTTCTACTTTTTTGGTCCATCAATACAACCCAGCTTCATTCACCCGGACGCCCGAGGACCCATGAATACACGACTCCCTCAGTAGCCCCCGGACTTGCCTTCAAGGACGAGATCGTGTCTGGCTTCATGTCGTCGGTCTTGCAAGGTGAGTCCTCCTGGATGATAGTTCGGCTTCTTTTAATAGTGTATTCCGTTGATTCCTCACCACCATCGCTCTGGCTTCCACATGTCCAACGAATGCGAACTGTCTGGGCAGTTTTGCAATTACCCCCTTGACTGTGTAGGGAGGGCGCCTATATAAGAGAATAGATCTTAGTTGCCTCTCCATTCCATTCCACGCGGAAGAAACCCTAGTGCTTGCAAAAAATCTTCAAACATGGCCAGCGCCCCAAGCTCTTCTTCGCGCCCTCATGGACCTCGTGCAGGATATTGGAAAAGCTGTTGTGTATCCCATGCGCGTCTAAGGACACTTCAAGCGCATGGATATCTCCCTCCAGAGGATCTAGTCCCCGTCCGGGCCAGACTAACTTCTATCCATAATTAAGCTCTGACAGAGAGCTTTCCTGACCCCTCCGATGGAGAGCGGGTATGTTTTATCCCTTTCCTTCTAGGAGGCGTAGGTTTCCCCGTCCACCCCTTCCTTAGGGGACTCCTGGAGTTCTATGGTCTTCAATCGCACGATCTTATGCCGGGGTCTATCCTGCATATCGCGGGTTTTGTCGCTTTATGCGAACTTGCTACTTCTCGAGCTTGCGTTGTATTCCCTCGAAGAGGAAAGGGAGATGCAGCACAGTAGCGTAAGTATTTCCCTTAGTTTTGAGAACCAAGGTATCAATCCAGTAGGAGACCACGCGCGAGTCCCTCGCACCTGCACAAACAAATAAGAACTTCGCAGCCAACGTGATAAGGGGTTGTCAATCCCTTTACGGTCACTTACGAAAGTGAGATCTGATAGAGATGATAGTTGATATTTTTGGTATTTTTGGTTTATAAGAACAGAGGGAAATACTTACGGTACTGTGCTGCATCACCCTTTCCTCTTCGAGGGAATACAACGCAAGCTCGAGAAGTAGCAAGAATAATTTCTGGCGCCGTTGCCGGGAGGCTTACGCAAAAGCCAAGTACCTATCACAAACCCTTATCCTTCGCATTACATTTATTTACCTCTCGTTTTCCTCTCCCCCACTTCACCCTTGCCGTTTTATTTGCCCTTCTTTTGGCCGTGTGTTTACCGTTCGCTTGCTTCTTGTTTGCTTGTGTGTTGGATTGCTTGCTTGTCACTATGGCTCAGAACAATACCAAATTATGTGACTTTTCCAATACCAACAATAATGATTTTATTAGCACTCCGATTCCTCCTATTACCGATGCTGAATCTTGTGAGGTCAATGCTGCTCTGTTGAATCTTGTCATGAAAGATCAATTTTTCGGCCTTCCTAGTGAAGATGCCGCTACCCATCTAAACAACTTTGTTGATTTGTGTGATATGCAAAAGAAGAGGGATACGCATAATGATATTGTTAAATTGAAGCTATTTCTGTTTTCACTTAGAGATCGTGCTAAAACTTGGTTTTCCTCTCTGCCTAGAAATAGTATTGATTCATGGAATAAGTGCAAAGATGCCTTTATCTATAAGTATTTTCCTCCTGCTAAGATTATCTCTCTTAGAAACGATATTATGAATTTTAAGCAACTAGATCATGAGCATGTTGCACAATCTTGGGAGAGAATGAAATTAATGATACGTAATTGTCCTACACATGGTTTGAACTTATGGATGATTATACAAAACTTTTATGCTGGCTTGAACTTTGCTTCTAGAAATCTTTTAGATTTGGCCGCAGGAGGCACTTTCATGGAAACTACCTTAGGAGAAGCTACCAAACTCCTAAATAATATTATGGCTAACTACTCTCAATGGCACATCGAAAGATCTACTAGTAAAAAAGTGCATGTTGTTGAGGAGATTAGTGTTTTGAGTGAAAAGATGGATGAACTTATGAAATTATTTGCTACTAAAAGTGCTTCCTCTGATCCTAATGATATGCCTTTATCTGCGTTGATTGAAAATAATAATGAATCTTTGGATGTGAATTTTGGTAACAATGCTAATAGAGGAAACTTTAATCCTATGCCTTTTCCGAGTAATTCCTCAAATAATTATGGTAATTCATACAAAAACTCTTATGGAAATTTTGGTAAGGTGCCCTCTGAATTTGAAACTAGTGTTAACGAGTTTATGATTTTGCAAAAGAATTTCAATGCTTTGCTTGAAGAAAAATTGCTTAAGATTGATGTGTTGACTAGAAGCATGGATAGAATTACTCTTGATGTTAACTCTTTGAAACTTAGATCTATTCCATCCTAGCATGATATCAATGAGTCTCTCAAAGCCATGAGAATTTCCATTGATGAATGCAAAGAAAGAACCGCTAGGATGCGTGCTAAAAGAGAGAATTATATAAAAGCGTGTTCTTCTAGTTATCATGAAAGTAAAGATGAAGATCTGAAAGTTATTGATGGGTCTCCTATTAGATCCTTGTTTTTTCTAGTATGAATCTTGATAAAGATGGGACTGGAGATGAGTCTACTTTAGTTAAAAGGCGTCCCAACGATTCAGAGTTTTTAGATCTTGATGCTAGAATTTTTAAAAGTGGGATTGAAGAGATTAAAACTTTGCATAGTGTTGAACCCACTATTTTGGATTTCAAGGGATTCAATTATTAAAATTTCTCTTTGATAGATTGTATTTCCTTGTTGCAATCCGCACTAAATTCTCCGCATGCTTATAGTCAAAATAAGGCTTTTACCAAACACATAGTTGATGCTTTGATGCAATCTTATGAAGAACAACTTGCATTAGAAGTTTCTATCCCTATAAAGCTTTATTATGAGTGGGAACCTACTATTAAAATTAAAATTAAAGATCATGAATGATTTGCCTTGTGTGATTTGGGTGCAAGTGTTTCTACTATCCCAAAAACTTTGTTTGATTTGTTAGGTTTCCATGAGCTTGATGATTGTTCTTTGAATTTGCATCTTGCGGATTCTACCATTAAGAAACCTATGTGAAGGATTAATGATGTTCTTATTGTTGCCAATAGGAATTATGTGCCCGTAGATTTCATTGTTCTTGATACAGATTGCCTATTATTCTTGGTAGACCTTTTCTTAGAACGATTGGTGCAATTATTGACATGAAGGATGGAAATATTAGATTCCAGCTTCCTATAAGGAAACACATGGAACACTTTCCTAGAAAGAAAATCAAATTACCTTATGAGTCTATTATGAGAGCCACTTATGGATTGCCTACCAAAGATGGCAATACCTAGATCTATTCTTCTATCGTGCCTAGCTAGGGGCGTTAAACGATAGCGCTTGTTGGCAGGCAACCCAATTTCATTTTCTTTGCTTTTGTTTCTTTTTAGGAATAAATATTGCATCTAGCTTCTGTTTAGATGTGGTTTTATGTTTTAATTAGTGTTTGTGCCAAGTAGAACCTTTGGGAAGACTTGTGTGAAGTTTATATGATCATGCTGTAAAAAATAAAAACTTTAGCGCTCACGAGATTAACCACCAGATTTTACTGGAGAGTGCTATTTAGTTGATTCTTTTTGCAGCTGATTGATAGACAAATTCCTCACTTTTACAAGTTTTTTTTGGAGTTACAGAAGTATTCAAAAGTTACAGATTACTACAGACTGTTCTGTTTTTGACAGATTCTGTTTTTCGTGTGTTGTTTGCTTATTTTGATGCATCTATGAGTAGTATTGGGGAATATGAATCATAGAGAAGTTGGAATACAGTAGGTTTAACACCAATATAAACAAATAATGAGTTCATTACAACACCTTTGAGTGGTGGTTTGTTTTCTTATACTAACGGAGCTCACGAGATTTTTGGCTAAGTTTTGTGTTGTGAAGTTTTCAAGTTTTGAGTATGGCTTTGATGGACTATGGAACCAAGAGTTGCAAGAGCCTAAGCTTGGGGATGCCCAAGGCACCCCAAGGTAAAATTCAAGGACAACCAAAAGCCTAAGCTTGGGGATGCCCCGGGAAGGCATCCCCTCTTTCATCTTCATCTATCGGTAACTATACTCGGGACTATATTTTTATTCACCACATGATATGTGTTTTGCTTGGAGCGTCATGTATGATTTGAGTCTTTGATTTTTAGTTTGATACAATCGTCCTTTCTGGACACACCTTTTGAGAGAGATAAATATGGTTTAGAATTTATTAGAATACTCTATGTGCTTCACTTATATCTTTTGAGCTAGATAGTTTCGCTCTTGTGCTTCACTTATATTATTTAGAGCACGGTGGTGGTTTTATTTTGTAGAAATTGTTGATCTATCATGCTTCACTTAAATCTATTTGAGAGTCTTTTAGAACAGCATGGTAATGTTCTTTGGTTATAAAACTAGTCCTAATAAGATAGGCATCCAATATGAGTATAGTAAAAACTTTCACATAAAGTGCATTGAATACTATGAGAAGTTTGATACTTGATGATTGTTTTGAGATATGAGGATGGTGATATTAGAGTCATGCTAGTAGAGTAGTTGTGAATTTGAGAAATACTTGTGTTGAGGTTTGCAAGTCCCGTAGTATGCACGTATGGTAATAGTTGTGTGACAAATTTGAAGCATGAGGTATTTCATTGAGTGTCATCCTTTGTGTGGAGGTCGGGGGCGCGCGATGGTTAGCTCCTACCAACCTCCCCCCTAGGAGCATGCGTGTAGTACTTTGTTTTAATGACTTGTAGATTTTTGCAATAAGTATGTGAGTTCTTTATGACTAATGTTGAGTCCATGGATTATACGCACTCTCACCCTTCCACCATTTGCTAGCCTCTCTCGTACCGCGCAACTTTTGCCGGTACCATACACCCACCATATACCTTCCTCAAAACAGCCACCATACGTACCTGTCATGGCATTTCCATAGCCATTCCGAGTTATATTGCCATGCAACTTTCGACCGTTCCATTTGTTATGACACACTTCATCATTGTTATATTGCCATGCATGATCATGTAGTTGACATCGTATTTGTGGCTAGGCCACCATGCATAATTTTTCATACATGTCACTCACATCCCGGCACACCGCCGGAGGCATTCATATAGAGTCATACTTTGTTCTAGTATCGAGTTGTAAATCAATATAAGTGTGATGATCATCATTATTAGAGCATTGTCCCCAAAAAAAGAAAAAAAAAGAAAAAGAAGAAGGAAAGGCCAAAGAAAAAAATAAAGGCCCAAAAAAAGAAAGAAAAAGGAAAAAGGGAAAAGAAAAGGGGCATTGCTACTATCTTTTTCCACACTTGTGCTTCAAAGTAGCACAATGATCTTCATGATAGAGAGTCTCATGTTTAGTCACTTTCAAATACTAGTGGGAATTTTCATTATAGAACTTGGCTTGTATATTCCAATGACGGGCTTCCTCAAATACCCTAGGTCTTCGTGAGCAAGAAAGTTGGATGCACACCCACTTAGTTTCTTTTGTTGAGCTTTCCTAAATTTATTGCTCTAGTGCATCCGTTGCATGCCAATCCCTACTCACTCACATTGATACGCCTAGTTGATGTGAGACCATCTTCCTCTTTTCGTCTTCTCTACAACCACCACTCTATTCCACATGGTGCTATGTCCATGGCTCACGCTCATATATTGTGTGAAGGTTGAAAGATTTTGAAAAAATTAAAGTATGGAACAAGTGCTTGGCTGAAATCGGGGTTGTGCATGATTGGAATATTTTGTGTGTCAAAGATGGAGCATAGCCTAACTATATGATTTTGTAGGGATGAACTTTCTTTGGCCATGTTATTTTGAGAAGACATGATTGCTTTGTTAGTATGCTTGAAGTATTATTATTCTTATGTTAATATGAACTTTTATCTTGAATCTTTCGGATCTGAACATTCATGCCGCAATAAAGAGAATTACATTGAGAATTATGTTGGTTAGCATTCCACATCAAAAATTCTGTTTTTATCATTTACCTACTCGAGGACAAGCGAGAATTAAGCTTGGGGATACTTGATACGTCTCCAACGTATCTATAATTTTTTATTGTTCCATGCTATTATATATTATGTTTTGGATGTTTAATGGGCTTTATTATACACTTTTATATTATTTTTGGGACTAACCTACTAACCCAAGGCCCAGTGCAGATTGCTGTTTTTTTGCCTATTTCAGGGTTTCGCATAAAAGGAATATCAAACGGAATCCAAACGGAATGAAACCTTCAGGAGAGTTATTTTTGGAGCCGTATCTACCCAGAAGACTTGGAGTACACGTGAGGGAACGAAGGAGGTGGCCACGAGGGTCCAAGACACGCCCCTCCCCCTGGGCGTGCCCCCCACCCTCGTGGGCCCCCTCTGCCTCCCCCGATGCCGTCCTTCGTCCTATATATATCCATGTACCCTGAAAACTTCGAGGCAACAGAGAAAACCCTAATTCCACCGCTACAACCTTCTGTTCCCGTGAGATCCCATCTTGGGGCCTGTTCCGGAGCTCAGCCGGAGGGGGGATCTACCACGAAGTGCTTCTACATCAACACCATAGCCTTACCCATGAGTTGTGAGTAGTTTACCACAGACCTTCGGGTCCATAGTTATTAGCTAGATGGCTTCTTCTCTCTTTTTGGATCTCAATACAAAGTTCTCTTCGATCTTCGAGGATATCTATTCGATGTAATCTTTTTTGCGGTGTGTTTGTCGAGATCCGATGAATTGTGGGTTTATGATCAAGATTATCTATGAGAAATATTTGTTTCTTTTCTGAAATCTTTTATGTATGATTATAATATCCTTGCAAGTCTCTTCAAATTATTAGTTTGGTTTGGCCTACTAGATCTATAGTTCTTGCAATGGGAGAAGTGCTTGGCTTTGGGTTCAATCTTGCGGCGTCCTTTCCCATTGACAGCAGGGGCAGCAAGGCACGTATTGTATTGTTGCCATTGAGGATAAAAAGATGGGGTTTATATCATATTGCTTGAGTTTATCCCTCTACATCATGTCATCTTGCTTAACGCGTTATTCTGTTCTTATGAACTCAATACACTAGATGCATGCTGGATAGCGGTCGATGTGTGGAGTAATAGTAGTAGATGCAGAATCGTTTCGGTCTACTTGTCTCGGATGTGATGCCTATATATAATGATCATGCCTAGATAGTCTCATAATTATTCGCTTTTCTATCAATTGCTCGACAGTAATTTGTTTACCCGCCGTAGAATATCGCTATCATGAGAGAAGCCACTAGAGAACACTATGCCCCCCGGGTCTATTCTCAACATATCAATCTACACCTACTTTACTTTTTCCGCTGGATAGGAGTCGATGTGTGGAGTAATAGTAGTAGATGTAGGATTGTTTCGGTCTACTTGTCACGGACGTGATGCCTATATATAATGATCATGCCTAGATATTCTCACAACTATGCGCTTTTCTATCAATTGCTCGACAGTAATTTGTTCACCCACCGTAGAATTCTGCTATCATGAGAGAAGCCACTAGTGAAACCTATGTCCCCCGGGTCTATTCACAACATATTAATCTTTCATCTACTTTACTTTGCTTTATTTACTTTCTGTTCTTATATCCAAAAATACCAAAAATATTATACTATCCTATCTATCAGATCTCACTTTCGTAAGTGACCGTAAAGGGATTGACAACCCCTTATCGCGTTGGCTGCAAAGTTCTTATTTGTTTGTGCAAGTGCGAGTCACTCACGCGTGGTCTCCTACTGGATTGATACCTTGGTTCTCAAAAACTGAGGGAAATACTTACGCTACTATGCTGCATCACCCTTTCCTCTTTGAGGCAATACAACACAAGCTCGAGAAGTAGCAGTAAGAACAATGATGTCCGGACAATATGATTTTTGTGCTGATCACTGAGGCGTTAAGTACATACTAATTGTAATACAACAACAGGGCCGATCGACCAAATGGAGAGGGAGCTGAGGGCTTCTTTGGCGGACAAAAAGTTTGCCAAAGGGGAAACAGCTGCTGGCAAGCGCGTATTGACGCAAGCCATAGATAAAAGAAACCAAGCACATGATAAGAATGTTAGGCTGGAACAGGAGCTAAAGGACGTAAGAGCCCAACTCGCAAGCGCCTTGGAAGAGAACCGGAGGCTAAAAGACGGCATGTTCAGTATGTCCCTTATATCTAGCTCTCCTTATAGTCCCTTGTTTTAGAAGTTTTTCATAAAACTTTTCCTGCAGGTTTGTTAACTGGCAGCCCGAAGGGGGAGTGTTCGGTTTTGAGAGTGACGTGCTGCAAGAGCTTTCCAAGGTCCACGAGCGAGCTCAGAAGGCCATGAAGAATATGGCCAAGGCTTTATGGACGGGCGATTCGCCTCCAGAAACTAAGGAGGACTTGGCGGATTTGTTCAAAGGGGCTCGACGCCGCTTTGAACTGTGGAAAGCATCAGCATGTCGCATGGGTGCTCGAGAAGTCTGAGCCATGGTGAAGACGCGCTACACTCATCTTGATTCGAATCATATGGCCCATGTAGGATCTCGAGGGTCTGATGGACAAGAAATCCCTCTGCATTTGGTATATGACCAAGTAGAGACAGCTGCCAAGTTTTCCCAACAGGACTGTAGACTAGACAACCTGTTAGAGGGAATAGAGGAAAAGTAGTCGTTTGATTCTATGTATTAATGTACTTTTACCATCAAACTTATCTCTGGCCGAATTCATAAAAAGGTTGTCATGGCCGACCTTCTGCTTTAACCTCCATAGACCCAAAGGCTGGAGTGTTTCTGAATACTATATCTATGGTAAGCACGTGATATGTTGGGAAACTAGGCAATTCGGTCATAATTGCTTGAATAGACAAACTTTTTTCGAGGAGTTATGTTATATTACTATTTAACGTAAGAAACATCTTCCAGAGCGAATAGTTCTGTTAGGGGTTTCTTTCCCTGGGTCAGCGTGCATATATATGCGGGCCTAGGCTTTTGATCATGCGAAAAGGATTGTAGGATGCCATATCCTGTGGTAGTTTAAAATACATGCTTTAAAAAGCGATATGTCATGTATCCACTGACCGATTATTCCCTTAAGAGTGCTAGCTTTCGGCTTCACCCAATCTGAGGTACATGTCCGGATTACCCGACTGTAATAATCGTAGAGGTGCTCCCTTTACGCCCTAGCCGAACAATCGGAAACGTAGGGGTAAGCATAGGAGCCAGGCAACCCAGCTTGGCCAGAACTTAAGTCATATTGGTGCATAGAATGGCGAGGAAGGACTGTAAAAAACAGACGACATTTTAAGCAAGGAGCTTTATTGGTAACGGCCTTCGTTAAAGAAGCCCCCAAGTATATTTGAGGTAGATACATTCAAAGATGTACTTATCCTGTGGCAGTTCGGGCGAGCCGAATATTTGCCAATGAGAGAAAAAGTAAAAAAGAGGAGAAGGAGAAAAATAAAAGAGAAAAGATAAGACCTCACTTAAAAGGAGGAAAAATTTGCTACCGAACTATCCATAGAATCTTCAGAGCCTGGCAGCGTTCCATGGGTTCGGCTCAAGGCAGTTGTCCTATGCATTCCAAGGCTCCACCGGTGAGTACTTCGTCGATAATGAAGGGGCCATCCCATTTTGGTTTGAGCTTGTCCTTCTTCTTCTCCGGGAGGCGTAAAACGAGTTCGCCAACATAGTATGTGTTGGCCCGCACTTCTCTGCTCTGGTATCGCCTGGCCTGTTGTTGATAAAATGCGAACGGGCTTGCACTGTATCGCGCTCCTCTTCAAGTCCATCTAGGTCGTCCTGCCGGTCTAGCTCGGCTTCTCTCTCCTCATACATGCGCACTCGAGGTGAGTCATGAATAATGTCGCAGGGTAGAACAACCTCTGTGCCGTACACCATGAAGAAGGGTGTGTATCCGGTCGTCTGATTAGGTGTGGTGTGCAGCCCCCAGAGCACAAAGTCAAGCTCTTCCACCCAGTGTTTATCAGACTCCCATAGGGAGCGCACTAGTTGGGGTTTAATGCCGCTCATTATCAAACCATTGGCTCTTTCGACTTGACCGTTTTTTTGAGGATGATACACAAAAGCGTAATCAAGTTTAATACCTAACTTTGCGCACCAAATTTTTTACCTCGTCAGCTATGAAGTTGGTGCCATTATGTGTGATAATACTATGTGGGACACCATAACGGTGTACTACGCCGGATATAAAATCTATCACATGCCCTGCCTCAACTGTTTTTACTGCCTTGGCTTCTATCCATTTAGTGAATTTATCCACCATCACCTGCAAGTATTTCTTTTTATGGCTTCCCCCCTTAAGAAGTCCTACCATAAAGCCCCCAGACCGCAAAAGGCCAAGTAATGGAGATTGTTCTCAGAGCGGTGGGAGGCATGTGACTTTGATTTGCAAAGAGATGGCAACCAATGCAGTGTTGGACTAGGGTCTGGGCATCTGCACGGGCAGTGGGCCTGAAGAATCCAGCTCGAAAAGCTTTGCCTACGAGCGCCCGGGCTACGGCGTGATGGCCGCCCAATACAACGTGTATTTCAGTGAGATTTTTCCTTCCCTCCTCTTCGGAGATGCACCGTTGTAGAACACCAGTAGTGCTTTTCTTATATAGTTCACCTTCGTGAACTTTGTAGGCTTTAGAACGCCGGACTATGCGGCGGGCCTCATTTTGGTCATCGGGGAGCTCCCGCCTTTTAAGGTATGCTAGGAAGGGCTCTGTCCAGGGGGCTATGACAGCCATGATCTCGTGAGCCGAGGGAGTGATCTCCATGTCTGGGTCTCCGATGACGTCTTGGTTAGGTTTGGCTGGGGTGTATTCGAATCCAAATTCGTATCGCCGCCCGTGTCTTGCCATGTTACTGATGGCTTAAATAGCCTTTCCACAAAGGTGTCAGGCGGGACGGGGTTGCGTTTAGCGCCCATACGAGCGAGTATGTCAGTGGCCTGGTTATTATCCCAGGCTATGTGATGGAATGCCAACCCCTCGAATCTAGACGATATTTTCAATATACCATTGCGATAAGCTGCCATTTTTGAATCCTTCGCATCAAAATCTCCATTAATTTGGGAGATAGCGAGATTTGAATCTCCGCGTACCTCAAGGCGTTGTATGCCCATGGATACGGCTAGACGGAGACCATGCAATAGGGCCTTGTATTCGGCCGCATAATTCGAGTCCGTGTACATAATTTGTAGGACGCACCGGACTGTATCCCCAGTTGGGGATATCAATATTACACCGGCCCCCAATCCGGCTAGCATTTTGGAACCGTCAAAGTACATTGTCCAGTGGGAGTATGAACCGTACTCTTTAGGGAGTTTGGCTTCGGTCCATTATGCGACAAAGTCAGCCAGCACCTAGGATTTAATAGTCCGGCGTGGCTTGTAAGATATTTCGAACGGTAAGAGCTCGATGGCCCATTGGCTATGCGTCCAGTGGCGTATTTATTGTTAATAATATTGTTAAGTGGTACCTCGGATGCCACTGTCATCAAACACTCTTGAAAGTAGTATCGAAGTTTCCGAGATGACATGAAGACCGCATAGGCCATTTTTTGATAGTGGGGGTACCGTGATTTGCATGGTGTTAGAACCTTGGATACGTAGTATACGGGTTTTTGAATGGGGAATTTATGTTCCTCTTCGGCTCGTTCTACGACGAGTACGACACTCACTACCTGGTGAGTGGCTGATATATACAGCAGCATAGGTTCGCCAACACCGGGAGCGGTTAGAATTGGGTTGCTTGCTAGTAAAGTTTTTACTTCTTCCAATACAGCTGTGGTCGCGTCCGTCCATTCGAAATTGTTAGTGCATCGTAGCAATCTATAAAGTGGCAATGCTTTTTCCCCTAACCTGGAGATGAAGCGACTTAAGGCCGCTATGCAGCCTGCTAGTTTTTGCACTTGTTTGAGGTCGGTTGGTGTTTTGAGTTATGACAAGGCCTGAATTTTAGCTAGGTTAGCTTCGATTCCTCTATGGGATACGATGAACCCTAGTAGCATTCCGACTGGAATGCAGAAAACACATTTTTCCGGATTGAGCCTTATGTCATATTCTCGAAGGTTGGTAAACGGAAGGCGAAGATCTTCCACCAAAGTCTCGACGTGTTTGGTCTTAACGACTACGTGGTCAACATATGCCTCCACTGTCTTGCCAATTTGTTTTTCTAGGCATGTTTGAATCATGCGTTGATATGTGGCGCCAACGTTTTTAAGTCCAAAGGGCATAGTGTTGAAACAGAAAGGACCGTATGGGGTGATAAATGTCGTTGCAGCCTGATCAGATTCTTTCATCTTTATCTGATGGTATCCAGAGTAAGCATCAAGGAAGCACAATGAGTCGTGTCCAGCCGTTGCATCGATAATTTGATCAATGCGGGGCAAAGGAAAGGGATCCTTGGGACATGCCTTATTTAGGTCTGTAAAGTCAACGCAGAGGCGCCAGGATTTATCCTTCTTCGGTACCATGACTAGGTTGGCTAGCCAATCCGGATGTTTAATTTCTCTGATGAATCTGACTTCCAATAGCTTGGCTAGCTCTTCTCTCATTGCTTGTCTTTTGGGTTCGGAAAACCATCGCAGTGACTGCTTGACTGGTTTGAACCCTTCGATAATATTGAGGCTGTGTTCTGCCAGCCTGCGTCGGATTCCCGGCATATCTGAAGGGTGCTAGGCGAATATATCCCAATTTTCTCGAAGGAAGGCGCGTAACACGCTGTCTACCGTCGGATCCAGCTGTGCCCTGATAGAAGCTGTCTTGTTAGGGTCCATTCGGTGCACTTGGAGTTTTATGATTTCATCTGCTGGCTTGAAGGAGGTAGATTTCAATCTTTTGGCGAGGATTACATCGTCCTTGTCCATCGTTTATCGTAAGGTAGTTAACTCTTCGGCCGTGAGGGCTTCGGATAATGCCTCTAAGGCTAAGGATGCCATCTTGTTCTCGGTGCAAAGTGCTCTTTTCAGATCACTTTCTAATGTGATCACTCCATTGGGCCCTAGCATTTTAAGCTTCATGTACCCTTAATGGGGTATAGCTTGAAAGCGTGAAAAAGCGTCCCGTCCTAGAAGGGCGTGGTATCCACTATGACAGGGAACAATGTGGAAGAGCAGTTCCTCCGACCTGTAGTTATCGGATGTGCCGAACACTACATTGAACTTAATGCTTCCCGAACAATGGGCTTCACGACTGGGTATAATCCTCTAAAGGTTGTGTTGTGTGCTCGGTGCGGGATTTGTCGACCTGCATTTTTGCAAGCGTTTCCTCATATATGAGGTTTAGTCTGCTTCCTCCGTCCATAAGTACTTTAGTAAGGCGAAAGCCGTCCACTATTGGGTCTAGTACAAGAGCTGTTGTTGCTCGGATCGGCCGGATCGGGGTGCGTCTTCGGCGGAAAAACTAATTGCAGTGTCGCTCCATGGGCTTGCAAAGCTAATTTGGTGAACTTCGGCAAGTTCGTGATTTGCTCTCTTGTGTCGGCTATTTGAGGAGAATGTCTCGAAGACAGTAAAGGCACCGATGTCTTTCTCCCCTGAAAAGGCGGTGGCAAGGATTGCCGCACCACTCTTAGCTACCTGCCAGAGTACCCAACATGCTCTAAGGTAGTGGTTTGGGATATTGTCCGGGGCTGCGTGTATTTGCCAAGGTTTATCAAGCAGTTCGTCCAGTACGGACCTGCGCCTTAAAAAGGTTTGTTCTTCCTGCCAATAGGCATTTTATCGAATGGCCTTCTAGGGTATGTCCGTTTAGCCTTAACAGTGTGTTGTCCGAATATGGACTGTTCGAGAGGTATGTTCTGGGCTTTCCAAGTGTTTTCCATTGCACAGTACTTTCGTACTAAATGCGACAATTCTGTGAAACTTAGAACGCGACGTCGGTTGAGGGCGTTCAAGATTCCCTCGTCCGTGCAGTTGCAGTAAAATAAGGAGACCGCCTCATCGTCGCAGCAGTCCTTAATCTTGTTCTTGATGAGCAGGAATCTGTCCCAGAAGTGGTTGACCGTTTCCTCGGACTGCTGTTGTATGTTCGTGAGATTACCTATGTCCGGGAATTCAGATTTACTTGGAGAGTTTTTCCCAGCATGGGTGGGTGTTGGTAATTTTGAGTCCCGACCCAAAGTGGTATTAAGAGTTTTGACAATCTTTGATGTGGACGATTTGGGCTCGACGGGATCTGAATGTCCCCGGAGTCTGGCGTCAATCCAAGAGCTCGAAAAACATGAAGTGCCTCTTGATACGTCCAAAATGTATCTATAATTTCTGCTTGCTCCATGCTTCTTTTGTGTGATATTGCTATGATATTTATGCACTTCCATACACTTTTGATCATATTTGGACTAACCTATTAACTCAGTGCACCCAAGTGCCAGTTTCTGTTTTCTGCTGTTTTTGTATTTCAGGTTTTCCCATTACTGAAATTGCCAGAAAAATTCCGGGAAAAATATATAAAAAATCAGCGCTCCAGGAGCTTCCATGCGCCAGAAGTGGGGCCAGAGGGGGGCCAGAGGGGCCCCAGGCGCCCTGATGGCGCGGCCCCACCCCTGGCCGCGCCGGGGGGCCGTTTGGGGTGCTCCCACCTCCTCTGGTGTCCTACTTGGTCTCCTATTTATTCTCCCATCGCGAAAACCCTGATTCCGGAACCCTTTTCTCCAGAAGCAATTCCGATCTCCGCCGCCATCGCCACCATGTTTCGAGGGACCAGAATTCCTGTGCCGGCATCCTGCCGGGACGGGGAAGTGCCCCCGGATTCATCTCCATCGACGTTGCTTCCTCCCTCCATGATGCGGGAGTAGTTCCTCCTCGGGGCTGAGGTTTCTACCAGTAGCTATGTGGTCAATTCTCTCTCCCATGATGTGATCTTCGTTGTGATCATAGGCTATGTTAATCTAGGGTGATCCCATGATATTTCCCTTTCCTCTATGTATCGGATTGATGTACTCACTTGTCTTTATCTAGTATAATCCCCGAGACCAAGGTGACAGCGGTCTATTGGACATGGATTAGAAGAATATTTTCACGAGTGATTTCCTCTTTTGTGTGTTGATTGAAGATTGAGAGTCTCTTGGTGCTTGTCTTTGACTATCCTTGAGATATGTTGTGGTGATTGTGGTACTCTCTTTGGATGGCCGCGGTGACATTGGGAAATCCATAGATTGAGAACTACGAACTTTGAGGTGTGCTTTTGTAGCCCTACATAATTCTCGTCCTCTCTTGACCACAAAGGAATGACCTCCGAGTGCGTCTCCATTGCATGTTTTATGGGAAATATCATGTGATTAGACTATGTCAATGTTGTTGGGAGTTGCCACTAGTGAAAGTATGAATCCTAGGCCTTGTTTCCACCATTGCAATACCATTTGTGCTCACGTTTACCACTTGTTTGCTTGCTGCACTTTTTATTACAGATTTATATTACTTTGCTTTGCCACTCCTATCATCCATATTTTACCATCTCTTCGCCGAACTAGTGCACCTATACAACTCCTAGTTGTGTTAGGTGTGTTGGGGACACAAGAGACTTCTAATATCTTAGTTGCAGGGTTGCTTGAGAGAGACCATCTTCAACCTCTACTTCCCTGAGTTCGATAAACCTTAGGTCATCCACTTGAGGGAAATTGTTGCTGTCCTACAAACCTCTGCGCTTGGAGGCCCAACATAGTCTACAAGAATAGAAGCGTGTGTAGACATCAAGCTATTTCTGGCGCCGTTGCCGGGGAAGTAAGTGTTTGAAGGTATATCTTTAGGTCTTGCAATTAAATCTTTTCGTTTCTTGTTTTTAGTTTCACTAGTTATGTTTATGGAAAACCGCACTCTTAGTTCGTTGCTTGGGGAAGGCCGCTTTACCACACCCGTGGTAGAGAAGTCTCCTCCACCTACTGAATGTATCCCGTTCCAAATACCACCTGGGATAATTGAAATAATTAGGAATGATTGTTATGATGGGACAGTCAATCCTAGTATTCATTTGTTGAAACTTACAGAACTTTGTGAGTTGTTTAAGATTCCAGGTTTGACAAGAGATGGAGTCATGAGGAAATTATTTGCCTTGTCACTGAAAGGAAAAGCATTGGAATGGTATAGGCTACTAGATGACTCTCACCTGCTGGATTGGGAAGAGATCCAGTCTCTCTTTTACTCCAAGTTTTATCCTCTTCATGAAGCCCATGAGAATAGGAATTATGTTTATAATTTCTATCCTCATGACGGAGAGAGCATAGCTCAAGCTTGGGGGAGACTGAAAATGCTAATGCTAAAATGTCCTAACCATGGGCTCCCCAAAGATATGATTATTACTAATTTCTATGCGAGGCTCTCTCGACAGGATAAAGATTTGCTCGATGCTTCCTCTATGGGTTCTTTCACAAACGAAAAGATTGATGCTAAATGGGAACTCCTTGAAAGAATTCAACGCAACACTAAAGATTGGGAGATCGACAAAGGTAAAGAGTCAGGTATAATTTATGAGTATGATTTCATTAAGTCTTTTGCTGAAACTACAAGTTTTAATAAGTTTAGTGCTAAGTTTGGGCTTGATTCTCAACTCCTTGTTGATTTCCTCAAATCTTTTGCTTCACATCTTAATATGCCTAAGGAGGATTGGATCAAGCATCATGAACCTTTTAAAGAGATTTGCAAAGAAAATGAAATTGTTCATGATGATTGCAACATGCATGATCCAATTCCTAAAAATGAAGTTTTATATAAGCATGTTAATTTTTGTGGAGTGGATAGACCTTGTGAAAGGCCTATGATTGAAGAAGAGAAGTATTGTAAGCAACATAAGCATGAAAGAACAATCACTTGGGTCAAAGATTTAAATGAAATTGCTAGAGAATTGTGTGACCTTTATCCTTTTACTTGTGAAATTTGCTGTATAGAGGGTCACTTTAATTTTGAATGCATGCACTTTCAAAACATAACTGTTAACCAGTTGTGTGATAACATGATCACCCCTGATCTTTATGATGAGATTATGTTATTTTTTATGTGTGAAGAGTTATCAGAAAAGACTTCTTGGCTAGATGTTAATGCCATAGGAATAAAAAACACTTTGCAAAATTGCCATCTCTATTGTGTTGTTAATTGCCATAAAAATGATTACATAAGTAAGATTATAAAGGAGGGAACTTTACCAAAGTATAAAAATGTCTCGTATATTTCTGCTAATAAAAAGGAGAGTTTCTCCCAAGTTTCCCATATTGTTTATAATTATAAACCAGGATATGTGGAGAAGCTTCATCTCCAACCACTCCCTCCTAAGGTGAAGAAGAAGAAAAAGAAGAGGAGGAGGAAGAGGAGCAAGAAGGAAGAAGAATGGGTATCAACCTGGCCTGAGCATATTCCTCCCATCAACTTTTATCCTAACGGTTGTAAGTTTAAAGAAGAAGGTGAAGTTTATTGCCTTAATTATCATCTTGATGATACGTCCGTAGGTACTATTGAAGATGATTTTGATTATGATATGCATGTTACTTATTGTGATTGGGAAAGTGATGATAATGCTACTTATGATCTTGAAAATCTTTTTGGTACCAGCTCTGAAAGTGATGATATGGAAAGCTCTAAGCTTGGGGATGATAGGATTGCAAATCCTTTACCCACTAGTGATGTGATAATTGATAATTCTTTTGCTAGTAAGAATAAAGACAACATGTTTACAAATATAGTTGCTAGCAATGATAATGCTCTTCTCTACTATGATGATGTTATAACTCCAATCTATAGTGATTATAAAGATACCTATGACATAAGGAGAAATTATCCTTATGAAACTTTTCATAATCATGGAGGGAATTACTCCCTTGTTGAACACCATCTTCCTAATACACAATTAATCTATAGTGTTCAAGTTGTTTATGATAGTCCTACTCCCACTATTACCAATGAGAAAGATTATGCTTATGTGGAGAGTAAGAGTACCTTTTTGCATGTGGATCATGGTAACAATGCTTTATGTGATGCTTATATTGTTGAGTTTATTCGTGATCCCACTAAAAATTATTATGAGAAGGGAACATATGCTTATAGATATTTCAATAATATCAAGTTCCCTCTCTTTATGTTGAAGGTTTTGAAGCTGCACTTGTTTTGTCTTCCTATGCTTATTGCTTTGTGCTTCAATGAATTATTCTATTGCAATATTCCTATGCATAGGAAGCATGTTAGGCTTAAATGTGTTTGGTATTTGCTTCTTGATGCTCTCTTTTGTTCTTCAACTCTTATTCCTACGAGAGCATCATTAAAGTCTTAAGCCTATCTTTATGGCTATAAAGAAAGAGCTCTAGGGAGACAACCCTTGTTATCTTTGCTTTCAGTTTGTTCTTTCAGTTTTTAGTGGTCTTGATGTTTGTTACTACAGTAGCATCATCATTGTATCTTTTCTTTTCAGCTTTGTGCCAAGTTTAGCCTCTGATTGCAAGAAAGTTCAAAAGTTGTGACGTGGTGTCCAGGAAACAGATTCTGTCCTTAGAAAACTTCGAATAAAATCACCAGATCATCTTTTTGATCTGAATTTTTTTGACAGCGTGCTCTATACAATTGGCTTTCGAGCGTCTGTTCTGAGTTTTTTGATTTGAGTTGCAGAAGTGCCCCGAAAAAATTATTTACTACATGTTGGTCTGTTTTTCACAGATTCTGTCTTGTTTTGCCTTTTCTTCGTTTTGCAAACCTTGAGCTTGCTTTTTCCTTGCAAAAACCTTTTGGCAATCTTGAGAAACAGTAGCTCTTCAAGATTATCTTTATTTCCAGTAGGGAAAAATTATTTTATTATGGGTACTAACCTCGCTAATCAGATTATGATGAGTTATGTATGAAGGGAGTTTTCAAGTGTGCGAGGGAAGATGATAAAAGAAGATTCAGGAGGGTCAAACGCTCAAGCTTGGGGATGCCCCCGTGCACCCCCAAGAAATATCAAGAAGACTCAAGCGTCTAAGCTTGGGGATGCCCCCATGCATCCCCTTCTCCATCAACAATTATCAATTCGTCTTTTGTTCCACTATATTTTAATCACTTCATGCGTTATGTGCTATGCTTGGAGCGTCTTGCTCTTAGTTTCCTTTTTAGTTTTCTTTAGCTTTGCTTGCTGTTCATAACAAGTTAGAACCCAGCTTTCTTTGTGTGGGAGAGAAACACGCTCCACTTCAACCTAGAACACAACATAGGATTTTCATGCTTATCTTTGCTGTGTGTGTTCTTTGTCTTTCCATAGCTGCTGTCATGTTTAGCTCTTAGTTTTCATGCTTTTCTTTTTAAAGAGCTTTTGTTTAGTTGGTTGCTGAACTCTCTTGAGTTTTCATGTTTATCTTGTTAAGGGAGTTTGCCTGTTGCACTGAGTTGTGTGTCTTGACTTAAAGTAGGTAACTGAGGTTGCTATTTAATTTTAGTAGTAACTTGCAATAGTTTTGAGGTATTGCCATGAGTAATGTCTGAACTTTCGGTGTCAAGAGCTTTAGCCTATTAGTGATAGATGTCGTATTTTGGGCAATCCGTGTTTATTTTCGAAAACCTACAAAATAGTTGAGAACTTTAGCTACTAGATGGATCACTAATCTTTGGAGGGATCGAATATTAGAATACACTCACGTACCATGAGCCGAGGATGCGCAAGGATAACCAAACCCCCATACAGTCCTCCTCGGGGTACTTGTCTCTTTGTGAACCTCCTAATTAGATTGAGAGTTACCGATAATAAGTGCATGAGTTCTTCAGACTAATGTGAGTATTCGAAAGTTGACACTTCCACCTAGCCATATTTTTCTACCCTCTTCGGTGCCGTGCATTGCCCTTTCTCACCTCGAGAGTTGGCGCATACTTCGCCGGAGCATCCAAATCCTTGGCACGATACGCTCTGTCATCATAAGCCTCATTATATCCTTCCTCAAAACAGCCACCATACCTACCTATCAAGGCATTTCCATAGCCTTTCCGAGATACATTGCCATGCAACATCCATCTTCTCATGACTTGATCTTCATGTCATACATGCTTTTTGCTTGATCGATGAGCCGCATGCTAGTTGGGCCTTGCCCTAATCATTGCTACATGACGCGCTAGTATCATTGCATATCCTGCTACACTGGCAGAGGCATACATTTGCATACATCATGATAGTTTCATTTTCTTTATGTTGAGTACTTTTGTAAAGTGTGAAAGATCTTCTTTACTTCTTGTAATACATAGAGTGTTGCCCCTAAAGTGAGGAAAAGATCCCAAAGAGGACAAAATCAAAAGATCCCAAAGAGGACAAATGAGAGTTAAATAGAAAGAGCCATGGAGGCCACAAAAAAATAAAAAAAAAATAGAAAAAAGAAATAAAAAGAGAGAAGGGGGCACACTACTATTCTTTTTGAGAGATCCACACTCGTACTCCATCTTATACCTTGTACTCCATAGAGATTATCATTTATGCATATAGCTATGTGGGGACCTTCACACTATAGAACTTGGCTTGTATATTCCAATGATGAGCCTCCTCAAAAGAGCTCTAGGTCTTCTTGAGCAAGCAAGTTGGATGCACCCCCACTAGTTCCATTGGAGAGCTTACCTTAGCTCATATGTGCATCCGTTGCATGGCAATCCCTACTCCTCACATCATATCTATCATTTGGCTTTCTCTCGGCGATGATTGTCCTCATTGATGTGAGCCTTTCACACCTTTTTTGTCTCCCCCCTTCATCATTTTTCTCTTTTTGCCATCCTAAGTGTCAATTTTCTTGCTTACGCTCATCCATTGCATGAGTGCTCAAAATATCGAAAGGGAGTGGATCATTTTGACTTGTACCTGGCTGTTGGTCTGGGGATGAGTCAAGATAAGATTCCAAAGAAGACCAAGTGTGAAACTTTAGTAGATTAAGTTCTCAACAATACAAAAACTATGTTTTACTCTCTCGTATATCCCTATCCCCTTTCTTGCACGCAAACACCATTTGGAGACATTCGAGTCACGGACAGCGAGAGCTCTTGCACCTTTATGTTCTTATGTTGCTTGTTACAATGCTAATATAGACTCTTGCTTGTTATGACTTGAATTGAATTACATGCCTTGATTGCTTTACTTAAAAAGTTCTTATATGGTTGATAGCATGTCACCACAGAAATTATGCTTGTTATCATTTACCTACTCGAGGACGAGTAGGAATTAAGCTTGGGGATGTTGATACGTCCAAAACGTATCTATAATTTCTGCTTGCTCCATGCTTCTTTTGTGTGATATTGCTATGATATTTATGCACTTCCATACACTTTTGATCATATTTGGACTAACCTATTAACTCAGTGCACCCCAGTGCCAGTTTCTGTTTTCTGCTGTTTTTGTATTTCAGGTTTTCCCATTACTTAAATTGCCAGAAAAATTCCGGGAAAAATATATAAAAAATCAGCTCTCCAGGAGCTTCCATGCGCCAGAAGTGGGGCCAGAGGGGGGCCAGAGGGGCCCCAGGCGCCCTGATGGCGCGGCCCCACCCCTGGCCGCGCCGGGGGGCCGCTTGGGGTGCTCCCACCTCCTCTGGTGCTCTACTTGGTCTCCTATTTATTCTCCCGTCGCGAAAACCCTGATTCCGGAACCCTTTTCTCCAGAAGCAATTCCGATCTCCGCCGCCATCGCCACCAAGTTTTGGGGGACCAGAATTCCTGTGCCGGCATCCTGCCGGGACGGGGAAGTGCCCCCGGATTCATCTCCATCGACGTTGCTTCCTCCCTCCATGATGCGGGAGTAGTTCCTCCTCGGGGCTGAGGTTTCTACCGGTAGCTATGTGGTCAATTCTCTCTCCCATGATGTGATCTTCGTTTTGATCATAGGCTATGTTAATCTAGGGTGATCCCATGATATTTCCCCTTCCTCTATGTATCGGATTGATGTACTCACTTGTCTTTATCTAGTATAATCCCCGAGACCAAGGTGACAGCGGTCTATTGGACATGGATTAGAAGAATATTTTCATTAGTGATTTCCTCTTTTGTGTGTTGATTGAAGATTGAGTGTGGGGACCCCGACTCGTAAGTCGTGATCACCGAATGCACGTGTACAGTGATCCCAGAGATCAATGCTCACTGAACACACAGAAGCTGAATAACAAGAGTCTTACATCCTTACATACCGTGTTACACAAATAGGACCATAATGGTCAAGTCTTGAGTATATCATCGCAGCGGAAAATCTTCAAAGACGACGGGGACCCATGCCATCTGCCTTAACCCTACAGGCATTCTGACTGGGAAGCGTCCTAGCTCGCATGCTCGTCACCGAGAAATCTTCATCATAACCTGTTCTCTCCTGCCTGGCCAATAAAATAACCAGTGGCAAGCCAATGAGTACATTGAATGTACTCGCAAGCAACCCAAGTGTGGTAACAGAATAATTATGCAAGGCTCTACTACTAAATTGGTAGTTTTGCGGAAAGCTAGTTTTTCGTATGCAAGTATGATCAACATATAACAAGGATATGCATGTGTCTGTAACAAGTATCAGGAGGTCACAGACATCATTATCGAGAAAGAGTTGTAATCAACTCAAGTTCAAGCTCGTTGTAACTTCCTCAGGTATCACATCATCAATATCACTGAACCATGTTGTTTCCTCACACACACACACCAGGTTTCGCAAACATTGGACGTAGCCCAAGAGCGGTTACCCAACTGTCCATGACCGTGGACACGGCTATTCGAATAGTTTTACACTCTGCAGAGGTTGCACACTTTACCCACAAGATCCGGGGAACTTCCGTGTCATCCACGACCCGCGGTACCTCAGGTACCCGGGGTAAGCACCCGATCACTACCTTTCCCTAGACGACACTAACATAGAGTCCACTCGATTGGTAGCAGCCCCGTGCCAAACATTTCACATCTCAAGGTTTGTGGAGACTCGCTCTGAATTCATCACATATCACAAGCACGGGGTACCAACGGTGTGTCCGGTGCCCTGTAAAAACAGTCATGGCCGCCTATCCAAGCACGACCCCGTCCCGAGAGTGACCTCATGTCACCCCCATCACTAGTAATGCGGGCACCATGCTAGTATCGACCTAGGTAATCAATAATGCCCTTTCCCATATAAGGGTAGAGCGGTTGCGCATGTAAGGTTGGAATAACGATCGCAACTTAAACCAATCCGTTTTCAAAACAACACACACACTTTCCTCGGTACACCACTTCGTCATCAAGTGGTTACCCATCTCACCATCTCCCTCGGGCATAAGTGGCACCCGACGGGGTTTTCGAAAAGTCTTTTGAAAGTATCCTGCTTTCGTCACCATGCATATGCCCGACCCATTTGCGTAGCCACTAGTAAAGCAACCTAACTACTCCCACCCACATAACCCTCATAGGAAGGTAGGGTCAAGTTGATGCAAGTTTCAACAGTAAGTAACAAAGGTAGCAACCAAAGTGGTTTCCACCTCAACATGATTCCGATGCATTGAATATAAAGGGGCTATGAGACATGCATAAAAAGGTTTCTTGAACATGGTCAAAGGGCTACTTGCCTTATTCTTCAGAGTCTTCAAATCTTCTGGTCCATCTCCGAATACTCCGCTTATTACGTCAACTAACGATGGAAACAATCATAATAAGCAACACAATCAAAGCAACAATAAAAGTGCTCTAAAAATAGGAGTTCGACTTTTCTAGGATACCTCTGGTCATATTAGAAATGACCAAGGTGGTTTCATAGGTGTTGGATCAATGGATGAGTTGGAACATTCCAATATGATGGAACCAAAGGGTTTATGGATTTGGAAGAAGTATACAGAAATAATTCCTTGAATTATGAGCAAAGGTACCTATCACCAAGTCATGATTTTAGAAGCATCTAGGAGTTGGTTTCAATGGATTTGGAATTGAAATGAATTTCCTAGGATTTTCCAAAGCTGATAAATAGGAAGAAATGGCTCAAAATTGGTGGGGTACAGAAACTATTATTAAAAATGTTCCAAAACTAAGTTTGGACATGACAAACATCTAGGAATTTGAAACACTGCATTTGGATTAAAAATGAGCTCTCTGTGATTTTCTAAAGTTAATCACAGAAAGTGGAAAATGGGCATTTGATAAATGTTTGTATAGAAAAAGTTTCTGGAATAATGTGCATGTTGCACCATGTGATAGGGCATGATTTTAGAAGCTACCAGAAATTTGAATCATGCAATTTGGAGTTCATATGAATATTCTAGGCATTTTTGAAGTTGGCAGATAAAATAAAAAGGAAAAGAACAGGGGTTCGACCTTATACAGCGTTCTGGGCGAGGCCCAGCTAACTAACGCCCACTGGGCTCAGCCCAGCGGCTCAGCGGCGGAATGGAGGCGGTGACGTCGAAGGCGCATCGCAGGAAGACGCCTCCCAGCGGGGCAAGCGAATCGGCCCGAAGCCGTTTCCACTTAACCCGATGGGTGGGCCGGCTCGGTCGGCACAGCCGCTGACGGGCGGGGCCCCCTGCCACCTGGTGGGGAGGTCGTCCCCTACCTCTCGCCTGAGGCAGAGGAACAACGGGGAGGCCCGGCCTCGCTGGCCGCCGGCGCCACACCGCCAGCTTGCGCCGGCCGGAGACGGGGGCGGCGCCGCGCGGCTTGGCCGCGCCCGGAGGAGGGGTCAGGGGAGAGGCAGCTCCTTCCTTACGCGCGCGCGGGCGAGGTCGGAGCAAGGCCCGGCCGCCACCTGTGCCGGCGATTCCGGCCACCTCCGGTGGTGTGCGGCGCACCGGAGTACCCAGGAAGGAGTGCCGCATCCATCCAGATGCCCAGGGCAGGTCGGGGGAGGCCCGAAGAGGCGAAGGGCCGAGTGGCCGTGGAAGGGGCCGCGGCGGCACTCCGGCCATGGAGGAGGTAGGAGGCCACGGGAGGGAGGTTAGGGATGTCTGGGAGGTGCACGGAGAAGAGGATGATCCAGAAGAAGCAACGGGCGCTCGGGGGGAGGGCTTAAATAGTTGCAGCCACGGTGCACCGTGATCACGGTCCAGGGCGCGCACGGCGAGCTCGTGGAGAGAGAGGAGGAGGGCCGGAGAGGATAGGGCCGACCGTCCTGCAGGTCGTGGACGTCGAGAGCATCTCGGGGGACACGCTCCCTCTGCCCAAGGTTGTCGGAGGCAGCCGATTGGGGGCGGCTACAGTGCGGGAGCGCACTGTAGCGCGCTCCAGAGCACGTCTTTGGCCGGCATGGTTGTGTCTATGCTTTCCAGGCTGTGTCCTCTAGTGTCTAGCCGTGTCCAAGGGGTAGAGGGGGTAGTAAACAATAGCTCTGTGGTCTTGGATGCCCTGGGGGACCACTGAGATGAGGAGGGAGGTGAAGGAGGAGAAGAAGGTGGCTGTCCACAAGGGTAAAAATGGGGTTTTTACCCTCCAATAATTGAGATAAGGCAGAGGAGAGTTACTGGAGGGTAGAGGATGATCAGGGGGAGCTGTGGTAAGAACTTGAGGCCATGGAGAAAAGTAAAAAGGGTTCAACCACTTGTTTTGGTAAATGAACAGAAGGTGTTTGATCAGTGTTTGGTCAAGCAAATGACATCCATTTGACATGGGACTTAACAGGATCAAATGTCACATATAATTAGGCCCCTACACCAAATTTGAGCTCATTTGGGCAAAGTGGCCAATGTAACTTTGGTGAACCCTAGAAATGAACAGAAATGGTTTCACCATGTTTGAGTCAAGCAAATCATATCCCCTTGATGCACCACTTGGTGTAGCATCATCATTTGGGGATATGAACATGCCCACAAAGTTTGAGGCTCCAGATAAAAAGTTGACAATGTAAAGTTGTTCAAATTTGAATTTGAACAGAAGTGGTTTTGGGGTGATCTGATCAAGTTGCTATATTCCAAATTTTGTGCCATTTGGTCTAGATGCCTTATTAGGCCATTCTAGCAAGTGCACCAAGTTTGAGAGCATTTGGACAAGTTTGGCAATGTAGAGTTGCTCAAACTTCAAATATGGACAAAATGGTTTTGAATGGGTTTGAGGATGTTTCCTTGATCTTCAAGGCATGAGGCTTTGCAAGATCATCAAATATGTCATGTATGACATGCTAGAATTTCCCTGGAATTTTTGGAGAATATTTCCTTTCTAAATATTTCAAAAGCTTGAAATATCCAGAAAGGGTTTTGGAAGGATTTGTCCAATATTTTGAACATGACCATGTGTTGAAACTCTTATATATGGACAATATATGTCCTATGAGTCTCCCTGAATTTTGGCAAATATTTTTGAAATGATTAAATAATTTTTCCCTATTAAAGACCATTTCTGGCCTTAAGAAAAAGCTTTTAAATAAAATATGAAAATAACTTTTAAAATTATACTTTTGTGGTTTCTGGGAGTCCTATATCTAATAGGATTCAAATATTCTTTTTGAAATATTTTTCACACCCTAAATAAGGTACTTGCAGTGCAAACCTCAATTCAGGGGTTTTTGGAAAACTAATTTTAGAAAACACCATTTGGCCAAAATATTTTTATAAGAAAATTCTATATTGGTCTATACACATGGCATGATCATTGGAAAAAGGTTTGGGGTCAAGGAGATGAAGTATAAGAGTTGGAGAATTTATTTAATTTTTAGAGCACTAGCAAACAGCAGACAAAAGTCAAATCAAGCAAAGTCAAAAACACTCAAAAGTTTTAGCAAATCCACATTTTTAACATGAAAATAAGCTTAAGCAATGTGACATGAAAATCAGGGTGTGACATTGAGAGTCTCTTGGTGCTTGTCTTTGACTATCCTTGAGATATGTTGTGGTGATTGTGGTACTCTCTTTGGATGGCCGCGGTGACATTGGGAAATCCATAGATTGAGAACTACGAACTTTGAGGTGTGCTTTTGTAGCCCTACATAATTCTCGTCCTCTCTTGACCACAAAGGAATGACCTCCGAGTGCGTCTCCATTGCATGTTTTATGGGAAATATCATGTGATTAGACTATGTCAATGTTGTTGGGAGTTGCCACTAGTGAAAGTATGAATCCTAGGCCTTGTTTCCACCATTGCAATACCATTTGTGCTCACGTTTACCACTTGTTTGTTTGCTGCACTTTTTATTACAGATTTATATTACTTTGCTTTGCCACTCCTATCATCCATATTTTACCATCTCTTCGCCGAACTAGTGCACCTATACAACTCCTAGTTGTATTAGGTGTGTTGGGGACACAAGAGACTTCTTGTATCTTAGTTGCAGGGTTGCTTGAGAGAGACCATCTTCAACCTCTACTTCCCTGAGTTCGATAAACCTTAGGTCATCCACTTGAGGGAAATTGTTGCTGTCCTACAAACCTCTGCGCTTGGAGGCCCAACATAGTCTACAAGAATAGAAGCGTGTGTAGACATCACCTCTCGACAGGAGCGTGTTCAGCTCGGTGGGTTTGGAGATCCGAACTGTGACGGTCTCCGTCTCGAGAGAGGGAGTCTCTTCGGCCCTGTCCTCGACTGCTGCCATAAGTTGAGTGATCGGGATAGGATAGATCTCATCGTGACCGGATTTAGTTCCGATCTGATCTCCTGGTGATAAAAGCCCCAGGGTGGCGATGCAATCCAGCAGCTCGTTTAAAGGCGAGAGATCTGCCGAGGTTGCGTCATTGGAGTCGCCGGGGTCAACGTAGAGGTGGTACTCGATGACCGCGGGGAGCGCGACCGGCCCGGAGGCCGCGCGGGCGTATACAGCGAAACCGCCGAGCTGGAGAACCTGCCCGATGGCCAAGTTGTTTCCGAGGGTGATCTCATTGTTGATGATGAGACGAGGGATTGATTGCTCATCGCGAGCACATAGCGGAGCTCTCAATGAAAGCACCATTGTCGGTGTCAAAACCGGCAGATCTTTGGTAGGGGGGGGGGCAAACTATGCGTTTAGAGGATCGATGGTAACAGGAGGCTGGGGACGCGATGTTTACCCAGGTTCAGGCCCTCTCGATCAAGATAATACCCTACTTCCTGCTATATTAATATGGATGAATATGAATACAAGAGTTGATCTACCTCGAGATCGTAATGACTAAACCCTAAAGTCTAGCCTATGAGGATATTGTGATGTTGATGATCCCCTCTACAAACTAAACCCTAAAGTCTAGCCTATGAGGATATTGTGATGTTGATGATCCCCTCTACAGACTAAACCTCCTGGCTTATATACACGCCAGAGAGGGCCTAGGGTTACAAGGGTGACTTGGGGAGGAAGTAATAGATACATCCAGACTCTATGGTTGCCTTTCTACGTACATAGGAGTCCTGGCCGAATACGGGAGTGGGTCTTCTTCTTCTACTTTTGTGGCCCATCAATACGGCCCGGCTTCATTGACCCGAACGCATGAGGACCCCTGAATACATGACTCCCTCAACCGTTATGGTGTCTCGCATAGTATTATCACAGATAATGGCTCCAACTTCACAGCTGACGAGGTAAACAATTAGTGCGCTAAGTTATGCATTAAACTTTATTATGCCTTTGTGTACCACCCTCACACAAACGATCAGGTAGAAAGAGCCAATGGCTTGATAATGATTGGCATTAAACCCCGACAGGTGCGGTCCCTTCAGGAGTCAGATAAACACTTGGTGGAGGAGCTTGACTCCGTACTCTGGGGGCTACGAACTACACCTAACCGGACAACCGGATACACACCTTTTTTCATGGTGTATGGCGCAGAGGCTGTCTTGCCCTGCGATATTATTCATGACTCACCTCGATTGCGCATGTACGAAGAGAGAGATTCCGAGCTCGATCAGCAGGATGACCTAGACGACCTCAAAGAAGAGCGTGATATCGCGCAGGGTCGTTCCGCATTCCATCAACAACAGGCCAGGCGATACCAGAGCAGAGAAGTGCGGGCCAAGACATACAATGTTGACGAACTTGTCTTATGCCTCCCGAAGAAGAAAAAGCACAAGCTCAAACCAAGATGGGAGGGCCCCTTCATTATTGACGAAGTACTCACCGGTGGAGCCTATCGCCTTCAAAACGCATCAGACAATCGCCTTGAGCCGAACCCATGGAACGCTGCGAGGCTCCGACGATTCTACGGATAGTTCGGTAGCGCATATTTTCTTTTTAGTCTAGGTCTTATTCCTCGTTTTTTTGTTTTTTAAGCTCTCCTCTTTTTTTCTTTTCAGTCTAGGTCTTATTCCTCGTTTTTTATTTTTTAAGGTCTCCTCTTTTTTTTCTTTTTTTTTTCTTATTGATAAGTTTTCGGCTCAACCAAACTATGACAAGGTAGAAGGTCCTTAAATGTATATACCAGATCAAAAATCATTATCAAAAAGCATATTGCTCAAAATATTTATGTCGTCTATTTTATACAGTCTCCTTGCCATCATATGCACCTTTATGACTTAAGTTTTTGCCAAGCTGGGTTGCCTGGCTCCTGTGCTTATACCCTATGTTCCCGATTGTTCGGCTAGGGTGTAAAGGAAGCACCTCTGCGATTGTTACAACCTGGTAATCTGGATCTGTACCTCAGATGGGTGAAGCCAAAAGCTAGCGTTCTTAAGGGAATAATCGTTCGGCGGATACACGACCTATGGCTTATTAAAAGCGCATACATTTTTTTAAATCTAACAGGATACGACATCCTACTAATCCGCTTTACAGGATATAAGCCTAGGCATGCATATATGCGCATGCTGACCCAGGGAAAGGAACCCTTAACAGAACTATTTCCTCTGGAAGATGTTTCTTATGTTAAATAGTAACATAACATAGCTCCCCGAACATAGTTCGTTTGTTCAAGCAATTATGACCGGATTGCCTGGTTACCGAACATACCACATGTTCACCACAGGTATAGTATTCGGAAACACTCCAGCCCTCGGGTTTTCGAAGGATAAAGCAGAAGATCGGCCATGACAAACTTTTAATTCATTTCGGCCGGAGATAAGTTCGATGATAAAGTACATTTTTACATAGAATCAAACACCTATTCTTCATCTATGCCATCTATAAGCCTGTCTAATTTAAAGTCTTGTTGGGAATACTTGGCGGCTGTCTTCACTTGGTCGTACACCAAGATTACAGGGATTTCTAGTCTGTCAGTCCCTCGTGGTCCAACCCGAGCCATATGGTTTGGATCTAGCCCGATATAACGTGTCTTCACCATAGCCCAGGCTTCCCGGGCACCTTCTTGGCACGCTGATGCCTTTCATAATTCAAAGTGGCAGCGGGCCCCTTTGAATAGACTCGCCAGTTCCTCCATAATTTCTGGAGGAGAATTGGCTGGCCATAAAGCCTTTGCCATGTTTTGTCATGGCCTTTCGAGCTTGCTCGTGTACTTTGGAAAGCTCTTGCAGCAGATCACCTTGAAATCCGTACACCTCTCCTTCGGGCCGCCCAGTTAACATACCTGCAGGAACAGTTTTCGTAAATAAACTTCGAATCAAGGAACTATAATGAAAGCTAGATTCATAGTCATACTGAATATGCCGCCTTTAAGCTTCTTGTTCTCCTTTAAGGCATCTGAGAGTTGGGCTCACACATCCTTTAGCTCTTCGGCTAGCTTCATGTTTGTATCCTACAGCTTGTTTTTCTCATTTATGGTCCGTGTCAGTACACAATGACCAGTAGTTGTCTCCCTTTCGGCTTGTTCTTTAGCTGCCAGAGCAGCCCTTAGCTTTTCCTCTGGCTGGTCTATTGGTCATATTGCTGCAGCTCAAACAATGTATACTTAAAGATCATTGATCGGTACAGGATCATACTGCTCGGACACTATTGTTCTTACCATCAGAGTCATTCCTGGACTTCTTGGAATTTTCCAGTTCGATGGTGACAGTAGCAAGCTTGGTCTGGCATTCTTCCAGTTCCTTGGATAAGGCGTTATTCTTTTCCTTGAGTACCTACAAAACACAACGATCCTTAAATCAGTTGGCCCAACTGCTTTAAGTCTCTAGGGCTATTGGCATATGAACATTGAATTAACACTCACCCGCATATCCTTGGAAAGCTGGTGAGTGGCTCCGGCAAGTCCGTCTCGAGCGGCTCGGATATACACATACGCAAAACTGAAGGCATTAAACGCCCCCTCAGTGAAAGCTGGGTCACGCATGGTTGCTTTTCACCATTGACGATTCATCGCGCTCTCCACTTCGGAATTGGTAACTGATACTTCATTAGAATACTCTTGAAGAGGACAATCCATTGTTACACCCGCATCCTCCCTAGTCCTTGTGGATGGGCTGGGGGCTGGATTGGTTGGAGCATGACCAGCAGGATCCCCGGACACAGTCCGGCGTGTACTCTTCCTAAAAAGAAAAGAAAGCGGAAAATTATGATCCGGCTCCGCCATAGACATATGCTAAAAGGTCATACATCTTCGATAAAGGACGAGGTTCAGTGGTGTCCCCGGTTCCCTTTCACTTTAGAGACCCACCCTACATAGGCGTCGCCCTCTGGGATGACATTCTTGATGCAGTTCGGAGGGATGAGCACCACCCCCTTTTGAGCATGAGATAGTGCGGTGGGTGAGGCGCGCTAGGAATATTCTCTTTGAAGAGGAGTCTCCTGGGCATTTACCTGAGAGGAAGGAAGAAGGCAGGATAGTCAGCTATAATAGCCACTTTGGTACCATCATGGCCGGCTTGATAAAAAAACTCCATGTTTAAGATCTATGCCTATGTCCGGATCTTCCACAAATCCGGGATCCATGTCTCGAATATGGTCTTTTGGCTGTGGGATGGGACTGCTAATCCCTTCGACCACCTTCCCCCACTCCTATTAGAAGTAACCGAATTCAGTTCGGTCAGTATATCTTAAAATAAAAATCGGACGAAACTAGCGATCAGAGAAAGGCTTACCCAGTCGATGGGGTTATACATCGAAAAACCTTCCCGACACTTCAAGCGAAGGAAGTCCTCCTTCTCCCCTTTGTAGAGATCAGCTAGGATGGAGGCCAAAGCGACGGGGTTGTCCGGACCCTAGCGTAGACAACGTGAGGCATCATCCTAGCCATTATAGTGCCACATAGGAAACCCTCTAGCCTGAAGCAGTTGCACGCACTGCGGTATTGAGATCGACATCACTTCAATTATCGTCAGCTCGAGGTGGGCGAGTACTCTGATCTTGCTCACAAGTCTTTTTACTTCCTTACCGTCTTCCTCTTTGAGACTGCGGGGATACCAGTTGAAACACTTCTGTAAAGGAGCACTGGAGTATTCGGGAAGGCCTTGCCGGATTGGGTCCGGCAGGACAACGTCCTCGATATAAAACCACTCCGAGGGCCACTCTTCGGATGTTTTCTTGAGAGTGTCGGACATGTAACCTGTCCCGGCTATACGCCACACTTTGGCACCATCTACCTCGAATATAGATCCCTTCTGGGTGCGAGGGACAAGGCAGAAGAACTTTCACCATAGCTCGAAATGAGCCTCACAGCCCAGAAAAAGCACACACAGAGCGACGAAGCCCGCAATGTGCAGGATAGATCCCGGTGTAAGGTCGTGCAGTTGGAGGCCATAGAACTCCAGAAGCCTCCCCTAAGAAAAGGGTGGATAGGAAATCCTACGCCTCTTGGGAGGAAGGAGATGAAGCACACCCGTTCTTCTTTGGTAGGATTGGGGAAACTTTCCGCCAGGGCTTGACCGTCAAGAGAAGTTAATCCAGCCCGGACGGTGACTAGATCCTCGGGAGGAAGATATCCCTGTGTTTGAAGTTTTCTCATATGTGCATGAGATATGGAGCAACTCTCCCAATCGCCTGCTTGAGGGCCATGAGGGCGCGAGGAAGAACTAGGGACGCCGGCCATGTCTGGGGATTTTCCGTGGCAGGCTTTAAGGATCTTTCGCATGGAATGGAATGGCATCTGAGATCTAGTTTGTTTAAATAGGCGCCTTCCTTACAAGTCAAGGGGTTAATTGTAAAAATACCCAGACAGTTCGCATTCGTCTAACACGTGGAAGCTAAAGCGACGCTGGCAGGAAATCGACGGGATATAACATTAAATATGGGGCCGAACTATCATCTAACTCAAAGGATGACTCATCTTGCAAGACCGAACACATGAAGCCGGATACAACCTCGTCCTTGAAGGAAAGTCCGGGGGCTACTGAGGGAGTCCTGTATTTAGGGGTCCTCAGGCATCCGGGTCATTGATGCTTGGCCGAATTGATGGGCCGTGAAGATAGAAGCATTAGGCCTTCCCCCGTGTTCGGTTAGGACTCCAATGTATGTAGTAAGGCAAGAAAGATGTCCGGGTGTAACGATTCCTTCCTCCCCAAGTCACCTTTGTAACCCTAGGCCCCCTCCGGCGTGTATATAAGTCGAGGGGTTTAGTCTGTACAGACAACATAATCATAGTCTTCACATAGGTGAGACTCCTAGGGTTTAGCCAGAACGATCTCAAGGTAGATCAACTCTTGTAACCTATATTCATCAAGATCAATCAAGCAGGAAGTAGAGTATTACCTCGATCGAGAGGGCCTGAACCTGGGTAAACATCATGTCCCTTGTCTCCTGTTACCATTGATCCTGAGGTGCACAACTTGCCCCCCCTATTCGAGATGTGCGTGTTTTGACACCGACAGGGTGTGTGTCCAAACTTTCGTCAAGTATGCCAATTTGTTTACCACATCATCTTGGTGGAATGACATTACATCAAGCAAGGTTTCATGTTTTTCTGATCATTTTTTATTTTTTTGGAATTAAAATGCGATGGTACTCCATGCATACATATGCATGTGTCCATGTCGTGAGACCAATATGTTTGAAAATTCCTTCTAATTTACTGCACGTGGAATTAACTCGCACGTAAGTACACAAATATGATTTTTCAAACCATTATGGTTAGTCGTTGCATGTAGATGTAGTTCAAATTTGAATTACGGTCATTAAATGGCTATAAAATCACTTAAATGTCTTCAAAAGGTCAAATGACCCCCGAAAATTTCCAAATTTTCACATGATAGTTTTATCAATGCACGTTACATGTAGAAAAAATTTGAAGGCTGTAAGAGGAAGCTATCTCCCATTCGTCATCAAACATGCGTTGTCCCCTCTCGGAAGCATGAGCCTTCTAGTGAGTTGCTCCGGTTTGTGAGGGGTGTGTGTCCAAACTTTCATCACACATGCCAATTTTTTACCACATCATCTTGGTGGCATGCCATTACATCAACCAAGGTTTCATGTGTTTCTGATTTTTTATTTTTTGGAATTTAAATGCCATGGCACTCCATGCTTAATTGTGTCATTGCCGTTAGACCAACATGTTTGAAAAATCCTTCCAATTTACTGCACATGGAATTAAACCACACACAAGTACACAAAATATGACTTTTCAAACCATTATGGTTAGTTGTTGCATGTAAATGTAGTTCAAATTTCAATTACGGTCATTAAATGGCTAGAAAATCACTTAAATGTCTTAAAAGTTCAAATGACCCTAGAAATTTTCCAAAATTTGACATGACAGTTGTATTAGTACTACAAAATTTCTCGTTCATTTAAAACACCATCTGTTGCCACTTTACTCCAAATTCGTCTTTCACAGCTAATAAAAAAAATATCTACAACATCACACATAGTTGTTCTCTAGGAAACGTTTGCGATGAAAATATCTGGGTCTATTAAAGTCTCCCTCCTTAAGCTTTGCCGGCTCGTCCGCTCGAGTGTCGGCAACCCCCAAATCCACGAATCCCGATCCCCATTCCCGCACCCCCTTCTTGCAAGGATGACGCCGTGGAAACGCTTCGTGAAGGCCTGTAGGATGGCCGCGTCACCCCCGGCCGCCGCCGCCGAGAGTGGCGCCGCTTCCGCCGGGAGGGCGTCTTCGGCAGTCGACAGGTCAGCTGCAGTAGCCGAGACGACTGCAGCTCCTGCTGCGACGGCGGCTGCAAACGTCGAGAGCGCTCGAGCTGCAATCCGTGCCGCTGATGTCGCCTTGGCCCGGGTCAAGGCCATCCACGCCATGATCAAGGATGCACACGCCAAGATATTCCAAGCCACCTCGGACTCCAGCATGCAACCCACATCCGAAAAGGCGGCGGTGGCCATGGAGCACCTGCTTCCTCATGAGGTCACCAAGCGGGAGCTGGAAATGGAGAAGGCGACGGAGATCGAGGACTGCTGGGAGGAGGAGTTGCGCTTGGCCGAGGTCGAGGTAGAGAAGAGTCTGTCCGTCAATTAATCAGTGGTGGAGTACCAACGTGAGTTCTGGCGCAGCCACTACTACGAGTACTACAACCTTGAGGGCGGCGCCGAGGACGAGGACGAGGTCGACTTCAGCGGGGGGACGCAGAGTCCACCAACGGCGGCATGTCGCCAGGACAAGTCATCGACGTCTCATCTCACACCGGCGATGCATAGGCCGGCACGACGGTGGATTTGTTAAAATTATGCGTACTTAGGCTTTGTTTTTAATGCTGGTCTTTTGTTAGAGCAATGTTTAGGTCAACTGGCTCTGTTTAATTACTAAAGCTGCTCGATTCAATAAGTGTGGTATGTCTGCTGTACGCTCTTTTGTGTGCCCAAATTAACAAGCGATGTTAAATTATATAATGACGTACTCGGGGAGATTTTCACCAAAATTTGAATTATCAAACTCATCCGGTGCGCGTAAAGCAGAAGAATCATTTGCGATACATTCAAAGTGAATGGTCCGGCGGCACCGCACGCAAAGTTTCCCTCCACATTTCCAAAATTTTGGCCTACCGCCAAAATATCTACCCCCGCCCCTCCCCCCTTCCCCACCCCCTTTTCGCTCTGACCACAATCACATTTCCCCTGTTTCCTCCTTCCTTCCTAAGCTATAGCTGCTTCCTCGCTCTCGCCGTATCGCATCCTACTGCCGGGGTCGCCATCGTCTTCTTCAAAGACCTCTCCAGCGGTTCCTTCTCTGGCGATGACTCCTTCACCACCCGGGTATGCCTGTCTTCTCTCTCTCGTGCTATGACTTGGAATGAAGGATTTTTACCCGACGGTCGATTTGAGTCATTTCTTCCTCTTGCAGATCCCTAGGACCATCAGTGGCAATGAATGGAGTGGGGTGGCTGAAGATCTATCTGCTCGTTGTCACCATCAATCTCCGTGCGTGAAGCTAGTTGCGTCTGAATTATGGACAGTGGGAGGAAGTTTCTGGCATGTGCATAGAAGGTTAGACCCTCTTTCATTGTTACAAATCATCTGTTAGATGTGATTCAGACACTGTCACGGTCCCAACCCATTCATACCATGCCTTCAACCAAACGCATCCTAAGACAGTGTCATAGTTTGTACCTAGTATCTAAAACTGTTGCCATCTCATCAGCGGTGCCATTAGAAAATTATTTGGCACCGCTTCAGCAGTTTGTGCAACCAACTTTGGTCCACACATTCGAGTAGCCAAGTAGTAAAATACTAAATCTTTATGGCACGAAGGAACTGGGCATCGGAGCAATTAGGTGCTCCGGAGTCAGGGTCCCTGGATTTTTTCCCGCTGCATCAGCTCGCTAGTGAAGGGCACCGGTGTGAGATGTAGCAACAGTTGTTTTTACACCAGTTTTGGCATACATAGTGGACGGCCTTAGTGCTATTAGTTCTATGTTACTAAATTTGTGCATGTACGCACCTGTTAGTATAATTTTTTTTTCATCCAAACACTGTCGCTATGCTGTTGTAGTTATATTTACCTTCCTCATAAAATGTTGAATTTGTTATTTATTGTACATGAGTAAGAACTTGTAGCATTGTTGTAGTTAATTATAGCTTCTGATGATCCAAAATTTGGTTGTTGTCTCAGTAGCAATTAATTCATTTGCACATTGATCTTTTTGAGAAGATATGTCATAATTAACAAGTTTCTTCAGTTTTTCAAAATAAGCATTGGTGATTTTCTATGTTGCTATAAGCCCATTTCCCCTACAATTATTACTGATCTAGTTTTAAATATTATAAGATGAACGGAAGTGTTCTTGCTTGGAGTGGGTTGATCAAGAGTGGCCACAGTCTTTGAAGACGTGCGTAGCGAAGCTCTGGAGCATATATGAGAAAGAGAACAGACGTAGGCTTAGAGGAAGTGTTGTCAACACTAAAGAATATTTAAAGATGTGTGATAACCCACAAGTATAGGGGATCACAACAGTTTTCAAGGGTAGAGTATTCGATCCAAATTTATAGATTCGACACAAGGGGAGCCGAAGAATATGTGTAAGTATTAGCAGCTGAGTTGTCAATTCAACCACACCTGGAGATTAATTATCTGCAGCAAAGCAATCAGTAGCACAGTAATATGATAGTTTTGATAGTAGCGGCAGCAACAATGGTAACGGTAACTATGATATCAATAGTTTTGTAACAAGTGCAACAGTAACAATAGCACTAGTAACTTAGTTAGATCAATATCGTAGGCATTGGATCGACAATTTGTTGGATGATATTCATCATGTGACAGTCATAACCTAGGGTGATATGACACTAGTTCCAGTTCAAAATATAATGTACGCATGTATTCCGTAAATAGTCATACGTGCTTATGTAAAGAACTTGCATGACATCTTTTGTCCTACCCTCCCGTGGCAGCGGGGTCCATATTGGAAACTAAGGGATATTAAGACCTCCTTTTAATAGAGAACCGGAACAAAGCATTAACACACTGTGAATACACGAACTCCTCAAACTACGGTCATCACTAGGAGTGGTTCCGGTTATTGTCACTCCGGGGTTGCCGGGGCATAACACGTAGTAGGTGACTATAACTTGCAAGATCGGATCTAAAACATGAATATAAAGATAATATCATAAACGGTTCAGATCTGAAATCATGGCACCCGGTCCCAAAGTGACAAGCATTAAGCATGGCAAAGTCATAGCAACATCAATCTCAGAACATAGTGGATAATAAGGATCGGCCCTAACAGAACTAACTAGATTACATGATGAATCTCATCGAACTCCTCACCGACCAACGAGCCTACGAAGGAGTTACTCACTCCGAGTGGGAGCATCATGGAATTGGCGATGGAGAAGGGTTGGTGATGACAAAGGACGAAGATCCCCCTCTCCGGAGCCCCAAACAGACTCCAGATCTGGCCTCCTGAGGAAGAATAGGAGGTGGCAGCTGCTATGTCTCGTAGATCGCAATAATTCTTTCTCCCTGATTTTTTTCTCTGTAAATGTGAATATATAGTATTAGGGTTGACGTGTGAGGGGCCACCTGGTGGGTAGAACCCACCTGGGCACGCCAGGAGGGGGAGGCGCACCCTGGTAGGTTGTGCCCACCCAGGTGCCCCCTCTGGTGGTTCTTGGCTCCAGTATTTTTCTTTTATTATATAATAAATCCTCGCAAAGTATCATTCCATTCCGAGAACTTTTTTTTCTGCACAAAAATAACACCATGGTTGTTCTGCTGAAAACAGCGTCAGTCCGGGGTTAGTTTCATTCAAATCATGCAAATTAGAGTCCAAAACAAGAGGAAAAGCGTTAGGAAAACTAGATACGTTGGAGACGTATCAACTCCCCCAAGCTTAAACCTTTGCTTGTCCTCAAGCAATTCAGTTGATAAACTGAAAGTGAGAAAGAAAAACTTTTACAAACTCTTTTGCTCTTGTTTGCATAAATAAGCTTAAACAACACCCAAGTTTTCAACCAATATTACAACCAACCATGTCGACAATAACTCTTAAAAATTATAATAAATCATATCAATGTCATAATCAGCTAATAAGATATCTCAAACAACAACACATTATCAAAACAAGCATGCTATAATATGAAAATAGAGGTATCTTGCTAGCCCTTTCTAAGACCGCAAAACATAAATGCATAGCACCTCCAAAGTCCGAGCAGCGACTAAACATTGTAATTCATGGTAGAAAAGATCCAGTCATGATAACACCCAACATTCACTACACACAGTGCATAGGCATGACAACTTTGCTCTCAGATCTGGTGCTTATTAGAGAAGGTGATGACACAACATAAAAGTAAATAGATAGTCCCTTCACAGAGGGAAGCAGTGATTTGCAGAGGTGCCAGAGCTCAAGGTTTTAAAACAGAGGTAAATGATATTTTGAGAGGTGCACCCTTCTCATTTACTTCACGACTATCAGTTATCGATATCTCCCATGCTAAACACGCTAGTGACAGTTCCCAAGCAGAAAAGTAAATGTTTGGACTCCATTGGGAGTTTTTGTTTATTTATTTATAAGCTTTTTCTTTTTGCAATTTGGGACCGGGAATCCCTATTACTGCCCTTTTCTCATGCGATGGCGAGTGAATAAACACTCGACCTGAGAATAAGCCGCTTAGCATGGAAGATACCGACCACCTCCTGTCGTTCCATGAACGATCCAGGCACACAAAAAGGATATTTGTTTAAAGTTTTTAGAGGTGGCGCATGCAAATTTACTTAGGACGGCAGGGTAATACCGCATATAGGTAGGTATGGTGGACTCACCTGAAATAACTTGAGTTTTTTAAATTTGATGCACAAGTAGTATTCCCGCTTAGTACATGTGAAGGCTAGCAAATAGGTTGAGAAGCGGCCAGCTAGAGAGCAAGAATGGTCATGAACATGCATCATGCATAATAAACATTGGACACCCTCATGATTAGGATATGGACACCATGAACATAAATAGCATAGATGCTATGTTGGTTTTGATTCAACTACATGCACAAACATGTGGCAAGTCAAGACACTTGAACATTCAGAGGAGGATACCATATCACCATACTACATCACGATCATTTTAACACAATGTTGATATCCAAGATAAATCATTATCAACTCTTAGCTACTTATGCATGGCATGTGAAACTATAATCTCTAATTGTCATTGTGTTGGGGAAACTGATCGCCCACGAACACCTATGGGACAGGAGCCCCTTTTCGGTGCGGCAAGGGGGTGGAGGGTGCACAAAGAGCAGATCGAGGCAGATACGCGAGCAGTTTACCTAGGTTCGGGCCGCACGAATGCGTAAAACCCTACTCCTGCCTTGGTTTGTATTGCGTTCTTGGCTCGGGAGCGAGGAGAGCTACAGTGCTTATCGCTAACAGTACCGAGCGCGAGAGTGATCGATGATCGGAACCCTTTCTACATTGCGCATGGGCCTCCTTTTATAGGTCAAAGGGGTCACTGACAGGTGGCAACGTAGTCGAGGGTAAAAATGTAAAATGGGTGGTAGTTGGAACAGTGTATGTATAGTGCTCTGTACCTAACTCTGACGGCAGGGGACAAGGGCATTGAATGCCCGTCGCCGTCGCCCCAAATAGTGCAAAAAGCGTCGGTCAGGGCGCCACAGTCCGCCACGACGGTGGCCTTGTCATCGCACGTTGCCACCGTGTCCCCCATGCTGCACAGCCTTCCGCCACGCGTGCCTGGAAGGGCCCCAGGGCGACGCGTGGGCAGATGAGCTGGAGCGCGGGCACTTAGTGGAAGTTTGCCACGGCAAGCGCCTTGCCGCGGCTGCTACCTTGTCGCGCCCGGAAGCTTGTCGCTCTCCGGGCCTTGCCGGGACGCGCGGCGCGTCGCGACAAGTCTCTTGAAACGCCATGTTTGGCCTTCCCGGCAAGCTCTTCTTGCCAGGGTCTTGTGCCAAAGAAGTGGCCTCGAGCCTTGAGTGGCCTTCCCGGCAAGCTCCTCTTCCCGGGGCCTTGTTTCTTTAACTTAAATACTTTGTTCTTGAATGGCTCCAAAGGAACCACAGTGGGCTTTGGCGGTCGCACGGCAAGCCTTGCCACGGGATGCTGCGACTGCCCGTGCACAAGTTCGGGATACTAAGGTACCCCTACATTAGTACACTGACAGGAGCCCCCGGGCCTGGGCCACACACGGTGCCGAGCACTGTTGGGCCAGGCGCAAAACAGTGCACGGGCACGCGCGGCCCGCAGCACGCCGTATCCCACTCCGCATCCACCGCGCCCCTCCCTAACGGCACGCGTCAATCGCGGCGTCGTGGGAGAGATCGTGGCCTGTTTCTTTAATGGAGAAATGCGGAACGTCCCCCTCTCCCCCCTTAAAAGCAGGGGAAACAGGGGCAGTTCCTTCCATTCTCCCGTTGCTTCTTCATCCTCCAGAAACCCCCGCTGCTCCCCTCCTCCCCGAAGGTTGAAAGAGAGCAGCGCTCCGCCCTCCCTCCGCCGCCGCCAGCATCACCAGCGCCGTCGACTTCCCCCATCGTCCCCGCCATGGCCCCGAAGGGCGAGAAGGCGAAGGCCGCGAAGTCCGCCAAGGCGCTGAAGCTAGTAGCAATGCGGAAGAAGATGGCGGTCTTCCCGCCGAGGCTCAGTGCGGAGGAGTTGAAGGACACCTTCTACCTCTTCTGTTCGAGGGAGACAAAGGCGCATCCGCGCACCAAGGTACTCCCCGCCGTGGCCTGCGAGATGTTCCCGGGCGGCTATGCCTTTTTTGCTTTGTTCTTCTACTGCGGGCTCTGCCCGCCCTTCTCGGAGTTCTTCTGCGATATCATGAATACCTACGGGTTTCATATTCTTGACTTCACCCCAAACGTCGTCTTGACCATGGCCATTTTTGCACATCTGTGCGAAAATTTCGTCGGAGTTTACCCTAATGTAGCTCTCTTCCGCCATTACTTCATACCTCGAGTCGAGTCTGGGTCTCCTCTGTCCGGCGGAATCTCTTGGATCTTTAGGCTCCATAAGAAAGAGGCTTACTTGACGGGGGAGCTCCGCGGCAAGTGGGATGAGTGGAGGGCCAACTGGTGTTGGATTATGGAGGACGACCCGCAGCAGTTCACTTCCCAGCACCAAGTCGTAGTAGTACGCGGCAATGACTGGAGTGATCTGGCCCCTGAGGACAACAAGTTGAAGATAGCCACCACTCGGATCCTCCGCCTCCGGCAAGCCAAGCTCACTATAGGTGCTGTCAGGGCAGACTTTCTTCGCCGCCGCATCGCTCCCTTGCAGGAGAGGAAGAGGGCTGCTTGGGAGTTTGATAACGCGGCAGACATCATGAGGCTGCGCCCGGGCCTCAACTACAATTTCACTGTCTTGGAGCTCAACGCAATGCTCCAAGCGCTATTCAAGTACGACTCCGCCCATCCAGAGTGGTTCGCGTTGCCGTAGGGCGTAGTCCGTTGTGCAACAACTCGTCGCTCAGCGCCACCCGCGCGGCGATGCCGTTGTGTGATTCCCACGGGATCGACCCCACTTGGCGGGAACCTTCTGAAGAAGCCGTGCAGACATTCTTCGACAACCTGGTGGAGCTGCCAATCAAACCCGACGAGAAGAGGGGACTCACCCGCGACACTACCGACCAGGAGATGGCGTATATTGCCACCAGGTTGGAGGAGGCAGCTGCAGCCAGGGCCGCGGGCGAGTTTGGATATACTGTGGAGGAGGCGGATGCAGCGGAGGCGGTAAGTCTTGCCGAGGAGGAAGATCTTCGCAAAGTGGGGAAGCTCGCCGGGCAACTTGCCGGGACAAGCGAGGCCGTCGAGCAAGGCGCAGAGTCGAGCGGGCCCGCCGAGCAGGGCGTCGAATCAAGCGATCCTGCCGAAGACTCAGGCGGCTCGCTGAACCTCGACTCCTCTTCTTCGTCCTCGGGTAGCTCACCACCACCAGCAAGTCCTCCGGCTCAAACAAGGAGGCGCCTCCGCAAGGCCGCAGACGTGGCGGTGCGGCCGGCGGGCCAGCAGCCGCAGCGCCGTCCGACACGCGCCACCGCGACGAGCAAGGCCCCCAAGGGAGTGCCTCGCGCCTCAACAGCAACTGGAGGGGGGTCTTCCCGGGCCGGCTCCACGGCTCCTTCCGCCCCTCGTGCCTCGGCGTCGACCGGAGCGGGGTCTTCTCAGACCGCCGCCCCTGCTCCCGCCAAGCGGCCAAGGGAGCCCACTCCCCCAGCTCCTCGCGCCGGGACACGCGAGCCGGACTTCGATTTCTCGGCGCTTAGTTCCGACGACGAGGAGGAAGAAGAGTAAGTCTTCGCGATTCTTGTTCCTTTTTGGTTTTCTGTTGATTCTTGTCTTGTATTTCTTTTACCTGATTCTGATCTTGTCTTTATTCCAGGACTCTAGCCCAGAGGGCGGCGAAGAGGGCCAAAGTCCTGGTGATCGTCATCGAGGACGAGCCTGCCGCAGCAGCAGAGGGTGCGCCTGCGACAAGCTCGTCGGACCCGACGGCCGTTCCCCGGAGCAGCCCCCAGCGCAGCCCCCAGCGTGAGTCCTTTATCCACTTTCCGCTTGCCGGGCGCGTGTGGGGCCTTCTATCCTTGTTAATGTTCTGTTTGTTAATTTGTGCAGAAGCAGAGCAGCAGCCTCAGGAGCGCCAGGAGATCGCTCCCGACGAGCCGCACGTCTCAACCACTCCGCCAAGGAGGAGCTCCCCGGCGAGGGAGGACACTCCGCCAAGGGCGAGTACCCCGCCAAGGGCGAGTACCCCGCCAAGGGCGAGCACTCCGCCAAGGGATGGCGCTACTGGTCCTCCGCTGGCGGGAGTTACCTCCACGCCGCCGAGGGAGAGCTCCCCGACAAGGAACTCCGCCGAAGAGGAGGCCCGTGCAGGTAAACCCTTGGACTTTTCTTTTTCTGAGTTCCTCTTTTGGGATATTTGCTTGACCATTCTCCTTTCTTCTTCTTTTCTTGTCTTCAGACCCGTCCACAGCCGAGCCCATGGCGACGGAGGTCGCCGTCGAGGAGGACGCGCGTGGCAACACCGGCGACGCCGCAGTCACTGAAGGGGCGGCCGGTGCCGACAAGCCCGCCGCCGAAGAGGCAGCCAAGGCCGCTGGCGCGGCAGCTGAGGAGGGGACCGGCAGTCGCACTGACGGCCCTGAGGCCGCAGGAGCGTCAAGCGCTACGCCGGCTGCCGACCCCTCCTCTGCCACAGCCGAGCCAGGCGCCTATCTGGAGGCCGGCAACGGAGTCTTCATCCAGCTCCTGTGGGCATCCACGTCGAGGGCGCCTGCGGAGGGAGAGGTCTTCGACGGGGAGGTCCTCGCCTCCGCCAGGCTAAAGTTCGTCGACGCGCCCAGCAGCAGTAGCGAGCCCGAGGAGGAGCGGCTTCTGCCGAGGCTTCTGTCCTTGTACCGCGCCTGGCAGGCCAAGCTGGAGTCCCAAGAGGCTCTGGCCGCCAAGGCAGGTGTGGACTTGGAGAGGCATGCAGAATAGCTCCGAGCCAACAATCAAGCAGCTCTCCGATCCTTGGCGGAGGAGCGGGAGCAGCTTGCCGAGGTGCATCAGGCATTCATTTTGGAGAAGGCCGAAGCAGAGGAGCAGCAACGGCTCGCCGCCGAGGAGTTGTCCCGACGAGAAGGCGAACTGACGCAGCGGAAGGTCGACCTCGAAAGCCACGAGGACGAGCTTGCCGCGCGCGAACAGTCTCTCGGCGGAGCTCTGCAGGAAGCGAAGGACGCCGCTGCAGCTGCTGAGACCGCCAAGAAGGACTTGGAGGCGAGGGTGGCGCAACTGGAGGCCAACTTGAAGATGAGCGAAGAGAAGGTTGCCGCCCTTGTGCTTGAGAGGGAGAAGGATGCCCACAGCCACTCCGAGCTGCAGGTCCGCCTCTCCGGCAAGGGCAAGGAGCTCGCCGTCGCCAAGGACTCCATCGCCGATCTGGAGTTGAAGCTCTCCACCCTCAACACAACGCTTGAAGGCGCCAGAGAGCGGGAGGCGAACCTGAAGGAGGAGCTCCGGGCTGAGAAGGTGCTTTTGGACAGCGCCGCCCTCTCCCAAAACAACTTCAGGCTGACGATGGAGCACTGGACCGAGGGGCTTGTTGCCGCCGCTGCCGACGTCGACAAGGAGCTGGCGGAGCTAGGGTCGGAGCACCACGGATACTCCACCGACGAGAATCTCCCTCACAGCGCCAAGCTGAGTTTGTTCTTCAGAGGGGTGGCGCCGGCCCTCTAGTAGCTTCGGGAAAGGATCCCGAAGAAGCTGGCGGACGAGTCGCGCAAGCTCTGCGCGGGGGCCCTCGAGAAGGTGTTGATGAAGATAGTGCACTGCAACCCGGGCCTCAATCTCACCAACGTCCTCGGGACCTTGCCGTCGGACGTTGACCAGGAGGCGCTCAAGGCCCTTGTCGCGCCTATCGTGAACAAGGTGGGCGGCATCAAGAGGGTCGAGGGCGACCGCGCGGATTAGTCTTGTTTATTTCCTTCTTTCCTTGTTGCTGCCAACCACGTTATGAACAATAGTTTATTAGCATTGCGACAAGTTGCTTTGTAATATAACTTTATTTTGGGTAGTTAATGCAATGTTATTTCCTCTACTTGACTTCCTTGCTTTGTATGCTTTTACCCTACGCTTTTAGGGAACTTGCCGGCGTAGGGCCCCTTGCCGCGAGCGCTGAGTGCGGAACTTCAGCAGCTGCTGGCAACGCCATTGCCGACAAGAAACCTTGTCGCAGCTAGTCGCAGCACGCTTAGATTGTTGAGCGAACTCGAAAACGAAGTAAGGGCGCGACACTTGTCGCAGCACACTTAAGCCGTTGAGCGTGCTCGAAACAAGGTAAGGGCGCGGCTAGCCACGAGTTGGTTCCTCCGCGCACAGGTTTTCCATACAAAGTGCGGTCGTTCAAGGAAGATAACTCAAAAATTTAAATTTTTTTGATTGCTCAAACTTTGGCAACTTAGCTTTTGTGTCGTTTGCTTCCCGGCAAGGCAAGGCTTTCTTGAACGGCACTCGGTCCATACCACTATCTCCTCCCCCCCGGCAAACTTGTGCGCGAGGAAAACTTCTTCTGCTTGAGAGAAAAGAAAAGGGAGAAAACAGAGATATGGAGCCTTGCGGCTCGTCATTGCTTACCGGGGGTAGGTGCTGCACAAAGTGTCAGATAGTACATGCAAGGAAATGAAAAGGCATGAAACGATAAGTTGTGCGAGGCACATAAGCTTTACTGATGCACGGGGTCTGCGCCTGGCTTTGTACAAAGGATTACATGCATCAGCGGCAAGACTTGTACAAAAGGTGGTTGCCGGAGCGGATCACGGCAACCGCGCTTTATGGGTAAAACTTGCGAAGGTGCTCAATGTTCCAGGAGTTGCTCACCGGTAAGCCTTCTTCGGTCTCAAGGCGGACAGCGCCGGGCCTTGTGACTTGTTTCACCCGATAAGGGCCTTCCCACTTCGGCGTCAACTTGTTGGAATTCTTGGCGGACTGAAGGCGCCGAAGAACAAGGTCGCCTTCCTCGGGACTTCTGGCTTTAACTTTGCGGCTATGATAGCGGCGCAAAGCTTGCTGGTATCGAGCAGCTCGTACAGCAGCCTGAAGACGGTCTTCCTCAAGGAGCAGTGCGTCATCTTGTCGCAGCTGCTCTTGCTCGAGCTCATCGTAAGCGAGCACTCGAGGCGATCCGTATACGAGTTCCGTGGGGAGAACTGCCTCCGCTCCATAGACAAGAGCAAAGGGTGTCTGTCCAGTGGCTCGATTTGGCGTTGTCCAGATCGACCAAAGAGCCGCTGGCAACTCCTCGATCCAGTTTCTTCCGCACTTGCGCAGCCTGTCAAAAGTTCTTGTCTTGAGTCCGCGCAGCACTTCAGCGTTTGCCCTCTCCGCTTGACCGTTGCTCCTCGGGTGAGCAACAGAAACGAACCAGACCTTGGCGCCAAGGTCTTGGACGTACTGCATGAAGGTGCGACTTGTGAATTGTGTGCCGTTGTCGGTGCTGATCCTGTTAGGGATTCCGAAACGGCAAACAATCGACCTGAAGAACTTGACTGCTGATTGTGCGGTCACCTTTCTCACTGGTTCCACTTCCGGCCACTTTGTGAACTTGTCGATGGCGACGTACAAGTACTCAAAGCCCCCGGCTTCGCAGGGAAAGGGGCCGAGGATGTCGAGCCCCCAGACCGAAAATGGCCAGTACAAAGGGATTGTCTGGAGAGCTTGAGCTGGTTGATGTATCTGTTTGGAATGGAACTGGCACGCTTCACACTTCGTTACTTGTGCAGTTGCATCCTAGAGGGCTTCTGGCCAAAACAAACCTTGCCGGAACGCCTTGCCGACAAGTGCTCTTGCGCCAATGTGGTGACCACATATGCCTCCATGTATCTCTGCCAACAGCTTCTGTCCATCTTCCCGGGGGATACACTTCAATTTCACGCCGTTGAGTCTTCTTCTGTACAGTTCGTTATCGACAAACTGATACATACTTGACTGCCGGGTTATTCTTTCTGCTTCTTCTGGTTCTTCGGGAAGTTCTCCTGTTTGAAGGAAACGGACAATCTGCTGCGCCCATGCTGGAGCCTGCGGCTCAACAACAAGGACTAAAGGCGCCTGTGCTGCTGCGGGAACGTCAACCTCTACGGCAAGAACCCGCGGTTCGGCCGGAGTTTGACGTTCCCCGGCAAGCTTGCCGGGGCAAAGCTTGTCGGGAACGCCTGCTTCGACTGTACAAACCCTTGGGCTTGCAGGAGCAGACTGTTCCTCAGCAATCTTGTCATTGATCTTGGGGACCTTGTGGGCGGCGGCTTCAGGAAGATCTGCCGGCAAGTAGTCACCAGAAACCAACTTTCTCTTCTTACTTTGTCCAGCCGATGGTGTTACGGATGGTTGAGTTAGCTTGAGCACAAAGATTCCCGGTTCCACGGGTAGCTTTAGTGTAGCACACTTTGACAGGCCATCTGCGATGTCGTTTTGAGCTCTTGGAACGTGCTCCATCTGCAAGCCTTCAATGTGCTCTTCAAGCTTTCTCACTTCGTCGACGTAGGCTTCCATCAATGGACTCTGGTAGCTCTTGTTCACTTGGCGGACGACCAACTGCGAGTCAACCCGCATGATCAGCTTCTTGATCCCAAGCTCTGCTGCGATTCTGAGCCGGCAAGCAAACCTTCATACTCAGCAGTATTGTTCGTTGCTTGCTCCTTGGGAAAGTGCATTTGGACAACGTACTTGAGGTGCTCCCCGGTGGGCGCGACAAGCAGCACGCCGGCACCGGCGCCTTGCAGCGAGAAGGCACCATCAAAGTACATTATCCATCCCTTGCTTGTTTCTTTGGCGGGGATGCTTGTCTCTGGAATCTCTTCGTCTGGCGTTGGTGTCCATTCTGCTATGAACTCTGCCAATGCTCTGCTCTGGATAGTCGAAGTGCTTTCAAACTTGAGGCCAAAGCTCGACAGCTCTAGTGCCCCTGCCTGTCGCTTCTGGATTTTGCAGTATCCTCTTCAGCGTAAAGCGAGTGACCATTGTTATCTCGTGTGCTTGGAAGTAGTGGCGCAGATTTCTCGAGGCCATGAGGAGGCCGAAAAGCAGCTTCTGCACCCCAGAATATCTTGACCTAGCCCCCTGCAAGAGGGAACTGACAAAATAAACTGGGCGCTGCACCATCTTCTTTCGCACCTCTTCTTGCATCTGCGCAGACCCATCCTTGTCGGGACCAGAGCTTGTCGGGGAAGCGCCCCGCTTGTCGCTGGATGTGCCTGCCGGGGCTGTTGGCTCATCATCTGCCTCCCTTTCCGCTACTAACGCAACACTAACCACTTGATTGGTTGCTGCCAAGTACAGCAGCAACTTCTCTTGCGGCTTAGGTGCGACAAGTATCGGAGTGGAGGATAGGTACCTCTTCAAGTCCTGCAGCGCTGCCTCCACTTCCGGAGTCCATTTCATTGGACCTGCCTTTTTCAAGATTTTGAAAAACGGCAGGGCGCGTTCTGCAGACTTAGAAATAAACCTGCTGAGAGCAGCCACATAGCCGGCAAGCCTTCGTACATCCTTGACGCGCTTCGGTGCTTCGATCTGCTCGATGGCTTTGATCTTGTCGGGGTTGGCTTCAATCCCCCATTGAGACACGAAGAACCCGAGAAGCTTGCCGGAGGGGACTCCGAACACGCACTTCTCGGGGTTGAGCTTGAGTTGGATCTTGCGCAAGTTCGCAAAGGTTTCATCTAGGTCTTGTATCAGAGTAGCCCTGTCTTTGCTCTTGACCACTATATCATCCATGTAAGCTTCTACATTTCTGTGTATCTGTGGCTCAAAAGCTGTATGGACTACTCTTGCAAATGTTGAACCAGCATTCTTCAATCCAAAAGGCATGCGTATGAAGCAATAAGTGCCACATGGAGTAATGAATGCGGTCTTCTCTTCATCTTCCTCAGCCATAAATATCTGGTGGTATCCTGAATATGCGTCAAGAAATGAAAGCAGCTCACATCCAGCCGTGGAGTCAACAATCTGGTCAATGCGCGGCAAGGGAAATGGATCTTTGGGACAAGCTTTATTCACATCGGTGAAGTCTATACAAAGCCTCCACTTCCCGTTCGCCTTGCGCACGACAACAGGGTTGGCCAACCACGTGGGATGGAGTACGCCTCTGACAAGGCCTGCCGCTTCCAGTTTCTTGATTTCTTCAGCGATAAACTCTTGGCGCTCCACCGCTTGTTTTATAACCCTCTGTTTGACGGGCCGCGCGTGAGGACAGACGACAAGCTTGTGCTCAATCACTTTCCTGGGAACACCGGGGATGTCAGACGGTTGCCATGCAAACACGTCGGCATTCGCCCGCAGGAAAGCAACGAGCGCGCTTTCCTATTTGGGGTCGAGCGTGGCACTGATGGTGAAAGTACCACCAGTGCTGTCCTCCTTGGCGGACACCTTCTTGGTTGCGGGTGGAGCTGCCATCGCCTTCTTGCACTTGCCGGTGGAGCTCGATGGTGTGTCCTCGACGGCAGCGCAGCACTCCGAAGAGGTGCGTTTGCCGGAGTGGGCCCCATAGCTCTTGCTGGACTTGGTCTTGTTCTCCCCCCCGGGAGCTTCAGCGGCAAGTGGTTTACTATCTGTTGCGGCTGCTGCATCCCGGTAAATCTTGTCGGCACAGATAAGGGCGTCCTTCTTGTCGCCGGGGACAGAGATGATGCTTATCGGGCCTGGCATCTTGAGCATATTGTAGGCATAGTGTGAGGCTGCCATGAACTTGGCGAGCGCTGGACAGCCAAGTATCCCATTGTAAGGCAATGGGATATCGACAACGTCAAAGGTGATCCTTTCAGTTCTGAAGTTCAGCTCTCCGCCAAATGTCACTGGCAGTGTGATCTTCCCCTTCGGCTTGCTCCTTCCCGGGTTGATCCCTTGGAATGTGCCGGTTTCCTCGAGCTCGCTGTCGGGGATCTGGAGTTTCCGGACCACAACAGAGGAGATCAGGTTCAGGCCGGCCCCGCCGTCAACCAGCATCTTGGTGACCTTGAGGTTGCGGATAGTTGGTGAAACCAACATCGGCAAGCACCCGACCGCAGTTGTGCGGTCAGGGTGGTCCTCAATGTCGAAGATGATGGGCGTGCTGGACCACTTCAGAAGTTTGCGCGACTCGACGGGTGGCTCTGCCGCATTGACTTCCCGCACCCATTGTTTGAGTTGGCGGTGGGAAGTATGCAGAGAAACACCACCGTCTATGCACAAAACTTCTGTTGCCTTCTGGAACTCCTGCTCGCTGTTATCCCCGTCATCCATGTCTTCGTCTTCGTCGTTGTCTTCGTCTTCGTCCTTGTCGCGGCCGCGGGGAGGTCTGTCTCCTTGCCGCTGCTTGGCCTTGCCGCGGCGTCCTCCCCGGCCATTGAATGGCCGCTTCTTGCCGGACTCTCCACCACCTCCCTGGGCCTTCTCCTTGTCGCGTCGCTCGTACTCAGCTTTCTGCTGCTCGACGAGATATTCGACCTTTTTGCAGTTCTGGAGATCATAGCCCTTGGTGCGGTGGATCTTGCAGTACTGCTTGTCGGAGCCGTCCTGCTTGTCGGCGGCTGCCACAGTCTCGTTGCCGGAGCTGCCAGCCTGGGCTTTCTTGGCGCCGGCCTCCTTGCCAGACTGCTCAACGACTAGCACCTCTTTGTTCTTCTTTTACCTGTTGTTCCGCCGCCGATTCTTCTTTGCCGGGGCGGCATCCTCGCTATCTGTTTCCCTTGCTCCTGTATCCTCCCCGGGGAGTCTCCTCCCCTCTTCAACGCGTGCACACTTGTCGGCCAGGGCATAAAGCTCACTGACGTATCGGATCTTGCACATCGCCATTTCCTCCCTCATCCTGCGGTTACACACGTTCTGGTGAAACGCGCTGATAACCGCGGCAGGGTGGACGTCTGGGATGTTGTGCTGGACACGGCTGAATCTTTGGATATACTTTCGCAGGGACTTTCCTTCCTTCTGGGCGAGTATATGAAGATCACTCTCCTGGCCATGGGGCTTGTGGCCACCTGTGAAGGCGCCGACAAACTGATGGCACAGGTCGGCCCAAGAAGAAATGGAGTTCTCCGGCAAGTGCATGAGCCAAGATCTGACGTTTGGCTTGAGCACTAGCGGGAAGTACTTCGCGAGTATCTTCTCGTCTCGTCCCCCGGCGGCCTGCACCGCGATGGTGTAGATGCTGAGGAACTCCGGCGGATGTGTCTTGCCGTCGTATTTCTTGGGTACGTCGGGCTTGAAGTTCTTCATGCTGGGCCACTGGACTTGCCACAGCTCACGGGTGAACGCAGGACAACCCGCCGCGTACGGCAAGTCGCCTGGTTCTCCGGGCGCGTGCATGTCGACAGCAGGCCCAGCACGCTGGTCGGCTTGTCGTCGTGCTTCTCTTCGACGCCCGATGCGAGTTCGAGCGTCCTCTTGTCGTCTGTCGTCAAGGACTTGGCGTTGATCGCGGCGAACTCGTGGATCCGACAATGCAGTAGAGTCGTCGTCGATGTTGATCCTGCGAGTCGGCGATTTTGGCCTTCGGGGCGGGGAGTTCACGGTGGTTGCACCCCCGACGGTCTTGTCGCCATCAGCCTGCGCCTGGCTAACTTGCCGCGGCCGCGACGTCGTCGGCTGCTGCGGAGTGTCGTTGTTGGCGAAGGCGATGAGGCTCTGGATGGTGGCCCTCCAGTCGTCGGCCTTGTCTGCCGTTGTGTAATGCCCAGGATGGAATTATACCTCCTACGTGTCGAGGCACGACTTAAAGGCATAAGTCCATCCTAGAATGATCTCAAGTTTGGTAATCTTTGCACAACTCATGTAAAAGAGGGATAGTAAACTGAAAATAGTTGGCTTACAATCGCCACGTCACAGAATAACAGTACAAGTCTCAAACATCATACAATAAGATCACTACAACCCTCTAAGGGCAAAAGCCAAATGTCAAAGTACCAAACTCAGATAAATAAAACAACCACAGGCGGATCGAATCCTAGTAAGAGTCTCCACTACTGATCGTCCGGGTAGCGCACGTAGTAACGACTACGCTCCTCGTCGTACTCCCAATCCAGCTCGGTGCCATCACCTGGATAGCTCACCGCTGGACCTGCATCTGGTGTGTGAAGTAACTGTGAGCCACAGAGGACTCAGCAATCCCGTTCCCGGGTAACAGAACTATCAAAGCCTTTAGGTGAGGGAAAGGCTGAAGAAAGAACAAGTCTGCAGCAGCAACTAGCATCTAGCTTACGCAAGTGAGAGCGAGAAGAGAAGGCATCGCGAGAAGTGATCACGAAGTGATCCTAGCTACAAGCTCACAAACATAACCCCTCCGTGTTCAACTCCCGAATCCCTATTCGGAAATTGACAGTCACGGAACACACGCTGGTAGTGTATTAGTATCATTTTGTCAAGTTATCTACAACCGGAATTAACAAGCTCCCATCTGCCACATAACCGCGGGCACGGCTTTCGAAAGTTCAAACCCTGCAGGGGTGTTCCAACTTGACCCATTACAAGCCCACGATCCGCGGAGTCGCAACTCCAAAGTGGGAAGACCCGAGTATCCTCGGAATCCCGTGCTCAAGATATACCGAGCTAAGGTAAGGCTAATCCAGCAAATCCTCCCGGCGTGTCGACACCCTGATAGTAGCCGCGCGTATCTAGGTCTCAGGACACGTCCGGATGAGCGCTACGTACAGATACCAAAGACCCCAGCGAACTGGGTAGTATCCGCAAGTGACTCTGGTTTGGACCAACACTCAAGTCGAGCACTGGCCCAGGGGGGTTGAATTAATTAAGCCTCGGGTTAATTACTCCCTCGGAAAGGTTTTAGTTGTTTATGCAAATAGTACCAAGGTTGGGACTTGCTGGAAAAGACTTAGCACTTAGCGGTTTATCGAGGGGGTCCCATACACCCCAACCGTGTTAGGAACGCATAATCAAGGAACATAAAACCGGCTTATACGGATCCTAACGGCATGAGTGGAACAAATCACCAAGCAAAAGGCTTAGCCTTCCACCCTTGCCAAAATATAGGTGATTTCATTTTAAGCATTTAGATAGTGTGATATAACCCAACCAAACTTCAACATGAAGCAAGCATCTTCGATCTTCACCTGCAACTAGCAACGCTATAAGAAGGGCTGAGCGAAGCGTACTTAGCCAAGACAACGGTTTGCATAGGTAGGGTGGTTAAACATGGCAATTGGTTACAAGTAGGAGGCTGACAAGAAGAACATGGGCATCGAGGCAAAACTATAGATCGAGACTACTAGCAATAGGCAAAGATAGTAATGTTATCGGGGTTCGGTCATCTTGCCTGAAGAGAAGACGTTCGGATCGAAAGAAGGGTCCTCGTGCTCAAACTCGTTGGAAACCTCGTGCTCAACCTCGTTGGAAAACTCGTGCTCAACTTCCGGCTCTAAACAAGACAAACACACCAAGCACCAATCAACACGATGCAATGCGCACTCGAAAAACATGGATGCATTATGGATGCACTAAAGATGCACATGGAGCACGTAAAACATCACTCAAGCAAAACACCTCAAAACAAGATAACAACCTGATAGTATTAATCTACACAGAAAATCACCCAAGTTTGATATAAGATTCGCTGAAATCGGAGTTACGGGCTAAAAGTTATGCCCGAAACAAGATTTGAGCGAAAACTGCAAATTACAGCAACATAGCATCTTGGGAGCTCAAAATAATTAATCTACAGCACCCAAAAAACATGGCAAAGGACTTGAACATAAACTAGATATAAAGTACAGCAACTAGGTCCAAAGTGCACCCCCAACGGAGTCACGGATCAATAGCAATGATCTTGGACATATTGAACTTTGAAATAAAATTCTGGCAGCAGAATTTTATTGAAACTTTAGAGCAAAAGATAAACATGCTACAGCCACTCAAATGGACATGTTAGGACATGAATGGAAAGACAACAATATATACTTCAAGGAACAATCAAAATCCACCCCAAAACTATCATGCTTTGTCCTACAACATCACACGAACATGGCATCGGAACGTTACAGATTTCAGACTTGGTGAAATTTCACTAAGTCCTAAAACAGCAATATCATCATAGCATCAAAAAGAGCATGTTTAAGACACCTCGAAACTAAACATGGCAAAGGGTAAGCACCTCATCAAAATACATATGAAGGTGATCCCGAAACACACAAGCATGCATCATTGTGGTGAACACCACGATTACAACGAGCTCAACAAGATGGCATTTCATAACAAGTGAAAACACAACATGTGAACATGGCACTTTGCAACGATGATAACAAGGAAACAATAAATCTACCATGCAACCTATCACACACAACACGTAGTTCGTGACGAGACGAACACGTGGACATGTCATTAGCATCGTTTGGACAAACGAGCTAAAAGATATCACATGTCAAAGGTGGCATGAAAAGAACACATAACAGCAGTTTATATCATCATACACTCTTGCAACAGCAAAACAAGTGCCAAGATGACATCTAACATGCATGACTACAACAGGTAAAACGTAGAGGACATCTCCACGAACATCTGGACATGCTACACGCGCAAAACGGAGCAACAGGCACAAAGTTAGGGCATGTCAAAGGTGGCATCACAGATCAGGAAAACAGGTACTTAGAGGGGAAAAACAACCTCAGGGATCAGATCTAGATCTGATGAACAGTAACGGGCTCGGCCTGGGTGAAGCAGATCTGGGCCGGAACTGTTGCGGCGGCCCGTGGCCTGGAGCTGAAGCGGAGGAGGCGGCGGCCCAGGGCGGCGACGGCGCGGCCCGGTGAGGCGCTGGCCCGCGCGCGGCGCGGCTGGTGAAGCCCGGCTCGGGGCGGAGGCCCACGCGGAGGCGCTCGCGGGCCGGGGGAAGGCACGCACGGTGGTGCGGCGCCTGGGCCTCAGGGAGGCGCGCGCGCGCCTAGGCGGAGACGCTGGGAGCCGGCGCGGCGGCGGTGTACGGGCTCGGCCCAGAAGCTCGCGGCGGCGCGAAAAAAAATGCGGCGGCCCAGCCAGGCCTTCTGGCTGGCGCGGTGAAGCGAGGCAGGCCGAGACGGTGTGGACGGCGAGTGGAGCGGTACGGGCCGGGGAAGTGGTCCCTCGCCCGGATCTGCTCGCTGCTGGGTGGCGCGGTGAAGCGAGCCGCTGGCTTGCGCGGCCTGGGCGTTGGCCCGTGGCGATGTGGTCCGGCCAGATCGGATCGGCGCGAAGGAAACTGGCGCCGGCGGCTGGCTTCCTCGGGAACAAGAGATATTTTGGATCTGAGAAAAAGGAAAGAAAAAAAAAGAAGGGGAGAGAGGAGGAAGAAGGAGGGGTTGCCCCAAATAGACTAGGGGTCTATATGTAGCAGAAAATTTAGGGTTAGGGGACTAGGGTGTTTAGGAGCCCTCCGATCGCGATCCGACGGATCCGATCGCGGGGTTGATTTAAAAGGCCCAGACGGAGAAAAGAGACTGCAGCAGGGGTATTTCCGGGACACGAAGTGAAGGCACTTCGGGCCCACACGAACAACGGAGGGAAAAGTCAACGGAGTCCAAACGAGACGAGATTTGAGAGGCGGGTTGCACACAACAAAACAACAACACACAACACAACCTCACGGCACACCGGTAACGAAAAACGCCCGAACAACAAAGTAGGCCTACGGGACGTCACTGACACGTGAGGGAGCTCCGGAACGCGAAACGGACAACGGGAAGAAACACACGGAACCGGATGCAACCCACAACACAAATGCAATGCAATGCACATGTCTACATGATATGAATGAATGCCACACACTCACACAACAAAACGACGAAAGCCCGAAAGACAAAGAACCCGAAATGGAAATAGATGAAGCCGGAGATATATTATTAGCCCAAAAGGGAAAGTATTACATCCGGGGCATTACACGTTGGAGGGAAATCGAGGAGTAGCTGAGCCCGAGCTAGAACTTCTGCTGGAGTGGCGGGGAGCGGTGGTGTAATGCCCAGGATGGGACTATATCTCCTACGTGTCGAGGCACGACTTAAAGATATAAGCCCATCCTAGAATGATCTCAAGTTTTGGTATCTTTGCACGACTCATGTAAAAGAGGGATTAAAATGCAAAAGGAGATAGTTGGCTTACACTCGCCACTTCACACAAAACATTACATAAGCAATACATCATACAGAACATCACAGCCCGACTACGGGTAAGATCCAAAAGAAAAATACCAAAACAACAAAAGCCACAGGTCAGGATCGAATCCTAGTAGAAACCACTACTGAACATCGAAACGTCACGAGCAAACAGCCAAACTCTTCAACAAGCTCCTGGTGAAGCACTGAACCAGCTCCTGCATTTAACTCGGCTGGACCTGCAACTGGTGTGGTGAAGTAACTGTGAGCCACAGAGGACTCAGCAATCCCGTTCCCGGGTAACAAGACTATTTAAGCCTTGGGTGAGGATAAGGCTGAAGAAAGAAATATGAGGTGAAGGAACAAACAAGAGTCTGCAGCAGCAACTAGCACTAACTTACGCAAAAGAGAGCGAGAAGAGGAGAGCATCGGTCGAAAGATGATCACGAAGTGATCCTAACTAAAGCCGGTCAAACATAACCCCACCGTGTTCAACTCCCGAATCCCTATTCGGAAATTGACAGTCACGGTACACACGCTGGTAGTGTATTAGAACATTGTGTCAAGTTATCTACAACCGGAATTAACAAGCTCCCATCTGCCACATAACCGCGGGCACGGCTTTCGAAAGTTCAAACCCTGCAGGGGTGTTCCAACTTGGCCCATCACAAGCCCACGATCCGCGGAGTCGCAACTCCATAGTTGGGAAGACCCGAGTATTCTCGGAATCCCGTGCTCAAGTTAAACCGAGCTAAGGTAAGGCTAATCCAGCAAATCCTCCCGGCGTGCCGACACCCTGATAGTAGCCGCGCGTATCTCGTCTCAGGCCACGACCGGATGAGCACAGCGTACAGTGGCCGAAACCCAAGTTGCCAAGGGGGGCTCTGCACACGACTCTAGTTTGGGGCCAACACCATCAGCACTGGCCCCCCCTGCTATGTAGAAAAGAAAACTCCAAGGAGCGTCCCCCTTATGCAAATTAATTAATTAATTAAGTTGTTATTATGGGCAAATAGTACCAATGTTGGGATTTGCTGGAAAAGACTTAGCACTTAGCGGTTTATCAAGGGGGTCCCATACACCCCAACCGTGTTAGGAACGCATAATCAAGGAACATAACACCGGCTTATACGGATCCTAACGGCAAGAGTGGAACAAAACACCAAGCAAAAGGCTTAGCCTTCCACCCTGCCAGTATATAGGTGATTTCATTTTAAGCATTTATATAGTGTGATATAACCCAACCAAACTTCAACATGAAGCAAGCATCTTCAATCTTCACCTGCAACTAACAATGCTATAAGAGGGGCTGAGCGAAGCGTACTTAGCCATTCAACGGTTTGCGTAGGTAGGGTGGTTAAACATGGCAATTGGTTACAAGTAGGAGGCTGACAAGAAGACATGGGCATCGAGGCAAAATACTACAGAGCGATACTCTAGCAAGAGGCAAAAATAGTAATGGTATCCGGGTTCGGTCATCTTGCCTGGGATTCCACAAGGGAGAAGAACGGATCCAAGAAGAAGACGGAGCAACAGTCGAGCGGATCCTCACAACTCCGGAACGAAACCGAAGCTAACAAGAGAAGCAACCGGAAAGAAGCAAACAACACGGTAAACACACAACCATAAACATGGCATACAATGCACAAACAAGTATTATGCATGTCCGGTTTAAATATGCATGGCATGGCAAAGTGCACAAACAATACTACAAGTTAAGTGGAGTTCAATATGCAACGAGTTGCATATTGACGAAACACCACATTTGCATATTTAGTTGACTCTCGATTATTAACAAGACAAGATTAAATGTTTTTAACATGGCAAGAGGTGAAGCATAAAGAAACTACACTATCTAGGCAATTTAAATGGGGCCGGAAAATAACAACAACATGTCCGGAAAATCCCCATAAGCATGTTTAATAATTATAAAGCAACAACAATTAAACATTTAGTGTTGTTAACATGATGCGGATGACATGATCAAGTTTATGCAATTTATTAAAAGGTTGACTTAAAGGAGATAAGAAGCATTTGTCACCGTGGTGGAATGAAAGGGTGCCACGGCAACGATTCCGAAAATGAAGCATGGCAACATATCGGTACCGGTTTCTCGGTGAGGGACCGGTGCAAAAGGTGACGAAGCGAGTCAAACGAGATGAAAGGTGGGCGATCCCGTTGTCGGGTTCCCACGAGTCGGTGACGAGGCATCCGAGGAACATGACAAAAGGTGAAACGGGCACGAAGCACACACGGGAGACATTTCATACAACCACAACAAGCATGCATGCACACGGGTCATCGACGGGGTTATACCTTCGGAACCATCGTTCTCGGAGGGGTTCGAGGTCGTAGATGAAGTAGTGGTACTCGCGGTCGGAGAGGAAGTAGTGGAAGTAGACGTTCTCGTGAGTCGGAGAGGTACTCGTTCATGTAGTAGTCGGACTTGACGGGTCCCGTGAAGTAGTCGAACTTGGAGCTCGTTTTCCCGTAGAGGTTCGGTCGTCGTGGTACTTGTCGGGTCATCGTGTAGTCGTACTTGATCCGAGTAGTCGTTCATTCGTAGTCGTTCACGTCATCGATGTCGGGGTACTTGTCGCGTCGGCGTTCGTAGTGGTACTTGGGGCGGTTCGACGCGTCGTGTAGTTGTACTTGTCACGGAGGGGTACTCGGCGCATCGAAGGGGTACTTGTTGCAGCACACATGTAGTCGTTCACGGCTCGTTTTCGTTCTCTGTCAAGGTTAACATTACAAGCAACAAAACAAAACAAAAAAAAACAAAAAAAAACAGCAGCAGGGGTGCTGCACGGCGCTGGACGAAGGAGGCCGGAGGGTCGCGGGGGCCGGCGCTGCTGCTGCGTCGGGGCCCGACCGGATGAGCGAAACAGGGGTTGTCGCCGGCCGGGAAGAAGAAGGGCGCTCGCCTCTGGGAAAACGGAGAGGCCGCGGGGCGACGGGATCCGACCCGGCTGGGAAGCCGGAGCTCGGGCCATGGGGCGCCGCGGAGGAGGGGGTCGGCCTGCGGGGCGACCACGGCGGAGGGCCGCTGGAGGCGCGGTCGCGCGAGGACGGAGGGAGTCCCAGGAGGCGGCGGTTCCCGGTGCTGGAGGGGGCCTCTGGTCAGAGGGAAGGCCACGGCGCTGCCCTTGGCTGGAGGGGCACCGCGTCGGGCTGCTGGAGATGGAGCTCGGCAGGGGTGCGCTGCACCTGGCGAGAGGAGGAGGGCCTCGGCCCTGGCTGGAACCTGGCCCGCGCTCGGGGCGCCGTTGCTTGGCGAGGGAGAGATGGGGGATTCGGGCGACGAGGTGAGGGGAGTGCTCGATGGGAACGAGCGGGGTCGAGGGGGGTTCGGGCGCCAGAGAGAGAGCGAGGGGAGAGGGTCGAAGGGAACGAGGGAACGGGTGGCGGCGGCGCACAGGGAGGACTGGGAGGAGCGATCGGGCTGCCTGGGGAGTTAGGGTTAGGAAGGGAGTAGTTGGGCCTGAAGCTGGGCCGAAAGAGGGAAAGGAGGAGAAGGGAGGAGATGGGCCTGGGAGAGAGGTGGCTGGCCGGGGAAGCTAGAGAGAGGCCCAAGAGGGCGCTGCGCTCTCTGTTTTTAACTCTTAGACAGAAAATAAAACAAAAAAGGAGAGAGCCAAAAATTAAAAGAAAAGAGTCAACGAACAGAATAAAAGATGGACATTTTTATAAGGCTTTACGGATTAATTACCACCTTACAAAAATAGTTCCAACAGAAAGGGAAGGTTTAGTTGGAGAACTTGAGGTGAAAAAGGCATGAAGAAAAAAAAATGCAAGTGTGTTACGATGAATTCCAACGCATGGAATAATTATTAATATAGCTCCATATTTATTAGGAGGCTTTTATATGTTATAAAGAGAAGACATCTTCCCTCGATTTAAATGGACCGAAGGTCCACACGGATTATTTAGGTTGAGATGCAAGAATTAAAAAGACATGATGGCATGATGACATGATGCAATGCAAAAATAAATAACACAAGCTCAAAAGGAACACACGGGCAACCCGGAACATCTGGAATCTTCTGGAACCTTCTGGAATCTTCTGGGACGTCGGTCTCGGGCGTCACAACTCTCCCACACTAACAGAGGATCTCGACCCGAGATCCTAAAGATATCACCGGGTAAAACGGAAGAGGAAGAGGTAAAACAAAGTTGCTTCTTTGACAGAAGAGTGAAACCAAAGAGCCTTGAGAGGTTGAACAAAATGAAAGAAGAATACAACGGAGATGAACGAAGTTAAGAGCACTCCGGTAAGCAGGAGGAACATTACAAGAACCTTGAAGGTTGAAAGACATGAAACAAGAGCTCACGGACCAAAAGACTATGAAACTGCAAGGGTAAAGCCAAGGAATAAGAATGAATGAATTTGGACAGCACTCCGTCTGAAAATGGAAGGAATTAACAAGAACTAGAGAAGATGGAGTGATACTTGATGAAAACAACAACATATAGCTTCCGGAATAATTAAAAGAATGGCACAAGAGGTAAGAAGGATTCAGACAGCACTCCGGTTAAAAGACAGGCAAAACTAGATGAGATGACGGAACTTGAATGAAGAATACAACACTCCGGTTAAAAGGATAAACAAGGAAAAGAACATGATCTTGAAAAAAAAAACGAGATGATGGTTAAAGATAGCAATATCACAAAACCACCGGAACGAAAGAATAGAATATAGACAAAGAAAGAATTGAACGGAGAAGAAAAAGACAACTTCTCTCAAAGTTGAATTTGAAAGAGCATCCTTACGAAGAATGGTTGAACGGAATTGTTGGAAAAATCACAACGAAAAGGAATAAGCTTCATGTGGGCTTATGGAAAACATCTCAAAATTATGAGGTGACAACCAGCCACTAATAGAAAACAATTGATTGGATTGAGATCAACAAGCAGACGAAAAACTTATCTCACCGGAATGATGAAAGAAGAAGTTGGGTCATTCATAAGCACCATAATATCAACAATCCTTAGGGAAAGCTTTTAGGTGAAATACCACCCAAGATGACTCCAACGAATAAATTGGAGGGTTGAAAAGATCTCCTGAACAAGGAAAAAGATGGGTTTAAATATCTTATTCTTGACAACTCGTGAGTCATGAAACACGAAGGAATTAACAAGAATGACATAACACCATCTGAAAAGATAAGGGAGCAAAATTGCAATTGGAATGCATGAAGAAGAATGCTTGAGCTCCAACAAGAATCTTGATGAAGCCTTCGAGGATGAATTAAAACATGATGAACCACCATGAAGAACTCCGGTAATGAAAGCATTAGAAGTGAAAAATGAAAAGAATAAGATTCAAGGCTTGCGATGAATAAGATGGAGGTTGAAATGATATAATTGAAATAGCTTGAAGCTCCGGAAAACAAGATGAACAACTTAGAACCAAGGATATGATATGATGAACAAGCTCCAGACAGAAGAATTAAAACACTTGGAAGGAATAAGAATAAGAATTATGTTATGCATCTCCTTCACCAATTTAGATTGATGACAACCAAAGGATTTGGCATACTACTTATTCTCGTTGGAAAGAATTAAAGAGAGATCTAGCACAAGCTTGGGTAAATCTTCAACGAACCACCGGTAGGATTATGAAAAGAACAAATGAATTGATATGATAACAAGGAAGAGTGAACTTTAAAGAAGCACCGTAAGAATAGGGAGACGAACGAAGAGACATCAATGAAGAATATTTGGAGGACAAAGTTGAAAACTATGAACGAAGAAATCTTCTGAAATGATGGCCTTCGGAGGATCACAAAGAAAAGAATTCATGAAAATGCTCCGGATGGGATAAAAGAGTTCCTCACAAACGGAACAATAATGAGGATGGCATGAAGCTAGAACCACGAATCTTCAAGAGAACGGGCCAAGATTTAAGAGAAACACTTCTTCGGTCTCCAAATGTTGAGAATGAAGACGAGAAATGCCATGAAGAATTGTTGAGCACTCCGGAATGAAGAATTAAAAAGGTTGAACCAATGAAAGAAAAGAATTTGAAAGCGATATTGGAGAAGGCATGTGACTGATGGAAATCATTCTTACGTCACACTTTGAAAAGAATTTGAGTATAACTCCGGAATAAGAAGAGTCAGGTAAGATCCTGGGAAAAGACCTGTGGGTTAGGGCCCACTCAAAGAAATCACCGTTGGGAAAGATAGCTTAAGAGATATAGCACCGGTTGAATTAAAAGGCTTGAATAAGATGATAAACTCAAAATAGCTTGACAGGATTAAGAATGGAATTATGAATCTTCAGCACTCCGGATATGAATAGCAAGAGGAGAATGATTAATTGGTGCACCGGAATAAGAAAGCATTGTGAAAAGAGGAAAAGGATAAGATCAACACCGAAATCTTGAATTACATCCACCGGAAGAATTAGAGAACAAAAGAATGATGAACTTGAAGCTCTTGAGCATCTTCACAATAAAGCACCGGAAAAGAACATTGAAGGAAAAGAATGAAGAAACATCACATGAATAAAATGGATATTTCATTAGAGAATTGCTGGCTCCATAAAGAAAAAGGGTGGGAGGGTGGGGAAAACAAAGACAACTTGGGATGAACAAAAAGGGCACCGGTTGAAAAGAATTTAACATGGTTAAGGAGGACTAGCACTCCCATAGAAATATGAGAACACCGATTAGGAAGGTATGGAATCAACATTTGACATCGAAGCAACTCGAATACCAGAATCAACAAGGACAAAGGATAGATATGCAACATGATCTTCACAATATCATTCGAACAGAGGATTGAACGAATGAAAACATCCGAACAAGAGGAACGAATGAATTTCTCAGTTAAATGATAACATCAGTCTTCACGAGAAGCCACATGGAGAACAAAATGAAAATAAAAAGGAACAAGGAACAGATAGAACAAATACAAGATAGAAGCTTCGTTCGATATCTTCGTGCTGAAAGCTCATGGAACGTGTTACAAAAGGGTTTTGCAATCCCCGGATCAGCATAGCCAAGGACCCTTTAAGATGCAACTCCCGATCAGAACAAGTCCATAAAACCACTTCACTCAATGTAGAACCCCAAACTTCATATCGAGCATCCGTTGGAAGAATGCCTAGAACTACTAGATGAACCCACCTATAGATTTCCGAAAGTTTCCAGTTATGCAATCAGGTGTTGGGGATACATGGGAAGCACCGCGCAATCAACTCTAAACCTACATCCAGGTGTATCCATCCTTCAACACATAACCAGTCTTTCTCGGAAACTGTTTACCTCGGACCTTCGAAAAGCATCCACTATAACAAGCTATGGCAATACTCTCGAACTACCTCCCCAGTACTGGGTGATGTCGGGGTTATCTTGCCACTGGCCGTATAGGAGAGATTTTCGATGTCGGCCGTCTTAAGTATTTAGTACTGCCGCGATATGCTTGTTACAACGATACCCCGAAGCTCAACTCCTCGGTAACAGGAGGCATCGAGAACAATATCCTTGTCACAAGAACATCGAAACAATCCCAGAATACTCGCGGGATCCTAAAAAAAATTGGTGCAATTTTTGAAAGTAGAAGAGATAAGAGTAGACGTCAGGAGTCCTCACCAGAGAGAAAAGGGATGAGAAGCAAAGAAATCCTACTCTCCGATATAATATAGGACTCAAAAAGTTTTTAGTGTGTGCCTAGACTCAACCGTCAACGATTCGATCAATCAGTGGGGGCTTCTAGGTCGGAGAAGGCTCTGAATACCAACTTGTAATGCCCAGGATGGAGTTATACCTCCTACGTGTCGAGGCACGACTTAAAGGCATAAGTCCATCCTAGAATGATCTCAAGTTTGGTATCTTTGCACAACTCATGTAAAAGAGGGATTAAATAGCAAAAGGAGATAGTTGGCTTACACTCGCCACTTCACACAATACATTACATAAGCAATCATCATTCAGAACATCACAACCCGACTACGGGTAAGATCCAAAGAAAGATACCAAAACAACAGAAAGCCACAGGTCAGGATCGAATCCTAGTAGAAACCACTACTGAACATCGAAACGTCACGAACAAACAGCCAAACTCTTCATCGAGCTCCCGATGAAGAACTGAACCAACTCCTGCATCAAACTCGGCTGAACCTGCAACTGGTGTGGTGAAGTAACTGTGAGCCACAGAGGACTCAGCAATCCCGTTCCCGGGTAACAAGACTATTTGAGCCTTGGGAGAGGATAAGGCTGAAGAAAGAATATAAGGTGAAGGAAAACAAACGAGAGTCTGCAGCAGCAACTAGCACTAACTTACGTAAAAGAGAGCGAGAAGAGAAGTGCAACGGGCGAAAGATGATCACGAAGTGATCCTAACTAAAGCCGGTCAAACATAACCCCACCGTGTTCAACTCCCGAATCCCTATTCGGAAATTGACAGTCACGGTACACACGCTGGTAGTGTATTAGTATCATTGTGTCAAGTTATCTACAACCGGAATTAACAAGCTCCCATCTGCCACATAATCGCGGGCACGGCTTTCGAAAGTTCAAACCCTGCAGGGGTGTTCCAACTTGACCCATTACAAGCCCACGATCCGCGGAGTCGCAACTCCATAGTTGGGAAGACCCGAGTATTCTCGGAATCCCGTGCTCAAGTTAAACCGAACTAAGGTAAGGCTAATCCAGCAAATCCTCCCGGCGTGTCGACACCCTGATAGTAGCCGCGCGTATCTAGGTCTCAGGACACGACCGGATGGGCGATTCTACAGGTATACCAGATACCTCGGGTTGCCCCAAGGCGGCCCTGCAGACTCCCCGTTTGGGACCAACACCATCGGCACTGGCCCCCCCTGCTATGTAGAAATAAAGGATCCTCGAGGGAGCGACCCTCTATGCAAATTTAATTAATTAATTAAGTTGTTATTATGGGCAAATAGTACCAAATGTTGGGACTTGCTGGAAAAGACTTAGCACTTAGCGGTTTATCAAGGGGGTCCCATACACCCCAACCGTGTTAGGAACGCATAATCAAGGAACATAACACCGGTTTATACGGTTCCTAACGGCATGAGTGGAACAAAACACCAAGCAAAAGGCTTAGCCTTCCACCCTGCCAGTATATAGATGATTTCATTTTTAAGCATTTATATAGTGTGATATAACCCAACCAAACTTCAACATGAAGCAAGCATCTTCAATCTTCACCTGCAACTAACAATGCTATAAGAGGGGCTGAGCGAAGCGTACTTAGCCAAACAACGGTTTGCATAGGTAGGGTGGTTAAACATGGCAATTGGTTACAAGTAGGAGGCTGACAAGAAGAACATGGGCATCGAGGCAAAACTAATGATCGAGACTACTAGCAATAGGCAAAGATAGTAATGGTATCCGGGTTCGGTCATCTTGCCTGGGATTCCACAAGGGAGAAGAACGGATCCAAGAAGAAGACGGAGCAACAGTCGAGCGGATCCTCACAACTCCGGAACGAAACCGAAGCTAACAAGAGAAGCAACCGGAAAGAAGAAACAACACGGTAAACACACAAGCAAAAGCATGGCATACGATGCACATCCACATATGATGCATGTCCGGTTTAAATATGCAAGGCATGGCAAAGTGCACAAACAAAAACTACAAGTTAAGTGGAGCTCAATATGCAACGAGTTGCATATTGAAGAAACACCACATTAATTATTTAGTTGACTCTCATTATTTACAAGACAAGATTAAATGTTTTTAACATGGCAAGAGGTGAAGCATAAAGAACTACACTATTAAGACATTTTAAATGAGGCCGGAAATAACAACAACAAGTCCGGAAAATCCTCATGAGCATGTTTAATAATTATAAGCAAACAACAATTAAACATTCAAGGTTGTTAACATGATGCGGATGACATGATCAAGTTTATGCAAGTTTTATTAAAAGGTTTACAAGAAGATGATAAGAAGCATTTGTCACCGTGGTGGAAAGAAAGGGTGCCACGGCAACGATCCGAAATGATGCAAAGGCAACAACTCGGTTCCGGTATCTCGTTGAGGGACCGGTGCAAAATAAAAGGTGGAGTGAACGAGTCAAACGAGATGAAAGTGGGGTGATCCCGTTACCGGGTTCCCACGAGTCGGTGACGAGGCAACCGAGGAACATGACAAAAGGTGGAACGGGCACGAAGCACACACGGGAGACATTTCATACAACACAAGCAAGCATGCATCCACGGGTCACGTCTCGGGGTTATACCTTCGGAACCATCATTCTCGGAGGGGTTCGAGGTCGTAGTGGAAGTAGAGGAAGTAGTCGTTCCGTCGGCGGTAGTTGTACTCGGGCGACGGTAGAGGAAGTAGTGGTAGTAGTTGTACACGAGTCATGGTACACGGGGCGTCGGTAGTGGTACACGGCGACGTCGGGGTACACGTGTAGTGGAAGTAGTTGTTCCGTTCGTCTTGGCGGTTCCACGACGGCGGTAGTTGTTCACGTTGATCGGTAGTCGTTCGGGTCGTCGTGGACGTAGTGGAACTCGGTCGTTTTCCGGGCGTCGGTAGTTGTTCACGTCATCGGTAGTCGTTGTACTCGCGATGTCGGGGTACTTGGTCGAAGATGTTTCGTAGGGGTACACGGGTCTCCTGTCCAAAAATATTACAGCATAGGCACAAAACAAACAAAACGGCAGCAACACAAGGGACAGCGGCGGACGGAGACGGGCGCCGGACGACCTGCTGGACGGAGAAGCAAAAGGGGCCCTCGGGCGCATCGGGACCGGGCGGCTCGGCGCAGGCACAGGGAGGCGCGCTCCTGGAGACGAGGAAGGGCCCGAGGCTGGAGAGCTTGGGCGCGGGCGCGCGCTCGCCTGGAGGAGGGTCGGGCCCGGCCGCTGGGAGAGGAGCAGTGGCTCCGGCAACTCTCGCGGGAGAAGCGACCTGCGCGCGTGCAGCCTGGAGGGCGACGGGGAGGCCCGAAGGGAACGACTCGCGGGGCTCGCGGTACTGGCGAGAGGAGGATCCCTGGAGGAGGGAGGCGGCCCCGGGCGTGCAGCGGCGTCGCGAGGGAGAGAAAAGGTCGGAGGGGATCCCCGCGCGAAGGAGGCAGGAGGGAGAGAGCCGGGACGCGGGGAGCTCGGGCCTCGGGCCTGGGCGTCGCTTGGCCGCTGGAGGGCGGAGCCTGGCCGGCCCTGGCTAGGCGCGGCGCCGAGGCGAAGGTCGCGGGGAGAAAACGAAGGGGAACGGCGAGGCGCGGGCCTGGGGCGCTGCGGGAGCTCGGCCTTGCTCGGGGCCGAGGAGATGGAGGGAGAGGTGAGGCGCGAGAGAGGGATTTGCTCGGGGGTTCGGGGCTCCTGCGATGCGAAAGAAAGAGCGACGGCGCTGAGGGAAAACGAGGAAGGAGAGGAGCGATGCGGGCGTCCTAGGGTTAGGTGGGGGGCTTGGGCCGAATGGGCCAGGATTGGGAGGCGTTGGGCCAAGGGGGTAAAGGGGCCGGCTGGGCCTTGGCCAGATGGCTGCGGCCTGGAGGGATGGCTGGTGGGTCTGGGAGCCCAAGAGGCCTAGGAGGGAGGTTTGGGCCCAGAGGGAGAGGGAAAGGAGGAGGTCCAGATGGGCCGGCGGCCTGGGCTGCTGCCCTTTTAAAATTACTTAGGAGAATAAAACAAAGAAGGAGAGAGCCAAAAATAAAAAGAAAAGAGGCAAGGAAAAGAATAAAATGATGGACATTTTTGTAAGGCTTTACGGATTAATTCCAACCTCACAAAAATAGTTCCAACACAAAGGAAGTGCAACTAAATAAATAGCTTGCCTCAAGGAGTTTAGATTTTTGGGGGAGCCTCGAAACAACGGAAAGAATTATAGGCAAGGTATAGAAGTCAAACTTGAAGTGAAATAAACAATGGGGAATTATGCAAGTGTGTTACGGTGATTCCGAAGCAATGGAATAATAATTAATATAGCTCCATAATTATTAGGAGGCTTTTATATGTTATAAAGAGAAGACATCTTCCCTCGATTTAAATGGACCGAAGGCCCACACGGATTATTTAGGTTGAGATGCAAAAATTAAAATGACATGATGGCATGAAGACATGATGCAATGCAAAAATAAAAACACAAGCACAAAAGGAACACCCGGGCAACCCGGAACATCCGGAAGCTTCGAGAATCTTCTGGGACGTCAGTCTCGGGCGTCACAACTCTCCCACACTAACAGAGGATCTCGACCCGAGATCCTAGAGATATCACCGGGTGAAAACGGAAGAGGAAGAGGTAAAACAAAGTTGCTTCTTTGACAGACGAGTGAAACCAAAGAACCTTGAGAGGTTGAACAAAATGAAAGAAGAATGCAACGGAGATGAACGGATATGAAAATTCCGTTAGAAAAAAGGACAAGGAGCATTATGAGAACCTTGAAGGTTGAAAGACATGAAACAAGAGCTCACGGATGACAAAAGAATTTGAAACCGCCATGGTATAGCCAAGGAATAAGAATGACAGAATTTGGGCAGCACTCCGTTTGAAATTGGAAGGAATTAACAAGAACTTGAGGAAATGGAATGATACTTGATGAAAACAACAACATATTGCCTCCGAAACAATTAAAAGAATGGCACAAGGGTTAAGAAAGATTCAGACAGCACACCGGTTGAAAAGATAGGTAAAACATAAAAGGATGACGGAACTAGAATGAAGAATGCAACACTCCGGTTAAAAGATAAGCAAGGGAAAGAACATGATCTCGATAAAACGATATGATGGTTTGGAGAGAGCAACATCACAAAGCCTCCGAAATGAAAGAATAGAATATAGATCGTTGGAAAGAAAAGATCGAAGAAGAAGATGACAACTTCTCCCACGAATGAATTAGAAAATCCTCCTTACGGAGAAGGGTTGAACAGAGTTGTTGGAATTCAACAACGAAATGAATAAGCTTGATGTGGGCTTATGGAAAACATCTCAAAATTAAGAGGTGACAACCAGCCACTAACTTAAACAATTGATTTGATTGAGATCAACAAGGAGACGATAAACTTAATTCACCGGAATGATAAATGAAGAATTTGGGTCATTTATAAGCACCATAATATCAACAATCCTTAGGGAAAGCTTTTAGGTGAAATACAACCCAAGATAACTCCAATGAATAAATTGAAGGGTTGAAAAGATCTCCTGAACAAGGAAAAATGATGGGTTTAAATATCTCACTCTTGATAACTCGTGAATCATAAAACATGAAGGAATTGTCAAGAATGACATAACACCATCTGAAAAGATAAAGAATTGCAGATGGAGAGCATGATGAAGACTGCTTAAGCTCCAACAAGAATCTTGATGAAGACTTCGAGGATGAATTAAAACATGATGAACCACCATGAGAACTCCGGTAATGAAAGCATAAGAAGTGAAAGATGAAAAGAATAAGATTCAAGGCCTGCGATGAATTAGATGGAGCTTTGAAATGATAATTGAAATAACTTGAAGCTCCGGAAAACAAGATGAACAACTTAGAATCAAGGATATGATATGATGAACAAGCTCCAGACAAAAGAATTAAACACTTGAAGGAATAAGAATAAGAATTATGTTATGCATCTCCTTCACCAATATAAATTGATGACAACCAAAGGATTTGGCATACTACTTATTCTCGTTGGAAAGAATTAAAGAGAGATCTCGCACAAGCTTGGATAAATCTTCAACGAACCACCGGTAGGATTATGAAAAGAACAAATGAATTAAAACGATAACAAGGAAGAGTAAACTTGAATGAACCACCGTAAGAATATGGAGACGAACGAAGAGACATCAAAGAAGAATATTTGGAGGACGAAGTTGAAAACTGAGAACGAAGAATCTTCTGAAATGATGGCCTTCGGAGGATCACAAAGAAAAGAATTCAAGAAACGCTTCGGAGAACGGGCCAAGATTTAAGAGAAACACTTCTCCGGTCTCCAAATGCTAAGAATGAAGACGAGAAATGCCATAAGAATTGTTGAGCTCTCCGGAATGAAGAATTAAAAAGGTTGAACCAATGATGAAAAGAATTTGAAAGCGATCTTGGGGAAGGCATGTGACTGATGGAATTCATTCTTACGTCACACTTGAAAAGAATTTCAGAATACTCCGGAAAAATTAGAAGAGTCAGGTAAGATCCTGGGAAAAGACCTGTGGGTTAGGGCCCACTAAAGAAATCACTGTTGAAAAAAGATTGCTTAAGAGATATTGCACCGGTTGAATTAAAAAGGCTTGAATAAGATAACAATGCTCAAAATAATTTGAACGGATAAAGAATGGAATTATGAATCTTCTGAGATATCTTGAGCTCTCCGGATATGAATAGCAAGAGGAGAATGATTAATTGGTGCACCGGAGTAAGAAAGCATTGTGAAAAGAGGAAAAGGATAAGATCAACACCAAAATCTTGAATTACATCCACCGGTAGAATATTGGAACAAAAAAAATGATGAGCTTGAAGCTCTTGAGCATCTTCACGATAAATCACCGGATAAGAACATTGAAGGAAAAGAATGAAGAAACATCACATTAATAAAATGGATATTTCATTTAAGAATTTCTGGCTCCAAGAAGAAAAAAAGGGAGGGAGGGCGGGGAAAAACAAAGACGACTTGGGATGAATGAAACAGACAAAACGTCAGATTTCTCAACGGCGTCCGTATGGAATAACTTGAAGAGAAGACACCCCGGTTGGAAAAGAATTTAACATGACCATCTTGATGATCAAGAAGAAATAGCACTCCCATAGAAGTATGAGAACACCGATTAGTAAAGGTATGGAATCAACATTTGACATCGAAGCAACTCGAATACCAGAATCAAGACAAGAACAAAGGATAGATATAGAACGAATGAATTCCGCAGGTACATCAACTCGACGAGAAGCCACTTGGAGAACAAAAGATAAATAAAAAGGAACAAGGTGCAGAAGAACAAATACAAGATAGAAGTTTCGTCCGACATCTTCGTGCTGAAAGCTCATGGAACGTGTTACAAAAGGGTTTTGCAATCCCCGGATCAGCATAGCCAAGGACCCTTTAAGATGCAACTCCCGATCAGAACAAGTCCATAAAACCACTTCACTCAATGCAGAACCCCGAACTTCGTATCGAGCATCCGTTGGAAGAATGCCTAGAACTACTTGATAAACCCACCTATAGATTTCCGAAAGTTTCCAGTTATGCAATCAGGTGTTGGGGATACACGGGAAGCACCGCGCAATCAACTCTAAACCTACATCCAGGTGTATCCATCCTTCAACACATAACCAGTCTTTCTCGGAAACTGTTTACCTCGGACCTTCGAAAAGCATCCACTATAACAAGCTATGGCAATACTCTCGAACTACCTCCCCAGTACTGGGTGATGTCGGGGTTATCTTGCCACTGGCCGTATAGGAGAGATTTTCGATGTCGGCCGTCTTAAGTATTTAGTACTGTCGCGATATGCTTGTGTCAATGATACCCCGAAGCTCAACTCCTCGGTAACAGGAGGCATCGAGAACAATATCCTTGTCACAAGAACATCGAAACAATCCCAGAATACTCGCGGGATCCTAAAAAAATTTTGGTGCAATTTTTGAAAGTAGAAGAGAAAAGAGTAATCGTCAGGAGTCCTCACCAGAGAGAAAGGGGATGAGAAGCAAAGAAATCCTACTCTCCGATATAATATAGGACTCAAAAAGTTTTCAGTGTGTGCCTAGACTCAACCGTCAACGATTCGATCAAACAGTGGGGGCTTCTAGGTCGGAGAAGGCTCTGATACCAACTTGTAATGCCCAGGATGGGACTATACCTCCTACGTGTCGAGGCACGACTTAAAGGTATAAGCCCATCCTAGAATGATCTCAAGTTTGGTATCTTTGCACGACTCATGTAAAAGAGGGATTAAAATGCAAAAGGAGATAGTTGGCTTACACTCGCCACTTCACACAATACATTACATAAACAATCATCATTCAAAACATCACAACCCGACTACGGGTGAAGAACCAAAAGAAAGATACCAAAACAACATAAAGCCACAGGCCAAGATCGAATCCTAGTAGAAACCACTACTGATCGTCGAAACGTCACAAGCAAACGGCCACAAGCTTCAACGGACTCCCGGGTGAAGAACTGAACCAGCTCCTGCTTCAAACTCGGCTGAACCTGCATCTGGTGTGGTGAAGTAACTGTGAGCCACAGAGGACTCAGCAATCCCGTTCCCGGGTAACACGACTATTTAAGCCTTGGGTGAGAACAAGGCTGAAGAAAGAACGAGAGGTGAAGGAACAACAAGAGTCTGCAGAAGCAACTAGCACTAACTTACGCAAAAGAGAGCGAGAAGAGAATAGCATCGGTCGAAAGATGATCATGAAGTGATCCTAACTAAAGCCGGTCAAACATAACCCCACCGTGTTCAACTCCCGAATCCCTATTCGGAAATTGACAGTCACGGTACACACGCTGGTAGTGTATTGAAACATTGTGTCAAGTTATCTACAACCGGAATTAACAAGCTCCCATCTGCCACATAACCGCGGGCACGGCTTTCGAAAGTTCAAACCCTGCAGGGGTGTTCCAACTTGGCCCATCACATGCCCACGATCCGCGAAGTCGCAACTCCATAGGTGGGAAGACCCGAAGAATGATGAACTAGAAGCTCTTGAGCATCTTCCTGATAAGCACCGGATAAGAACATTGAAGGAAAAGAATGAAGAAACATCACATGAATAAAATGGATACTTCATTTGAGAATTTCTTCTCCAAGAAGAAGAAGGGTGGGAGGGTGGTGAAAACAAAGACAACTTGTGATGAATGAAACAGACAAATCGTCAGATTTCTCAACGACGTCCATATGGAATAACTTGAAGAGAAGGCACACCGGTTGAAAAAGGATTAACATGAAGATCTTGATGATCAAGAAGAATTAGCACTCCCATAGGCATATGAGAACACCGATTAGGAAAGGTCTGGAAACAACATTTGACATCGAAGCAACTCGAATACCAGACTCAAAATAAGAACAAAGGATAGATATGCAACATGATCTTCATAATATCATCCGAACAGAGACTTGAACGAATGAATTCCACAGGTACATCGACTCGACGAGAAGCCACTCGGGGAACAAAAGTAATTAAAAAGGAACAAGGATCAGATAGAACAAATACGAGATAGAAGTTTCGTTCGACATCTTTGTGCTGAAAGCTCATGGAACGTGTTACAAAAGGGTTTTGCAATCCCCGGATCAGCATAGCCAAGGACCCTTTAAGATGCAACTCCCGATCAGAACAAGTCCATAAAACCACTTCACTCAATGCAGAACCCCAAACTTCATATCGAGCATCCGTTGGAAGAATGCCTAGAACTACTAGATGAACCCACCTATAGATTTCCGAAAGTTTCCAGTTATGCAATCAGGTGTTGGGGATACACGGGAAGCACCGCGCAATCAACTCTAAACCTACATCCAGGTGTATCCATCCTTCAACACATAACCAGTCTTTCTCGGAAACTGTTTACCTCGGACCTTCGAAAAGCATCCACTATAACAAGCTATGGCAATACTCTCGAACTACCTCCCCAGTACTGGGTGATGTCGGGGTTATCTTGCCACTGGCCGTATAGGAGAGATTTTCGATGTCGGCCGTCTTAAGTATTTAGTACTGCCGCGATATGCTTGTTACAACGATACCTCGAAGCTCAACTCCTCGGTAACAGGAGGCATCGAGAACAATATCCTTGTCACAAGAACATCGAAACAATCCCAGAATACTCGCGGGATCCTAAAAAAAATTTGGTGCAATTTTTGAAACTAGAAGAGAAAAGAGTAATCGTCAGGAGTCCTCACCAGAATGAAAAGGGAAGAGGAGCAAAAGAAATCCTACTCTCCGATATAAATATAGGACTCAAAAAGTTTTCAGTGTGTGCCTAGACTCAACCGTCAACGATTCGATCAAACAGTGGGGGCTTCTAGGTCGGAGAAGGCTCTGAATACCAACTTGTAATGCCCAGGATGGGACTATATCTCCTACGTGTCGAGGCACGACTTAAAGATATAAGCCCATCCTAGAATGATCTCAAGTTTTGGTATCTTTGCACGACTCATGTAAAAGAGGGATTAAAATGCAAAAGGAGATAGTTGGCTTACACTCGCCACTTCACACAAAACATTACATAAGCAATACATCATACAGAACATCACAGCCCGACTACGGGTAAGATCCAAAAGAAAAATACCAAAACAACAAAAGCCACAGGTCAGGATCGAATCCTAGTAGAAACCACTACTGAACATCGAAACGTCACGAGCAAACAGCCAAACTCTTCAACAAGCTCCTGGTGAAGCACTGAACCAGCTCCTGCATTTAACTCGGCTGGACCTGCAACTGGTGTGGTGAAGTAACTGTGAGCCACAGAGGACTCAGCAATCCCGTTCCCGGGTAACAAGACTATTTAAGCCTTGGGTGAGGATAAGGCTGAAGAAAGAAATATGAGGTGAAGGAACAAACAAGAGTCTGCAGCAGCAACTAGCACTAACTTACGCAAAAGAGAGCGAGAAGAGGAGAGCATCGGTCGAAAGATGATCACGAAGTGATCCTAACTAAAGCCGGTCAAACATAACCCCACCGTGTTCAACTCCCGAATCCCTATTCGGAAATTGACAGTCACGGTACACACGCTGGTAGTGTATTAGAACATTGTGTCAAGTTATCTACAACCGGAATTAACAAGCTCCCATCTGCCACATAACCGCGGGCACGGCTTTCGAAAGTTCAAACCCTGCAGGGGTGTTCCAACTTGGCCCATCACAAGCCCACGATCCGCGGAGTCGCAACTCCATAGTTGGGAAGACCCGAGTATTCTCGGAATCCCGTGCTCAAGTTAAACCGAGCTAAGGTAAGGCTAATCCAGCAAATCCTCCCGGCGTGCCGACACCCTGATAGTAGCCGCGCGTATCTCGTCTCAGGCCACGACCGGATGAGCACAGCGTACAGTGGCCGAAACCCAAGTTGCCAAGGGGGGCTCTGCACACGACTCTAGTTTGGGGCCAACACCATCAGCACTGGCCCCCCCTGCTATGTAGAAAAGAAAACTCCAAGGAGCGTCCCCCTTATGCAAATTAATTAATTAATTAAGTTGTTATTATGGGCAAATAGTACCAATGTTGGGATTTGCTGGAAAAGACTTAGCACTTAGCGGTTTATCAAGGGGGTCCCATACACCCCAACCGTGTTAGGAACGCATAATCAAGGAACATAACACCGGCTTATACGGATCCTAACGGCAAGAGTGGAACAAAACACCAAGCAAAAGGCTTAGCCTTCCACCCTGCCAGTATATAGGTGATTTCATTTTAAGCATTTATATAGTGTGATATAACCCAACCAAACTTCAACATGAAGCAAGCATCTTCAATCTTCACCTGCAACTAACAATGCTATAAGAGGGGCTGAGCGAAGCGTACTTAGCCATTCAACGGTTTGCGTAGGTAGGGTGGTTAAACATGGCAATTGGTTACAAGTAGGAGGCTGACAAGAAGACATGGGCATCGAGGCAAAATACTACAGAGCGATACTCTAGCAAGAGGCAAAAATAGTAATGGTATCCGGGTTCGGTCATCTTGCCTGGGATTCCACAGAGGAGAAGAACGGATCCAAGAAGAAGACGGAGAAGAAGCCTCACAACTCCGGAACGAAACCGAAGCTAACAAGAAAGCAACCGGAAAGAAAGAAAACAACACGGTAAACACACAACCATAAACATGGCATACAATGCACAAACAAGTATGATGCATGTCCGGTTTAAATATGCATGGCATGGCAAAGTGCACAAACAACACTACAAGTTAAGTGGAGATCAATATGCAACGAGTTGCATATTGACGAAACACCACATATCAATTATTTAGTTGACTCTCAATTATTTACAAGACAAGGTTAAAGGTTTGTTAACATGGCAAGAGGTGAAGCATAAAGAAACTACACTATCTAGGCAATTTAAATGGGGCCGGAAAATAACAACAACATGTCCGGAAAATCCCCATAAGCATGTTTAATAATTATAAAGCAACAACAATTAAACATTTAGTGTTGTTAACATGATGCGGATGACATGATCAAGTTTATGCAATTTATTAAAAGGTTGACTTAAAGGAGATAAGAAGCATTTGTCACCGTGGTGGAACGAAAGGGTGCCACGGCATGATCCGAAAATGATGCAACGCATCATATCGGTTCCGGTAACTCGGTGAGGGACCGGTGCAAAACAAGAGGTGGAGTGAACGAGTCAAACGAGATGATGGGTGATCCCGTTGCCGGGTTCCCACGAGTCGGTGGCGAGGCAACCGAGGAACAACAAAAGGTGAAACGGGCACGAAGCACACACGGGAGACATTTCATACAACCACAACAAGCATGCATGCACACGGGTCATCGACGGGGTTATACCTTCGGAACCATCATTCTCGGAGGGGTTCGAGGTCGTAGATGAAGTAGTGGTACTCGCGGTCGGAGAGGAAGTAGTGGAAGTAGACGTTCTCGTGAGTCGGAGAGGTACTCGTTCATGTAGTAGTCGGACTTGACGGGTCCCGTGAAGTAGTCGAACTTGGAGCTCGTTTTCCCGTAGAGGTTCGGTCGTCGTGGTACTTGTCGGGTCATCGTGTAGTCGTACTTGATCCGAGTAGTCGTTCATTCGTAGTCGTTCACGTCATCGATGTCGGGGTACTTGTCGCGTCGGCGTTCGTAGTGGTACTTGGGGCGGTTCGACGCGTCGTGTAGTTGTACTTGTCACGGAGGGGTACTCGGCGCATCGAAGGGGTACTTGTTGCAGCACACATGTAGTCGTTCACGGCTCGTTTTCGTTCTCTATCAAGGTTAACATTACAAGCAACAAAACAAAACAAAAAAAAACAAAAAAAAACAGCAGCAGGGGTGCTGCACGGCGCTGGACGAAGGAGGCCGGAGGGTCGCGGGGGCCGGCGCTGCTGCTGCGTCGGGGCCCGACCGGATGAGCGAAACAGGGGTTGTCGCCGGCCGGGAAGAAGAAGGGCGCTCGCCTCTGGGAAAACGGAGAGGCCGCGGGGCGACGGGATCCGACCCGGCTGGGAAGCCGGAGCTCGGGCCATGGGGCGCCGCGGAGGAGGGGGTCGGCCTGCGGGGCGACCACGGCGGAGGGCCGCTGGAGGCGCGGTCGCGCGAGGACGGAGGGAGTCCCAGGAGGCGGCGGTTCCCGGTGCTGGAGGGGGCCTCTGGTCAGAGGGAAGGCCACGGCGCTGCCCTTGGCTGGAACCTGGCCCGCGCTCGGGGCGCCGTTGCTTGGCGAGGGAGAGATGGGGGATTCGGGCGACGAGGTGAGGGGAGTGCTCGATGGGAACGAGCGGGGTCGAGGGGGTTTCGGGCGCCAGAGAGAGAGCGAGGGGAGAGGGTCGAAGGGAACGAGGGAACGGGTGGCGGCGGCGCACAGGGAGGACTGGGAGGAGCGATCGGGCTGCCTGGGGAGTTAGGGTTAGGAAGGGAGTAGTTGGGCCTGAAGCTGGGCCGAAAGAGGGAAAGGAGGAGAAGGGAGGAGATGGGCCTGGGAGAGAGGTGGCTGGCCGGGGAAGCTAGAGAGAGGCCCAAGAGGGCGCTGCGCTCTCTGTTTTTAACTCTTAGACAGAAAATAAAACAAAAAAGGAGAGAGCCAAAAATTAAAAGAAAAGAGTCAACGAACAGAATAAAAGATGGACATTTTTATAAGGCTTTACGGATTAATTACCACCTTACAAAAATAGTTCCAACAGAAAGGGAAGGTTTAGTTGGAGAACTTGAGGTGAAAAAGGCATGAAGAAAAAAAAATGCAAGTGTGTTACGATGAATTCCAACGCATGGAATAATTATTAATATAGCTCCATATTTATTAGGAGGCTTTTATATGTTATAAAGAGAAGACATCTTCCCTCGATTTAAATGGACCGAAGGTCCACACGGATTATTTAGGTTGAGATGCAAGAATTAAAAAGACATGATGGCATGATGACATGATGCAATGCAAAAATAAATAACACAAGCTCAAAAGGAACACACGGGCAACCCGGAACATCTGGAATCTTCTGGAACCTTCTGGAATCTTCTGGGACGTCGGTCTCGGGCGTCACAGGTGGCGAGCGGTGCGAGGAGCGAGATATGTTCGGACTTCTAACCGCGTTAGAAGGAGCAGCGTCTCGTCCCGGCGACCGTGCCTTGCTTGTGCCAGCACGTTGGCCTTGAGCGTCCCGTGAACCGCCAGCTTGACCTTGGCCCAGCAAGCGTATGGTACCTTGTGTACCACGTCGCTACCGGTCCGGCGCCTCCTGGGACGGGCGCGGTGCATGCACGGACACCGAGGTCTTGGAGTGTGCTCGGCCGTCCGTCTTGTCCTTGGACTTGGCGACACCGTGAGTTTCCTCGCCGACGTCCGTCCTTCCGCCGGCATCTACCCCACCAGCCGTTGGCTCCGGCGGTGGTGGGATAGACGCGGACGGGCCTGCTGCCTCCGAAGCCTTCTTCTTCGGCGGCATGTCGATGAAGTCGATGAAGTTGGTGAAGATTTCGCTCGCGTGAACGCCGGATCAGGTTCACACAACCTCGACGCACCCCCTACCTGGCGCGCCAAAGATGTCGGGGAAACTGATCGCCCACAAACACCTATGGGAGCGGAGCCCCTTTTCGGTACGGCAAGGGGGCGGAGGGTGCACAAAGAGCAGATCGCGGCAGACACGCGAGCAGTTTACCCAGGTTCGGGCCGCATGAATGCGTAAAACCCTACTCTTGCCTTGGTTTGTATTGCGTTCTTGGCTCGGGAGCGAGGAGAGCTACAGTGCTTATCGCTAACAGTACCGAGCGGGAGAGTGATCGATGATCGGAACCCTTTCTACGTTGCGCATGGGCCTCCTTTTATAGGTCAAAGGGGTCACCGACAGGTGGCAACGTAGTCGAGGGTAAAAATGTAAAATGGGTGGTAGTTGGAACAGTGTATGTAGAGTGCTCTGTACCTAACTCTGACGGCAGGGGACAAGGGCATTGAATGCCCGTCGCCGTCGCCCCAAACAGTGCAAAAAGCGTCCGTCAGGGTGCCACCGTCCGCCACGACGGTGGCCTTGTCATCGCACCTTGCCACCGTGTCCCCCAGGCTGCACAGCCTTCCGCCACGCGTGCCTGGAAGGGCCCCAGGGCGACGCGTGGGCGGATGAGCTGGAGCGCGGGCACTTAGTGGAAGTTTGCCACGGCAAGCGCCTTGCCGCGGCTGCTACCTTGTCGCGCCCGGAAGCTTGTCGCTCTCCGGGCCTTGCCGGGACGCGCGGCGCGTCGCGGCAAGTCTCTTGAAATGCCATGTTTGGCCTTTCCGACAAGCTCTTCTTGCCAGGGTCTTGTGCCAAAGAAGTGGCCTCGAGCCTTGAGTGGCCTTCCCGGCAAGCTCCTCTTGCCGGGGCCTTGTTTCTTTAACTTAAATACTTTGTTCTTGAATGGCTCCAAAGGAACCATAGTGGGCTTTGGCGGTCGCACGGCAAGCCTTGCCACGGGACCCTGCGACTGCCCGTGCACAAGTTCGGGATACTAAGGTACCCCTACATTAGTACACCGACACATTGCAAACATGTTTAATCATAACGGGCTGAATCATGGATACTAGGTTAAACCTATTTACAAACACAGAACAAGTCGAGTACATACCAGTTTCTCTCTGCCGTGGCCAGTTCATCGAATATCGTCATTATTGCCTTTCACTTGCACGACCGAATGATGTGAAATAATAATAATGGTGCAAGAGTGATGTGGACTAAGCTGGAATCTGCAAACATTTTTTTCAACAGGAGAAGACAAGGCAAAGTGGGATCTTTTTAGATCAACGATTATGCATAAGAGAGCCACTCAACATTTTCATCGTGGTCTTCTCCTTAGTACGACTCGAAAATAAAGAAATAGAAACCCAAAGAAACAAACTGAAATATTTTTGGAGTCTTTGGATTTCCAAAACAAGCAAACGAAAGAGGAAAACAAACAAAACGAGAAAAACTATTTACATGGAAAAACTCCCAACAAGAAAAACAAGAACAAGGAAATCTTTTTGGGTTTTCTTCTTAATATTACAACTAGGCAAGCATAGAAAGTAAACTAACTACATCTAGACATTTTTTTGCTTTTCCAAGGTTTTTCAAACACACAAGAGGAAAGCAAGAAAATAAATTAAGCATGGATAATACAATGAAAAAGTGTGAACACCGATGATTGAAATGTGTGAACATGGATGTAAAGTCGGTGAGAAACACTTACTCCCCAAAGCTTAGGCTTTTGGCCTAACTTGGCATGCAGTCAGTAACCTGGATAGTAGTCGGCGTGGTAGCTCATGGATGCTATCAGTGCGGATGCCTTGGCTTGCCATGCTGCCTCGACCGCAACATTGTGGGCTTGGGCCTCGCTCTCAAGAACGAAATATCTTCCCTTGCTCTGATAATCAAAAAGAGCAGGCACAGGCAAATATGTGTACACAATAGTCGATTGGTCAAATAACAATTTATAAGTGAAGTTATGAATGTCTCCTTTGAGGATCTTATGATTTTTCTTAGCATCAAAGTCTAAATACTGTGTGGGTAGGATAGGGTCAAAGGGTAGAGGTGAAACACCCATCTCTCTTGCTAAATGCATGGCATAGATTCCGCCATAGAACCAGCCACTATTAGTGTTGTATTGTAACCTGCGTACAACAATCGCCCCAAGATTATAACTCCTATCATTGTTGAGGGCGGTGTGTATAAGGCTCAAGTCTGGAGCACAAAGTGTACTACAATCTTGTTTGCCTACAATACATTTCCCATTAAATAAAGCAAAGTACCGAATTGCAGGAAAATGACTGATTTTTATTCTACCTTGCATCACCCTCCTCGTTTCACCGTAGTAGAGACTAGTTAAAAATGATTGGTACTCAGCCCTTGGTGGTTCGTCAAGCGAACCCCAGAATGTAATTTTGCAGTGAAGGGCAAAACTCTCTAGTGATATGGTAAAGGGATTTTCATAAAGTTTGAAAGGCACCCTAGACTCACGGGGATGAAATTTAAATCCTTTAACAAATGATTCAGTGAGAATGAGGTGTTGATCACACTTATCTGAAATGTAGGGACCGAGACCCTCATTGTGAACCAATTGCTCAAATTCCTCCTTAATACCCACACGAACCATATAATCATCACGTTTTAGTGGCGGCATCTCGTATGGAACTTTCACTTGGTTCAACATAGGAATGATGAGCGGAGCTTTCACTAGAAGATGCTCCCGAGGATCTCCTCCTCGAAGAACTCCTTCCAAAGAGGCTCATCATGTTCGCGTACAATTTTCTGAATTTTTTTGTGTGAAAAAATTTTATCAACAAAACTCTAGAAAACTCATAGAAACTACTCATAGGGATACATAGAAGCCATAGCAAGCATTCAAACTTCTTAGAACTCTTAGAATTCAACATGCAAGCTCATCTAAAGTAGTGCCAAGAGTAGCTAATTATTCAAAATATAAACCACTAAAACAAAAACTAATTGGACAAATGAAGGAGTGACATACCAAGCAACAATCCCCCGAAACAGTTTCAGAAACGGAGCTTCGAGCAAAGAGATCGAAATCCGCGGGTTTGAGGGCAAGAACACGAGAGAGAGAGAGAGCAATGGATGATTTTTTCTGGAGGTAAGTGATGGAGTGGTATAAAGAGATAAGGGAGTGGGCCCATGTGGGGACCACAACCCACCAGGGTGCGTCTAGGGGTCCTGGCGCGCCCAGGTGGGTTGTGCCCACCTGGTGTTAAATTATTTGCACCAGAAATTCTTAAATATTTGGAAAAAATCGTGTTAAATTTTCAGGGCATTCTGAGAACTTTTATTTTTGGGCCATTTTCTATTGCACGGGAAATTCAGAAAATAGACAAAACATGGCATTTTATTTTAATTAACTAATAAAAACAAAAAAGAAAAGGTAGGGACAGAAGGTAGTGCTTAATAAATTCATCAACTTCATACTGCTAAAAAATGATCCATTAATAAGGTTGATCAAGTCTTATTAACAACCACTTTCGATTAGCATGAAACGGAAGAACTTTCGTAAATCACTAAGTTACCTCACCAAGGATATGAAAGTCCCCAACAATGACCATTTCATATTTCTTTTCAACAGTAGGTAGATGTATTTGAAAACTTCCAATAGTGATTGTCGGAGATTTTTCAATAACATGAACACCATTCACTTGGAATTGTTTCTTCAGAAAGTGCACCGTATGCTTATTACCATTGATATGAAAAGTGACCTTGCTTTTATTGCAACCAATAATAGCCCCTGCAGTATTCAAGAAGGGTCTACCAAGGATAATCGACATGTTGTCGTCCTCGGGCATCTCAATTATAACAAAGTCAGTCAAAATAGTAATATTAGCAACAACAATGGGCACATCCTCACAGATACCGATAGGGATGGCAGTTGATTTATCAGCCATTTGCAAAGATATTTCAATAGGTGTGTGTTTATTCAAATCAAGTCTTTTATATAAGGAGAAAGGCATAACACTGACACCAGATCCTAAATCGCATAAAGCAGTTTTCAGATAATTCTTTTTGATGGAACAAGGTATAGTTGGTATTCCTGGGTCTCCAAGTTTTTTAGGTACCCCATCCTTAAAAGTATAATTAGCAAGCATGGTGGAGATTTCATATTCTGGTATTTTTCTCTTATTGTTGATGATGTCTTTCATGTACTTTGTATAAGGAGGCATTTTCAAGATATCAGTCAAACGAGTACGCAAAAAGACTAGCCTCGGCATTTCAGCAAAGCATTCAAATTCTTCATCTTCTTTCTTTTTAGTTGACTTGGGTGGAAAAGGCATAGGTTTTTGAACCTACGGTTCTCTTTCTTTACCGTGTTTCCTAGCAATAAAGTCTTGTTTATCATATCTTTTATTCTTAGGTTGTGGGTTATCAAGATCAACTGGTGGTTCTATCTCAACATCATTATCTGGTTCTCTTTCATTGTTTGGTTGAGTATCTTCGTGAACCTCAGCACTATCTTTTTCATTATCACTAGGTGGATGTTCATTATCTGATTGAGTTTTAGCATCACAGATAGAAGCATCATTACCATTGTGTAATATCCCGAATTTTCAATTTGGAATGTTATACATAGATCATATTGCATAGCATATTTTAATTGCATTTGTGTGTTGCGATCCTCGAAATTCTAAGCAACACAAGGACGCACGGAGAGAGTTGGGGATTCTACCGTTTTTCATATTTGAGTTTATCTCAATTATCGGTACGAGGATCACTTTGGTTTTAATTATTTTTTCTCTCCAAAAAATATTTCTTAATAAAATATCTGAGCGGAGATAATATGACTTCTCCAAAATAAAAGAAATATTGGAGGAAAAAATATTAAAATCACACTTGGTATTTGTTTTGGATTTATTTGCGATTTTATTCGCATAGGAAAAATGTGCATTTTTCAAAATTGCATTTAGGTCCGGGAAAAATGTTCACTTTGTCCTAAATATTATTAGAGGACGGTGAAAATTTATTTTGGAATTTTCCGAGTCCGTTTAGTATTTTTTGCCCTTTTTGCTGCGTCAGGACTGTTTATAAAAAAAAGTGAACCGACCTACCGGGTCGTGTCCGGTTAGGACTCTGCCCGGCCAGCCATTAAAGGCCGAGAGCCGCCAGCCCCGCAGCCCACCTTGCGCCGCCCCAAATCCAAGCCCGATCTTTCCCGCCGCCGCCGCTAGCTCCTGCCGCCGCCGAGCCGCCGCCGCCCCGCCAGCGTCGCCGCCGCCAGCTCCTGCCGCCGCCGAGCCGCCGCCGCCCCGCCCGCGTCGCCTCCGCCGAACCGACGCACCATCGTGCCACCCCGCCGCCAGCCCACCGCCCCGCCGGAGTCTGCCACTACCGGTCCCGCCGCCGCCGAAGGTAGCCGCCGTCGCCGCCAATCGTTTTTGTTTTCAAAACCCTAGCTCCGTTTTTTAGATCAGTTCGTTCGGTTTTTCTCAGTTTAGTTAAATAGCGGACGATCGTCCGTTCGTTCGTTTTAACAAACGTTGTTCGCCCGTTAGTCACAGACAACGAACGTTCGTTCGTTAGCCTGTTCATCATTTTTTTCCTTTTCAGGGTTTTTCTGCGATTATTTTCGATCGCAATTTCTGCCCTGATCTTCTTTTTAGTTTAACCTTTCGCTCATAAATCGGAATCAGGCGATTCAAGTGCCTAGATCTTCGTCTCGAAGCCCTCTTTCTGTTTAGCCAACTTGAATAAGGTTTTGGTACTGTAAAATTTGACTTTAGTTCAATCTAGTAAACGGATCTTGTTTCTTTTGTAGTTTGAGTTTCGTTGCTCTGTTTGATTTGATTTGATTGTTTTTGCCAACCGGAGTTCTTTAGTTGAACTTTTTGGTTTGATCTTCTTATTTGGAGTTTTACCTATGCATCTTTGCTTGGGTGTTTATGTATGATATTGTTTGCTTGCGATAGAATTCCAGGAGTGCGAAGCGTGCTACTAGGAGTCCCTAGGTTTTGCAAATCATTAGCAAGGCAAGTAACACTTTGATCATACCCTTTATTACCCAATTTTTATGCATTAGATGAAACCCTCACACATTACATGAGTAGGATCTCTTAACATGTGGGTCTGGGAACTTGACTGAGGTAGAACCTATTACCTGCATTATTATCAAACCCCTGGGAGTTACTTCTACGATATGCTTAGGTTGCCATGCTATGCTCGTAGACGTGGATTGGGTTTGAGAGTATCCATGACAGATGTGAGATTGTTAATTAATGGTTCAACTTAAGGTGGCTACTTTAATACACATATGGGTGGATTGGAGGGCACCTGGAGAATCCAGTGTTGTCCTAGGAAATGCCACCCAGGCTCAAAGGGATCATAAAACTATTCATGCTAGAAACTTCTGTGTGCAGCCACAATGCCATTATGGGCTCTGTAATAGTTGAGTTTGTTGTGTGAGCTCTTTCAGTGGTGGACTAGCAGATGTAGGGGAAAGTAGGTGTACGTGTCTACCCGGGGTAAAGAGTAAATGCTTCTGAAAGACTGTGTCTCGGTCATCCGTTTCTCAAACACCATGCAGTGCGAGAAATCCAACGGAGGAGATCGAGTCCTGTGGGGAAAAGTGCGCAAACCTCTGCAGAGTGTACAAACTAATCATGATTAGCCGTGTCCCCGGTTATGGACATCTTGAGTATCTGGTACTTGAATTATTGGATTGATCTCACCACTCTAAAACTAATTTGTTGGGTTGTTAATGAGTACTTTAATTGGGATTGAGTTGGAGGAACCTTCTCAATGATGTTTCAACTACCATGATAGTTAAAATAAAAGTTATTCCTTTGTTGTAGGGAAAAATTAGCTTTATGCAAAAACTTTAACCTTAGAGCGTCCACCAGCCATATATGCATGTAGTGTTAGCCTTTATTCTGTTACTTGCTCTACTGTGTTATCTTGCGAGCATATTCCATGTGCTGACCCGTTTCGGACTACAACATGTCATGTTGCAGACTTTTCAGAAGAAGAGTAAGGTGCGCTAGGTCGTTTTTCATGCACTCAGCTATGCCATTGGAGTTGATGGACTCACTTATCTTCCAAGCCTTCCACTGTTATTGTGTTAGATGGCCTTATGCCATATACTTTTGTAATAAGTTCTCTTTTGAGACATTCGATGTAATAAGTGTGTGATTGCCACTCTGTTATAAATCCTTCAAGTACCGTGTGTGTCAGCATTACCGATCCAGGGATGGCACAGAACACAGAGACTTCGGTCCATTCGGATCATGGTCGCTACAAGATGATACCAGAGCACACGCTGAATGTAGGACATGACCACTAAGATAAACCCTAGGTCACTCTTCTCTACTCATTTCTGACTCCTCTCCATTTTCTACTCTTTATGATGGTGGACCCAAGGAACAAGTTCACTCAACCGGATGAAGACACACCTTTTGGACGACACTTGAAGGAAGTCACTAGGTACCTGAACATAGGAATACCAAGCTTCACCGGGACCTACACCGCCACTTTACCAAAAGAGGAGCGATGGAATATTCAAGTTCAAATCCAGGGAGGACCTTGGCACAATCCACTGAGCCCATAGAGTTTTCCTTTGATGCACCAACCTGGAGCCTAGGAAAAAGTATGGCAGCCCACATTACCATGGGACAAATTGGAGAAGTCTACAAGCAGGAGCTGAATGACACTATCTACCAGATATGTGGACGCCGAGATGAGCAATGGGACATGATCAGCACCCGAAAGGACAGGTCCATTACAGCTTTCATCCAGGAGTTAAACCAGCACATTCGTCGACAGGAGCATAAGATGTGCACAGGCATGGTAGACTTGAAGAAGGCATTAACCAGGAAGTTAAACCTAGAAGAGGAACTCAAGTTTACATGTGACGGATATGAGGAGGATATGACAATACTTGTGGAGAAGAATGACGACCTGACAACGAAGCTAGGAGTATTCACGGAATCTCCAGCGCCAGGAAGAGAAGAAGAAGAAGAACCCCAGGAGATTCGTTCTGAGGACTACATCACCATCGACGACACCGACTCAGACCCTGATGATAGTGATGATGACTATGAAGATGAAGCTGGAGCAGATATCATGGAATCTTCAGCCGATCAAAATTTCTAGATAACCACCCTATGACAAGTAGTTTTCCCCCATAAAGTAGAATTTAGAGCACTTTTGTAATGTTGGTTAGATCTTTTGTATGACCTTTGCTTGAATTGATTGTGTTTGTCTCATGTGCATATGGGTAGTGAATTTTCCCCTAGACCTCATTTCTATTCTAATCTCTTCCCTCTAAACCCATCAGATGCCTCCGAGACGTGAGCTCGGATTTCAATTTCCCCCTGAGCTCACTCAGTTGATCCAGCAACAGAACACCTTGATGCAACTTCTTGTCCAGAACAACCATAACAACAACAACCCTCCACTACCACCACCAGTGGACAACCTGACCCATTTTCTAATGTGGCAACCACCAGTGTCTTGGTGTATTGGGAACGACACCTATGGGATCACAAGAATCCCTACTACGGTTGCGGGGCGTGGGGTTGAGAGAAGAGCGGATCAAACAGATAGCACACGGTTCGTTTATCCAGGTTCGGGCCGCGAGGATGCGTAAAACCCTACTCCTGCTTTGGTGGATTGTATATCTGTGTCCTTCAGCTAGCTATGGGGCGTGAGGAGCTCCAAAAAGCCGAATCCTCCTCCTGGAAGCCTCGGGCCTCGTTTTATAGAAAAAGGGGTTGCCACAGTGGCACACAGGAGGTGGAAAGGGTACAGTGATGCGAGGTTATCCCTTGCATTACATGACAAGGCGCATTTAATGCGTCTTGCTTAGGTGTCCTTGCTTTATCGGGGACGGGGGAAAGATCTGTCTTGTCCGTCGCCGCCCCTTCTTGTGTTGACACGCGCCCTGGCCAGCGATGCCTGAGATGCCATGTAGGTAGGCAGGCGGCCGAGGTGGCGTAATGGTGGGTCTTCACGAAGATCTGCATGCCGCCACGCAGGTGCTGCCCAGCTGGTTGGGTTGGCAGCTGCATAAGGCGGTGGAAGTTTAGTCGTCGTGGGCCTGATGGTGGCCCCGCGGATGTCCTCGGCAAGGGCCTTGCCGGGGCCCCGGCAAGGGTCTTGCCGCGGTGCCTGCTGCCATCCCCGACAAGGTGCCTGCCGGAGGTCTTGTGGTCTTCCTTGGCTAGGATCCCGCCAAGGATCGCCGTCTTCTTAGTGTGCATCTGATCTTGAATGTCTTCACAAAGATCTGCATGCCACTACGGGGATGTCTCCCGATCCTTGCCCCATGGGGGCAGTGGGCTCAAGGGTGATTCGCTCCGTAGGCATGGGGCGAGTTGCCGCGACAAGGGTCTTGCCGAGGCTGCTAGAGCCGGCCCCGACAAGGACCTTGCCAGGGCTGCTAAAACTAGCTCCCGACAAGGATCTTGTCGGGGGAACCCGCTTCGTCCCTTTGCTCTTTGTGGTCTTGGCTTTGGTGCATCGGTCTTACCTTGGCTTACCTCCCTTGCCTTGCTTGGTGTGGTGGTGCCCGCGGCTCAGACTGCCCGTACACAATTATAGGGGTACAAAAAGTGTACCCCCTTTTTGTACACCGACAGGAGCCCCCGGGCCTGGGCCACACATAAGCGCGACGCATTGTTGGGCTAGGCCCAGAATGGTGCGCGGGCAGGCGGGACGGTTTTTACCGCGGTAAGATTTTCCGCGCGTTGCGCCTCCGACAATCCGCGCGCCTCGCGCGGTGTGGAGGGGTGTGCGTGACGTGGGTGGCATGCGTGGGGCGGTTCCCGCAGGCATGCGTCACATGATAGTAAAGAGGAGGCTTCGCGCCTTCCCCATAAACGGGGGGGGGCGTGCAGGCGCGGCCCATTTACTGAATGGGGTCGAGGCGTGGTCCTCAAGGCATCCACTCCCCACGATCACGGGGTGGGGAGAGGTCGCCTCACCCATCCCCTCGGTTCTGCACATCCGCCACATGTCTCCCATGCACTTGGGGTGGCAAACGGTGGAGGCGGGAAACCGGGTCGTCGCTGGTTGGGGCAGCGGGTCGGCCCTGGCTCCCCACGCCTTCCGTGTGTTGATTGGCCGAGCAGGGCGATCGAGCCCCACCCCGTTCCTTTATAAAGAGCAGGAGGGGAGGGACGGCGCCCCGCATTCTGCCATCTTCTTCCTCCTTCAGCTTCTGCTCCTCTCTTCCATTCGTCATGGAGAGATGAAATCCTGGCCCTTCAACGATGGCGACGAGGGTCGCCGCTCGACAACGCGTCCGTCCTTCTCCTGCGCTTGCGGTGGCAAAGCTGGCCGCGAGGGGAAGGGGGAGGGGGGAGGCCGTGGGCGAGGCCGGGGCGCTCGGGGAAGAGGAGGATGGGGTGGCCCGCCGGCCTCGCCCCCGCCAGCAGCTCCTCCTCCAACGGAGGGCCATGTTGGGGATGACCCTTGCGAGTTCTTCGTCAGGTTGCGCCGGCCGCCGCGCCGTCGCCTTCGTCTCCCGACTCCATTCGCGCGGGAGATGGAGTTGGATCCGCTGGAGTCATTGCGGCTGCACATGAGGGGCTGCGGGATCAGTGACATGCGGGTCCGCGTCGACTTCCCTGCTCCTCATGTGATGTATCTTCGTCGGGGATGGAAGACGTTTGCTCGTATCCACAGCTTGACGGTTGGGCTCACTCTCCATTTTAAGTTGATGGAGGGTGGCCTTCTTTCCGTCAAGGTCTTCGGGCACTTCGGGACTCGTGCAAGGTGCTGCGTGGAGAGCTCTTCTGATGACGAAGATTCCTCCTCGAGCGAGAGTGACGAGGAGGACAGCAGCAGCGACGAGGAGGGCGGTAGGCGGCAGGATGACGGGTCCAACTAAGTGTCGGGCGCCGCTCCTGGTGGCACCGGCGACCCCATCATCCGTGTCGCCGGCTCCTTGAACTTCTCGGGGCCGTCCCCTTGGCGGCTGGCGTTCGGAGGCTGCGGAAGAGGAAGAGGGCGGGCGGCAAGGTCGTCATGTCGGAGTACGCGGGCACCGACGCCTTCGACGCGTACTGACATCCTGCCGCCTCGTCTTCGAGCTCTGCTTCCGGCGCTGCCATCACCATCCAGCCTTTGGGCGGCCACCAAGATGTTCTCTTGGTGTCTTCTGCCACTCGTAGCTCGCCTAGGCGCTCCTTTTGCCCTTCTCGCCTCCTTGATGTGACGCCCGAAGACCGACGTCCCAGAAGATTCCAGAGATTCCAGATGTTCCGGGTTCTCCCGTGTGTTTCATTTGTGCTTGTGTTATTTATTTTTGCATTGCATCATGTCATCATGCCATCATGCCATTAATCTTTGCATCTCAACTTAAATAAATCATGTGGACCTTCGGTCCATTTAAATCGAGGGAAGTGTGACTTCTCTTTATAACATATCCTGCAATTATATGGAGCTATATAAATAATCCATTTCTTTGGAATTAACCGCAACACACTTGCAAAATTCCCATGCCTATTCCATCTCAAGCTTGTCTTCGAAACCTTTGCCAACAACTCATATATCTTTTTCGAGGTTCCTCCAAAAATGTGAACATTTTTGGACACTTCAAAAATCAAGTCTTAGTTCAAGCCCATTTGAATTAAATTCAAATATGTTTGAATTATATCTCGATCTTGTCTTTCTATTTTTCTCGGACCGCGCTTATTGTTATGAGCCCGAGAAAAATAACCTCTTGTGCATTTTTTCCCTAACCCCTCTCTTTCTTTCTTCCTTCTCTTTTATGTTTTCTGCTAAAAGAAAAATAAGGAGAGAAGGAGCCCAGCTGGGCCTCCCTAGGCCGGCCCATCCCTCAAGGCTCACCAGCCCATTCCCCTCGCTAACCCTAGCCGACCCCGTCCCTCTCCCGCATCGCTCCTTCTTTCTCTCCCTCGTGCCGCCAGGCGTTTCCCTCGATCGACCCTCGCTCGTCACTCCCTCTCTCCCTCGCAGCCCGACCCCATCTCTCCCCTCGCTCCTCCCATCGAGCCATCGAGCCAGGCTCGATCCCATCTCTCATCTCTGCTCCTCTCCCTCTCGAACCCCCCTCGCCCCATCTCTCGACCAGCAGCGCGCCCAAGCCCCTGCCTACGTCTCCAGCGCACCCCGCGAGCCGCCCCGCATCGCCAGGCGTGAGCCGCAGCGCCCTTCCCCTCCGGCCTCCAGCCAGCCTCGCGCCGGCCCCGGCGCGCCAAGGCTGCAGCAGCACCGAGCGCCGCGCCCCTCCAGCGCGGGAGCAGCCCGGCCAGCCAGGCCCCGCCTCCTCGTCCGCCGTCCTCCCCGTTCTAGGTCGCCCGCGCCGCGCAGGCCTCCTCCTCGAGGTCTGTGCCTCGCCAAGCGTTGGCGCCCGCGGCCTCCTTCCTCCTCGACGCCTGCAGCAACGAGAGCCTCTTCTCTAGGGCCTCGTCACCGCGCCCTCCGGGGATCCAGACCGCCACCGATCTGAGCATCCCCACGAACCAACACTTGTTTTTGGCCTTTTGTCGTTGCCAAGTCCCGTACCCGGATCGCCAAGCTCCATCTCCGATGTTTTTTCTCCAAGTGCCGAGATGACCCCGTACCTCTACTGCCATCTACGAGTTTGACAAGTCCGGAGACCGCAAGTACCACGTCGACCGAGTTCAACTACGACCCGAGACTGAGACCGGCAAGACCGCTACGACCGAGTACGACTACACGATGAGACGCCAAGTACCACTACGATCGGCGATGCGACAAGTACCCCGACACCGACCCCGAACATCTACGAATGTGTACCTCTACGAACGAGTACAACTACGGAACATGTACAACTACCGCCGTCGTGATCTCATCAAGAAAACGTGTACCATTACCGTCGCCAAGTCCCGAGACCGACAAGTTCCACGACGACCCCGTGTACAACTACTTCCACTACGTCCCTCGATGACTCGAACCGCTTCGAGAACGAATGTTTCGAAGGTATAACCCCGAGACGATGACCCGTGGACGATGCATGTGTTGTATGAGATGTTTCTCTTGTGTGCTCCGTGCCCGTATCATCTTTTGTCGTGCTCCTCGGTTGCCTTGTCGCCGACTCGTGGGAACCCGGTGACGGGATCACCCCACCTTTCATCTTGTTCGGCTCGTTCACGCCACCTTTGCTTTTGCACCGGACTCTCAACGAGTTACCGGAACCGAGATGTTGCCGTTGCATCATTTTCGGATCGTTGCCGTGACACCCTTTCATTCCCCCACGTTGACAAATACTCCTTATCATCTTCATGTCAACTTTTAATAAAAATTGCATAAAAACTTGATCATGTCATCTGCATCATGTTAACAACATTAATATGTGTGAATTGTTGTTGCTTAAAAATTGCTAAACATGCATATGGGGTTTTTCTCGGAATTGTTGTTGTTATTTCCGGCCTCATTTAAAATGACTAAATAGTGTAGTTTTATTATGCTTCACCTCTTGCTATGTTAAAAACATTTAATCTTGTCTTGTAAATAAACGAGAGTCAATTAAATAATTAAAATGTGGTGTTTCGTCAATATGCAACTCGTTGCATATTGAGCTCCACTTAACTTGTAGTACTTGTTTGTGCACTTGCCATGCCATGCATAATTAAACCGGACATGCATCATGCTTGCTTGTGCATCATGACATGCTTATGATTGTGTGTTTACCGTGTTGTTTGATTCTTTCCGGTTGCTTCTCTTGTTAGCTTCGGTTTCGTTCCGGAGTTGTCAGGATTCGCTCGACTATGTTGCTCCGTCTACTTCATGGATCCGTTCTTCTCCCTTGCGGAATCTCAGGCAAGATGATCATACCCTTGGATACCTTTTCTACTATTGCCATGCTTAGTTGTCTCGATGCTATCGTTACATGTCGCGCTACCCATCTTTTATGTCAGCCTCTCCTTGTTGCCATGAAACCTCTAACTTTTGAAACCTTCCTAGCAAAAACCACTGTTTGGCTATGTTACCCGCTTGCTCAGCCCCTCTTATAGCGTTGTTAGTTGCAGGTGAAGATGAAGATCGTTCCAGGAGGGAACTTGTTGTTGTTATATCACAATATCTATTATTATTATAATAACACACCTATATACTGGGCATGGGTGGAAGGCTTGTCCTTTTGCTCGGTGTTTTGTTCCACTCATGCCACCTTAGGCGCCGATAAACCGGCATTATGTTCCTTGATTTTGCGTTCCTTACATGATGGGTGGATGGGGACCCCTTGACAGTTCGTCTTTGAATAAAACTCCTCCAGCAAGGTCCAACATTGGTTTTAATTTGCTCATAATAACAACTTAATTAATTAATTAAATTGCATAGGGAGTTAGCGCTACCCGAGGATTCTTTCTACATAGCAGGGGGGGCAGTGCTGATGGTGTTGGTCCCAAACGGGCGGACTGCGGGAACCACCACGGGGAAACTCGAGGTTTGGCTCCTGTAGGATGTCCCATCCGGTCGTGGCCTGAGACGAGATACGCGCGGCTACTATCAGGGTGTCGACACACCGGGAGGTCTTGCTGGACTTGTTTTACCATTGACGAAATGTCTTGTGCACCGGGATGCCGAGCCTGATCGGATTTCCCTAAGATAAGGAGTGATGATATTATATGTATCACTTCAGCTAATCGTGAGAGCTTGTGATGGGCTAAGTTGGGACACCCCTGCAGGGTTATGATCTTTCGAAAGCCGTGCCCGCGGTTATGTGGCAGATTGGAATTTGTTAATGTCCGGTTGTAGAAAACTTGACAGAGGATCCGAAGTAAAACACACAACGGTGTGAGTAACCGTGACTGTCTCTTTTCACTTTGAGAAGAGAACACGGTGGGGTTATGTTTGATTCGTATGTAGTTCAGGATCTTTAGCGATCACTACTAGTTTGCGACCGTTTGCGTAGATGCTCATCTTATTCTTGTACTCGTAAGTTAGCCACCATATTATGCTTAGCCGCTGCTGCAACCTCACCACTTTACCTCTGCCTACCCACAAAGCTTTGCTAGTCTTGATACCCATGGTTATGGGATTGCTGAGTCCTCGTGGCTCACAGATACTACAACACCAGATGCAGGTTCAGCCGAGATGAAGCAGGAGCTGGTTCAGAACTTCACTGGGAGCTCGATGAAGAGAGTGGCCGTATGCTTGTGACGTATTCGACGATCAGTAGTGGTTTCTACTAGGGGCGATTCTGACCTGTGGTTTTTATGTTGTTTTGGTATCTTTCTTTTGGATCTTCACCCGTAGTCGGGTTGTGATGTTTTGAATGTTGTCTTGCTTATGTAATGTATTGTGTGAATTGGCGAGTGTAAGCCAACTATCTCCTTTTGCAATTTAATCCCTCTTTTACATGAGTCGTGCAAAGATACCAAACTTGAGATCATTCCAGAATGGGCTTATACCTTTAAGTCGTGCCTCGACACGTAGGAGGTATAGTCCCATCCTGGGCATTACACTTGACCTGCCTCCTGAGGAGAGGGACAAGAAAGGCATTATGGGCATCTTATCTCTTTTTAGTTTGTAAGCCTTCGTGCATCTGTTAAATTTGAAACTTGTAATCCCCTTGTTCATGTTTTTCACTCCCTATGGACTGTACCTGAGTGGAATGTTTTTAATGAAAAAGGGATGTTTGCCGGGTCATTTGTTTGTGGGTGAAACCCACGACAAGGAATAAATCCTTGATATCTCTAAGATAAACATTTTCTCGCCCGGCAACAGGCCTCGCCATCCCCCCACTTCGCTCGACCTTTCTCACGCCTTTGGCGGAGGCAGGGACGAAGTGGGTTTAGGCTCCTTGTTTCATCCTTTCGCTGACGCGACTACGACGAAACTTGGTCCCAGGAACAAGCCCTAGGGCCTAGAGTTATGGGAGCACGGTAGTTTTAAGGAAAGAAACGAGGTTTCACATACCTCAGTCCATAATGGAATGCATGATAAGGGATGAAGAACTTATCTGAAGCTGCAGCTCTCGGCAACCCTGGTTTGCCGTGGGTGAATCTTTGCTCTTGCAGCCCCCGGCAATACTGGCTTGCCGGGGCCTAGATGTTGGTTTGTTCCTTTTTCTTCTCCCCAAGTGGTTTCGGCAAGGATATATGTGTGTCATGTGAACCAAAGAAGATAAAAGAAAGACAGAGGGATGCAAACTCGACCTCTAAGCTAGGGGTTAGCCGCCGCTAAGCACTATCAACCCTAACCAAGGACGAGACTCGACCTAGCATGCATGATATAACTTAGGACGCCAGCGCTTCATTTATTTATGCTTAGGGTCTGTGCCTGGCTTTGTACAAAGGGTTACATGCCTTGCCGACAAGGCTTGTACAAAAGGTGGCTTGCCGGGGAGCCCGGCAATCCGCGCCTTATGGGTAAAACTTGCGAAGATGCTCAATGTTCCAGGAATTGCTCACCGGAATGGCATTTTCGGTCTCCAGGCGGACTGCGCCAGGCCTGGTGACTCGTATTACCCGATAAGGGCCTTCCCACTTCGGCGTCAATTTGTTGGTATTCTTGGCCGATTGAACGCGCCGAAGAAGAAGGTCGCCTTCCTCAAAAGCTTCGGGCACGGACCTTGCGGCTATGGTAGCGGCGCAAGGCTTGCTGATAGGGTGCTGCTCTCACAGCCGCCCGAAGACGATCTTCCTCAAGGAGCGTTGCGTCGTCTCGCCGCAGTTTCTCTTGCTCAAGCTCATCAAAAGCGAGCACTCGAGGTGACCCGTATATGAGTTCAGTGGGGAGAACTGCTTCTACCCCGTATACTAGGGCAAAGGGTGTCTGGCTGGTGGCTCGATTTGGCGTCGTTCTGATCGACCAAAGAACCGTCGGCAACTCATCAATCCAGCGCCTTCCACTCTTGTGCAGCCTGTCAAAGGTCTTTGTCCTTAAGCCTCGCAGTACTTTAGCGTTTGCCCTCTCAGCTTGACCATTCCTTCGTGGGTGAGCAACGCAAGCGAAACAGACTTTGCTGCCGAGGTCTTGGGTATATTGCATGAAGGTGCGGCTTGTGAACTGCGTTCCGTTGTCGGTGATGACCCTGTTGGGTACACCAAAATGGCACACTAGTCCCTTGAAGAACTTGACGGCTGACAGAGTTGTGACCTTCCTCATTACCTCCACCTCCGGCCACTTTGTGAACTTGTCGATTGCGACGTACAAGTACTCAAAGCCCCTGACAACGCGGGGGAAAGGGCCCAGTATGTCGAGCCCCCAGACCGAGAAGGGCCAGGAGAGAGGAATGGTTTGAAGGGCTTGAGCTGGTTGATGAAGTTTCTTTGAATGGAACTGACACGCTTCACACCTGGTGACCAGTCTCGTCGCATCCTGGAGGGCGGTGGGCCAGAACAAGCCTTGCCGAAATGCCTTGCCGGCAAGGGCTCTTGACCCTATGTGGGATCCACATATGCCTCCATGTATCTCTGCCAACAGCCCCAGTCCTTCCTCTCGAGGGATACACTTCAATTTCACGTCGTTCGGTCTCTTTCTGTACAAGACGTCATCAACGAACTGGTACATGGCAGACCGACGGGCTACTTTTTCCGCTTCTTCCTGCTCCTCAGGAAGTTCCCCAATTTGGAGGAATCGAACGGTATGTTGTGCCCATGCTGGGGCCTGAGGCTCGATGGCGAGGACTAAAGGCATTTCCTCCACTATAGGAGCGGCTGTCTGGATGGCAAGAGCTCGATGCTCCGCCGGAGCTAGCCTTCCCTTGGCGGGCTCAGTGTCCCCAGCAACATCCTTGCCGGCGGCTCCGGGGAGCTCGGCGAGAAAGTACTTGCCGGGCCCTGATTTCCTCCTCTTGTTTTGCTCTGTTGATGGATCAATAGATGGCTGAGAAAGTCGAAGCACAAAGGTACCTGGTTCCACAGGTAACTTGAGGGTGGCGCGCTTTGACAGGTAATCGGCGATGTCGTTCTCTGCTCGAGGAACGTGCTCCGCCTGTATACCATCAAATCGCTCTTCCAGATTTCTCACTTCATCGACGTAGGCCTTCATCAACGGGCTCTGGGAATCTTTTATGACTTGTTTGACGACAAGCTGCGAATCGCCCCTGACAATGAGTTTCTTGATTCCGAGGTCTGCCGCGATCCCAAGACCAGCAAGCAGCCCCTCATATTCGGCAGTGTTGTTTGTTGACACCTCCCTGGGGAAGTGCATCTGGACCACGTACTTGAGGTGCTCTCCGGTGGGCGCGACAAGCAGTACGCCAGCCCCGGCGGACTGTAAGGAGAAAGCTCCATCAAAGTACATGATCCAGTTGCAACTCGCCTCTTTGCCGGGGAGAGCAGTTTCCTGGGTTTCTTCATCAGGCGTCGCGGTCCATTCTGCAACGAAGTCCGCCAGGACTCGGCTTTGAATCGTCGAGGTACTTTCAAACTTGAGGCCAAAGCTGGACAGCTCCAGTGCCCACTCTACAATTCTTCCCGTTGCATCTGGATTGTGCAATATCTGTTGCAGAGGGAGGCGAGTGACGATAGTGATCTCGTGCGCCTGGAAGTAGTGACGCAGCTTCCTCGAGGCCATAAGAAGGCCGAAGAGCAATTTTTGCACACCGGAGTACCTTGATCTAGCCCCCTGCAAGAGGGAGCTAACAAAGTAGACCGGGTGCTGCATCATTTTCTTCCTTGGCGGCACTCCAACTGGCCGTGTCGTCTCTGCACCAACGGCATCAGGCTCTGTCGCTGCTATCACCTCGTCATCAATTTCTCTCTATGCCACTAGTGCGGCGCTGACCACCTGGTTCGTTGTCGCCAGGTATAGCAGCAACGGTTCTTGTGGCCTAGGCGCAACTAGTACTGGCGTGGAGGAAATATACCTCTTCAAATCTTGCAATGCTGCTTCGGCTTCTGGCGTCCACTCCATTGGGCCCGCCTTTTTCAAAATCTTGAAGAAGTGAAGGGCGCGCTCGGCAGACTTGGAAATGAATCTGCTCATGGCGGCAACGTAGCCAGCAAGCCGACGCACATCCTTGACCCATTTGGGTTCTTCAATCTGTTCTATAGCTTTGATCGTGTCCGGATTGGCCTCTATCCCACACTGTGACACAAAGAACCAGAGAAGCTTGCCGGACGGGACGCCGAAGACGCACTTCTCAGGGTTCAGCTTGAGATTGATCTTGCGTAGGTTTGCAAATGTTTCTTGTAAATCCGGTATAAGGGTTGCCCAGTTCTTGGTTTTGACCACTAGATCATCCATATAAGCCTCCATATTTCTATGGAGCTGGGGTTCAAAACCAATCTGGACTACCCTTGAAAACGTCGAGCCAGCACTCTTCAACCCGAAAGGCATTCGTACGAAACAATACGTACCACATGGGGTGATGAATGCTATCTTCTTTTCATCTTCTCTTGTCAGGAAGATCTGATGGTAGCCGGAGTAGGCATCGAGGAATGACAACACGTCACACCCAGTCGTGGAGTCAACAATCTGGTCGATGCACGGCAACGGGAAGGGGTCTTTGGGACAAGCCTTATTGATATCCGTGTAATCAATACACAGCCTCCACTTCCCATTCGCCTTGTGCACTACCACTTGATTGGCCAACCACGTTGGATGGAGCACTCCTCTTACCAAACCCGCTGCTTCCAGTTTCCGGATCTCCTCTGTGATGAACTCTTGTCGTTACAAAGCTTGCTTCGTGACCTTCTGCTTGACGGGCCGCGCATGAGGACAAACAGCAAGGTGGTGCTCAATCTCCTCCCTGGGAACGCCGGGGATGTCGGATGCTTGCCATGCAAACACATCGACATTTGCCCGCAGGAAGGTGACGAGCGCGTCTTCCTATTTGTCGTCAAGGATGGAGCTTATGGTGAAAGCCCCTCATGTGCCGTCCTCCTTGGCAGAAACCCTCCTGGTTCTCGGCGGTGTGGCCCTGGATTTCTTGTTTCTGCCGGTGGAGCTCTCTAGCACGTCCTCGACGGGAGCGCGACACTCCGAAGAGGTGCGCTTGCCGGAGTGGGTGTCCGAGGTCTCACCGGTCTTCTTCTTGCCGGTGGAGCTCTCTGGCACATCCTCGACAGGAGCACGACACTCCGAAGAGGTGCGCTTGCCGGAGTGGGTGCCCGAGGCCTCACCGGTCTTCTTCTTCTTCTACTTCCCCCCCCTGGAGCTCCAGTGGCAGGCGCAAGTGCCCTAGTGGCGGCAGCTGCTGCAACTGCTTGTTGGTATAGTTGGTCAGCGCCAAACCAGCGCATCTTTCTTATCGGAGGGGATGGTGATGATCGCCACACGTCCTGGCATCTTCAGGGTGTTGTAGGCGTAGTGTGACGCCGCCATGAACTTGGCCAGCGCTGGGCGGCCAAGGATACCGTTGTAGGGCAAGGGGATCTTGGCGACATCGAACACGATCCTTTCTATCATGTAGTTCAGGTCGCTTCCAAAAGTCACGGGCAGCGTGACCTTCCCCTTTGGTTGACTTCTCCCCGGGTTGACCCCCTAAAACGTGCCCGTCTCTTCGAGGTCTTCGTCAGGAATCTGCAGCTTCTCGATCACGGTAGGCGAGATTAAGTTCAGATCTGCCCCGCCATCGACCAGCATCTTTGTCACCTTGAGGTTGCGTATTGTCGGTGAAACCAACAGCGGCAAGCACCCGACCGCAGTAGTGCGATCAGGGTGATCCTCAATGTCAAAAATGATAGGCGTGCTAGACCATTTCATGGGCTTTTGGGCACCAGGCGATGGCTCCGCCGCTGTAATCTCACGCGCCCACTGTTTAAGTTGGAGGTGAGAAGTATGCAGCGAGGCGCCGCCATCGACACACATGGCCTCCGTGGCTTTCTGAAACTCTTGGTCGCCGGACTCGTCGTCCTCTTCGTGATCATCGTCTTCTGGGTTTCTGTCATGGCCCCGGGAGGGCCTCTCCTACTGCTTATCCTTGCCGCGACGGCCTGCTTGGCCGTCACGCTTCTTGCCGGACCCCCCAGCACCGTCCTGGCCCTTCTCCTTGTCCCGCCTCTCATATTCAGCCCTCTGCTTCTCAGCAAGGAGCTCAACCTATCGGCAGTTCTGGAGATCATGGCCTTTGGTGCGATGGATCTTGCAGTATTGCTTGTCGGAGTTTCCTGGCTTCTCGGCAGCCGCCAAGGCCCGGCAGGCGACACACCCGATAATTTCCTTGCCGGGGTCATCTTCCTTGGTTTTCTTGGGGGAGCCGGCGTCATCAGATCCCTCGACGGCAAGCACGGCTTTACCCTTGCGCGTCCTATTGCGGTGTCGGCCTTTCTTCGCTGGGGCGGCAGTATCCTCATCTGAAGAGTCGGTTTCCACGCCGACATCTTCGCCGGGGTACTTCCTTCCCTCTTCAGCCCGGGCACATCTGTCAGCAAGAACATAGAGTTCTGCCACGTCTTTCACCTTGGTCATTGCCAGCTCTTCACGCATCTTGCGGTTACGCACATTCTGATGAAACGCGCTGATGATAGCGGCAGGGTGAACATCAGGGATATTGTACTGTACCCGGCTGAACCTCTGTATATACTTGCGCAAACTCTCGCCTTCCTTCTGGGGAATGACGTGCAGGTCACTTGCTTGGCCATGGGCTTGGTGACCTCCAGTAAAGGCGCCAACAAACTCATGGCACAAATCCGACCAGGAGGAAATAGAGTCTATCGGCAAGTGCATCAACCACGACATGGCGTTGGGTTTAAGAGCCAATGGAAAGTAATTCGCAATCACCTTATCGTCGCGGGATACGGTAGCTTGCATCGTGATGGTGTAGATGCTGAGGAACTCCGACGGGTGGGTCTTGCCATTGTACTTCTCGCCAATGTCAGGCTTGAAGGTGCGGTGAGTGGGCCACTGGAACTGCCGCAGCTCACGTGTAAATGCCGGACAGCCTACCTCGTAAGGTAGACATCCAGAGCTCTCCGGTGCTGGGCGGTTCACAGCAGGCCCTCCTCGCCTGTCTGACTGGTGGTGCGCTCCGCGCCGGCGCTCGATGGTGGTCCGAGCGTCTTCACGAGCTCGCTCCTGAAGAACTTGACGCTGGTCGCCGCGGGTCCATGGGTCGGACGACGCAATGGAGATGGCGTCACCCGCGACGTCTCGACGAGTCGACACACGGGGTTCCGGGCGAGGAGGAGGCGAATGCACCGTGGCCGCGGTGCTGCCGGTCCTCCTGCCACCGGTGCGTGGGACCCCATTGGAACGTCGACCCGGGGGCCTCGCTGGACTGGGTTCATCCTTGTTAGCGACCGTGACAAAGCTTCAGATAGTTGCTCTTCATTCGTCGAGTTTCCCCGTAATGGGAGGAAAGTCGAGGAGCAACTGCGCGTGCCAGGGCTTTTGCTGGGGTTAGCGGTAGCGAAACCTGCACGGACCGCGACGCGCTTCGACCCCTGACCATGTCAGGAGGAGCTCCATCACGATCCCACGGTCGCATGCCGTTTCCACCAGTGCTTCGGCGGGCGGGCAGGTATTCTACGTCTCGGGAGTGGCGCTTGGGGCTCTTCCCGAGGCGGCGCCCGAGGTCTTCGGCGTGATGACGCCGTTCATCGCGCGCTGCTTGGGAGGAGCATGCTGTTGGCGCCGGTGTGGGAGTCCTGGAGGCCCTTGCGTCGCCTTCAGGTGATGTGGCAGCGATCCTGGAGGGCCCCGTGCCACCCGCGGAGGGCCTGGCTCCGTCTTTTGATTTGGCGGTGTGTGGCCTGTTACCAGGCGCACAAACATCGCCACCTCCCAAACTCCGGCTGTTGGGACGGTGTTGGTGTTCGCGAGCAGCGCCCCGGGTCCTTTCTGCGATCGGTCCGCTGCTCGCCCGCGTCGGGACGGGCTGTCCGGCCTCCGACTGGCCAACCGCCACCGTCGTCTTCTTCTTGGGTGCCATGATGATGAAGGAGCGTCGAACTAACTGCTAAAGCCAGTTCTCACAACTGCGATCCCCCTACCTGGCGCGCCAAAGATGTCGTTGTATTGGGAACGACACCTATGGGATCACAAGAACCCCTACTACGATTGCGGGGCGCGGGGTTGAGAGAAGAGTGGATCAAACAGATAGCACAATGTTCGTTTATCCAGGTTCGGGCCGCGAGGATGCGTAAAACCCTACTCCTGCTTTGGTGGATTGTATATCTGTGTCCTTCAGCTAGCTATGGGGCGTGAGGAGCTCCAAAAAGCCGAATCCTCCTCCTGGTCGCCTCGGGCCTCCTTTTATAGAAAAAGGGGTTGCCACAGTGGCACACAGGAGGTGAAAGGGTACAATGATGCGAGGTTATCCCTTGCATTACATGACAAGGCGCATTTAATGTGTCTTGCTTAGGTGTCCTTGCTTTATCGGCGACGGGGGAAAGATCTGTCTTGTCCGTCGCCGCCCCTTCTTGTGTTGACACGCGCCATGGCCAGCGATGCCTGAGATGCCATGTAGGTAGGCAGGCAGCTGAGGTGGCGCAATGGTGGGTCTTCACGAAGATCTGCATGCCGCCACACAGGTGCCTGCCCAGCTGGTTGGGACGGCAGCTGCATAAGGCGGTGGAAGTTTAGTTGTCGTGGGCCTGATGGTGGCCTCGCGGATGTCCTCGGCAAGGCTCTTGCCGCGGCGCCTGCTGCCATCCCCGGCAAGGTGCTTGCCAGAGGTCTTGTGGTCTTCCTTGGCTAGGATCCCGCCAAGGGTCACCGTCTTCTTAGTGTGCATCTGATCTTGAATGTCTTCACAAAGATCTGCATGCCACTACGGGGATGTCTCCCGAATCCTTGCCCCATGGGGGCAGTGGACTCAAGGGTGATTCGCTCCGTAGGCGTGGGGCAAGTTGCCGCGGCAAGGGTCTTGTCGGGGCTGCTAAAACTGGCTCCCTGCAAGGATCTTGTCGGGGGAACCCGCTTCGTCCCTTTGCTCTTTGTGGTCTTGGCTTTAGTGCTTCGGTCTTACCTTGGCTTACCTCCCTTGCCTTGCTTGGTGTGGTGGTGCCCGCGGCTCAGACTGCCCGTGCACAGTTATAGGGGTACAAAAAGTGTACCCCCTTTTTGTACACCGACATAGTGTTTTCTATTAGCATTGAACCAATAGTTGCTGATGACTAGCTACACAAGATTGGAAGGGAGTTGACCACCGCAAATTGAACGGATGCTGTGAAGGTGCGTTTTGCCGCACATCGATTGGCTGGACCAGCAGCAGCATGGTGGGACAACTACACAGCCACTTTTCTTGTAGCCAATGTCAATTGGGATCAGTTTCAGCAAGCCTTTCGCACTGCCCATGTCTCAACTGGAGCCATGAGCATGAAGAAGCGTGAGTTTCGCAACTTGCGCCAAGGAAATCGTACCATGGCTCAGTACGTAGATGACTTTAGTACTCTATCTTGCTATGCCCCTGACGATGTGGCCACAGATGCCACAAAGTAGGAGAAGTTTATGGAAGGGTTGAATGATGAAATGTGCATACAATTGATGGTGGCAACCTTCAACAACTACCAGGAGTTGGTAGATAAGGCTCTTATGATTGAAGGGAAGCAACAGCAGATTGAGAGCCGTAAGAGGAAGTGTGGACAAGGAAAGAATAATTCTGGAGCCCAGCAGAAGCCCCGTTTCACCCCAAACCCGGGAGGTTACACCAATAACCATGGAAGCCACACCCATAATGGAGGGAGTTCTCATAACCACAATGGCTCCAAGAATGGGAATGGAGCAAGCAATAATCGGAACGGCTCCACTCCATCCACACCCGCCAAGAGGGATTTAGGTCACATTACCTATTTCAAGTGCGGGAAGAATGGACACTACGCCATAGTGCCCTGAAGCGAAGAATGGGGACGGCAATGGAAGCGCTGGGAAGAAGCCCAACCCTTTCAACAAGGGACAAGTGAACCACGTGACCGTGGAGGAGGTTGAAGAGCAACCTGATGCTGTTGTCGGTAAGTTTTTGGTTAAGTCATTTACCGCAATAGTTCTTTTCGATACTGGTACATCGCATTCATACATTCCAAGGGGATTTGTGAATAGATATAAGTTGCTCACCAAAGTACTTATGATCCCTATGTTAGTAAGCTCACCAGGAGCGGAATATATGGCAAATCAAGGATGTTTTCAGATGCCATTGACCATTGGACGCCACGTTTTCCCCTCAGACCTGATAGTTTTGGAGTCACAAGGATTGGATGTGATACTAGGAATGGATTGGCTATCGATGTATGGAGGGAATATCGATTGTGCCAGTAAGTCGATTTTACTTACCACCCCGGAGGGAAAAAGGATCAAGTACGTATCTAGGCATTCGCCTAGGAGGACACAAGTAAATTCTCTCTCGGGAGTTGTTCAGGAGGAAGTGCCTGTAGTAAGGGATTACCCAGATGTATTCCCAGAGGAGTTACCCGATATGTAACCAGATAGGGATATTGAGTGATAGAGCTATTGCCACGCACCAGACCGATATCGAAGAGACCATACCGGATGCCAGCAAACGATCTGGAGGAGATAAAAAATGCAGATTAGAGAGTTATTGGAGAAAGGATTTATTCGACGAAGTTCATCACCTTGGGGAGCCCCAGTGCTCTTGGTCGAGAAGAAGGATGGTTCTTTAAGAATGGTGGTTGATTATCGGGCACTGAACGAAGTTACGATTAAGAATAAGTACTCACTGCCGATGATCAATGATTTGTTCGACCAACTTCAAGGAGCTAAAGTATTCTCCAAGATCGATCTATGATGAGGATACCACCAGTTGAAGATCCGAGAGAAGGATATACCTAAGACAGCCTTCACCACAAGGTATGGGCTATATGAGTATACGGTTATGTCATTTGGATTGACTAACGCCCCGGCCTATTTCATGAGTATGATGAATAAGGTGTTCATGGAGTTCTTGGATAAGTTTGTCGTGGTATTCATTGATGATATCTTGGTGTACTCGAAGAACGAAGAGGAACACGAGGAGCATTTGCGTTTGGTTCTTGAGAAGCTCAGAGAACACCAGTTATATGCCAAGTTTGGCAAATGTGAGTTTTGGTTGAAGGAAGTTGGATTCTTAGGAGATGTTATATCAGGAGAAGGTATAGCAGTGGATCCTGTCAAGGTGCAGGCAGTCACTGAGTGGTTGGCACCCACCTCAGTTGGAGAAATCCGCAGTTTTCTTGGACTCGCGGGATATTACCGGAGATTCATAGAGAATTTCTCCAATATTGCGAAGCCTATGACGGCATTGTTGAAGAAGGACACAAAGTTCCATTAGACTGAAGAGTGTGAAGAAAGTTTTCAGGAGTTGAAGAAACGTTTGACGACAACCCCAGTGCTGATCTTGCCAGATATACGCAAGGATTTCCAAATGTATTGTGATGCTTCACACTTAGGACTTGGAGGAGTACTCATGCAGGACGGAAGAGTTGTTTCTTATGCATCTCTTCAACTTCGACCGCACGAGTTGAATTATGCTACGCATGATTTGGAGTTCGCAGTAGTGGTGCATGCGCTCAAAACCTGGAGACATTTCCTTATTGGGAATCGTTGTGATGTGTACACGGATCACAAGAGTTTAAAGTACATTTTCACGCAGAAGGAGATGAACCTCAGACAGAGGAGATGGTTGGAGTTCATAAAGGATTATGATATGAAGCCGCACTATCATACAGGCAAGGCCAATGTCGTTGCAGACGCTTTGAGCCGGAAGAGTTATGCCAATACCCTAGTGAATGAAGGATTGTCGAAGGAGTTAGCAGAAGATTTCAGGGAGCTTTGTTTGGAGATAGTTCCAAGAGGTTTTGTTGCGGCCTTGGAGGTTTAGTCAACATTATTGGGAAAGATGCGAGAAGCCCAGAAAGATGACAAAGAGATTGCCAAAATAAAGGAGAAGATGAGTGAAGGAAAAGCCAAGGGTTTTCGTGAGGATGAACACGACACCTTGTGGTTTGAGGACCGAATCTATGTGCCCAACAAGGCCGAGATCAGGAAGTTGATACTACAGGAAGCACATGATTCGCCATACTCGATACACCCCGGAAACACTAAGATGTACTTGGATTTGAAGGAACGTTTCTGGTGGACGGGAATGAAGAAGGACATTACCGAGTATATAGCCGTATGTGATGTATGCCAGAGAGTGAAGGCAGAGCATCAGAAGCCAGCAGGATTACTACAGCCTATGCCGTTACCCGAAAGGAAGTGGGATCAGCTTGGCATGGACTTTATCACCGGATTACCCAGGACCCGATCGGGATATGATTCAATCTGGGTAGTAGTGGATCGCTTGACCAAAATAGCCCACTTTATCCCCGTGAAAACCACCTATACCAGTGCGAAGTTGGCCAAGATATACATGACCGGGATCGTATGTCTGCACGGAGTTCCGAGGACCATCGTATCAGATAGAGGGACACAGTTTACATCAAAGTTTTGGCATCAGTTACTCCAGACTTTGGGAATCAGGCTAGAATTCAGTACAACTTTCCACCCGCAGACCGATGGATAGACCGAGAGAGTCAATCAGATTCTGGAGGACATGCTGAGAGCTTGCGTGCTAGATTATGGATCTAGTTGGGATGATAACTTGCCCTACACGGAGTTTTCATACAACAATAGTTACCAGGCTAGTTTGAAGATGGCACCGTTCGAAGCATTGTACGGGAGGAGGTGTCGAACGCCATTGATGTGGGATGAAGTCGGAGACTGTCAGTTATTTGGACCAGATCTGATCAAATAGTCAGAAGAGAAGGTTAAGCTGATTCGTGATAGATTGAAGGTAGCTCAGTCTAGGCAGAAGATTTATGCAGACACGAAGCGCAAGGAAGTAGTTTATGAAATCGGAGACAGAGCGTACCTGAGAGTGTCACCTCTGCGAGGAGTTAAACGATTCAGAGTTAAGGGAAAGTTAGCCCCGAGATTTGTAGGGCCATACCGTGTTTTGGAACACATGGGAGAGATTGCCTACAAGTTAGAATTACCCGAAGGATTGTCAGGAGTTCATGACGTGTTTCATGTTTCCCAGCTCAAGAAGTGTCATGCGGAGATGGACGATATTCCTCTGAGAGACACAGTGCCCCTGGAAGCAGTTCAGCTGGATAGTGATCTAACTTACAAGGAGAAACCGGTCAAGATCCTCGAGTTTGCAGGCAGAGTCACCCGCAGCAAGGTTATTAAGTTTTGCAAAGTTCAGTGGAGTCACCATACCGAAGATGAAGCCACCTGGGAACGAGAGGATGATCTACACAAGGACCACCCACACCTATTCTCTAGCCAACCCGAATCTCGAGGGCGAGATTCATCCTAAGGGGGGTAGGTTTGTTACATCCCAAATTTTCAATTTGGAATGTTATACATAGATGATATTGCATAGCATATTTTAATTGCATTTGTGTGTTGCGATCCTCGAAATTCTAAGCAACTCAAGGACCCATGGAGAGAGTTGCGGATTCTACCATTTTTCATATTTGAGTTTATCTCAATTACCGGTACGAGGATCACTTTGGTTTTAATTATTTTTCTCTCCGAAAAATATTTCTTAATAAAATATATGAGCGGAGATAATATGAATTCTCCAAATAAAATAAATATTGGAGAAAAAAATATTAAAATCACTTTTGGTATTTTTTTGGATTTATTTGCGATTTTATTTGCATAGGAAAAATGCGCGTTTCTCAAAATTGCATTTAGGTTCGGGAAACTGTTCACTTTGTCCTAAATATTATTAGAGGACGGCAAAAATTTATTTCAGAATTTTTCGAGTCCATTTAGTATTCTTTTTCGCCCGTTTTGCTGCGTCGGGACTGTTTATAAAAAAAAGTGAACCGACCTACCGGGCCGTGCGTGGTTAGGACTCTGCCCGGCCAGCCTTTAAGCCCGAGAGCCGCCAGCCCCGCAGCCCACCTCGCGCCGCCCCAAACCCTAGCCCGATCCGCCCCACCGCCGCCGCCTTGCCGCCGCCCCGCCCGCGTCGCTGCCGCCGAACCGCCGCACCACCGCGCCGCCCCGCTGGAGTCCGCCGCCACCGGTCCCGCCGTCGCCGAAGGTAGCCGCCGTCGCCGCCGCCGGTTTTTCGAAGAAAACCGATCGGTTTTTTCGAAACCCTAGCTCCGTTTTTTAGATCGGTTCGTTTGGTTTTTCTCGGTTTAGTTAAATAGCGGCCGGTCGTCCATACGTTCTTTTTAACGAACGATGTTCGCCCGTTAGTCACAGACAACGAACGTTCGTTCGTTAGCCTGTTCGTCAGTTTTTCTTTTTTTGGGTTTTTCCGTGATTATTTTCGATCGCGATTTCTGCCCTGATCTTCTTTTTAGTTTAACTTTTCGCTCGTAAGTCAGAATCAGGCGATTCAAGCGCCTAGATCTTCGTCTCTAAGCCCTCTTTCCATTTAACCAACTTGAATAAGGTTTTGGTACTATAAAATTTGACTTTAGTTCAATCTAGTAAACTGATCTTGTTTCTTTCGTAGTTTGAGTTTTGTTGCTTCGTTTGATTTGATTCTTTTTGCCAACCGGAGTTCTTCAGTTGAACTTTCTGGTTAGATATTCTTATTTGGAGTTTTACATGTGCATCTTTTCTTGGTTGCTTATGTATGCTATTGTTTGCTTGCGATAGAATTCCCGAGTGTGAAGCGTGCTACTACGAGTCCCTAGGTTTTGCAAATCATCAGTAAGGCAAGTAACACTTTGATCATACCCTTTATTACCTAGTTTTTATGCATTAGATCAAACCCTCACACATTGCATGAGTAGGATCTCTTAACATGTGGGTCTGGGAAATAGATTGAGGTAGAACCTATTACCTGCATTATTATCAAACCCCTGGGAGTTACTTCTACGATATGCTTGGGTTGCCATGCTATGCTCGTAGACGTGGATTGGGTTTGAGACTATCCATGACAGATGTGAGATTGTTAATTAATGGTTCAACTTAAGGTGGCTACTTTAATACACATCTGGGTGGATTGGTAGCAGGGCACCTGGAGAATCCAGTGTTGTCCTAGGAAATCCCGGAGGAACCGTGTGATTATCCTATGGAATGCCACCCAGGCTCAAAGGGATCATAAAACTATTCATGCTAGAAACTTCCGTGTGCAGCCACAATGCCATTATGGGCTCTGGCATAGTTGAGTATGTCGTGTGAGCTCTTTTAGTGGCAGACTAGCAGATGTAGGGGAAAGTAGGTGTACGAGTCCACCCGGGGTAAAGAGTAAATGCTTCTGAAAGACTGTGTCTCGGTCATCCGTTTCTCAAACACCATGCAGTGCGAGAAATCCAACGGAGGAGATCGAGTCTTGTGGGGAAAAGTGCGCAAACCTCTGCAGAGTGTACAAACTAATCATGATTAGTCGTGTCCTCGGTTCTGGACATCTTGAGTATCAGGTACTTGAATTATTCGATTGATCTCATCACTCTAAAACTAATTTGCTGGGTTGTTAATGAGTACTTTAATTGGGATTGAGTTGGAGGAACCTTCTCAATGATGTTTCAACTACCATGATAGTTCAAATAAAAGTTATTCCTTTGTTGTAGGAAAAATTGGCTTTATGCAAAAACTTTAACCTTAGAGCCTCCACCAGCCATATATGCATGTAGTGTTAGCCTTTATTCTGCTACTTGCTCTACTGTGTTATCTTGTCAGCATATTCCATGTGCTGACCCATTTCGGGCTGCAACATGTCATGTTGCAGACTTTTCAGAAGAAGAGTAAGGTGCGCTAGGTCATTTGTCATGTACTCAGCTATGCCGTTGGAGTTGATGGACTCACTTATCTTCCAAGCCTTCCACTATTATTGTGTTAGATGGCATTATGCCATATACTTTTGTAATAAGTTCTCTTTTGAGACATTCGATGTAATAAGTGTGTGATTGCCACTCTGTTATAAATCCTTCAAGTAATGTGTGTGTCAGCATTACCGATCCAGGGATGACACAGAACACAGAGACTTCGGTCCATTCGGATCGTGGTCGCTACACATTGTTGGGATGTTTTTCTACTTCAGGTTCACTAGTATCATGCAAGGTCCTATCAGTTTTCTTTTTCTTTTTCTTTTTAGAGGGACTAGGTGCAGTGGTGTTGTTTCTTTGTGAATCCTGTTCAGTTCTTTTTGGGTGTCCCTCAGGATAAAGTGGTTCCTGAGTCATTTTTCCTCCTCTAGTTGCGACTCTAACAGCAAAGTCATGTATGTTGCTATTCATTTCATCAGGTAATTCTCTTTGATATTTAGCAACTTGATCTAGCTGGGTTTGTACCATAGAAGCATGTTTTCCTACACCTCTAACATCATTTGAAATTCTAAATAACCAGTCACTGAAGCGAGCAATCATATTAGAATTGTATTTCAATTGTTTCATAACATTTGCATTGAAGTGATCTTGTTTCCTAATATAATTTTTAAACTCATGAATGGATTGGCTAGGGTGCATATCGTGAGGATTTTCATTGTCATTGAATTTCATTAGAGAATTTACCTCTACCACCTTAGGCAGAGGTGGTGCATCAAGACCATGTATTTATTCAATAGGAGGTAAATTTTTAACATCCTCACCTTTAATGCCTTTTTCCTTCATAGATTTCTTTGCCTCTTGCATATCTTCAGGACTGAGATATAATATACCCCTCTTCTTCGAAGTAGGCTTAGGCGATGGTTCTGTAAGAGTCCAATCATCATAATTTTTAAATATGTTATTCAATAGGTCTTCAACTTGTCCAATAGTTCCTTCCCTGAAAACACAACCAACACAACTATCCAGGAAGTCCCTAGAAGCATCGGTTAGACCATTATAGAAGATATCGAGTATTTCATTTTTCTTAAGAGGATGATCAGGCAAAACATTAAGTAACTGGCAAAGCCTCCCCCAAGCTTGTGGGAGACTCTTCTTTAATTTGCAGAAAGTTAAATATTTCATGTAAGTCAGCTTGTTTCTTATGAGCAGGAAAATATTTTTCAGAGAAGTAATAAATCATATCCTAGGGACTACGCACACAACCAAGAGTGAGAGTATTGTACCAAGCTTTAGCATCACCCTTTAGTGAGAACGAAAATAATTTGATAATATAGTAGTAACGGGTTTTCTCATCATGAGTAAAAAGGGTGGCTATGTCATTTAGCTTAGTGAGATGTGCCACAACAGTTTCAGTTTCATAACCATGGCATGGATCAGATTCAACCAAAGTGATTAACTCTGGGTCGACAGAGAATTCATATTCCTTATCATCAATAAAGATAGGTGAGGTAGCAAACTTAGGATCATATTTCATTCTAGCATTCAGAGACTTTTCTTTATACTCGCATAATAATTTCTCCAGATCATCTCTATCATCACAAGCAAGAATATCTCTAGTTGTTTCCTCACTCATAATATAACCTTAGGGTACCTTAGGTAATTCATATCTAAGAAGGCTAGCTCTAGCAGGTGTTTCAAAATTTCCAGTTTCAAGCTCTCTCATCAGATTGAACAACATCATGTTGTCTTACTCTAGTAATTTGTTCATCAAGAAAGTGACCAAGTGGCACATCATTATCATGCAAGGTACGAGCATCATCATAAGTATCACTCATAGTAGAAGTAGCATCATAAATAACTTGCGACATATCAGGATTAATAGCATGTGGTGGTGTTGCAAGTTTACTTATTAGAGAAGGTGAATCTAAAGCAGAACTGGATGGAAGTTCCTTACCTCCTCTCGTCTTAGAGGGGAAATCTTAGTCTTAGCATCCTTCAGATTCTTCATAGTGATAAATTGATAATAATCCCAAGTGACTCAACAAATATAGCTATGCTCCCCGGCAATGGCGCCAGTAAAAGGTCTTGATAACCCACAAGTATAGGGGATCGCAATAGTTTTTGAGGGTAGAGTATTCGACCCAAATTTATAGATTCGACACAAGGGGAGCCAAACAATATTTGTAAGTATTAGCAGCTGAGTTGTAAATTCAACCACACATGGAGATTAATTATCTACAGCAAAGTGATTAGTAGCACAGTAATATGATAGTTTTGATAGTAGCGACAACAGCAATAGTAACGGTAACAATGATAGCAATAGTTATGTAACAAGTGCAACAGTAACAATAGCAGTAGTAACTAAGCAAGATCAATATAGGTTAAATTCGTAGGCATTGGATCGTCGATTTGTTGGATGATATTCATCATGTGACAGTCATAACCTAGGGCGATACGGCACTAGCTCCAGTTCATAAATATAATGTAGGCATGTATTCCCTAAATAGTCATGCGTGCTTATGTAAAGAACTTGCATGACATCTTTTGTCCTACCCTCCCGTGGTAGCGGGGTCCATATTGGAAACTAAGGGATATTAAGGCCTCCTTTTAATAGAGAACTGGAACAAAGCATTAACACATGTTTAATACATGAACTCCTCAAACTATGGTCATCACCGGGAGTGGTTCCGATTATTGTCACTCTAGGGTTGCCGGGTCATAACACATAGCAGGTGACTATAACTTGCAAGATCGGATCTAAAACATGAATATAAAGATAATATCATAAACGGTTCAGATCTGAAATCATGGCACCCAGACCCAAAGTGACAAGCATTAAGCATGGCAAAGTCATAGCAATATCAATCTGAGAACATAGTGGATACTAGTGATCGGCCCTAACAAAACTAACTAGATTACATGATGAATCTCATCCAACTCCTCACCGACCAGGGAGCCTACGAAGGAATTACTCACTCCCGGTGGGGAGCATCATGGAATTGGCGATGGAGAAGGGTTGGTGATGACGAAGGACGAAGATCCCCCTCTCTGGAGCCACAAACGGGCTCCAGATCTGGCCTCTCGAGGAAGAACAGGAGGTGGCGGTTGCTCCGTCTCTTAGATCACAATAATTCTTTCTCCCTGATTTTTCTCTCCGCAAATGTGAATATATAGTATCAGGGTTGATGTCTGAGGGGCCACCATGTTGGTACAACCCACCTGGGCGCACCAGGAGGGGGAGGCGCGCCCTAGTGGGTTGTGCCCACCCAGGTGCCCCCCCTTGGGTGGTTCTTGGCTCCAGTATTTTTCTTTTATTATATAAAAAATACTCGCAAAGTTTCATTCCATTCCGAGAACTTTTATTTCTACACAAAAATAACACTATGGTAGTTTTGCTGAAAACAGCATCAGTAAGGTGTTAGTTTCATTCAAATCATGCAAATTAGAGTCCAAAACAAGAGTAAAAGCGTTAGGAAAAGTAGATACATTAGAGACGTATCAATGCAGGATAAAAACAGGAAGGTAGAGAATGAGCTCAGATTTTTTAATCAGACTTTGCTAAGATGGTGTTGGCGAAGGAGGAGGCACTTTCCCAGTTGGCCAGTGCAAAACAGGTTCTTACTGAACTGAAAGCAGACGTGGATAAGACGAGCCTGGATGATCTCGATTAGGGAAGTGAATATATTGTTCTAATATTGTTCTTATGAAGTTGAACTAGCTATATGTTGTATTGTGTTGTTTTCATGTAGCTATCGTACTGTGATGTTATAATATATTTATGTGCCTGATATGATATTGGCAAACAACTGTTCGACATGAAATGTGAATTTGCGCAATACTGGAATTATTAATTGTAAACTAATAAACCTGCTAAATGTGTCATGGAACTTTGCAAACGATTCTAGCAGTAAAAGCGCTTGTGGTGGATAGCCCAATGCCACACAGTTTTCTTCATCAAATCGTGTGTGATGTAGTTGATAAAAGCAAACAGTTAACCAAGGCAGAGCGTGTGTGATACTTACACCTTCACACGAGCCTACACATAAAACTATGTGGGATGTACATACGAACGTAAACGTTTTCCCTGGGTTGACTGCGTGGGATGTACATAAGAACATAAATGTATTTCTTTGATTGATTGTGTGTGATATACATACAAAGGGAAACATTTTCCCTGGATTGACTGTGTGGGATGTAAATAAGAACGTAAACGTACTCCTTGGATTGACTATGTGTGATATACATTACGAACGGAAATGTTTTTCTAGGATTCGCCGTGTGGGATGTACATACGAACGGAAATGATTGGATTTCGATGCCTCGCCTGATCGCACACGGCCCCAACGTGTTTCCTAGGAGGGCCTATCACCGATGATTTATGGGTCATGTGAGAAGGCCCCCTATCGCCCACACTCACTTGGCGACGGTTCCAAATGTCGTCGCGGAAAGGGGTTAAAAACCGTTTGTATAGCACCGACGCGTACTAGTGATGGGCCGAAAGTGAAACAGGCTGGTGTTATATTTGATGGCCCACATGACATTGTTGGGCCGATTTCGGGAAGGCCCTAACGTGTCGTGAGTTACCGGGTCGTAAAATGTGCTATATGCAAACAGACCATTAGCACGCTTTCCATGGGTCGGCCTGCTAACTTTTTACCAAGTCAAATGGGCCGGCCTTTGTAAGCTAAATTGGCCAGTGTTGGGCCATCACACGTGTCAACATATCAAGGGCGCCTATCTGACCCAGTGACGAGCTGACACATGTTTCCTTTGGCCAATGAGAATTTTACACGTGGAAAATACCCATTGGTATGGGATGTTAATGGGTTATCGGATCCAAACCGGACCCGATAGCTTAACAGTGACCTGTTACGATGGATGCAGCGTCTCGGTTACCCTTGATGAAAGCACTTCCATGACGCGTCCTTTATCGTCATGGAAGTGAACACTTCCGTGATGATAATTTGGTATTGTCATGGAACACTTCTACGACAACACATATATGACTATCTTGATTCTGTCATAAAATCGTCATGGATGTACATACATGACAGAAAACGTGACCTACCGTGACAAACATGTATCATCATAGAAGTGTATTTTTTTGTAGTGCTCGTTGTAAGGAATATTATTAATAGAATTATCAGTGTCAGTAAACTGGTGATATTCCGTCGCCCGATGATGTAAATAAACCTTGGGTAAAGGATAATCATGTTGGCGTATCTGAACGTTGAAGTGACTTGCTTAAAGAGTAGCATAGATACCCATGAATTTAGCCCTTGGCCCTGTTAAGGTGCAGACGGCGTGCAATAATATCCCCTAGGCTATAAGTGCTATCGTCGTATAGTGCACGACGTAAGATGGCGAGGTCCAGAGTACAAAGTGCACCGAGCTTCTCTCTAGCAATTAAACAGTTAGCAATAAAAAGAGCAAAATAGTGCACAGAAGGAAACTACAAACTAGTGGCAGTGACATTCGACATGCCTCTCTCATCTCCCACTGACATAGTACGATAAAAGTCCGCAAACTCTGCAGGCCTAGGCTCTCTTATTTCCCCGTCAGAAGGGATCAAGCATACATCACAAAAATCAGTGAGTGGCATCTGACGGGTTTCAGCATATAAATTAAACTGCACTTCAGGTGGGTTATTCGTACTCGGAAAATGAAAATTCAGCACAACGGAATTTGTGAGGAGATGGTATTGTTGACACTCAGCTGCGATGAAGTCGGTAAGCCCAGCATTAGTAGCAAATTGTGCGAACTCTTGACGGATTCTGGCTCCATCCATGAAGGGGTTATGCGGTCATTCACACGGCCGCACCTCCGCCCTTCTCCGAGTAGTGAGATCATTATCCGATGATTCCCCAATGACTCCCTTAGAGTTCTTCTTGGAGGCAAACTTCCTGAAGAAACTCATCTGATTCATATGAACAAAATTCAAGTAGCAATCCCCCAAAACAATTTCAGAAATGGAGCTTCGAGCAAACAGATCAAAATACACGGGTTTGAGAGCAAGAACACGAGAGAGAGAGAGAGAGAGAGAGAGAGAGAGAGAGAGAGAGAGAGAGAGAGAGCAATGGTGATTTTTTTGGAGGTAGGAGAGGTATGGGTTGAAGAGATAAGTTAGGGAGCCCACGTGGGGACCAGAACCCACCAGGGCGCGCCTGGTGGGTTGTGCCCACCTGGTGCATCCCCTTATGATGTTATTTGTACTGAAAATTCCGAAATAAATCATATTAACTTTTCAAGGCATTCTGAGAACTTTAATTTTTGGGTCATTTTTTATTGCACGAGAAAATGAAAAAAGAGGCAAAACGTGGTATTTTATTTTATTTTATTTAACTAATAAAAACAGAAAACAAAAGGTAAGGACAAAAGGTTGTGCCCACTAAATTCATCAACTTCACACCTCTCAAAAATGATCCATTATTAAGGTTGTTCAAGTCTTATTAACAACCACTTCCGATTAGCATGAAGCTGAAGAACTTTCGTAAAACACTAAGTTACCTCAACGGGGATATGCATATCCCCAAAAATAAGCATTTCATATTTCTTTTCGGCAGTAGGTAGAGATAGTTGAAAACTTCCAATAGTGAGTGTCGGAGATTTTTCAATAACATTAATACCATTCACTTGGAATTGTTTCTTCAAAAGTGCACCGTATGCTCATTACCATTGATATGAAATGTGACCTTGCTTTCATTGCAATCAATAACAACCCCTGCAGTATTCAGGAATGGTATAACAATGGCAATCGATATGTTGTTGTCGGTGTACTAAGATAGGGGTACCTTAGTACCCCAACTTGTGCACGGGCAGTAGCAGCTTCCCGCGGCAGGGCTCACCACGTGCTCGCCGGAGACCTTTCTGGTCCCTATAAAACCATTCAAAAACAAAGTATACAAGACAGAAGATCAAGGCCCCGGCAAGTGGAGCTTGCCGAGAAGGCCGTCCCAGGCTCAAGACTATCACATTTAGCACAAGACCCTGGCAAGAGGAGCTTGCCAGGAAGACCAGAAAACATGCCTTGGCGCAACATGCGCCCCGGCAAGGGCCCGGGGAGCGACAAGCTTCCCAGCCCGGCAAGATCAAGACCCCGGCAAAGTGCTTGCCGGGGAAACCTGCGCTTTGTGCCCGCGCTCCAGCTCATAGGCCCACGCGTCGCCCTGGGACCCTTCCAGGGATGCGTGGCGGATGGCTGTGCAGCCTGGGGGGCACGGTGGCACTCCACGGTGACGAGGCTATCGCCGTGGCGAACGGAAACGCATGGACGGGTGCTTTTGGGGTCGACGGTGACGGGCATTTAATGCCCTTGTCCCCCACTGTCAAGTTAGGTGAAGACCACTGTTCACGCACTGTTCATGCACTGTTCCCACACTGTTACAACTACCACCAGAGTTACATTTTTGCCCTTCTTCTACGTTGACACCTGTCGGTGACCCCTTGAGCTATAAAAGGAGGCCCATGCACAACGTAGAAGGGGTTCGGAACCTAGATAGCTCTCTTGCTCGGTGTAGCTAGTTCTTCAAGCTCCCGAGCTCACAAACTCAATACAAACCAAGCAGGAGTAGGGTCTTACGCGTCCGCGCGGCCCGAACCTGGGTAAACTGCCCGCGTGCGCCCCTCGATCCGCTCTTTGTGCTCCCTCCGCTCCCTCACCGCAACGACAAGGGGCTCCGGTCGCATAGGTGTTCGTGGTGGACAGTTTCCCCCGACATCTTTGGCGCGCCAGGTAGGGGCGTCGAGGTTGTGCGAACCTGATCCGGCGCTCACGCGGGCGCATTCTTCATCAACCTCTCCAACTTCATCTACTTCGTCAGCAGCAGCAACATGGCCCCGAAGAAGAAGGCTTCGGAGGTCGCAGGCCCGTCTGCGTCGATTCCCCCGCCACCAGAACCAACGGTGGGTGGAGGAGACGCCGGCGGAAGGGTGGTCGCCGGTGAGGAAACTCACGGCACTGCCAAATCCAAGGACAAGGCGGACGGCTGGACCAACTCCAAGGCCTCGGTGTCCGTAGACGCGCCACGTCCATCTCAGCAGACGACAGGCCAGCAGCGCCATGGTACAGGAGGTACCATCCGCTTGCTGGGCCAAGGACAAACCGGAGGCTCACGGGATGCTCTAGGCCATCGCCCTGGCACGAGCAAGGCGCGGTCGCCGGGGCGAGAGACTGCTCCTTCTAACCCTGTTAGAAGTCCGAGCATATCTCGCTCCTCGCACCGCTCGCCACCGCTCCCCTCCTCTCCAGCAGAAGCTCTCGCAAGGGCGCAACTGCTCCTCGATTTCCCTCCAGCGGCAGACAAGGCCGAGGACTGGAGGGCAACAATTCAAAGCCTCATCGCCTTCGCCAATAACGACACGCCGCAGTAGCCGGCGACATCGCGGCCACGGCAAGTCGACCAAGCGAAGGCCGACGGCAACAAGACCGCCGGGGGTGCAACCACCGTGCACTCCCCGCCGCGGAAGCAGAAGACGCCTCCCCGCCGGATTAACATCGACGACGACTCCACGGCGTCGTCGGATCCGCGGGCTCGTCGGGACCAGCGCCAAGTCCTAGATGATCGGTGGCAAGAAGATGCTCGAACAACGATCGAGCGCCGGCGAGAAGCCCGGCGACAATCAGACCAACGTGCTGGGACCGCTGTCGACACGCACGCGCCCGGTGAACCAGGCGACTTGCCGTACGCGGCAGGTTGCCCTGCGTTTACCCGTGAGCTGCGGCGCGTCCAGTGGCCCAGCATGAAAAACTTCAAGCCCGACGTACCCGAGAAGTACGACGGCCAGACGCACCCCTCGGAGTTCCTCAGTATCTACACCATCGCGGTGCAGGCTGCCGGGGGGCGCGACGAGAAGATACCGGCGAATTACTTCCCGCTGGTGCTTAAGCCGAACGTACGTCCTTGGCTTATGCACTTGCCGGAAGGCTCCATTTCTTCGTGGGCAGATCTGTGCCACCAATTTGTTGGCGCCTTCACGGGCGGCCACAAACCCCACGGCCAGGAGAGTGATCTCCACATCTTGGCCCAGAAGGAAGGAGAATCCCTGCGCAAGTACATTCAACGGTTCAGCCGCGTCCAGCACAACATTCCCGACGTCCACCCTGCTGCGGTTATGAGCGCGTTCCACCAGAACGTGCGTAACCGTCGCATGCGGGAAGAGATGGCCATGACCAAGATACGGGATGTCAGCGAGCTCTACGCTCTGGCTGACAAGTGCGCGCACGCCGAAGAGGGGAGGAGACTCCCCGGAGAGGATGCTGGCGCAGGGGGAAGCGACAGCGAGGATGGCGCCCCGGCAAGGAAGAGCCGGCGGCGGAACAACAGAAAGAAGAAGAGCAAGGAAGTGTTGGTCGTCGAGAAGTCCGGCAAGGAGGCTCCCGCCAAGACAACACAGGCTGGCGGCTCCGGCAAGGAGCCTGCCCCTGTGGCGGCAGCCGACAAGCAGGACGGCTCCGACAAGCAATATTGCAAGATCCACCGCACCAAGGGCCACGACCTTTCCAACTGCAAGCGCGTCGAGTACCTCGTAGAGCAGCAGAAAGCTGAATACGAGCGTCGCGACAAGGAGAAGGCTCAAGGTGGCGGAGGAGAGCCAAGCAAGAAGCGGCCATTCAATGGCCGGGGAGGACGCCGCGGCAAGGCCAAGCAGCGGCAAGGTGATCGACCTCCCCGGGGCCGCGACAAGGATGAGGAAGAAGACGACGACGACATGGATGAGGGTGATAACAGCGAGCAAGAGTTCCAGAAGGCCACAGAAGTGATGTGTGTCGACGGAGGCGCCTCTCTGCATACTTCCCACCGCCAACTCAAGCAGTGGGTGCGGGAAGTAAACGCAGCAGAGCCGCCCGTTGAGTCACGCAGGCTGCTGAAGTGGTCCAGCACGCCCATCATTTTTGATCTTGAGGATCACCCTGACCGCACCACAGCGGTCGGGTGCTTGCCGATGTTGGTTTCACCAACTATCCGCAACCTCAAGGTCACCAAAATGTTGGTTGACGGCGGGGCCGGCCTGAACTTGATCTCCTCGGCTGTGATCAAGAAACTCCAGATCCCAGACGGCGAGCTCGAAGAAACCGGTTCGTTCCAAGGAATAAACCCGGGGAGGAGCAAGCCGAAGGGGAAGATCACTCTGCCGGTGACCTTTGGCGGGGAACTCAACTTCAGGACAGAGAGGATAACCTTTGACGTGGCCGATATCCCATTGCCATACAATGGGATACTTGGACGTCCTGCCCACGCCAAGTTCATGGCAGCTTCCCACTACGCATACAATGTACTCAAGATGCCGGGGCCGATAAGCGTCATCTCTGTCCCTGGCGACAAGAAGGACGCGCTTATCTGCGCCGACAAGATATACCGGGATGCAGCAGCCGCGGTGGAGAGCAACACACTTGCCGCTGAAGCTCCCGGGGGGAAGAAGACCAAGACCAAGTCCGGCAGGTGCTCTGGGGCCGACTCCGGCAAACGCACCTCTTCGGAGTGCTGCGCTGCCGTCGAGGACGTTCCATCGAGCTCCACCGGCAAGTGCAAGAAAGGGATGGCCGCTCCACCGGCAACCAAGAAGGTGTCCGCCAAGGAGGACGGCACTGGTGGTACCTTCACCATCAGTGCTACACTTGATAGCAAATAGGAAAGCGCGCTCGTTGCCTTCCTGCGGGCGAATGTCGATGTGTTTGCGTGGCAACCATCTGACATCCCCGGCGTTCCCAGGAAGGTGATTGAGCACAAGCTTGTTGTTTGTCCTCATGCGCGGCCCGTCAAGCAGAAGGTCAGGAAGCAAGCCGTGGAGCGCCAAGAATTCATTGCCGAAGAAATTAAGAAGCTAGAAGCAGCGGGCCTGGTTAGAGGCGTGATCCATCCGACGTGGTTAGCAAACCCAGTTGTCGTGCGTAAAGCTAACGGGAAGTGGAGGTTGTGTATAGACTTCACTGATGTGAATAAAGCATGTCCCAAGGATCCATTTCCCTTGCCGCGCATTGACCAGATTGTTGACTCCACTGCTGGATGTGAGCTGCTCTCCTTCCTTGATGCATACTCAGGCTACCACCAGATTTTCATGGCCAAGGAAGATGAAGAGAAGACTGCATTCATTACTCCATGTGGCACATATTGCTTCATTCGCATGCCTTTTGGATTAAAGAATGCAGGCTCAACATTTGCAAGGGTGGTGCACACTGCTTTTGAGCCACAGATCCACAGAAATGTAGAAGCTTACATGGATGACATAGTGGTCAAGAGTAAGAGCAAAGATACCCTGATCCAAGACATAGAAGAGACATTTACAAATCTGTGCAAGATCCAGCTCAAGTTGAACCCCGAGAAGTGCGTCTTCAGAGTCCCCTCCGGCAAGCTTCTCGGGTTCTTCGTGTCCCAGAGGGGGATTGAAGCTAATCCCGACAAGATAAAAGCCATCGAGCAGATCGAAGCCCCGAAGCGCGTCAAGGACGTAAGGAGACTTGCTGGTTGTGTGGTTGCCCTCAGCAGGTTCATTTCAAAATCTGCAGAACGCGCCCTGCCTTTTTTTCAAAATCTTGAAGAAGGCAGGTCCGATGAAGTGGACTCCGGAAGCGGAGGCAGCGCTGTAGGATTTGAAAGGATACCTATCCTCCACTCCAATACTTGTCGCACCTAGGCCACAAGAGAAGTTGCTGCTGTACTTAGCGGCAACCAATCAAGTGGTTAGTGCTGCGTTGGTAGTGGAAAGGGAGGCAGAGGAAGAGCCCACACCTCCGGCGAGCGAGTCCGGAAACAAGCAGGGGGCTCCACCGGCAAGCTCTGGCCCCGACAAGGACAACTCTGCGCAGGAGCAAGGAGAAGTGCGAAGGAAGATGGTGCAGCGCCCGGTGTATTTTGTGAGTTCCCTCTTGCAGGGGGCTAGATCAAGGTACTCTGGGGTGCAGAAGTTGCTTTTCGGTCTCCTCATGGCCTTGAGAAAGCTGCGCCATTACTTCCAAGCACATGAGATAACAGTGGTCACTCGCTTTCCGTTGAAGAGGATACTGCAAAATCCAGAAGCAACAGGCAGGATCGTCGAGTGGGCACTGGAGCTGTCAAGCTTTGGCCTCAAATTTGAAAGTACTTCAACCATACAGAGCAGAGCTTTGGCAGAATTCATAGCTGAATGGACCCCGACGCCAGATGAAGAAGTTCCAGAGACAAGCGTACCCGTACAAGAAGCGACAAGCGAATGGATGATGTACTTTGATGGTGCTTTCTCGCTGCAAGGCTCCGGTGTCGGTGTGGTACTCATAGCGCCCACCGGAGAGCACCTCAAGTATGTTATCCAGATGCACTTTCCCGGAGAACAAGCGACAAACTATACTGCTGAGTATGAAGGTCTGCTTGCCGGCCTCAGGATTGCAGCTGAACTTGGGATCAAGAAGTTGATTGTGCAGGGAGACTCTCAGTTGGTGGTCCGACAAGTGAACAAAAGTTATCAGAGCCCTTTGATGGAAGCTTATGTAGATGAAGTGAGGAAGCTTGAAGAGCACTTTGAAGGTCTGCAAATGGAGCACGTCCCGAGAGCTCAGAATGATATAGCAGATGGCCTTTCAAAGTGTGCTGCAATGAAGTTACTTGTGGAACCAGGGACCTTCCTGCTCAAGCTGACTCAGCCATCCGTTACACCATCAATTGGGCAGCCCAAGAAGAGAAAGTTGGTCTCCGGCGACTACTTGCCGGCGGATCTCCCCGAGGCCGCCGCCAAGATCCCCAAGATCAACAGTCAGAACGGTGAGGAACAGTTTGCTCCTGCAGATCTAAGGGTCTGTACAGTTGAAGCAAGCGTTCCCGACAAGCTTTGCCCCGGCAAGCTTGCCGGGGGACCATCAGCTCCGGTAAAACCAGTGGTTCTTGCCATAGAAGCTGAGGTCCCCGCAGCGGCCCTCACGCCTTTAGTCCTTGCCGTTGAGCCTCGGGCTCCGGCATGGGCATAGCAGATCGTCCGTTTTCTGCAAACTGGAGAACTTCCCGACGACCCAGCAGAGATAGAGAAAATAACCAGGCAATCAAGTATGTACCAGTTCGTGGACAATGAACTGTACAGAAGAAGGCTCAATGGTGTCAGGTTGAAGTGCATCTCCACAGAAGATGGGCAGAAGCTGTTGGCAGAAATACATGGAGGCATATGTGGCCACCACATTGGCGCAAGGGCACTTGCCGGGAAGGCATTCCGGCAAGGGTTCTTTTGGCAAGAAGCCCTCCAAGATGCAACTGCACAAGTAACCAAGTGTGAAGCGTGCCAGTTCCATGCAAAACAAATTCATCAGCCAGCTCAAGCTCTCCAGACGATCCCTTTGTCCTGGCCCTTCTCGGTCTGGGGGCTCGATATCCTCGGCCCCTTCCCCCGAGCTGTCGGGGGCTTTGAGTACTTGTACGTAGCAATCGACAAGTTCACAAAGTGGCCAGAAGTGGAACCGGTGAGAAAGGTGACAGCACAGTCAGCGGTCAGGTTCTTCAGGTCAATTGTTTGCCGTTTCGGAATCCCTAACAGGATCATCACCGACAACGGTACACAATTCACTAGTCGCACCTTCATGCAGTACGTCCAAGACCTTGGCGCCAAGGTCTGCTTCGCTTCCGTTGCTCACCCGAGGAGCAATGGTCAAGCGGAGAGGGCCAATGCTGAAGTGTTGCGCGGACTCAAGACAAGAACCTTCGACAGGCTGCGCAAGTGCGGAAGAAACTGGATAGAGGAGTTGCCGGCGGCTCTTTGGTCAATCAGGACGACACCAAGTCGAGCCACCGGACAGACACCCTTTGCCCTTGTCTATGGGGCGGAGGCAGTTCTCCCCACGGAACTCGTATACGGATCTCCTCGAGTGCTCGCTTATGATGAGCTCGAGCAAGAGCAACTGCGACAATATGATGCATTGCTCCTTGAGGAGGAACGTCTCCAGGCTGCTGTACGAGCTGCTCGATACCAGCAAGCCTTGCGCCGCTACCATAGCCGCAAGGTCAAGGCCAGGAGTCTCGAGGAAGGCGACCTTGTTCTTCGGCGTGTTCAGTCCGCCAAGAATTCCAACAAGTTGACGCCGAAGTGGGAAGGCCCTTATCGGGTGAGACAAGTCACAAGGCCCGGCGCTGTCCGCCTTGAGACCGAAGAAGGCTTACCGGTGAGCAATTCCTGGAACATAGAGCATCTTCGCAAGTTTCACCCATAAGGCGCGGTTGCCGTGATCCGCTCCGGCAACCACCTTTTGTACGAGTCTTGCCGCTGTCGCATGTAAACCTTTGTACAAAGCCGGGCGCAGATCCCGTGCATCAGTAAAGCTTTTGTGTTTTCGCACTATTTGCCATTTTCATGCTTTTCTTTGTTATTTGCGTGCATTGTTTGGCATCTTGTGCAACACACATATCCGGTAAGCATTACCATGCCAAGAAACCCTATACTTGTTTCCTCTTCTCCTTTTTCTTTCCCTCTTAAGCAGAAGAAACATTCCTCGCGCACAAGTTTGCCGGGGAGGGAAGGAGGTGGAGGACGAACCAAGTGCTGTTCAAGAAAGGGAAGCTTGCCGGAGAACGAACAGATTATGAAAGCTAAGTTACCAGAATTTGAGCAGTTCAAATTTTTAAAATTTTAGTTATCTTCCTCGAACAACCACACTTTGTATGGAAAACCTGTGTGCGGAGGAACCTACCCGTGGCTAGCCGCACCCTTATCTTGTTTTCGAGTACGCTCAACGGCTTAAGTGAGCTGAGACAAGTGTCGCGCCCTTACTTCGTTTTCGAGTTCGCTCAGCAAGCTAAGTGCGTTGCGACTAGCTGCGGCAAGGTTGCTTGTCGGTAAGGCCTTTGCCAGCAGGCTGCTCGGAGTCCAGCACTCAGCGCTCGCGGCAAGGGTCCCTTGCCGGCAAGTTCCCTAAAAGCGTAGGGTAAAAAGCATACAAAGTAAAGGACCAAAGCAAGGGAGATAACAATGCGTCAATTGCTCGGAAATAAGATAATATACTACAGAGATAACTTGTCGCAATGACTAATAGATTCATGTTCATGGCACACTTTGAAGCAGCAAAGGAAATAAGAAGAAAGAGGCCTAGTCTACGCGATCGCCTTCACGCCTGGAGATCTTGTTCACCTTGGCGATGATGTGGGCGACCTGCGCCTTCAGCGCCTCCTGATCTGCGTCGGCCGGCAAGCTGCGGAGGACGTTGACAAGATTAATACCAGGATTGCGGTAGACGATCTTGGTCAAGACACGCTCCAAGGTACCCGCGCAGAGCTGGCGCGACTCCTCGGCCAGCTGCGCGGGGAGCTTCTCCTGCAGCCGTGCAAGCGCCGGCGCGATTCCCCTAAAGAAAAGACTGAGCTTGGCGCTGTGGGGAAGATTCGGGTGCGGAGAGTACACAAGGTGCTCCACCCTCAGCGCCATTAGCTCCTTGTCGATGTTGGCGGCGGAAGTGACCAGCTCCTCCGTCCATTGCTCCACTGCCTGGCTGAAGATGTTCGCGGAAGTGGCAGCGCTCTCCACCAGCTCCCGCTCCTTGCGAAGCTCCTCCTTCAGCTTGGTCTCGCGGTCCCGGGCGGCATCAAGTGAATCTTTCAAAGTGGAGACCTTCAACTCCAGATCAACAATCGAGTCCTTGGCGGCTTTGAGCTCGTCGCCCTGCTTGGAGAGGCGTACCTGGAGGTCCGAGTTGGTATGGGCGTCTTTCTCGCGCTCTATGTTGAGCGCGGTGACCCTTTCCGTGCTCGCCATCAGGTACTCCTCCAGCTGCGCCACCTTGGCTTCAAGGTCCTTCTTGGCGGTTTCCGCGGCGGCAGCGGCTTCCTTTGCCTCCTTCAGGGCCCCGCCAAGAGCCTGCTCCCGGGCGGTGAGCTCGTCGTCATGGGCGTCGAGCTCAACCTTCCGCTGGTTGAGCGCTCCTTCTCGCCGGGACAGCTCCACACCAACTAGTCGCTGCTGCTCCTCGGCCTCTGCCTTCTCCAGGAGGAACTCCTGCTGCTCTCCGGCAAGCCTCTCGCGCTCCTCCGCCAAGTCGCGGAGAGCTGCCTGGTTGGCGGCGCGGAGCTCTGCAGCGCGTTTCTCCAAGTCTGCTCCGGCCTTGGCGGTGAGGGCTTCTCGCGACTCCAGTTTCGCCTGCCTGGCCCGGTAAAGGGCCAGGAGCTGGCGGAGAAGTTTCTCCTCTTCGGGCTCATCGCTCCCGCCAGGCGCTTCAACAATCTTCAACCCCGCGGAGGCGAGGACCTCTCCATCAAAGGTCTCTCCCTCCACGGGGGCTCGCGACGAAGACCCCCACGGCACTTGAATGAAGACGCCATTGGGGGCCTCAAGATAGAAGCCGGACTGCTCCTTATCGGCGGAGGGGTCGGCGGCCGGTGCAGCGCTCGACGCTCCTGCTGCCTCCGGGCCGGCAGTGTGGTCGCCGTCCCCCTCCCCGGTCGCGGCGTCTGCGGTTGGAGCAGTCTCCTCAGCGGCAGGCTCGTCGGCTCCTGCCATGTCTTCAACGACAGGGGCGTTGCCGCCGTCGCCTTGCGCGCCCTCCTCGCTGATGACCTCGGTCTCCATCCGGTCTGGCGCGGGAGGATCTAGCAGAAGAAGAAAAGAAGATATCAAGCAAATATCCAAAAAGACAAATCCAAGAAGATAAAGCTGCAAAATTTACCTTCGCGGACGTCTTCGACGACTGGCTCCCTCGCCGGGGAGTCCTCCCTTGGCGGTGGAGCAGTGGCCCCTGCTGGCGGAGGGCCGCCCGTGCCCTCCCTTGGCGGGGTGGCTGCCCTCGTCGGGCTGCTCGCCCTTGGCGGGGAGCCCGCCCTTGGCGGGGTGCCCATCCTCGTCGGAACGTTCTCCCTCGCCGGGGAGTCTACCCTTGGCAGGGAGGGCGGAGCCGGTGGCTCGCCGGAGACAGTCTCCGGGCGCTCCTGCAGCTGCGGCTCCGTTTCTGCACAAGACAAGCAAGACAACAAAACGTTAGTACCAAGCTGAAACCTCAAGCGCGCCCGACAAGTAGGAAGTTCAAAACCAGACTTACGCTGGGGGCTGCGCTGGGGGCTGCTCCTCGGAGCAGCAGGTTGGTCCGACGAGCCTGTCGCCGGCGTGTCCCCTGTCGCCGCGACGGGCGAGTCGTCCTCGACCTCAACCACGGGAATTTTGGCCCGCTTTGCCATCCGTTGGGCCAAGGTCCTGAAGTCAAAACAAGAACAAGATTAGAATCACGAAGAAGAATCAAGTCAGAATTGAAGAAGCTATAAGTTACAGATGCTTACTCCTCTTCCTCGTCGTCGTCGCTAAGGGCGGAGAAATCGAACTCCACCTGAGTTGCTCCGGCGCGAGGAGCAGGAGGAGAAGGCTCCCTCGGGCGCTTGGCGGTCCCCGGGGCTGGGGGCTGTGAAGACCCAGCCTCCGCCAACGCCGAGGCCCGAGGAGCAGGCGGAGCGGCCGCTCCGCTCTGAGAAGATCCCCCTCCGCTTGGCACTGGTGCGCGGGGCGCCTCCGCCGCAGCTGGTGCGCGGGGCGCCTCCGTCGCGGCTTGGCTCGCTCTGGTGGCGCGCGTTGCCCGGCGAGCAGGCTGTTGTCGGGGCGCCTGCGTCCTTGTCGGTGTAGCCGCCTTGCGGAGACGCTTCAGCTGTGTTCGCTGGGGACTTGCCCGAGGCGGAGTTCTCCGAGGACGATGAGGCGTCGTCGTCGAGCCCCAGAGACCCACCGGAGTCCTCATCGGCCTCGGTGTCCTCCTCCTCCTCCCCGGCGGGACCGCTGGGTCCAGCATCTTGTCCCACGGCCCCGCTCTCTCCGGTGGCTCCGCTCCCTCCGGCACCTCTGTTCCCTCCGGCAACCTCGCTTGCCGCTGCCTCGCTCACGACTCCGGGAATCCCGGCGTGCCTCAGGGAAGGGACCCCGGCAAGCTCGTCGGGTGGAAGCTTGAGCAGTCTGCGGATCTCAGCCTCCTCTGCTTGGAACACCTCGTCCGCGGCTTCCGCCTCGTCGATGGTGAATCCGAAGTCCCCTGCTGCTGCTGCTGCTGCGGCGGCCTCTTCCATCCGGGAAGCAATATAGGCTATGTCCCGCTCTGTGGTGGCCCGAGTGAGACCCTTGTTCTCCTCGGTGTTCTTCGGCACCTCGACCAGGTTATCGAAGAAACTCATAATTGCATTCGGCGTGGGCACTATCCAGGTGGGGTCGACGCCGTGAGAGTCACATGCAGGCATCATTGCGCGCAAGGCATCCCGGGCAGTGCTGTTACACAGCGGCACCACTCCCCGGGGAGATCTAAACCACTCTGGATGGGCCGGGTCGTGCTTAAAAAGCTCCCGGACCATCCCCTTCAGCTCCAACGCCGTGAAGTTGAAGTTCAGTCCCGGGCGCAGCCTCATAATGTCCGCCGCATTGCCAAACTCCCATGCTGGCCTTTTCCTCTCTTGTAAAGGGGCAATGCGGCGGCGGAGGAAATCTGCCCCTACCTCTCCGATGGTCAGTTTGGCTACCCGGAGACAAAGTATCCTGACAAGGGCGACGTTGAGCTTGACATCATCCGGGGCCAACTCGCTCCAGTCCCTGCCGCGCACTATGGCTGTCGTGCGCGGCGCAGTGAAAGGCTCCGGCTGGTCCTCCACTATCCAACACCAGTCTGCGCGCCACTCTTCCCACTTGCCGCGGAGCTCTCCTTTCAGATATGATTCTTTCTTATTCAAGCGGAAGATCCAAGAGATACCCCCGGAGAGGGGAGCGCCGGCCTCTACTCTAGGCATAAAAAAGTGGCGAAAAAGCGCTACGTTTGGATAGATCCCTATATAGTTTTCGCACAGGTGTGCGAAAACCGCCATCGTAAGGATGGCGTTGGGGGTGAAGTCTAGGAGATGGAGGCCGTATGTATTCATGATGTCGCAGAAAAACTCCGAGAACGGAGGGCACAAGCCGCAGTGAAAGAAGACAGCGAAGAAGAAGTACCCGCCGGGAAGCAGATCTTTGGCGACGGCGGGGTAGACTCTGGTCCGGGGATGAGCTTTGGTCTCCTTGGCCCAGAAGAAGTAATACTTGTTCCAGAGTTCTCTCGCGCTGAGCCTCGGCGCGAAGACTACATTCTTCTTCCGCAGGGCGGCGAGCTTCGCCGCCTGCTCGGATTTCTCCCTCTTGGCCTTCTCCGCTTTCGCCTTCTCGGCCTTCGGAGCCATGGCGGAGGCGGCGGGGGAAGGGGCGAGGAGTTCGACGGCGCCGCGGGTGCGGAAGAGGGCAGAGGAGGTGTGGAGGCAAAGCGCAGCGGGGGATTTCTGGAGGTTGAAGACGAAGTGAAGACGAAGGAAGGAAACTGCCCCTGTTCCCTCTGCTTTTAAGGGGGGAGTGGGGGACGTTTCGCATTTTCCATTAAAGAACGTGGCCACGATCTCTCCCACGACGCCGCAATCGACGCGTGCCGTTAGGGGGGGGCGCGGCGGATGCGGAAGGGGATTCGGCGTGCCGTGGGCCGCGTGTGCCCGTGCACTGTTTTGGGCCTGGCCCAACAGCGCTCGGCACCGTGTGTGGCCCAGGCCCGGGGGCTCCTGTCGGTGTACTAAGATAGGGGTACCTTAGTACCCCAACTTGTGCACGGGCAGTAGCAGCATCCCGCGGCAGGGCTCACCACGTGCTCGCCGGAGACCTTTCTGGTCCCTATAAAACCATTCAAAAACAAAGTATACAAGACAGAAGATCAAGGCCCCGGCAAGTGGAGCTTGCCGGGAAGGCCGTCCCAGGCTCAAGACTATCACATTTAGCACAAGACCCTAGCAAGAAGAGCTTGCCAGGAAGACCAGAAAACATGCCTTGGCGCAACATGCGCCCCGGCAAGGGCCCGGGGAGCGACAAGCTTCCCAGCCCGGCAAGATCAAGACCCCGGCAAAGTGCTTGCCGGGGAAACCTGCGCTGTGTGCCCGCGCTCCAGCTCATCGGCCCACGCGTCGCCCTGGGACCCTTCCAGGGATGCGTGGCGGATGGCTGTGCAGCCTGGGGGGCACGGTGGCACTCCACGATGACGAGGCTATCGCCGTGGCGAACGGAAACGCATGGACGGGTGCTTTTGGGGTCGACGGTGACGGGCATTTAATGCCCTTGTCCCCCACTGTCAAGTTAGGTGAAGACCACTGTTCACGCACTGTTCATGCACTGTTCCCGCACTGTTACAACTACCACCAGAGTTACATTTTTGCCCTTCTTCTACGTTGACACATGTCGGTGACCCCTTGAGCTATAAAAGGAGGCCCATGCACAACGTAGAAGGGGTTCGGAACCTAGATAGCTCTCTTGCTCGGTGTAGCTAGTTTTCAAGCTCCCGAGCTCACAAACTCAATACAAACCAAGCAGGAGTAGGGTTTTACGCGTCCGCGCGGCCCGAACCTGGGTAAACTGCCCGCGTGCGCCCCTCGATCCGCTCTTTGTGCTCCCTCCGCTCCCTCACCGCAACGACAAGGGGCTCCGGTCCCATAGGTGTTCGTGGTGGACAGTTTCCCCCGACAGTTTTCATCCTCGGGCATCTCAAGTATAACAAACTCTGTTAAGATAGTAACATTTGCAACAACAACGTGCACATCCTCACAAATACCGATAGGTATGGCAGTTGCTTTGTTAGCCATTTGCAAAGATATTTCAGTAGGTGTGAGTTTATTCAAATCAAGTCTTTTATATAAGGAGAAATGCATAACACTAACACCTGCCCCTATATCACACAAAGCAGTTTTGACATAATTTCGTTTGATCGAGCAAGGTATAGTTGGTATTCCCGGATTTCCAAGTTTTTTAGGTACTCCATCCTTAAAAGAATAATTAGCAAGCATGGTGGAGATTTTAACTTCGGGTATCTTTCTTTTATTAGTGATGATGTCTTTCATATAATTTTCATAAGGGGCCATCTTTAAAATATCAGTCAAGCGAGTGCACAAAAAGACAGGCCTAAGCATTTTAGCAAAGCATTCAAATTCTTCATCATCTTTTTTGTTTGTTGATTTAGGTGGAAAGGGCATGGGTTTTTGAACCCATGGTTCTCTTTCTCTTCCATGTTTTCTAGCAACAAAGTCTCTTTTATCGTATTTTTTATTTTTAGGTTGGGGCTTATCAAGAAGAACATCATGTTCTATTTCAACATAATTTTCTGGTTCTTTATCATTTTTTGGCTGAGTGTCTTCATGAACATTATTATTTTCATTATAATTATCACTAGGTGATGTTCATTACCAGATTGAGTTTTAGCATCAGAAATAGAGACATCATTATTATCGTCAGGAGGTTTTTCTCTCTCGGGTTCACTAGAGGTATGCAAAATCCTATCATTTTTTGTTTTTATTCTTCTTTTTAGGACTAGGTGCATCGGTATTATTTCTTTGTGAATCTTGTTCAATTCTTTTAGGGTGTCTCTTAGGATAAAGTGGTCCCTGGGTCATTTTTACCTCCTCTAGTTGCTACTCTAACATCAAAGTCATTTATGTTATTATTCATTTCATCAAGCAATTCTCTTTGAGATTTAGCAACTTGTTCTAGTTGAGTTTGAACCATAGAAGAATGTTTCCCTACACCTACTACATCATTAGAGATTCTAAATAACAAGTCACTCAAGCGGGCAATCATATCAGAATTATATTTCAATTGTTTCATAACATTGGCATTGAAGTGATCTTGTTTCATAATGTAGTTGTCAAACTCGTATAAGCACTGACTAGGATGTTTATTATAAGGAATATCACCTTCATCAAACTTCAATAAATAATTTACCTCTACCACCCGTGGAGGTGGTGTATCAAGTCCATGTATTTCTTCGATAGGTGGCAAATTCTTAACATCCTCAGCTTTAATACCTTTTTCCTTCATACTTTTCTTTGCCTCTTGCATATCTTCAGGACTGATATATAAGATACCCCTTTTCTTAGGAGTGGCTATAGGCGGTGATTCAGGAAGAGTCCAATCATCATCATTTTTCAATATATTATTCAATAATTCCTCAGCTTGTTCAACAGTGCGTCCCTTGAAAACACAACTAGCACCATTATCTAGGAAATCCCTAGAAGCATCGGTTAGTCCATTATAAAATATATCAAGTATTTCATTTTTCTTAAGCGGATGACCAGGCAGAGCATTAAGCAATTGGAGAAGCCTCCCCCAAGCTTGTGGGAGGCTCTCTTCTTCAATTTGCAGAAAGTTAAATATTTACTGTAAGGCAGCTTGTTTTTATGAGCAGGAAAATATTTTTCACAGAAGTAGTAAATCATATCCTGGGGACTACGCACACAACCAAGAGCAAGAGTAGTATACCATAACTTAGCATCACCCTTTAATGAGAGCGGAATTAACTTGAGAATATAATAATAACAAATTTTCTCATCATGAGCAAAAAGGGTGGCTATATCATTTAACTTAGTAAGATGTGCCACAACAATTTTAGTTTCAACCAAAATAATTAGCTCTGGGTCGATAAAGAATTCATAATCCTTATCATTAATGGAGATAGGTGAGGTAGCAAACTGAGGATCACATTTCATTCTAGCATTCAAAGATTTTTCTTTCAATTTGCATAGTAATTTCTTTGGATCATCTCTATCATTGCAAGAAAAAAAGTCTATAGTTGTCTCCTCATCCATAACATAACCTTCAGATACTTTAGGCAATTCATATCTAGGAGCGCTAGGTCTAATAGATGTTTCAAGATTTTTTACCTTCAAGTACTTCATCGGTTTCAGTGATTTCATCAGTTTCAATAATTTCTTTCTCTTTAGCTTTAGCAATTTGTTCATCAAGAAATTCACTTAGTGGCACATCATCATCAAGCAAAGTACTAGAATCATCATGAGTAACATTCATAGCAGAAGTAGCATAATCATTAACTTGAGACATATTAGGATTAATAGCATTTGGTGGTGTTGCAAGTTTACTCAAAATAGAAGGCAAATCAAGTGCACAGCTAGATGGCGGTTCCTTACCTCCCCTTGTCTTAGAGGCAAAAATCTTAGTCTTGGTATCCTTCAAATTATTCATAATTATAAATTGATAATAATACCAAGTGATTCAACAAATATAGCTATGCTCCTCGTCAACGGCGCCAGAAGAAAGGTCTTGATTACCCACAAGTATAGGGCATCGCAACAGTTTTCGAGGGTAGAGTATTCAACCCAAATTTATAGATTCGACACAAGGGGAGCCAAAGTATATTTGCAAGTGTTAGCAGTTGAGTTGTTAATTCAACCACACCTGGAGATTAAATATCTGTAGCAAGATAATCAGTAGCATAGTACTACGATAGTTTTGATAGCATTGGTAACAGTAATAGTAAGGGTAAGAGAGATAGCAATGATTTTGTAGCAGTTGTGACAGTAGCAACCACAGTAGTAACTTAGCAAGAACAATATGTGAAAAACTCATAGGCATGGATCAGTTGATTCGTTGGATTATGTTCATCATATAACAATCATAACCTAGGGCGATACAAAACTAGCTCCAGTTCATAAATGTAATGTAGGCATGTATTCCGTAAATAGTCATACGTGCTTATGAAAAGAACTTGCATGACATCTTTTATCCTACCCTCCCGGGGTAGCGGGGTCCATAAGGAAACTAAGGGATATTAAGGCATCGTTTTAATAGAGAACCAGAATAAAGCATTAACACACAGTGAATACATGAACTCCTCAAACTACGACCATCACCGGAAAGTATCCCGTATACTGTCAGCCCAGAGTTTACGGATCATAACACGTAGCAGGTGCATATAGCTCGGAAGATCGGATCTAGAATATAGATATAATGGTGAAAATATAAATGGTTCAGATCTGAAATCATGGAACTTGGGCCCTAGTGACAAGCATGAAGCCTAGCAAAGTCATAGCAACATCAATCTCAGAACATAGTGGATACTAGGGATCAAGCCCTAACAAAACTAACTCGATTACATGATGAATCTCATCCAACTCCTCACCGACCAGCGAGCCTACGAAGGAATTACTCACTCCTAGTGGGGAACATCATGGAATTGGTGATGAAGGAGAGTTGATGATTGATAACCCACAAGTATAGGGGGTCACAACAGTTTTCGAGGGTACAGTATTCGACCCAAATTTATAGGTTCGACACATGGGGAGCCAAAGATTATTTGTAAGTATTAGCAGTTGAGTTGTCAATTCAACCACACCTGGAGATTAATTATCTACAGCAAGGTGATCAATAGCAAAGTAATATGATAGTTTTGATAATAGTAGTAGCAACAATAGTAACGGTAACAGTGATAGCAATAATTTGTAGCAAGTGCAACAGTAACGATAGCAGTAGTAACTTGGAAAGATCAATATAAGGAAATTTGTAGGCATTGGATCAGTGATTTGTTGGATTATATTCATCATGTGACAGTCATAACCTAGGGAGATACGACACTAGCTCCAGTTCATAAATATAATGTAGGCATGTATTCCGTAAGTAGTCATATGTGCTTATGGAAAGAACTTGCATGACATCTTTTGTCCTACCCTCCCGTGGCAGCGGGGTACTATTGGAAACTAAGAGATATTAAGGCCTCCTTTTAATAGAGAACCGGAACAAAGCATTAATAAACAGTGAATACATGAACTCCTCAAACTACGGTCATCACCGGGAGTGGTCCCGACTATTGTCACTCCGGGGTTGCCGGATCATAACTCGTAGTACGTGACTATAACTTGGAAGATCGGATCTAGAACATGGATATAATTGTGATAACATAAACGGTTCAGATCGGAAATCATGGCACCCGGGCCCAAAGTGACAAGCATTAAGCATCGCAAAGTCATAACAACATCAATCTCAGAACATACTGGATACTAGGGATCAAGCCTAACAAAACTAACTAGAATACATGATGAATCTCATCCAACTCCTCACCGACCAGCGAGCCTACGAAGGAATTACTCACTCCCGGAGGGGAGCATCATGGAATTGGCGATGGAGAAGATATGGCCTCCCGATGAATAACAGAGACACGACGACTCTGTCTCGTGGAATGTGATAATTCTTTCTCCCTCTTTTTTTCCTAGAAAAATAGGATTTTATAGCATCGTTTTCAAGGTCTGCGGGGCCACCAGGTGGGGATAACCCACCTGGGCGCGCCTGGAGGGGGGCGTCCTGGTGGGTTGTGCCCACCCAGGTGCCCCCCTCCGGTGGTTCTTGGCTCTAGAAATTCTCTTTTATTATATAAAAAATCTTCGCAAAGTTTTGTTCCATTCCGAGAAATTTTATTTCTACAAAAAAACAACACCATGGTAGTTCTGCTGAAAACATCGTCAGTTTTGGTTACTTTCATTCAATTCATGGAAATTAGAGTCCAAAACAAGAGGAAAAGCGTTAGGAAAAGTAGATACAACGGAGACATATCAACTGCCCCAAGCTTAAACCTTTGTTTGTCCTGAAGCAATTCAGTTGATAGACTGAAAGTGAAAAAGTAAAACTTTTACGAACTCTTTTGCTCTTGTTTGCACAAATAAGCTTAAACAACACCAAGGTTTTCAACCAATATTATAACTAACCATGTCGGCAATAACACTAAAAATTATATTAACTCATATCAATGACGTAATCAGCTAGCGAGCAATAATAAGATATCTCAAACAACAACACGTTATCAAAACAACCATGATATAATATGACAATAGTGGTATCTGCTAGCCCTTTCTCAGACCGCAAAACACAAATGCAGAGCACCTCCAAAGTTCAAGCAACGACTAAACATTGTAATTCATGGTAGAAAAGATCCAGTCATGATGCACCCAACATTAGCTACACACAATGCATTAGCATGACAGCAGTGCTCTTAGGTTCTGGTGTTTATATTAGAAGGTGATGACACAACAATACAAGTAAATAGATAGTCCCCTCGCAGAGGGAAGCAGTGATTTGCAGAGGTGCCAGAGCTCATGTATTTAAAACAGAGGTAAATGATATTTTGAGAGATGCACCCTTCTTGTTTACTTCGTGACCACCAGTTATCCATATCTTCCATACTAAACACATTAGTAGCGGTTCCCAAGCGATAAAGTAAAAGTTATGACTCTGTAGGAGTTTTTGTTTGATTATTTGTAAGCCTTTTCTGCTTGCAGTTTGGGACTGAGAATCCCTATTACCGCCCCTTTTCTCGTGCAGTGGCGGGTGAATAAACACTCAACCTGAGAATAATCTGCTTAGCATGGAAGATACTGACTACCTCCTATCGTTCGTTGAATGATCCAGGCACACAAAAAGGATATTTATTTGAAGTTTTTAGAGACGACACATGCAAATTTACTTAGGACGGCAGGGTAATACCACATATAGGTAGGTATGGTGGACTCATATGGAATAGCTTGGGTTTCAGGTTTCGGATGTACAAGTAGAAATTCCACTTAGTACAGGCGAAGGCTAGCAATTAGGTTGAGAAGCGGCCAGCTAGAGAGCAACAACGATCATGAACATGCATTATGCATAAGTAACATTGGACACTAGCATGAGTAGGATATGAGCACCATGAACATAAATATCATAGAGGCTATGTTGGTTTTGATTCAACTACATGCATGAACTTGTGCCAAGTCAAGCCACTCGAACATTCAGAGGAGGATACCATATCATCATACTACATCACAATCATTTTAACTCAATGTTGACATCCAAGACAAAGCATTATCCACTCGTAGCTACTTATGCATGGCATGAGAAATTGTAATCTCTAATTGTCATTGCAAACATGTTTAATCATAATGAGCTAAATCATGGATACTAGGTTAAACATATTTACAAAAATAGAACAAGTCGAGTTCATACCCGTTTCTCTCTGCCACGACCAGTTCATCAAATGTCGTCATTATTTCCTTCCACTTGCACGACCGAACGATATGAAAATAATAATAGTGTAAGAGTGTCGTTGGCTAAGCTGGAATCTGCAAACATTTTATTCAACAGGAGAAGACAAGGTAAAATGGGATCTTTGTTAGATTAACAATAATGCATCTGAGAGCCACTGAACATTTTCATCGTGGTCTTCTCCTGAGTACGACTCGATAAAAAGCAAAGAAATTCAGAGAAACACACTGAAATATTTTTGGAGTTTTTTGGTTTTATCTGAAAGAACCAAATACGAGGAAAAAGAAAAAACGAGAAAAACTATTTACACAAGAAAGATCCCAACAAGTAAAAGAAGAACAGGGAAATCTTTTGGGGTTTTCTTTTTCGTGCTACAGCTAACTAGTCTAGAAAGAAAAATAAAAAAGAAGTAGAAAATATTTTTGGGTTTTCTCAAAGTTTTTCAAACACACAAGAAGAAAGCGAGAAAATAAATTAAGCATGGTTAATACAATAAAAAAGTGTGAACGCCAACAACTGGAATGAAATGTGTGAACATGAATGTGATGTCGGTGGGAATACGTACTCCCCAAGCTTAGGCTTTTGGCCTAACTTGGTAATCAGTCAGTAGCCTGCATAATAATTGGGGTAATAGCTCACGGAGGCTCTCGGTGTGGATGCCTTAGCCTGCCGTGCAACCACAACTGCCGCGTTATGAGCTCGAGTCTCGCTCTCTAGAACAAAATATTTTCCCTTACCGTGAACATCAAAGAGTGCAGGCGCAGGAAAATATGTGTGTACAACAGAGTCTTGATTAAACAACAATTTATATGTGAAATTAGTGGGTTCACCTCTAAGGATCTTAGGACATTTCATAGCATCAAAGTCTAAACACTGCATGGGTAAAATAGGGTCATATGGAAAAGGTGAAACACCCAGATCTCTTGCTAAGCACGTGTCATATATTTCACCATCAAAATAACCACTATTAGCGTTGTGTTGCAACCTGTGTGCAACAATCGCTCCAAGATTATAACTTTTATCACCAGTGTGAGCGGTGCGTATGAGGCTCAAGTTTGGAGCACAAAGTGTACTACAATCTTGTTTGCCTACAATACATTTTCCATTAAATAATGCAAAGTACCGAATTGCGGGAAAATGAATGCTCCTTATTCTACCTTGCGTCACTCCCCTAGTCTCAGCATAACAAAGACTAGTCAAGAATGTTTGGAACTCAGATCTTGGTGGTTCATCAAGCGAACCCCATAATGGGATTTTGCATTGGTGAGCAAATATTCTAAAGATATGGTAAATGGATTTTCATAAAGTTTAAATGACACCCTAGACTCATGGGGATGGAATTTAAATCCTTTGCCAGATGATTCAGTGAGAGTATGGTGTTGGTTGCACTTATCTGAAATGTAGGGACCGAGGTCAGCATTGTGAACATATTGATCATATTCCTCCTTAATGCCCACACTCACCATATAATCATTGCATGGCCATAAGCATGTATCGGTGGCGGCATCTCATATGGAACTCTCACTTGGTTCAATATAAGACCGACGAGCGGAGCTGTCACTACAAGATGCCCCCGAGGATCTCCTCCTCGAAGAACTCCTTCCAAAGAGGTTCATCATATTCGCGTACAATTTTCTGAAAATTTTTGGGTGACAAAAATTTGTCAACAAAACTTCACAAATTTAATAGCAACTACTCATAGGGATGCATAGAGGCCATAGCAAGCATTCAAACTACTTAAAACTCTAAGAATTCAACATGCGAATGTTGGGGAACGTAGCATGCAATTTCAAAAAAAAATCCTACGATCACGCAAGATCTATCTAGGAGATGCATAGCAACGAGAGGGGGAGAGTGTGTTCATGTACCGTCATAGATCGAAAGCGGAAGCGTTAGTTTAACGTGACTGATGTAGTCAAACGTCTTCTCGATTCAACCGATCAAGTACCAAACGTACAACACCTCCGAGTTCAGCACACGTTCACCTCGATGAAGCCCCTCGAACTCTTGATCCAGCAAAGTGTCGAGGGAGAGTTTCGTCAACACGACGGCATGGTGACGGTGATGGTGAAGTGATCCGCACAGAGCTTCGCCTAAGCACTATGATAATATGAGCGGAGGAGTAAATGGTGGAGGGGGGCACCGCACACGGCTAAGAACAATTGATGTGATTAGAGGCACCCCCGCCCTCGTATATAAAGGAGGGAGAGGGGAGGAGGCCGGCCTAGGGCGCGCCAAGTGGGAGGAGTCCCACTTGGACCCCTAGTCCAATTCGCCCCCCCCCCCTTTCCTTTTACCGGAAGGGGGAAGGAGAGGGAGGAGGAGAAGGAAAGGGGGGTCGCGCCCCCTCCCCTTGTCCAATTTGGAATCCCCATGGGGGGCGCCACACCTTGTGGGCTGCCTTTCCTCCCTCCTATGGCCCATATGACCCATATCTTTCCTCCGGGGGTTCCGGTAACCCTCCTGGTACTCCGATACGTACCCGATACTTTTCGAAACACTTCCCGTGTCTGAATACTATCGTCCAATATATCAATCTTTACCTCTCGACCATTTCGAGACTCCTCGTCATGTCCGTGATCTCATCTGGGATTCCTAACAATCTTCGGTCACCAAAACACATAACTCATAATACAAATCATCATCGAATGTCAAGCGTGCGGATCCTACGGCTTCGAGAACTATGTAGACATGACCGAGACACATCTCCGGTCAATAACCATCAGCGGAACTTGGATGATCATATTGGTTCCTACATATTCTACGAAGATCTTTATCGGTCAAACCGCAATGACAACATACGTCATTCCCTTTGTCATCGGTATGTTACTTGCCCGAGATTCAATCGTCGGTATCTTCATACCTAGTTGAATCTCGTTACCAGCAAGTCTATTTACTCGTTCCGTAGTGCATCATCTCGTAACTAACTAATTAGTCACATTGCTTGCAAGGCTTATTATGATGTGCATTACCGAGAGGGCCCAGAGATACCTCTCCGATACTCGGAGTGACAAATCCTAATCTCGATCTATGCCAACCCAACAAACACCTTCGAAGATACATGTAGAGCATCTTTATAATCACCTAGTTATGTTGTGACGTTTGATAGCACACAAGGTATTCCTCCGGTATCCGGGAATTGCATAATCTAACAGTCAAAGGAATATGTATAAGTCATGAAGAAAGTAATAGAAATAAAACTTAAGGGTCGTTATGCTAAGCTAACGGATGGGTCTTGTCCATCACATCATTCTCCTAATGATGTGACCCCGTTCATCAAATGACAACCCATGTCTATGGTTAGGAAACTTAACCATCTTCAATTAACGAGCTAGTCTATTAGAGGCTTACTAGGGACATGGTGTTTTGTCTATGTATCCACACATGTATCAAGTTTTCGGTTAATACAATTCTAGCATGAATAATAAACATTTATCATGATATAAGGAAATATAAAATAACAACTTTATTATTGCCTCTAGGGCATATTTCCTTCAGCAAGATCACCTACAGCAGCAGCAAGAGTAGCTAATTATTAGATATATAAACCACTAAAGCAAAAACTACAAACGGAGGAGTCACGTACCAAGCAACAATACCCTGTAACAATTTCGGAAATGGAGCTTTGAGCAAAGAGATCGAAATCTGCGGGTTTGAGAGCAAGAACACGAGAGAGAGAGAGAGAGAGAGAGAGAGAGAGAGAGAGAGAGAGAGAGAGAGAGAGAGAGAGACAGAGAGAGAGAGAGAGCAATGGTGATTTTTTCTAGAGATAAGTGGTGATGTGGGATGAAAAGATAAGGGAAGGGGCCACGTGGGGACCACAACCCACCAGGGCGCGCCTGGGGGTCCTCGCGCGCCCAGGTGGGTTGTGCCCACCTGGTGCACATCCCTCTGATGTTATTTGCACCAAAAATTCTTAATTATTCATAAAAAATAATATTAAAATTTCAGAGCATTCTGAGAACTTTTATTTTTTGGGTCATTTTTTATTGCACGAGAAATTCATAAAACAGACAAAACATGGCATTTTATTTTATTTAATTAATAAAAACAGAAAACAAAAGGTCGGGACAGAAGGTAGTGCTTACTAACTTCATCAACTTCATACCTCTAAAAAATGATCCATTAATAAGGTTGATCAAGTCTTATTAACAACCACTTTCGATTAGCATGAAACCGAAGAAGTTTCGTAAATCACTAAGTTACCTCAACGGTGGTATGAACATCCCCAACAATAAGCATTTCATATTTCTTTTTGAAAGTATGTAGAGGTAGTTGAAAACTTCCAATAGTGATTGTTGGAGATTTTTCAATAACATTAATACCATTCAATTGGAATTGTTTCTTCAGAAAATGCACCGTATGTTCATTCCCATTGATATGAAAAGTGACCTTGCTTTTGTTGCAATCAATAACAGCCCCTGCAGTATTCAAGAAGGGTTTACCGAGGATAATCGACATGTTGTCGTCCTCGGGCATCTCAATTATAACAAAGTCAGTCAAAATAGTAACATTAGCTACAACAACATGCACATCCTCACAGATACGGATAGGTATGACAGTTGATTTGTCAGCCATTTGCAAAGATATTTCAGTAGGTGTGAGTTTATTCAAATCAAGTCTTTTATATAAAGAGAAAGGTATAACACTAACACCAGCTCCCAAATCATACAAAGCAGTTTTTACATAATTTCTTTTGATGGAGAAATGTATAGTTGGTATTCCCGGATTTCCAAGTTTTTAAGTACTCCATCTTTAAAAGTATAATTAGCAAGCATGGTGGAGATTTCAGCTTCCGGTATTTTTCTCTTATTGGTGATGATGTCTTTCATGTACTTTGCATGAGGCATTTTTAGGATATCAGTCAAGCGAGTACGCAAAAAGACTGACCTCAGCATTTCAACAAAGCGTTCAAATTCTTCATCATATTTCTTTTTACTTGACTTAGGTGGAAAGGGCATAGGTTTTTGAACCCACGGTTCTCTTTCCTTGCTGTGTTTTCTAGCAACAAAGTCTCTTTTATCATATCTTTTATTCTTAAGGTTGTGGGTTATCAAGATCAACTGCAGGTTCTACCTCAACATCGTTGTCTAGTTCTTTATTATTATTTTGAGTGTCTTCATGAACCTCATCATTATCTTTTTCATTATCAGAAGGTGAGTGTTCATTACTAGATTGAGTTTCAGCATCAGAGATAGAAACTTCATTATCATTGTCAAGAGGTTTTTCTACTTCAGGTTCACTAGATGCATGCAAAGTACTATCATTTTTCTTCTTCTTTTTCTTTTTAGAAGGACTACGTGCATCAGTGTTAGCTCTTTGAGAGTCTTGTTCAATTCTTTTTGGTTGTCCCTCAGGATAAAGTGGTTCCCGAGTCATCCTACCTCCTCTAGTCATTACTGTGACAGCATGATCATTGATATTATTATTCATTTCATCAAGTAATTCTCTTTGAGATTTAGCAACTTGTTCTAACTGAGTTTGAACCATAGAAGCAAGCTTCCCCACACCTCTAACATCATTTCAGATTCTAAATAAAAAGTCACTCAAGCGAGCAATCATATCAGAATTGTATTTCAATTGTTCCATAACATTTGCATTGAAGTGATCTTGCTTTCTAATGTAATTTTCAAACTCATAAAGGCATTGGCTAGGGTGCTTATTGTGAGGATTGTCATTATCATTGAATTCCATTAGAGAATTTACCTCTACCACCTTAGGCAGTGGTGTGGTATCAAGCCCATGTATTTCTTTAATAGGAGGTAAAGTTTTAACATCCTCAGTTTTAATACCTTTATTCATAGATTTCTTTGCCTCTTGCATATCTTCAGGACTGGGATATAAAATACCCCTCTTCTTCAGAGTGGGTTTAGTAGGTACTTCAGGAAGAGTCCAATCACAATAATTTTTAACATGTTATTCAATAATTCTTTAGCTTGTCCAATAGTTCGTTCCCTGAAAACACAACCAGCACAACTATCTAGGAAATCCCTAGAAGCATCGGTTAGTCCATTATAGAAGATATCAAGTATTTCATTTTTCTTAAGAGGATGATCAGGCAAAGCATTAAGAAATTGGAGAAGCCTCCCCAAGCTTGTGGGAGACTCTCTTCTTTAATTTGCACAAAGTTAAATATTTCCTGTAAGGCGGCTTGTTTCTTATGAGCAGGGAAAATATTTTTCAGAGAAGTAATAAATCATATCCTGGGATTTTTTACGCACACAATGAGGAGAAAGAGTATTGTACCAAGCTTTAGCATCACCCTTCAATGAGAATGGAAATAATTTGAGAATATAGTAAGAGCGAATTTTCTCATCATGAGCAAAAAGGGTGGCTATGTCATTCAACTTAGTAAGATGTGCCACAATAGTTTTAGTTTCATAACCATGGAAAGGATCAGATTCAACCAAAGTAATTAATTTTGGGTCGACAGAGAATTCAAAATCTTTTTCATCAACAAAGATAGGTGAAGTAGCAAACTTAGGATCACATTTCATTCTAGCATTCAAAGATTTTTCTTTATACTTGCATAATAATTTTTCTAGATCATCTCTATCCTTACAAGCAAGAATATCTTTAGTTACCTCCTCACCCATAATATAACCTTCCGCTACCTTTGGCAACTCATATCTAGAAGGGCTAGTTATAGTAGGTGTTTCTAGATTTTCAGTTTCAAGCTCATCATCAGTTTCAACAATATCATGTTGTCTTACTCTAGCAATTTGTCCATCAAGAAATTTATCTAGTGGCACATTATCATCAAGCAAGGTACTAGCATCATCATAATCATCATTAATAGCGGAAGTAGCATCATCAATAACTTGCGACAAATCAGGATTAATAGCATGTGGTGTTGCAAGTTTACTTATAACAGAAGGTGAATCTAAAGCGGAACTGGATGCCAGTTCCTTACCTCCCCTCGTCTTAGAGGAAAAAACCGTAGTGACTCAACAAATATATCTATGCTCCCCGGCAACGGCACCAGAAAAAGGTCTTGATAACCCACAAGTATAGGGGATCACAACAGTTTTCCAGGGTAGAGTACTTACCCAAATTTATAGATTCGACACAAGGGGAACCAAAGAATATTTGTAAGTATTAGCAGCTGAGTTGTCAATTCAACCACACATGGAGATTAATTATCTGCAGCAAGGTGATCAGTAGCAAAGTAATATGATAGTTTTGATAATAGTAGCAGCAGCAATAGTACTGGTAACAGTGATAGCAGTAATTTGTAGCAAATGCAACAGTAACGATAGCAGTAGTAAGTTGGCAAGATCAATATAAGGAAATTTATAGGCATTGGATCGGTGATTTGTTGGATGATATTCATCATGTGACAGTCATAACCTAGGGCGATACTGAAAGATCGTGGATGTCGCCTAGAGGGGGGGGGGTGAAAAGGCGCTTTAAAATAATTTCAGTTTAGGCTTGAACAAATGCGGAATATACCTAGCGGTTAATTTGTCAAGAAGAAAACCTACAACAACTAGGCTCACCTATGTGCACCGACAACTTATGCTAAGAAATATAAACAACTAGGTGATAGCAAGATATATGACAAGAAACAATATGGCTATCACAAAGTAAAGTGCATAAGTAAAGGGCTCGGATTAGAGATAACCGAGGCACGCGGAGACGAGGATGTATCGCGAAGTTCACACCCTTGCGGACGCTAATCTCTTTTTGGAGCAATGTGGAGGCACAATGCTCCCCAAGAAGCCGCTAGGGACACCGTAATCTCCTCACACCCTCGCACAATGCAAGATGCCGTGATTCCACTAAGGGCCCCTTAAGGGCGGTCACCGAACCCGTACAAATGGCGACCCGTGGAGGCGGTCACTAAACCTGTACACTTTGGCAACCCTTGGGGGCAGTCACCGAAACCCGTCAAATTGCTCGGGGCGATCTCTACAACCTAATTGGAGACCCCGATGCTTTCCCGGAGCTTTACACCACAATGATTGAGCTCCGAACACCACAAAGGTTGGGGCTATCTCCCCAATGACACCACGAAGCTTCACCACAATGGAATATGGCTCCGAGGTGACCACTACCGTCTAGGGTGCCCAAGCACCCAAGAGGAACAAGCTCAAGGGTACCAAGCACCCAAGAGTAATAAGCTTCTCAACTTGTAACCTCCACGTATTACCGTGGAGAACTCAAACCGATGCACCAAATGCAATGGCAAGGGCACGCAGAGTGCCCTAGTTCTTCTCTCCCGAATCCCACCAAAGCAACTAATGCTAGGGAGGGAAATGAGAGGAAGAACGGAGAAGAGAACACGAAGAACTCCAAGAACTACATCCAAAGGGTTCCCCTCAGAAGGAGGAGAAAGTGATTGGTGGAAATGTGGATCTAGATCTCCTCTCTCTTTTCCCCCCAAAACTAGCAAGAATCCATGGAGGGATTGAGAGATAGCTATCTCGAAGAAGGTCAACGATGGGGGAAGAACACGAGCTCAAAGGATAAGGTTCATTGGGGAAGAAGACCCCCTTTTATAGGTGGGAAAAATCCAATCGTTATGCTCACAGCCTGCACCGAGCGGTACTACCACTAGGGCAGTAGTAGCCCTTTGAACACAACAGCGAGGAGGCAAAAAGTCCAGAAGAACCGTTGGAGAGGTAGTACCGCTTGACCTCACGGTACTACCGCTAGGGGTAGCGGTACTACCACTAAGGGTAGCAGTACTACTGCTTGCGAGCGGTACTACAAAATTACATCCGTGCCTACCACCGCTGGACTTATGACAAGTTTTTGGTCTGGAGCGGAAGTAGGCCACGGAAGTAAAAAAATTACATCCCCTCCAAGCGGTAGTACCGCTTCCATTCGCGGTAGTACCGCTGCAGCCCTTTTGAGGACACCAAAACTAACTTTTGCAAACAGACTCCGAATTCAACGAAACCAAGTTTGTTGGAAAGCTAACGACATGGCCTAACACAATCTTGATAGAAATAACAACAAGAAGCAAATGAGAAAAGACCCATGATAAAATGGTGAGAACCCTTCCTCGAAAGAGACCGATAAAATCTCCAACACCGAAAACGCAATAGAAGAAGCATGTGAACTCCGTTTTCGATGAACTCAAGCTTGTCAAGAAGATGACCATAAGCTCCAAACCTCACATTAAGAAAACCAAAAAAGAACCAAGAAATATGATGCAAGCATGAAATGCTTTGAGCTCTCTACGAACGATACGATCAAGCTACTCACTTGAGAGCCCCCCTTGATAGTACGGCAATCAATCCTATAACCCGGTCTCCAAACTACCACCATGATACCGGTAAAATAGAGAACCTATCAAGGGAAAACCTTTGTCTTGCACAAAGTCCACTTGAGCTAGATGTAGACGATCTTGACTTCCTCAAGTTCGACCACCTTTATTGATTTCGTTGGCTCGGTGAAGACTAGTAGATTGCTCCCCCATACTCCACTATGTGTGAGCCACTCTTCGGCATATCTTCACAAGTCCATTGTCACCACAATGAACATCAAACTTCAAGCACTTGATCTCTTAGTGATGCATCACTTGAACTTGCACACCACAACCTTGATTTGTTGTCATCCTCCATATGTTGTATGTGATCTTCCTCTTGACGCAAGCCCATGGAAGACAACCTAACCCCACATAGAACTCTCAGAAAGACCATGGGTTAGTACACAAAGCGTAATCAACAATGCTTACCATACCATGGGATCACTTGATCCCTCTCGGTACATCTTCTACGCTTAGTGTGTTGATCAACTTGAAACACTCTATGTACTTTGTCTTGATCAACCTTGAATCTTTCCAACTCTATTCATTTGGATGATGTCTTAAAGGTAAACATGAATGATCACACACTTTTCTTATTCAAGACATGCTTGCAATAAGCTCAACACTCACAAGACCAATCTTTGGATAATTCCTTAATAGCACATTGGTCATCACAAACTCTCCTTGAAACCAACAAATGGACTCCAAGAAAAGACTATGGACAAACCCTTCAAATATAACTCAAGGCAACCATTAGTCCATAGAGATTGTCATCAATTAACAAAACCAAACATGGGGGCACCGCATGTTCTTTCAGATACAACACTAGCTCCAATTCATAAATATAATGTAGGCATGTATTCCGTAAATAGTCATACGTGCTTATGGAAAGAACTTGCATGGCATCTTTTGTCCTCCCCTCCCATGGCAGCAGGGTCCTATTGGAACCTAAGGGATATTAAGGCCTCCTTTTAATAGAGAACCGGAACAAAGCATTACACACGGTGAATACATGAACTTCTCAAACTACGGTCATCACCGAGAGTGGTCCCGACTGTTGTCACTCCGGGGTTGCCGGATAATAACATGTATTATGTGACTATAACTTGCAAGATCGGATCTAGAACATGGATATAATGGCAATAACGTAAATGGTTCAGAATTGAAATCATGGCACCCGGGCCCAAAGTGACAAGCATTATGCATGGCAAAGTCATAGCAACATCAATCTCTGAACATAGTGGATACTAGGGATCAAGCCCTAACAAAACTAACTAGAATATATGATGAATCTCATCCAACTCCTCACCAACCAGCGAGCTTACGAAGGAATTACTCACTCCCGGTGTGGAGCATCATGGAATTGGCGATGGAGTGGGGTTGGTGATGACGAAGATCGAAGAACCCCCTCTCCGGATCCCCAAACAGACTCCAGACTGGCCTCCTGATGAAGAACAGGAGACGGCGGCGGCTCTGTCTCGTGGAAGATGATAATTCTTTCCCCCTCATTTTTTCTGGGGAAAATGATTTTATAGCGTCGGTTCTAGGGTCTGCGGGGCCACCAGGTGGGAACAACCCACCTGGGCGCGCTTGGAGGGGGACGCGCCCTGGTGGGTTGTGCCCACCCAGGTGCCCCCCTCCGGTGGTTCTTGGCTCCATAAATTCTCTTTCATTATAAAAAATCTTCGCAAAGGTTTGTTCCATTACGAGAACTTTTATTTCTGCACAAAAAACAACACCATGGTAGTTCTGCTGAAAACATCGTCAGTCGGGTTAGTTTCATTCAAATCATGCAAATTAGAGTCCAAAACAAGAGGAAAAGCGTTAGGAAAAGTATATACGACGGAGACGTATCAATGATGACGAAGATCGAAGATTCCCCTCTCCGGAGCCCCAAACGGACTCCAGATTTGGCCTCCCGATGAAGAGCAGGAGGTGGCTGCAACGCGATAATTCTTCCTCCCTGATTTTTTTCTCCAAACATAGGATTTTATAGAGTTGGAATCAGGGTTTGCGGGGCCACCAGGTGGGCACAACCCACCTGGGCACGCTAGGAGGGGGGCGCCCTGGTGGGTTGTGCTCACCCAGGGCTCCCCCTCCGATGGTTCTTGACTCCAGTATTTTTCTTTTATTGTATAAAAATTCTCCAAAAAGTTTTGTTCCATTCCGAGAACTTTTATTTTTGCACAAAAAACAACATCATGGTAGTTCTATTGAAAACATTGTAAGTCCGGGTTGGTTTCATTCAAATCATGCAAATTAGAGTCCAAAACAAGAGCAAAAGCGTTAGAAAAAGTAGTTACGATGAAGACGTATCATGCTTGCAATAGTGTAGAGCCCCCCTTGTACCTCGTCGCTAGTCACGCCGTTGCTGGTCGGAGGCATCCGGTGCTCGGCCTCGTCGTGCGCGGCCATGGCGAAGAGCGCATCCATGGCGATAAGGGGGCGGACGACACTGCACGAGCTTGCTGGGGTGTGGTCGATGGGTCACAATGGGCGCGAGGGGCGCGCGACAGTTCCTGCATGGGGGGACGCGAGGGGTTGACGACAGGGCCTGGACGAGGGGTACTCACGATCCACATGGATCGGATGCACGCGACACAATTGGACGAAGCTTCGGCCGACACAATGACTACAAACGTTTTCCATTTTCATATCATTCAAAAAAAACACTACACTATTAGTAGTAATTGTTTTTCTCGCGGGTGGAAAGGGTTGTATATTAATTAACCTGGATGGCGGCAATCTAGTTCACACAAGTTTACAACCCTCTCGGTGTGTGACCGTAACCATACGGCCGTCTTTATCTTACATCTATGTTGGGGAACGTAGTATTTCAAAAAAATTCCTACGATCACGCAATATCTATCTGCCAGATGCATAGCAACGAGAGGGGAGAGTGTGTCAACGTACCCTCGTAGACCGAAAGCGGAAGCGTCTAGTGACGCGGTAGATGTAGTCAAATTTCTTTGCGATCCAACCGATCAAGCACCGAACGTACGGCACCTCCGCGTCCAGCACACGTTCAGCTTGATGAAGTCCCACGAGCTCTTGATCCAGTTGAGCTTCACGGGAGAGTTTCGTCAGCACTATGGCGTGGTGATGGATATGATGAAGCTACCGGGGGAGGGCTTCGCCTAAGCACTGCAATGGTATGACCGAGGTGTGTTTCTGTGGAGGGGGGCACCGCACACGGCTAGAACAATGTTCCTTCTGTGTCTTTGGGTGCTCCCCAGCCCCCATATATAAAGGAGCAAGGGGGAAGGTGCGGCCAGGCTTAGGGTGCGCCAAGGGAGTAGGATTCCTACTCCTAGTAGGAATAGGAATCCCCTTTCCTATTCCTACTAGGAGTAGGGAAGGAAGGGGAAGAGAAGAAGGAAGAAGAGGGGCGCCTCCCCCTCTTTCCTAGTCCAACTAGGATCCCTAGGGGGAGGGTGCGGCCAGCCCTATGGGCTGCCTCTCTCTTTCCCTCAATGGCCCACTATGGCCCATACTCCCTCGGGGGGGGGGGGGTTCCGGTAACCCCCTCCGGCACTCCGGTTAAATCCAAAACTTTTTCGGAACACTTCCGGTGTCTGAATACAGTCGTCCAATATATCAATCTTTATGTCTCGGACATTCCGAGACTCCTCGTCATGTCCGTGATCTCATCCGGGACTCCGAACTATCTTCGGTACATCAAAACTCAAAAACTCATAATACTGATCGTCATCAAATGTTAAGTGTGCGGACCCTACGGGTTCGAGAACTATGTAGACATGACCGAGACTCATCTCTGGTCAATAACCAATAGCGGAACATGGATGCTCATATTGGCTCCTACATATTCTACGAAGATTCTTCTCGGTCAAACCGCATAACAACATATGTTGTTCCTTTTGTCATCGGTATGTTACTTGCCTGAGATTCGATCGTCGGTATCTCAATACCTAGTTTAATCTCGTTACCGGCAAGTCTCTTTACTCATTCCGTAATACATCATCCTGTCACTAACTCATTAGTCATTTGCTTGCAAGGCTTATTATGATGTGTATTACCGAGAGGGCCCAGAGATACCTCTCCGACACTCGGAGTGACAAATCCTATTCTTGATCTATGCCAACACCACGAACACCTTCGGAGACACCTGTAGAGCATCTTTATAGTCACCCAGTTACGTTGTGATGTTTGATAGCACACAAGGTGTTCCTCTGGCATACGGGAGTTGCATAATCTCATAGTCATAGGAACATGTATAAGTCATGAAGAAAGCAATAGCAGTAAAACTAAACATCATAGTGCTAAGCTAACAGATGGGTCTTGTCCATCACATCATTCTCCTAACGATGTGATCCCGTTGATCAAATGACAACTCATGTCTATGGCTAGGAAACATAACCATCTTTGATCAATGAGCTAGTCTAGTAGAGGCATACTAGGGACACTCTGTTTTGTCTATGTATTCACACATGTACTAAGTTTCTGTTTAATACAATTATAGCATGAATAATAAACATTTATCATGATATAAGGAAATAAATAATAACTTCATTATTGCCTCTAGGGCATATTTCCTTCAGTCTCCCACTTGCACTAGAGTCAATAATCTAGTTCACATCTCCATGTGATTTAATACCAATAGTTCACATCGTTATGTGAATAACACCCATAGTTCACATCGCCATGTGACCAACACCCAAAGGGTTTACTAGAGCCAATAATCTAGTTCACATCGCTATGTGATTAACACCCAAGAGTAATAAGGTGTGATCATGTTTTGCTTGTGAGAGAAGTTTAGTCAACGGGTCTAACACATTCAGATTTGTATGTGTTTCGCAAATTTCTATGTCTACAATGCTCTGCATGGAGCTACTCTAGCTAATTGCTCCCACTTCCAATATGCATCCATATCGAGACTCAGAGTCATCTAGATTGGTGTTAAAGCTTGCATCAACGTAACTCTTTATGATGAACTCTTTATAACCTCCATAACCGAGAAATATGTCCTTAGTCGTCCAGTAACTAAGGAAAATTTTGACCGCTGTCCAGTGATCTACTCCTAGATCAAAATTCTACTCCCTTGACAAACTCAGGACATGGCATACAATAGGTCTGGTATACAGCATGGCATACTTCATAGAACCTATGGCTGAGGCATAGGGAATGACTTTCATTCTCTCTCTATCTTCTGCAGTGGTCGGGCATTGAGTCTTACTCAACTTCATACCTTGTAACACATGTAAGAACCCTTTCTTTGGCTGGTCCATTGTGAAAGTCCAATTCAGGAATGCGGTTTTGACATCCATTTGCCAGATTTCATAATCACAAAATGCAGCAATTGCTAACATGATTTAGACAGACTTAAGCATCGCTACGGGTGAGAAAGTCTCATCGTAGTCAACTCCTTGAACTTGTCGAAAACCTTTCGCAACAAGTCGAGCTTTGTAAACAGTAACATTACCGTCAGCGTCGGTCTTCTTCTTGAAAATCCATTTATTTTCGATGGCTTGCTGATCATTGGGCAAGTCAACCAAAGTCCATACTTTGTTCTCATACATGGATCCCATCTCAGATTTCATGGATTCAAGCCATTTTGTGGAATCTGGGCTCATCATCGCTTCCTCATAGTTTGTAGGTTCATCATGGTCTAGAAACATGACTTCCAGAACTGGGTTGCCGTACCACTCTGGTGCGGAACGTACTCTGGTTGATCTACGAAGTTCAGCAGAAACTTGATCTGAAGTTTCATGATCATCATCATTAGCTTCCTCACTAATCGGTGTAGGAATCACGGGAACTAGTTTCTGTGATGTATTACTTTCGAATTCGAGAGAAGGTACAATTACCTCATCAAGTTCTACTTTCCTCCCACTCACTTCTTTCGAGAGAAACTCCTTCTCTAGAAAGGATCCATTCTTAGCAACGAATATCTTGCCTTCCGATCTGTGATAGAAGGTGTACCCAATAGTCTCTTTTGGGTATCCTATGAAGACACATTTCTCAGACTTGGGTTCGAGCTTATCAGGTTGAAGCTTTTTTACATAAGTATCGTAGCCCCAAACTTTAAGAAACGACAACTTTGGTTTCTTGCCAAACCACAGTTCATAAGGTGTCATCTCAACGGATTTAGATGGTGCCCTATTTAACGTGAATGCAGTTGTCTCTAAAGCATAACCCCAAAACAATAGTGGTAAATCGGTAAGAGACATCATAGACCGCACCATATCTAATAAAGTACGGTTACGATGTTTGGACACACCATTACACTGTGGTGTTCCGGGTGGCGTGAGTTGTGAAACTATTCCACATTGTTTCAAATGGAGACCAAACTCGTAACTCAAATATGCACCTCCATGATCAGATCATAGAAACTTTATTTTCTTGTTATGACGATTCTCTAATTCACTCTGAAATTCTTTGAACTTTTCAAATGTTTCATACTTGTGTTTCATCAAGTAGATATACCCATATCTGCTCAAATCATCAGTGAAGGTCAGAAAATAACGATACCCGCCGCGAGCGTCAACACTCATCGGTCAACATACATCTGTATGTATGATTTCCAACAAATCAGTTGCTCACTCCATTGTTCCGGAGAACGGAGTTTTAGTCATCTTGCCCATGAGGCATGGTTCGCAAGCACCAAGTGATTCATAATCAAGTGATTCCAAAAGTCCATCACTATGGAGTTTCTTCATGCGCTTTACACCAATATGACCTAAACGGTAGTGCCACAAATAAGTTGCACTATCATTATTAACCTTGCATCTTTTGGTTTCAATATTATGAATGTGTGTATCACTACAATCGAGATCCAACAAGAATAGACCACTCTTCAAGGGTGTATGACCGTAAAAGATGTTATTCATAAAAATAGAACAACCATTATTCTCATATTTAAATGAATAACCGTCTCGCAACAAACAAGATCCAGATATAATGTTCATACTCAACGATGGCACCAAATAAGAATTATTCAGGTCCAAAACGAATCCCGAAGGTAGATGTAGAGGTAGCGTGCCGACGGCGATCACATCGACTTTGGAACCATTTCCCACGCACATCATCACCTCGTCCTTAGCCAATCTTCATTTAATCCGTAGTCCCTGTTTCGAGTTACAAATATTAGCAACCGAACCAGTATCAAATACCCAGGTACTACTACGAGCATTAGTAAGGTACACATCATGTATATCACATATACCTTTGTTCACCTTGCCATCCTTCTTATCTACCAAATACTTGGGGCAGTTCCGCTTCCAGTGTCCAGTCCCTTTGCAGTAGAAGCACTCAGTTTCAGGCTTGGCTCCAGACTTGGGTTTCTTCGCGGGAGTAGCAACTGTCTTGCTATTCTTCTTGAAGTTTCCCTTCTTTCCCTTGCCCTTTTTCTTGAAACTAGTGATCTTGTTAACCATCAACACTTGATGCTCCTTTTTTATTTCTACCTCCGCAGCCTTGAGCATAGCAAAGAGCTCGGGAATTGTCTTTTGCATCCCTTGCATATTATAGTTCATCACGAAGCCTTTATAGCTTGGTGGCAGTGATTGAAGAACTCTATCAATAACACTATCCTTGTCAACTTTGCAACCAAGTTGAGTCATATGATTGTAGTACCCAGATATTCTGAGCAAGTATTCACTGATATAACTATTCTCCTCCATCTTGCAGCTATAGAACTTATTGGAAATCTCATATTTCTCAATCCGGGCATTTGCTTGAAATATTAACTTCAACTCCTGGAACATCTCATATGCTCCATGACGTTCAAAACGTCGTTGAAGTCCCGGTTCTAAGCCGTAAAGCATGACACACTAAACTATCGTGTAGTCATCAGACCGCGTCTGCCAGACGTTCAAAGCGTCTACATTAGCGGGAAGGGGCTTGTCACCTAGCGGTGCTTCAAGGACATAATTCTTCTGTGCAGCAATGAGGATAATCCTCAAGTTACGGACCCAGTCCGTGTAATGCTACCTTCATCTTTCAACTTAGCTTTCTCTAGGAATGCATTAAAATTCAAAGGAACGGTAGCACGGGCCATTGATCTACAACAACATAGATATGAAAAAAACTATGAGGACTAAGTTCATGATAAATTAAAGTTCAATTAATCATATTACTTAAAGAACTCCCACTTAGATAGACATCCCTCTGGTCATCTAAATGATCACGTGATCCAAATCAACTAAACCATGTCCGATCATCACGTGAGATGGAGTAGTTTTCAATGGTGAACATCTTATGTTGATCATATCTACTATATGATTCACGCTCGACCTTTCGGTCTCCGGTGTTTCGAGGCCATATCTGCATATGCTAGGCTCGTCAAGTTTAACCCGAGTATTCTGCGTGTGCAAAACTGGTTTACACCCGTTATATGTGAACGTAGAGCTATCACACCCGATCATCACGTGGTGTCTCGGCACGACGAACTTTCGCAACGGTGCATACTCAGGGAGAACACTTATACCTTGAAATTTTGTAAGGGACAATCTTATAATGCTACCGCCGTACTAAGCAAAATAAGAAGCATAATAAGATAAAAATCACATGCAATCAAAATATGTGACATGATATGGCCATCATCATCTTGTGCTTTTGATCTCCATCTCCAAAGCACCGTCATGATCACCTTCATCACCGGCGCGACACCTTGACTCTATCGTAGCATCGTTGTCGTCTCGCCAACTATTGCTTCCACGACTATCGCTACAGGTTAGTGATAAAGTAAAGCAATTACATGGCAACTGTATTTCATACAATAAAGCGACAACCATATGGCTCCTGCCAGTTGCCGATAACTTTACAAAACATAATCATCTCATACAATAACGTATAACTCATCATGTCTTGACCATATCACATCACAACATGCCCTGCAAAAACAAGTTAGACGTCCTCTACTTTGTTGTTGCAAGTTTTACGTGGCTGCTACGGGCTTAGCAAGAACCGTTCTTACCTACGCATATAAAAACTACAATGATTTTTCGTCAAGTATGTGTTGTTTTAACCTTCACAAGGACCGGGCGTAGTCACACTCGATTCAGCTAAAGTGAGAGAGACAGACACCCGCCAGTCACCTTTAAGCAACGAGTGCTCATAACGGTGAAACCAGTCTCGCGTAAGCGTACGCGTAATGTCGGTCCGGGTCGCTTCATCTCACAATACTGCCGAACCAATGTATGACATGCTGGTAAGCAGTATGACTAGTATCGTCCACAACTCACTTGTGTTCTATTCGTGCATATCATCTACGCATAGACCTGGCTCATGATGCCACTGTTGGGGAACGTAGTATTTCAAAAAGAATCCTACGATCACGCAAGATCTATCTACCAGATGCATAGCAACGAGAGGGGAGAGTGTGTCTACGTACCATCGTAGTCCGAAAGCGGAAGCATCTAGCGACGCGGTTGATGTAGTCGAACTTCTTTGCGATCCAACCGATCAAGCACTGAACGTACGACACCTCCGCGTTCATCACACGTTCAGCTTGATGATGTCCCACGAGCTCTTGATCCAGTTGAGCTTCACGGGAGAGTTTTGTCAGCACTACGGCATGGTGACGGGTATGATGAAGCTACCGGTGCAGGGCTTCGCCTAAGCACTGCAACGGTATGACCGAGGTGTGTTTCTGTGGAGGGGGCACCGCACACGGCTAGAACAATGTTTCTTCTGTGTCTTTGGGTGCCCCCTGCGCTCGTATATAAAGGATCAAGGGGGGAGGTGCGGCCAGGCTTAGGGAGCGCCAAGGGAGTAGGATTCGTACTCCTAGTAGGAATAGGAATCCCCTTTCCTAGTCCTACTAGGAGTAGGAAAGGAAGGGGAAGAGAAGAAGGAAGAAGAGGGGCGCCTCCCCCCTTTCCTAGTCCAACTAGGATCCCTAGGGGGAGGGTGCGGCCAGCCCTATGGGCTGCCTCTCTCTTTCCCTCAATGGCCCACTATGGCCCATACTCCCTCGGGGGGGGGGGAGAGGGTTCTGGTAACCCCCTCCGGCACTCTGGTAAAATCCGAAACTTTTTCGGAACACTTTCGGTGTCCGAATACAGTCGTCCAATATATCAATCTTTATGTCTTGGACATTCCGAGACTCCTCGTCATGTCCGTGATCTCATCCGGGACTCTGAACTACCTTCGGTACATCAAAACTCATAAACTCGTAATACCGATCGTCATCAAACGTTAAGCGTGCGGACCCTACGGGTTCGAGAACTATGTAGACATGACCGAGACTCATCTCCGGTCAATAACCAATAACGGAACCTGGATGCTCATATTGGCTCCTACATTTTCTACGAAGATCCTTATCGGTCAAACCGCATAACAACATACGTTGTTCCTTTTGTCATCGGTACGTTACTTGCCAGAGATTCGATCGTCGGTATCTCAATACCTAGTTCAATCTCGTTACCGGCAAGTCTCTTTACTCGTTCCGTAATACATCATCCCGTGACTAACTCATTAGTCATTTGCTTGCAAGGCTTATTATGATGTGTATTACCGAGAGGGCCCAGAGGTACCTCTCCGACACTCGGAGTGACAGATCCTATTCTTGATATATGCCAACACCACGAACACCTTCGGAGACACCTGTAGAGCATCTTTATAATCACCCAGTTACGTTGTGACGTTTGATAGCACACAAGATGTTCCTTCGGCATACGGGAGTTGCATAAGCTCATAGTCATAGGAACATGTATAAGTCATGAAGAAAGCAATAGCAGTAAAACTAAAAGATCATAGTGCTAAGATAACGGATGGGTCCTATCCATCACATCATTCTCCTAATGATGTGATCCCGTTGATCAAATGACAACTCATGTCTATGGCTAGGTAACATAACCATCTTTGATCAATGAGCTAGTCTAGTAGAGGCATACTAGGGACACTCTGTTTTGTCTATGTATTCACACATGTACTAAGTTTTCGTTTAATACAATTCTAGCATGAATAATAAACATTTATCATGATATAAGGAAATAAATAATAAATTTATTATTGCCTCTAGGGCATATTTCCTTCAGTCTACCATCTGAGCCAAATGATGGCTAACATGATTACACCATCTTTTAATAGGTTTTACCACTATGTCTCTAGCTCATCTCATCATGGCGGAGATATCTCCTGGACGATGGTGGCATGTCGTGGTCTATTTCCCGATGGGTTTGAAATCATTGCAATAGCTTCGGTACTGTCGGTCTCTAGGATAAACGAAAGTGTGCTCCACTCCAAAGCTAGCGCAATTCCCTCTCTACAAGCTTCAAGTTCCACAACAAGAGCATTATCACATGTGAATAAATGACGGCAGGAGGTGAAAATGATGTCGCCTAAGTTGTCCCGGAGCACACACCATGCAGGAGCCACCGTTTCCTGCCTGAGTAGTAATAGGTCCGGATTAAAATGCACACACCACGTGGAACAACAAACTAGCCAACCTGTCAAGAACGTTCTCTCTCCTAGGGTTAGATGGCACTCCAGCGACGGGTGGCCCCGAGGTCGAGAACCACCATTGAGGGTGCGATCAAGATTAACCCCTCTCCCCTTCCCCTGCATGGTCCTAGTATGTTTGTCATGCTGCTTCTTTGGTTGAGTTCCACTCCTCCATAATTAGGGACAACTAGTCAATGGAGGATGTGAGGGACGGTGGGTTGGACAAGGTACTGATGACCATCACTGGATCAACTATGTCGGGCAATGGATCCCGATGGGGAACCATCTGCAACGGCAGTCGGCATACCAATGCAAGCACTGGTTGGGGCTGCAACGGCTGGCATGGCTGGAGTGACTGATGCGGAGGAGAACGTGGTGATCCATGATGATGTTGGATCTGGTGGATCAAGACCGGACTCTCATGGGCAAGGTTCTGGCGCCTAACACATTGCACATACAAAACTAACTGGTCGGCAATGAGGCCGGCGTGGGGAAACCCTAGGTCTAGTGTTCAACTTGGCCAAGAATAACCTATTGATTGTTGTATTTGGAATGGAAGCGGATCAAAATTGCGTGACGGAGTGGTCTCCATGGATGGCGGGCAAGCATGCAATGCTACTCAAGAAACTAGATGATACTCTGCACGTTGCTGTGATAATTTGTTAAAAGAAGTGCATAATAAGGTGCTACATAAACAACTAAAAGTATGTGGCTGGCAGTGGTTGGTTTACATATGATTATTTAATATAAGGTAAAATTTTAATATCTTTAGCTTTAATACTCGTTTCTTTCATTTTTTTTGGTTTCTTGCATATCTTCTCGACCGAGGAATAGAATACCTCTTTTCTCAAAGTTGGTTTATGTCGAGGTTCAGGAATAGTCCAAGATAAAAATCCTTATATAACACTATTTTAAATGTTGTTTCCCTATTTGATACTGAAAAAAATTCTTCCCCATCTAGCACCGTGTCTAAATTTTATGCCCTTTTATAACACTTCTTTTCATTTGAGCCTTAACAGTGTTAAATTACACCTAATAAGATCTATTTGCCCCTTATGGGCACGTGACCAAAATATTACATGGTTGTTTAGCTTCGGTATGTGGCTCTGTCTTGGAGTTCGGAATTTTTTACCAAGGAGAAGTTACTTACTGAAGATTTTTCTTGAATGCAGAATATATACGGTGAAGAAACATGCACGAGTGCATACATGCGCTAGCTCATCTTTGATTAGTTTAGCACATGCAAGCATATTAGCACTGGCGGAGCTAAGAGCAAGTCTAGTAGAGCCCTCAAACCCCCAAACCCTTTAAAATAACCGCTTTTTTACAGGTTTCGTCCGAAAAAACCACATAGACTAGAACCCTTAAACCCTTAAACCTGTAAAAAAAATTAGAGGTCCAACCCTCAAACTCGATTTGAGCCTGTAGAAGTGAGGGTTGGGAACCCGCACTCCACTTCCGAGCCAGCGCGCGAATCATGCTCCCGCTCAACCGCCCGCGCCATGGACTTCCCCGCCGCCGCCACGCCTCCGTCGGCCGCCGCGCCGGCCGCCGCCCCTGCCCCGGCCGCCCCCGCGCACGCCCCGGCCGCCCTCGCCCCGGCCGCCGCGCCTCCGCCGGCCGCTGCGCCCGCCCCGGCCGCCCCCGTCCCTGCCACGGCCACCCTCGGGGCGAAGCGGCGGCGGGCCGGACTGCCACCGCCTCCGTCCGCGCCCGCCCCGGCCGCCCCCGCCCCCGCTCCCGCCCCGGCCACCGCCCCGGACGCCGCTCCGGCCCTCAAGAAGAGCCGGCCGAAGGAGGCCTCCCGTGGGCCGCGAGGGGCTGCCTCCAAGGCCGCCGGCGAGTCCTCCGCCGTGGCCAAGCCGCGGAAGAAGACCGTGACGCGGAAGAAGCCCGCTGCCACGCCCGCGGAACCTCCTCCCGTCGCGCACGAGGTGTTCGAGGAAATGGCAACCCCATCCTCGTTCATGAACCTCCTCCAAGACGCGGAGGTGGACCTCGGGGCTCCGCCTCTAGAACCCTTTAGGGTTGGTGATGACTTGGAGGAAGATGAGGAGGATGAAGGGGATGACGAGGAGGAGGTGGCCGAGATAGGGGAGGAGGCATTCACCGCCGCTTCCCGCCCACACGTGCGGTCGACAAACTACACCGAGGCGGAAGATATCCTCTTGGTTCGTGCTTGGGCAGCTGTGGGGATGGATGCAACCACCGGCACCGACCAAACCGGTAAACGTTATTGGCAAAGGATCGAGGACACCTATTGTAGGATCAAGCCGAAGAATAGTGGGTTCATCTCTCGCACTTACCGGTCGCTTCAAGGCCGGTGGGAGTTGATGAAGCCCGCTTGTGCTCGATGGAGTGCGGCCATGGACCAAGTGAGGGAAGCACCACCTAGTGGAACCGTGGAGAGTGACTATGTGAGTACATATCTTCACTATTTTGATTATGTGATTATGTGTGGCTATTGTTCTTATGTGATTATGTGTGGTTGATAGGAGACAATTGCCGGCATGAGGTACAAAGAGATGACCGCTTCCAAGGGCAAGCCATTCCCATTTAAACATGCTTGGGCAATTCTTCAAACCTTTGACAAGTGGAAGTTGAGGGATCAAGAGACCGCACCCAAGAGGTCGGGAATGCTTAGGATGGATGATAGTGAAGATGAGGAGGGGGAGAGGAACTTGGGCAAGCCCGAGGGAACCAAGAAGGGCAAGGTAAGGGTGAAGATGGAAGAAGAGGCGTCAAGCCTAAGGGAGAAGATGAAGCAAATGATGAAGGCAAGAGATGAATTGACAAAGAAGACATTGATCAAGGTGAAAGAGGCAAAGGTATGGAAAGAACTCATGGTGGAAGAGAAGGAGCACATGATGATGTCCAAGAAGGACATGGATCAAGAACAATTGCAATGGTGGAAGGACTACAAGGAGGACATCGCGGAGAGGAAGAGGATATTCCGTGGTGCGTCCTCTACTCTTCGAGGTGACACTCCGATGAGTTGTGATGGCGATGGAGGTGTGGAAGACTCCACCACCGATGGAGGTGCTTGATGGACGTGGAAGTGGTCTAGGAAATGGCGCCAAGTGTATTTTTTTGGTGATGGTGCCGAGTAGATGGGGAAGATGATAATTGTGTGATGTAAAAACTATTAAACCATGCATCAATGATCTTTATTTCCGTGTTTGTTTGGAGGTTTATTATGTTTTTCTAGTGAAAATTATGCAATGCTAAATGACAGTTTTAAGGGTTGGGGTTGGGGCAAAGAGTAGAACCCTCAAACCCAACCCTTATAACGGAATATTCCGTTATAAGGGTTGGGTTTGAGGGTTCTACTCTTTGCCCTTGTTTTTCAACCCTTAAAAGTATCAAAATTGGGCAATTCTCAACCCTCAAAACTGATTTTACATTTAAGAATTTGAGGGTTCTACTAAATATGCTCTAAGCGGAGGCAAAAGGTGCCGGAGCCCGCGTAGCCAAAAACCAGAGAATGAGTGACATGGAGGAGACGTAGGAGTTGGCGTTGCGGTCCAGCAGCCAGGTAGCCGGTCGCAGTGCTGATGCAGCCGGTAGCTAGCACGGCAAGCTGGCGATGGGCGACCCAGGCAATGAGCACAACCGGCCGCAGAGGCGCTTTGCACAAGTACTTTCTTTTACCAAACATAATTGCACTTCACGGCACCATCTTATATTAACCAGTACTCTTTCCGTCCCATAATGTAAGACGCTTTTTGACACTACATTAGTGTCAAAAAATGTCTTACATTATGGAACGGAGGGAGTAGTATTTTTCTATAGACTATATAAAGCTAAAATTTATATTCACCCGCCACCCGGACTGCATGCACAGCGACCAATTTGGTAGCATGAATTATCAAATCAATTGTTGGTTGCAAGTTTATACATTGTACTTTAGTTACTACAGAACTAGCAGGCTGGTTAGCGAATAATTCATTTGGTCTAAAAAAAATATGGTACAGAGTTGAGATATGGCTCAGGAACCTAGCAAAATGAATAGGCCGGGTACACACATACACGTAATTTTTTGGCCACACACAACATGAGAGGTAAATAGGTCTTTTTAGGTATCATTTAACTTAAAACGAACAAAAATGTCATAAATGACATAAAATTTAGACTCGGTGTTAAATAAGGAAGGGGAAATTTTTCAGTGTTAGGCAATAAATTTTAAGACAATGCTAAATAAGGAATTCTCTCATAGTCCAATAAGTATGTTTTTTCATCATACTGGTCAATAGTGGGCTGAGACGATGTAGCAAACAGAGGCAACATAAGGATCTGAAGAAGGAGAAAAATCAACGAAAGAAGTAGTAGCAGAAGAAAACAAAGTAGAAGAAAAAGCAATAACAAAAGAAGATGATGATGATGACGATGGACTTCCCCTAGTTCGACATGCATGAATTTCTCCCCATTGAACTATATGATTGTTAATTCGTATTGTAATTTGCTAGCAGTTAGGATGAAGTATCATTTGTTTACTAGATAAGACTTGAACGATGTTTGGTACTGCTGGTGTGGTGTACTGTATCACTAGTGAGAAGAGATGACCACAACATAGGTCACCCATAACCAAACATCATGTTTTGCATGTTGACAAGCATAATCCATAAATGCCGCCAACCAACCGCCAAACATTAAATTGCTCGACGAGGCAATGCAAACTACCAAACTATGTGCAGAAATAGTTTTTAGCATATACTTCCTCCGTCCCCAAATAAGTGTCTCAACTTTGTATTAAACTTAGTCTAGTTGTAATGAGGAGTACTCCCTCCGTCCGGTGAAAAGTGTACGTTTAGATTCAAAATGTGTCCACAAAAGACTGTACTTCTAACTTCCCAATGCACATTAAAGTACTTCTCTATCATCACACGGTAATCAAGACCAATAACAATCTACACATGGTCTTCTTAATTTTTACATGCACTTAGCTCATTGGGGGTTGGGTAATTAAATAGAAGAGAGATGATGGCTTGCACCTTTCCAATGCATTTTTTTACTTCACTCCATAATTTGTCCTAAAATCTCTAGATGCACACTCTTCACCGGACGATGGGAGTATCATATACTAGTATCATGCATATGATACTAGTGCATGAGAGTACTACCTCCCTAATGCATAATATCATATATTAGTATCAAGTAGTATTCTATTTATTGCCATGCATGACACATACTACTATAGCATTTATTATGATACGGTATCATGATATGATATCCAACCATCTCTTTCTTCATTTAATAATATGACACCTCATCAAAATTGTCTAGTTGGCATGCATGATACTAGCTATGATACTACCATTGCGACCAGCCTTAGAGGGTGCTTGGATACGTTTTAGTCTCATGACTAAAAGTAGTGGGACTAAAACTTGCTAGCTTCACCCATGCTTGGATCCAAATACTAAAAAGACTAAAATCAAGTTAATGAGCATTTATTATCCTCCAAACCCTTCAATTCAGAACTCGCATGTGTTAAAGGAGGGGAGTTAAATAAGAAGAGAGAGGACTAATCCACATTTTAGTAGGGGTACCCCTGACTAAAAAATTTTAGTCTCAAGACTACCTTTAACCCCTCTTTAGGCCCTGCTTGGACCCAAGGGACTAAAACTAGTCTGACTAAAAATAGTCTCTTTAAGAGGCTAAAGTTCCAAGCACCCCTGACTAAAGAGGGGCTAAAACTAGTCTTGAGACTAAAATTTTTTAGTCAGGGCTACCCCTACTAAAATGTGATTTAGTCCTCTCTCTCCTCATTTAACTCCTCTCCTCTAACAAATGCAAGTTCTGGATTGGAGGATTTGGAGGATAATAAATGCTCATTAACTTGATTTTATTCTTTTTAGTATTTGGATCTAAGCATGGGTGAGGCTAGCAAGTTTTAGTCCCACTATTTTTAGTCATGGGACTAAAACGTATCCAAACACCCTCTTAGTCAGGGGTGCTTGAAACTTTAGCCTCTTAAAAAGACTATTTTTAGTCAGACTAAAATAAGTCCCTTGGATCCAAGCAGGGCCTTAGTACAAGGTTGTACAAAGGTTAAGACATTTATTTTAAAAGGATGGAGTATTTACTCAACTAGGCATAATTCAACCACGTATGCAAATACCTCAAAATCCATGCAGTATACGAAACGTCTCCTAAACTTTGGTGCAAAAACTGAAAAACGTTTTTTAGCACAAATGTTCATATAGGCGCCCCCACCCCACCCCACCCAAAATTGAAGTGATGTACTCCATACATTTTAGATCAATTATTACCTAACTTCATCACAATAAAATTATACTAACCCACTTGATCGATCTTGATTAAAAAATGGTTGTCCGGAAGTCGAAGTCTCGAATCAAACACATCATGCTTGAACTAATTTCTTCTCGTTCACAAGTTTGATGATTTGTAGCATCTTTGTTTTTTTACGAGGTGATTTGTAACATCTAGTCTGGATAAAAAATAAGGAAAGGATGAGCCAATATCGTTTCCGCAAAAGAAAAAAGATGAGCCAAGATCGAATTAAAAACTGTTCTTCCACTGACAAAATGAGATTATAAAACGATGATACAGGGCATGTATTGTCAGCACATTGTGGTGGGAAAATCCCAACCAAAAACCAACGCAAATTGCGCAAAAAGAAAGAAAGAAAAAAGGACACGCGGCTGGGCAGCGCGTCATCCAGAGAGGCCACGTCACCCCATCGGACGTGCCATCTAACCTAGGGGGGCCCGCCTGCCGCCCCCCGATTAGGTGAACTCCCGGCGGGCCCCACGCGGCCGCGACGTATCACCTGGCCCACCCCCAATTCAAAAAACCGCCACTGCCCCCCACACGTGTCGGCCATCGCGCGTCGCCCCGCCGCCCTCGTTCCGTCGCTTCCGCCCCTGCCCCGAGCCGAGGCCTCGCTTCGCTTTCCGGTGACGGCGCGCGCAGCTCTCTATATTCTTCTCCGCCTCTTGGTCAGCTGTTGGGTCAGCAGCAGCAGCAGCAGCAGCAGCAGCAAGAGGAGGAGGTTTGCTCCGAGTTGGTGCTTCTCTCGCGGTCGGATTCGTTCGAGTTGGAGCCGCCCGTTGAAATCCAGGGAGGTCTTGAGGCCGGCGGGCTGGCGGTGGCGATGGAGGAGAGGTACGAGGCGCTGAAGGAGCTGGGGACGGGAAACTTCGGGGTGGCGAGGCTGGTCAGGGACAAGCGCACCAAGGAGCTCGTCGCCGTCAAGTACATCGAGAGGGGCAAGAAGGTATATACGTCCTTGTTCTCCGTTCCTTTCCTGTGTTCTTGAGCCTTCTGGGTTTTAGTCGTCGATGACTGTTGGATTTGGGGGTTTTTCTTGACGACTTAATCCTCGATAGATGGTAGCCGTAGTGATTATGGCTTCAGGTTTGCGTTGCTGGATGTGTGATTTTTGGGGTCTGCTTGTGTGTGTGCAGATTGATGAAAATGTGCAGAGGGAGATCATCAATCACCGGTCGCTTCGGCACCCTAACATCATACGATTCAAGGAGGTAATTACCCGTTCTTCTTGACTCGTTATCCGTTCGATAAGTTTGTTGATTCTCAGTTACATTAGATTGGTTATAAATTTGAAGGTTCTGAAGTATGAACTCTGAACTACTCTGTGTGTCCTCTCCAGAGAGCAGAAATGACACCCTGATATTTTGGAAATAAATGACGATTATCTTTTTGATCGTTTGCGTCATGACTGCTCTGCCGGTTATTAAGAATGGTTTTTTGGTCCAAAGTTACTACTAGTATTGTTGGGCTGGGCGGCACTGAACCCCAACATTTTAGTGTCACCATGGTTGGTGATAATGAGTTCAGAATCATCGAAGTCTGTCCTAGGATGTCTCTGTCTTGATATTCAACTTAGCAAATTCTCAACTGTAGATAAAATTAAATTGCTTGCTATAATATGGTCTTTCTGTATCAATTGAGGACAGGTTTGTGTAACCCCGACGCACCTTGCCATTGTCATGGAATATGCTGCTGGCGGAGAACTCTTTGAAAGAATATGCACCGCGGGGCGATTCAGTGAAGATGAGGTTTGCCCTTGAACCTACTTACCTTACTATATCACCAGTCTATCTTTGTTCTGAACCATGTCTGCTAACAGTAGAAGTAATCGTGTAACTTGTTTGATATGCGTGTCAATAGGCAAGGTACTTCTTCCAGCAACTACTTTCAGGGGTCAGCTACTGCCATTCCATGGTACGCTTTGCCTTTTGAAATTTGTCAAAGAAAATACAAATGCGAAACACAAGTGCCCATGAACTGTTGCTGAAATGCAGGAAATCTGTCACCGTGATCTTAAACTGGAAAACACTCTCCTGGATGGGAGTCCAACACCTCGAGTGAAAATTTGCGACTTTGGTTACTCAAAGGTGCTAACAGTTACTGTTATGTTTCCCCGTTTCGCTAGAATTGACCTTTCTCTGTCCTTACTGACTAAGTTGGCTATTGTGATTTCCAGTCTGCGTTGCTGCATTCCAAACCGAAATCAACAGTTGGTACTCCAGCATACATAGCACCGGAAGTTCTTTCGAGAAAAGAATATGACGGCAAGGTAAGTTCTGCCTGTGACAATCTGCGGTTATTTGTTTGCATCAGCATCTTTTTTCCAGCAGAGAACAAAGTAAAGAATGTGTAGTAATATCAACTAGTACTTAGAAAAGCAACTAAAAGTTGTGATTAGATTTAGAACTGAGCTAAAGGAGATTAGGAATTTAACCCTCTTGATTCAGATATAGCGCCATAGACTCCTTTAGCGGAATATCATCATATATTTTGCCGTTGAAAGAGAGCAGAATTAGTTGAAGGATACCCAGCCATGAAAGGATAATCAGCAAGGACACTAACTATTTAATGTTTGATTTGGCTATTCATGTTGCATCTAGGATCGGTATCAGTTTTTCCCCTTACGTCGTAGAACTCTAGTAATGGACAGTGCGGCATTTGCTTACCAATGATCTGCTGCCACTGAAAATGGTCACACAGCACAGACAAACATCGCTAATTAATTTTGTATATCTTCAGTAGTGTATAGTGATGTTATCACGACTCTGAGGGCCTCTTTGATTCACAGGATTGCAAAAACACAGGAATAGGAATAACATAGGATTGGAATGGCATGTCCATTGGATCCCTATAGGATTTGAGTTTGTTTGATTGTGTCACGGGAAAAACAAAGGATTTCTTCTAAGAGGTTGGAGTGGATGCTAGAAATCCTGTGAAATGTAGTACAAATGAATCCTTGGGAAAAAATCCTATAGGATTCAATCCTACGAATCAAACGACCAACGTAGGAAAAATTCCTAAGGATTCTAATCCTTCAAAAATCCTATGAAAATCCTTTGAATCAAAAAGACCCTGAGATGTCACGTGAGTGGCTTCCAACTCTGCATCTTATGACGAAATGGTTCCCCATGTCCAGGTAGCGGACGTTTGGTCCTGCGGTGTGACATTGTACGTGATGCTCATCGGGTCTTACCCATTTGAGGACCCCGAGGATCCGAGGAACTTCCGGAAAACTATCAGCGTAACTGATCGATCCCTCTTTCTTATCATCCTTCCCTTGTTCAGCACCTTGCTTGTGTTTAGCGTGCCTGAAACTCCGATCTCAATGCGATTGCACGTCTTGTGACACTTGACAGAGAATCCTTGGCGTGCAATACTCCATTCCGGACTACGTCAGGGTGTCCTCCGACTGCAGACGCCTCCTGTCCCAAATATTCACTGCCGATCCTTCAAAGGTACCACTACTGCTTATCCTCTATTTTTTCTGTTTATCAGTAGTAACTTCCAAGGAAACTTCAGATTGCTTCAAAAGGCAGAAAACTTTGAACCATACCTTGAATTGTGCCTAACCAAAAGTGATTTGAATCGTGTCTGAAACTCTGAAGAGGATCACGATCGCTGAGATCAAGAAGCTGCCGTGGTACCTGAAGAGCCTGCCCAAGGAGATCGCGGAGAGGGACAGGGCCAACTTCAAGGAGGCCGAGACGGAGGCGGAGACCGCGGCGGCAGCGGAGCAGCCCGTGGAGGAGATCATGCGGATCATCCAGGAGGCCAAGGCCCCCGGCGACATGTCCAAGTCGTCAGCCGACGCGGCGCTGCTCGCCGAGCTGGCCGAGCTGCAGAGCGACGAGGAGGAGGAGCCGGGAGCCGAGGGGGAGACCTACTGACTCGACTCTGCATCGCAGTTCATGCAGGTGCAGCTCCGTAGCTGTTCTGTACATACGGTCTGGAGTACGACGGTTTGCTGAAACAACAATAAGGCCACGAAGCGTATGATACAGATTATGACATCTGTTGTACCATCGCTGTGTACATTATTATTATTGAACAACATTTCACGGATTTAACTTCTCAAGAATAAAAGATGGCGGGGAAATACAGTTCCTCCAGTCTTGTTTGAATTAAGCCTGTTCGAACGAGGAACCATTTTGCAGTGGTGAATCTGGACTCTCACTCTCGACTCTTGGGGGTGCCACAGTTCAAATTTGGAAAACCGTATGAATAGTATAATTTGCAGTGGCGAATCTAGAATCTAGAATCTCACTATGAATATATAATTTGGTCTAAAGCATTGTTATAAGTGTTTCCCTTGTTCTTAGAGTTGTATAATTTGCTCGAAGCAAATAGTCTTAAAATTGCATCGACTTGTTAGGTTTTTTTTTTTTTTGCCGGTGGACTTGTTAGGTATTCAATGTTAAGAGCATAATAGGGGTTTTTTTTTTTTGCGGGTGGACTTGTTAGGTATTCAATGTTAAGAGCATAATAAAAACTACTCCCTTCGTTCTGTAATATAAGAGCATTTTTGACACTAGCTTAATACTTATTCATTTGATCACTTCCAAGACGCACCTTTTAGACTGATAGTATATGATAAAATTACTTTTTTGCATTTTAGAGGGGGGTGCCATGGCATCCATGGAACCCTAGTGGATCCGCCTCTGATCATGCAAATGATGTTAGGGTATGATACTAACTTCATAGTGCACATGATCATAAGTTAGTACCTTAGATGAACTATACACCAATTGAAAAAGGTAAAATTAATTATAGCTGCTTTATAATTTAGGAATATAGTTAGTTTTTAGTCAATATTAGTAGCCTTCCATTCAAAATATGTCATCTTGTGTCCCTTTTTCAATGTTGGCTTCTAGGCATATGGTTAGACTTTCTTAAGAAGGCCATCATCGCTAGCTTTTTTTAACTGAAAATAATATTTATATGACGATAGAATTATAAAAACAGCGATTTCATCGATCCGAATACAAGAACTATTACAATTAAAAGGAATTACACCTATCTCATGTGAGTGACATTCATATCTCCAGCTCAACCTTTTTGAGGATCTCCGCCATCTCCATACACTCATCGTCGGTTGTAGCAGCTGCATCACTCGTTGTGATCCACTTGATTTAACCAACTGAATTAAGGCCATGCTTCGTTGTCATCGCCACACTGGAAGCATACGTGATATAAGCAAGGTTATTACTGTTGACTTATTGAAGTGTGGTGGGTTTGCGAAAAATTTAGATAACTCTATTCCTCTCTAGTCTGTACAATACAAATTTGCACACATGTACATTATGTATTTAGGTATATGTGTATTTATTTTCAGAATTTTTTGAAACTCAAATTTTTGAATTTTGAAGTTTTCAAATAAAAGCCTCCATGGAGCTTGGCCTTCGTTTGGCATTTTCGGGTTTACATGTGCTATGTGGGTCAGACTTACTCACACATATACAGCCCAACAGTCCAACACCCCCTCCCCCCCTCAAAAGAATAAATTGCTCAAAACCATCACATTTGTGGATAGGATACTGCAAAACTACCGCTTTTGTCAAAAATCACAAAAAACCACCACTTCTGTGACAAGTGAGTAACAAATCACACTGATACAGACTTGAGCAGTGACTAACAGCGAAACAGGTGGGACCCGTCTATCTGGGCTGATGTGGCGAAGACTAGTCCTAGTCGGTGTTTGACTTGCTGAGGTGGACGGGGGCCCACCTGTAAGTCACACCTCCTATCTCCTCTCCTTCATCCCCACATATTTCTCTCCCTCACCGCCGGCACACTCCGGCAAGACGAACCCAGCCTTCCCCACAGCGTCGCTCCTCCCTCCGTTCGGCTCACCCGTCGCCGGCCGCGGCCGAGCCTGAGGCCATCGTCCGTCCTGCCCCGAGCCGAGGCAGATGCTGACGTCTCCGACCGTTGCAGACTGAGGCCGCCGCCCGCCCATCTCGCCCTAGGTCAACGCAGAGGTCGCCATCGCCGGCCGCGGTCGAGCTTGAGGCCGCCGCCCGTCCTGCCTTGGGCTGAGGCAGAGGTCAGCGTCGCTGGCCGTGGTCAGGTTGCAGCAGAGGAGGGTGAGGTGAGCCTGGGGTGGCCGGGCAAGCGGTAGCAGCCGCAGCAATCTGCGATGCACAGCACTACAAGAGGTGAGCAGGAGATGCCGTGTCCGCCGTTGACCGGCGGATCTCGATGGCTGCGGCCATGGCGTGGCGTACATCTGCCGTGACTGCATGGGCGGGTGGCGTCGTCCAGGCCCGGATGGGAGAGGGGAAGGGAATCGGAGGAAGGGGCTTCCCGGTGGCGACGGGGCTGTCCCTGTCAGCGACCATGGTTGGGCCGAGATAGAAGATAAGGAGGAGGAATAAGAAAAATGAAAAAAGTTAAAGATATGGGAGGCTGATAGGTGGGGCCACCTTCCACCTCAGCATATTATCCACATAGGAATGCCAAATCAGTCTGACATGTGGGGCCAACCGTCAGTTTCGCTGTTAGACTCGGTTCATTTTTGAATTAGTGTGATTTGGTATTCACTTGCCACAGAAGTGGTGGTTTTTTGTGATTCTGGGCAATAGCAGTAATTTTGCAGTACCCTAGCCACAAATTTGGTGGCTTTCAGCAATTTACTTCCCCTCAAGATGGGTGATAGATATCTATCATTCTCATCTTGTCACACGCCGAATTAAACTCCTTGATGGCTAAACCCTTTGTCAAAAAATCAGCCACTTGTTCTCCAGAGTTGACATAACTTATCTTGATTATGCCATCATATAACTTCTCCTTGATGAAGAAGTGGTATATCTCGACATGCTTGGTTTTGTCACGCTGAACTAGATTATTAGTAATGCTGATAGCTTATTTGTTATCACACCATAACCTTAGGGGATCCTTCCTTATTACATTTAACTCAAAGAGAATATTTCTTACCCATAACATCTCACTCAAACCTTGTGAAATAGCTCTATATTCAGCTTCAGCTGTTGATTTGGACGCCACTGGCTGCTTCTTACTTCGCCATGACACCAAGTCTCCCCCAATAAACACATAATAACCAGAAGTTGATCTTCTGTCATCCAAACAACTGTTGGGTAACGTAGTATTTCAAAAAAATTCCTACGATAACGCAAGATCTATCTACAAGAAGCATAGCAACGAGTGGGGAGAGTGTGTCTACGTACCCTCGTAGACGGAAAGCGGAAGCTTCTAGTGACGCGGTTGATGTAGTCGAACGTCTTCGCGATCCAACCGATCCAAGTACTGAACGTACGGCACCTTCGCGTTCAGTACACGTTCAGCTCGATGACGTCCCACGAGCTCTCGATCCAGTTGAGCGTCACGGGAGAGTTTCGTCAGCCCGACGGCGTGGTGACGATGATGATGAAGCTACCGAAGCAGGGCTTCGCCTAAGCACTGCAACGATATGATTGAGGTGTGTATCTGCGGAGGGGGGCACCACACACGGCTAAAACTGATGTTCAATTGTCTGTTCTAGGGTGCCCCCTGCCCCCGTATATAAAGGAGCAAGGGGGAGGCCGGTCGGCCCTACGGCGCACGGGAGAGAGAGGAGGAGTCCTCCTCCTAGTAGGAGTAGGACTCCCCTTTCCTACTCCTACTAGGAGGGGAAATGGAAGGAGGAGAGGGAGAAGGAAAAGGGGGACGCCGCCCCCCTTACCTAGTCCAATTCGGACTAGAGGAGGAGGGGGCGCGCGGCCTGACCTGTCCGGCCCTCTCTCTCTCCACTAAGGCCCATGTGGCCCATTATCTCTCCCGGGGGGTTCCGGTAACCCTCCAGCACTCCGGTTTTCTCCGAAACCACCTGGAACACTTCCGGTGTCCGAATATAGCCGTCAAATATATCAATCTTCATGTCTCGGACATTCCGAGACTCCTCGTCATGTCCGTGATCACATCCGGGACTCCGAACTACCTTTGGTACATCAAAACACATAAACTCATAATACCGATCGTCATCGAACGTTAAGCGTGCGGACCCTATGGGTTCGAGAACTATGTAGACATGACTGAGACTCATCTCCGGTCAATAACCAATAGCGGAACCTGGATGCTCATATTGGTTCCTACATATTCTACGAAGATATTTATCGGTCAAACCGCATAGCAACATACGTTGTTCCCCTTGTCATCGGTGTGTTACTTGCCCGAGATTCGATCGTCGGTATCCTCATACCTAGTTCAATCTTGTTACCGGCAAGTCTCTTTACTCGTTCCGTAATACATCATTTTGTGACTAACTCATTAGTCATTTGCTTGCAAGGCTTATTATGATGTGTATTACCTGGAGGGCCCATAGATACCTCTTCGACATTCGGAGTGACAAATCCTATTCTCGATCTATGCCAACACCACAAACACCTTCGGATACACCTATAGAGCATCTTTATAATCACCCAGTTATGTTGTGATGTTTGATAGCACACAAGGTGTTCCTCCGGTATTCGAGAGTTGCATAATCTCATAGTCATAGGAACATGTATAAGTCATGAAGAAAGCAATAGCACTAAAACTAAACGATCAAGTTGCTAAGCTAACGGATGGGTCTTGTCCATCACATTATTATCCTAATGATGTGATCGTGTTCATCAAATGACAACTCATGTCTATGGCTAGGAAACATAACCATCTTTGATCAATGAGCTAGTATAGTAGAGGCATACTAGGGACACTCTGTTTTGTCTATGTACTCACACATGTACTAAGTTTTCGGTTAATACAATTCTAGCATGAATAATAAACATTTACCATGATATAAGGAAATACAAATAACAACTTTATTATTGCCTCTAGGGCATATTTCCTTCAGTCTCCCACTTGAACTAGAGTCAATAGTCTAGATTACATAGTAATGATTCTAACACCTATGGAGTCTTGGTGTTGACCATTGATAACCCACAAGTGTAGGGGATCGCAACAGTTTTCGAGGGTAAAGTATTTCAACCCAAATTTATTGATTCGGCACAAGGGGAGCCAAAGAATACTCTTAAGTATTAGCAGCTGAGTTGTTTCAGCCACACCTTGAAACTTAGTATCTACAGCAAGGTAGTTTAGTAGCAAAGTAATATGATAGTGGCGGTAGCAGCAATAAAAGTAACGATAGTGTTTTTGTAGTTTTTGTAATAATAGCAACAGAAAAGTAGATAAGCAACAAGCAATATGTGAAAAGCTCGTAGGCATTGGATCGGTGATGGGAAATTATGTCGGATGCAATTCATCATGTAGAAGTTATAACCTAGGGTGACACAGAACTAGCTCCAGTTCATCAATGTAATGTAGGCATGTATTCCGAATATAGTCATACGTGCTTATGGAAAAGAACTTGCATGACATCTTTTGTCCTACCCTCCCGTGGCAGCGGGGTCCTATTGGAAACTAAAGGATATTAAGGCCTCCTTTTAATAGAGTACCGGACCAAAGCATTAACACATAGTGAATACATGAACTCCTCAAACTATGGTCATCACCGGGAGTGGTCCCGATTATTGTCACTTCGGGGTTGCCGGATCATAACACATAGTAGGTGATTATAGACTTGCAAGATAGGATCAAGAACACATATATATTCATGAAAACATAATAGGTAAAGAGCTGAAATCATGGCACTCGGGCCCTAGTGACAAGCATTAAGCATAGCAAAGTCATAGCAACATCAATCTCAGAACACAGTGGATACTAGGGATCAAACCCTAACAAAACTAACTCGATTACATGATAGATCCCATCCAACCCATCATCGTCCAACAAGCCTACGTTGGAATTACTCACGCACGGCGGTGAGCATCATGGAATTGGTGATGGAGGAAGGTTGATGATGACGATGGCGACGATCTCCACTCTCCGGAGCCCCGAACGGACTCCAGATCAGCCCTCCCGAGAGAGATTAGGGCTTGGCGGCGGCTCCGTATTGTAAAATGCGATAATTATTTTTCCTTGATTTTTTTCTCCCCGAAAGTGAATATATAGGATCTGGGGATACGTCGATGGAGCACCAGGGGGCCCACGAGGCAGGGGCGCGCCCTAGGGGAGGGGCGCACACCCCACCCTCCTGGACAGGGTGTGGGCCCCCTGGTCTGGATCTTCTTGCAGATATTTTTTATATTTTCCAAAATAAATCTCCGTGGAGTTTCAGGTCATTCCGAGAACTTTTTATTTTTGCACAAAAACAACACCACGGCAATTCTGCTGAAAACAGCGTCAGTCCAGGTTAGTTCCATTCAAATCATGCAAGTTAGAATCCATAACAAGGGCAAAAGTGTTTGGAAAAGTAGATTCATTGGAGACGTATCAACTCCCGCAAGCTTAAACCTTTGCTTGTCCTCAAGCAATTCAGTTGATAAACTGAAAGTGATAAATAAAAACTTTGACAAACTCCGTTTGCTCTTGTTGTTGTAAATATGTAAGCCAGCATTCAGGTTTTCAGCAAGATCATGAACTAACCACATTCACAATAACTTTTAGGTCTCAAGACTACTCACATCAATGGCATAATCAACTAGCGAGCAATAATAATAAACCTCGGATGACAACACTTTCTCAAAACAATCACGATATGATATAACAAGATGGTATCTCGCTAACCCTTTCTGAGACCGCAAAACATAAATGCAGAGCACCTTTAAAGATCAAGGACTGACTAGACATTGTAATTCATGGTAAAAGTGATCCATTCATGATCATACTCAATTCAAATGACAGAGGTGCTCTCCTACTGGTGCTCTTTGATAAGAGGATGATGACGCTACATAAAAGTAAATAGATAGGCCCTTCGTAGAGGGAAGCAGGGATTTGTGCCAGAGCTCGATTTTTAAATAGAGATGAATAACATTTTGAGCGGTATACTTTCATTGTCAACATAACAACCAAGAATCTCGATATCTCCCATGCTACACACATTATAGGCGGTTCCCAAACAGAATGGTAAAGTTTATACTCCCCCAACCACCAACAAGCACACTCCACGGCCATCCGAATCCATGGGGTACCGTCCAAACAAGCAACAACCCTGGGGGAGTTTTGTTTAATTATTATGATTTTGAGCATGGGACTGGGCATCCCGATTACCAGCCATTTTCTCATGAATGATGAGCGGAGTCCACTCGTCGTGAGAATAACCCACCTAGCATGGAAGATATAGACAACCCTAGTTGATACATGAGCTGTTTGAGCATACAAAACAGAAATTTCATTTGAAGGTTTAGAGTTTGGCACATACAAATTTACTTGGAACGACAGGTAAATAACGCATATAGGAAGGTATGATGGACTCATATGGAATAACTTTGGGATTTATGGAAGTGGATGCACAAGCAGTATTCCCGCTTAGTACAGGTGAAGGATAGAAAGAGACTGGGAAGCGACCAGCTAGAGAGCAACAACGGTCATGAACATGCATTAAAATTAATCAACAATGGATGCAAGCATGAGTAGGATATAAATCACCATGAACATAAATATCGTGGAGGCTATGTTGATTTGTTTCAACTACATGCGTGAACATGTGCCAAGTCAGATCACTTAAATCGTTCAAAGGAGGATACCACCCCATCATACCACATCACAACCATTTTAATATCATGTTGGCACGCAAGATAGACCATTATAAACTCTCAGCTAATTAAGCATGGCATAAGCAGCTATGATCTCTAATTGTCATTGCAAGCATGTTTCATTCATAACAAGCTGAATCAGGAACGATGAACTATCATATTTACAAAAACAAGAGAGGTCGAGTTCATACCAGCTTTTTTCATCTCAATTAGTTCATCATATATCATCCTTATTGCCTTTCACTCGCACGACCGAATGATGTAGAAAATAATAATAGTGCACGTGCATTGGACTAAGCTGGAATCTGCAAGCATTTAATACAAGAGAGAAGACAAGGTAATATGGCTCAAGGTTAAATAAACAATAAAGCATATGAGAGCCACTAAGCATTTTCAATCATGGTCTTCTACTCTTAACCCCTAAAGAAAAGAAAAGAAACTATTTACACGGGAAAGCTCCCAACAAGTAAAAGAAGAACGAGAAATCTTTTTGGGTTTTCTTTTTAATTACTACTACAAGGAAAGTAAACTAGCTAGAAGCTACAACTAATATTTTTTGTTTTTCTTAAGGTTTTTTCTAGCACACGAGAAAAAGACTAAGAAAAAGAAATGAAACTAAACATGGATGGTACAATGAAAGAGTGTGAGCACCGACAACTACAATAAGTGTGTAAACATGAATGTAAAGTCGGTGAGAAACACGTACTGCCCCAAGCTTAGGCTTTTGGCCTAAGTTGGTCTATGGCCAGGGATCGAAGCTACTCCCTCCAGTGTACTGAGATGTGTCCTCTGGGTGCCACTGGTTGGTGAGCTCATCCAGCTCCCACCCATAAACAGAGTGACGGTAAGGATCAAGGGGTGGCTCCGGCTCAGGCTCTAAAGCTTGTGTCTAGCCCTGGTACTTGTAGAAGGCATCTGATGTAATGAGATACTTGCCTGTGGACAGATCAAACAAAGATGGTGCAGACAAGGTAACAATTTCATAGTATATTTCATCAAACCTTAATTTATAATTAAGCAGCCTATTCTTGTCTTTAACAATAAAGTCATGGGCTACCATACTCTTGTAGTCTAAATAAACAGGGGCAAGCAATTTTTCTTCCTTCTCATGATTCCTAATAGGTATTCTAAAATGTTCAGCAAGGCGAGAAGCAAAGATGCCTCCGAAGATGGGCCCCTTTGAGCGGTTCAGACTCAGTCGTTTAGCAACGACAACACCCAAACTAAAAGTTGTGTCTTGAAACAAAGCATGGCGTAAAATGATAATATCAGGGGCACTAAGATTCCCACTGTTCCCGCGGCCAATTAAACATGTACTAGCAAATAAAGCAAAGTAGCACAGAACAGGGAAGTGTATACTAGTGATTCTTGCCCCTAAGACTTGTTTGGTTTCCACCCTTCAACGTCTTCACAACGTGGTTCATCAAGTCTACCTCCAAAAGGTACCTTGCATATTTCACAAAATTCTAAGAGTGATATCTCCTTAATCACATCATATAAACGAAACTCCACCGTAGGTGGTGTTTTCTTAGCATGAAAATGAAAACTTTGCATGAAAATATTGGTGAGTAAGAGATACTGTTCTTTCTGGTCGTGGAGGAAGTCGGTGAGGCCTGCATTATTTGCCAACCAATAAAAGTCTTCGTAAATACCGGCGGACATCATGAAATCATTACAAGGCCATTCACACGGTCGAACTTCCGCCACGTGAGGAAGATTATATTTGGGCTTCTTATTTTCTTCTTTCTTCTGATCCTCTGAGCTCTTGCTGGAGGAGCCCCTCAACAATCTCTTTATCATTTTCCTTTTCTGAATTTTTTTAGTAACTCCAAATAAAAGTTAACCAAACTCAACAAGATTGATAGCAACAACTCCTATAAGTGCCTAGAGACTATATCATGCATTAGAACTACTTGGGACCAAGAAAATTTGACATGCAAGCTCAAGAACAAGGTCACCTCTGCAGCAAAAATTTGCAATAAATAGAGCACTAGGATAAAAACTAATTGGACCAATGGAGGAGTCACATACCAAGGAACAATCTTCCCAAACAGTTTGGTGAATGGTGCTTTGAGCAAGGAGATCGAAAATGGTAGCAAGATGAGCAAGAACTCGGGTTTGAGCTGGTTGGTGATTTTTTTGGGAGGAAGAAGAATAGTGTGGGTGCAGGAAAGGAGGGGGGCCACGTGGGGCCCACGAGGCAGGGGGCGCGCCCTGGACCCTCACGGCCAGGTGTTGGCTCCCCTCGCTGTGTGTTCTGTGCCATATTTCCTCAAATATTCTAGAAAAAAACATATTTCATTTTCATGGCATTTGTGGAACTTTTATTTTCGGGCTACTTTTTTTATTGCACGGATAAGTCTGGAAACAGACAGGAAATGCTATTTTTGTTTTATTTATCCTAATTAACATAAAGTAAAAAGAGGGAACAGAAGGTTGTGCTATCTAGATTCGCCTAACCCATGCTCATCAAAAGGAATCCATTAACAAGGTTGATCAGGTCTTGTTAATAAACTCTTTCCGAATAGCATGAAACCGGAGAATTTTCGAATAACACTAGGTTACCTCAATGGGGATATGTATGTCCCCAACGATAAGAATGTCATATGTCTTCTTGATAGTAGGAAGAGGAAATTCAAAACCTCCAATAGTGATAGTTGTAATTTTTCCAGTATAATTGATACTATGGACCTGAGATTCTTTCCTCGGAAAGTGTACCGTATGCTCATTACCATTGACATGAAAAGTGACATTGCCTTTGTTGCAATCAATAACAGCCCCTGCAGTATTAATAAAATGGTCTACCAAGGATAATAGACATGCTATCGTCCTCGGGAATATCAAGTATAACAAAGTCCGTTAGAATAGTAACATTTGCAACTACAACAGGCACATCCTCACAAATACCGACAGGTATAGCAGTTGATTTATCAGCCATTTGCAAAGATATTTTAGTAGGTGTCAACTTACTCAAGTCAAGTCTATGATATAAACAGAGAGGCATAACACTAACACCGGCTCCAAGATCACATAAAGCAGTTTTAACATAGTTTTTCTTAACGGAGCAAGGTATAGTAGGTACTCCTAGATCTCCTAATTTCTTAGGTATTCCACCCTTGAAAGTGTAATTGGCAAGCATGGTGGAAACTTCTACTTCAGGTATCTTTCTTTTATTGGTAATAATATCCTTCATATACTTAGCATAAGGATTTGTTTTAAGCACATCAGTCAAATGCATACGCAAAAAGATAAGTCTAATCATTTCAGCAAAGCGTTCAAAATCCTCATCATCCTTTTTCTTGGATGGTTTCGGAGGAAAAGTCATGGGTTTCTGAACCCATGGTTCTCTTTCCCTACCGTGCTTCCTAGCAACAAAGTCTCTCTTATCATAACATTGATTCTTTGATTGTGGGTTATCAAGATCAACAGCAGGTTCAATCTCTACGTCATTATCATTGTTAGGTTGAGCATCATTATGAACATGATCATTAATATTATCACTAGGTTCATGTTCATTACCAGATTGTGTCTCGGCATCAGAAACAAATATATCATTAGGATTCTCAGGTGTGTCAGCTACAGGTTCACTAGAAGCATGCAAAGTTCTATCGTTTTTTCTTTTTCTTCTTCTTAGAAGAACTAGGTGCATCTAAATTAGCTCTCTGAGAATCTTGCTCAATTCTCTTAGGGTGGCCGTCAGGATACAGAGGTTCCTGAGTCATCTTACCACCTCTATTAGCAACTCTAACAGCATAGTCATTATTCTTACTATTTAGTTCATTGAGCAAATCATTCTGAGCCTTAAGTACTTGTTCTACTTGAGTGTCGACCATAGAAGCATGTATACTAATGAGTTTCAGTTCACCTTTAGCTCTAGACAGATAATCACTCAAGCGTTCAATCATATAAGCATTGTGTTGCAATTGTCTACCAACATAAGCATTGAAGTTTTCTTGTTTCACAATAAAATTGTCAAACTCATCTAAGCATTGGCTAGATGACTTATAACGAGGAATATCACCTTCATCAAATCTATAAAGAGTATTTACCTTTACTACCTGAGTCGGGTTATCAAGACCATGTATTTCTTAGATAGGCGGTAAATTCTTAATATCTTCAGCTTTAATACCTTTTTCTTTCATAGATTTCTTTGCCTCTTGCATATCTTCAGGACTGAGAAATAGAACACCTCTTTTCTTCGGAGTTGGCATAGGGGCTAGTTCAGGAAGTGTCTGATACGTGTCCAACGTATCTACTTTTCCAAACACTTTTGCCCTTGTTTTGGACTCTAACTTGCATGATTTGAATGGAACTAACCCGGACTGACGCTGTTTTCAGCAGAACTACCAAGGTGTTGTTGTGCAGAATAAAAAGTTCTCGGAATCGCCTGAAAATGAATGGAGAATTATTTTGGAAAATATAAAAAATATCTGCAAGAAGATCCACACCAGGGGGCCCAAGGTCTGTCCACGAGGGTGGGGGGCGCGCCCCTGCCTCATGGGCCCCCTGGTGCCTTACCGACGTACCCCCAGATCTTATATCTTCACTTTCGGGGAGAAAAAAATCAGAGAGAAGGAATTATCGCGTTTCACGAGACGGAGCCGCTGCCAAGCCCTAATCTCTCTCGGGAGGGCTGATCTGGAGTCCGTTCGGGGCTCCGGAGAGTGGAGATCGTCGCCATCATCATCATCATCATCAACCTTCCTCCATCACCAATTCCATGATGCTCACCGCCGTGCGTGAGTAATTCCCTCGTAGGCTTGCTGGACGGTGATGGATTGGATGGGATCTATCATGTAATTGAGTTAGTTTTGTTAGGGTTTGATCCCTAGTATCCACTATATTCTGAGATTGATGTTGCTATGACTTTGCTATGATCAATGCTTGTCACTAGGGCCTGAGTGCCATGATTTCAGATCTAAACCTATTATGTTTTCATGAATATATTTGTGTTCTTGATCCTATCTTGCAAGTCTATAGTCACCTACTATGTGTTATAATCCGGCAACCCCGAAGTGACAATAATCCGGACCACTCCCGGTGATGACCATAGTTTGAGGAGTTCATGTATTCACTATGTGTTAATGCTTTGGTCCGGTACTCTATTAAAAGGAGGCCTTAATATCCCTTAGTTTCCAATAGGACCCGCTGCCATGGGAGGGTAGGACAAAAGATGTCACGCAAGTTCTTTTCCATAAGCACGTATGACTATATTCGGAATACATGCCTACATTGCATTGATGATCTGGATCTAGTTATGTGTCACCCTAGGTTATAACTTCTACATGATGAATTGCATCCGACATAATTTCCCATCACCGATCCAATGCCTACGAGCTTTTCCTATATTGCTTGTTGCTTATTTACTTTTCCGTTGCTACTATCATAAAAACTACAAAAACACTATCATTACTTTTATTGCCGCTACCGCCACTATCATATTACTTTGCTACTAAACTATCTTGCTGCAGATAATAAGTTTCCAGGTGTGGTTGAATTGACAACTCAGCTGCTAATACTTAAGAGTATTCTTTGGCTCCCCTTGTGCCGAATCAATAAATTTGGGTTGAATACTTTACCCTCGAAAACTGTTGCGATCCCCTACACTTGTGGGTTATCAGTGTCCAATTATTTTCATTAGCCATCATATTATTCAATAGTAATTCAGCTTGTTCAACTGTTCTTTCCCTGAAAACACAACCAGCACAACTATCCAGGTGGTCTCTCGAAGCATTGGTTAGTCCATTATAAAAGACATTAAGTATATCATGCATCTCAAGAGGATGATCAGGTAAAGCATTAAGTAATGGGAGAAGCCTCCCCCAAGCTTGTGGGAGACTCTCTTCTTCAATTTGCACAAAGTTATATATTTCCCGTAAGGCAGCTTGTTTCTTATGAGCGGGAAAATATTTAGCAAAGAAGTAGTACATCATATCCTGGGGACTATGCACACAACCAAGATCAAGAGAATTAAACCAAGTCTTAGCATCACCCTTTAACGAGAAAGGAAATAACTTAAGGATATAGTAATAACGAATCTTTTCATCGTTGGTAAACAGGGTGGCTATATCATTCAACTTAGTAAGATGTGCCACAACAGTTTTAGATTCATAGCCGTGGAAAGGATCAGATTCAACCAAAGTAATTAACTCAGGATCAATAGAGAATTGATACTCATTATCAGCAACACAGATAGGTGAAGTAGCAAAAGCAGGGTCATGTTTCATTCGAGCATTCAAGGACTTTTCTTTCAGCTTAGCTAATAACTTCTTAAGATCATATCTATCATTGCAAGTAAGAAAGTCTCTAGCAGTTTCTTCATCCATAACATAACCCTCAGGCACAACAGGCAATTCATATCTATTGGGAGAAGCTTCATCATCACTTCCATAAATATCATCAGTTTCAATATTTGCATTCTCCCTAACCTTAGCATTTTGTTCATCTAGAAATTCACCTAGTAGCACAATATCAGGCCTAGAAGTAGTTTCATCATACATAGCAGAAGTGGCATCATCAAGAACATACGACATACCAGATTCAATAGCTGGAGTAGGTGTCGCAAGTTTACTCATAACAGAAGGAGAATCAAGTGCAGAGCTAGATGGCAGTTCCTTACCTCCCCTCGTAGTTGAGGGTAAGATCTTGGTTTTTGAGTCCTTCAAATTCTTCATAGTGATCAACAGATATAAATCCCAAGTGACTTAAAGAATAGAGCTATGCTCCCCGGCAACGGCGCCAGAAAATAGTCTTGATAACCCACAAGTGTAGGGGATCGCAACGGTTTTCGAGGGTAAAGTATTCAACCCAAATTTATTGATTCGACACAAGGGGAGCCAAAGAATACTCTTAAGTATTAGCAGCTGAGTTGTCAGTTAAGCCACGCATGGAAACTTAGTATCTGCAGCAAGGTAGTTTAGTAGCAAAGTAATATGATAGTGGCGGTAGCAGCAATAAAAGTAACGATAGTGTTTTTGTAGTGTTTGTAATAATAGCAACGGAAAAGTAGATAAGCAAAGCAATATGTGAAAAGCTCGTCGGCATTGGATCGGTGATGGGAAATTATGTCGGATGCAATTCATCATGTAGAAGTTATAACCTAGGGTGTCACAGAACTAGCTCCAGTTCATCAATGTAATGTAGGCATGTATTCCGAATATAGTCATACGTGCTTATGGAAAAGAACTTGCATGACATCTTTTGTCCTAACCTCCCGTGACAGCGGGGTCCTATTGGAAACTAAGGGATATTAAGGCCTCCTTTTAATAAAGTACTGGACCAAAGCATTAACACATAGCGAATACATGAACTCCTCAAACTTTGGTCATCACCAGGAGTGGTCCCGATTATTGTCACTTCGGGGTTGCCGGATCATAACACGTAGTAGGTGACTATAGACTTGCAAGATAGGATCAAGAACACACATATATTCATGAAAACATAATAGGTTCAGATCTGAAATCATGGCACTCGGGCCCTAGTGACAAGCATTAAGCATAGCAAAGTCATAGCAACATCAATCTCAAAACATAGTGGATACTAGGGATCAAACCCTAACAAAACTAACTCGATTACATAATAGATCCCATCCAACCCATCACCGTCTAGCAAGCCTACGATGGAATTACTCACGCATGGCGGTGAGCATCATGGAATTGGTGATGGAGGAAGGTTGATGATAACGATGGCGACGATCTCCACTCTCCGGGGGCCCGAACGGACTCTAGATCAGCCCTCCCAAGAGAGATTAGGGCTTGGCAGCGGCTCCGTATCGTAAAACGTGATAATTCCTTTTCCTTGATTTTTTTCTCCCCGAAAGTGAATATATAGGATCTGGGAATATGTTGGTGGGGCACCAGGGGGCCCACGAGGCAGGGGCGCGCCCTGGGGGGGGGGGCGCCCCCACCCTCGTGGACAGGGTGTGGGCCCACTGGTCTGGATCTTCTTGCAGATATTTTTTATATTTTCCAAAATAAATCTCCGTGGAGTTTCAGGTCATTCCGAGAACTTTTTATTTCTGCCCAAAAACAACACCATGGCAATTCTGCTAAAAACAGCGTCAGTCCGGGTTAGTTCCAATCAAATCATGCAAGTTAGAGTCCATAACAAGGGCAAAAGTGTTTGGAAAAGTAGATACGTTGGAGACGTATCAATCATGTTTTGCTCATGGAAGAGGCTTAGTCAACGGGTGAGCGACATTCAAATCCATATGTATCTTGCGAATTTCTATGTCTCCCTCCTTGACTTGATCGCGGATGGAATTGAAGCGTCTCTTGATGTCCTTGATTCTTTTGTGAAACCTGGATTCTTTTGGCAAGGCTATTGCTCCAGTGTTGTCACAAAAGATTTTCATTAGACCCGATGCACTAGGTATTACACCTACATCGGATATGAACTCCTTCATCCAGACTCCTTCATTTGCTACTTCCGAAGTAGCTACGTACTTCGCTTCACACGTTGATCCCGCCACGACGCTCTGCTTGGAACTGTACCAACTGACATCTCCACCGTTCAATAAAAATACATATCCGGTTTGTGACTTAGAGTCATCCGGATCAGTGTCAAAGCTTGAATCGACGTAACCGTTTACGACGAGCTCTTTGTCATCTCCATAAACGAGAAACATATCCTTTGTCCTTTTCAGGTACTTCATGATGTTCTTGAATTGCTGTCCAGTGATCCACTCCTGGATTACTTTGCTACCTCCCTTCTAAACTTATAGCAAGGCACACATCAGGTCTGGTACACAGCATTGCATATATGATAGATCCTATGGCCGAGGCATAGGGAATGGCTTTCATTTTCTGTCTATCTTTTGCAGTGGTCGGGCTTTGAGTCTTACTCAACTTCACACCATGTAACACACGCAAGAACCCTTTCTTTGGCTGATCCATTTTGAACTACTTCAAAACTTTATCAAGGTATGTGCTTTGTGAAAGTCCAATTAAACATCTTGATCTATCTCTATAGATCTTGATGCCTAATATATAAGCAGCTTCACCGAGGTCTTTCATTGAAATATTCTTGTTCGAGTATCCTTTTATGCCATCCAGAAATTCTATATTATTTCCAATCAACAATATGTCATCTACATATAATATTAGAAATGCTACAGAGCTCCCACTCACTTTCTTGTAAATACAGGCTTCTCCAAAAGTCTGTATAAAACCATATGATTTGATCACCTCATGAAAGCGTATATTACAACTCCGAGATGCTTGCACCAGTCCATAGATGGATCGTTGGAGCTTGCACACGTTGTTAGCACCTTTAGGATCGACAAAACCTTCTGGTTGCATCATATACAACTCCTCTTTGAGGTATCCATTAAGGAACACAGTTTTGACATCCATTTGCCAAATTTCATAATCATAAAATGCGACAATTGCTAACATCATTCGAACATATTTAAGCATCGCTACGGGTGAGAAAGTCTCATCATAGTCAACTCCTTGAACTTGTCGAAAACCTTTCGCAACAAGTCGAGCTTTGTAGACAGTAACATTACCATCGGCGTCTGTCTTCCTCTTGAAGATCCATTTATTTTCAATGGCTTGCCGATCATCGGGCAAGTCAACCAAACTCCACACTTTATTCTCATACATGGATCCCATCTCAGATTTCATGGCCTCAAGCCATTTTGCGGAATCTGGGCTCATCATCGCTTCCTCATAGTTCATAGGTTCATCATGGTCTAGTAGCATGACTTCCAGAACTGGGTTACCGTACCACTCTGGCACGAAACGTACTCTGGTTGACCTACGAGGTTCAATAGTAACTTGATCTGAAGTTTCATGATCATCATCATTAGCTTCCTCATTGATTGGTGTAGGAATCATTGGAACTAGTTTTTGTGATGTACTACTTTCCCATTCGGGAGAAGGTACAATTACCTCATCAAGTTCTACTTTCCTCCCACTCACTTCTTTCGAGAGAAACTCCTTCTCTAGAAAGGATCCATTCTTAGCAACGAATATCTTGCCTTCGGATCTGTGATAGAAGGTGTACCCAACAATTTCCTTTGGTATCATATGAAGACACATTTTTCCGACTTGGGTTCGAGCTTATCAGGTTGAAGCTTTTTCACATAATGTCAGGACCGGTCCTTCAGTAAAAATAATTACCGGAAGACCGACCTTTTTATTAAACCAGCGAGGATTATTATTACCTGCTGGCAGACAAATCCTTGATACAGAATTCCACTACACCGAATATTGTACAAGGTTGAGCTGGGTTGCTCAACAATTTTTGTATTACAAGCGCGCCAATATAATACATAAAGGCGGATATGACACAAGGCAGGGTGGCATACTACTAACTCGTAATAAAAGATGGTGGATATGTCACAGTGAAGTGGGTGATGTGACTCCAATATATTACAGTTTATGGAGTGTCAGAGTGAGACCCGATGAATTTATTTGGTGGTAGGCGGCAGCGGTTATAAAATAGTGATCAACTCCAGGATCGCAAGGGACTGACTGGGACTCCACTAGACGTCGGACTCGCTATCGAACTCTTCATCCATGAGATCGCCTTCGTCCACATCTGGCCAAATCAATAAGCCAGGTGAGTACTTTGAATGTACTCGCAAGACAGTTCGGATTTAATATATAACAAATGCCAACATGATGCATATGAATACTCCAGCAAAAAATGCGACCGGAATAAAATATTAATGTGCTGTGTGCAACGATAGAAGTCGGGCGGTAATCCTCCCGAAATCCATAAGATAAATAGAAGAAGACCAAACGAGTGTCTGAGTGACGCCTCGAAAAATAATAAATGATACCAGGCCACAGTCGGGCGTCTGAGCGACACCACATAAAGGGCTTATAGCAAAAATAAATAACAAGAATGCCTCAGTCGAACGTCTGAGCGACATCACATAAAGGGCTTATAAATAAAAGAATGCCACAGTCGGATGTCTGAGCGACATCACGTAAAGGGCTTATAAATAAAAAGAATGCCACAGTCGGACGTCTGAGCGACATCACATAAAGGGCTTATAAATAAAAAGAATGCCACAGTCGGACGTCTGAGCGACATCACATAAAGGGCTTATAAATAACAAGAATGCCACAGTCGGATGTCTGAGCGACATCACATAAAGGGCTTATAAATAACAATAGTATAATGATGAAATACTTCTGGAAGTAAATCAATACAGAGGTAGTTGGTGAGTTCATCTACCAAATGAACTTGATGAAAAACACTACTCTGGTTACCAACAAGAATCCACTAGAGACGGTCACCGGGTTGACATGAAGATTGACCCTAGGCCATAAACATGGCTACTGAAGGAATTTAACTCTGCAGAGCTTGTACCATTAACTCATAGCCAACGGATTTTACTAGCCACGAGGACTAGTTCCGTCTACGGTGTTTTAGCAGAAACCCAACTAACCAGTACACACCCATTTAACATCCTGCTGTCCGGAATCACCCGCGACAACATTCACGGAAAACTTTAAGACGGGGAGTCTACAACCTCGAATAGCATGGGATCAAATTTATATATGCGCGCTCTACGGGGTGCCCCCCTCTCGGTCCCAACCGGAAACACCTATGCCCCCTGACCAGATGACGGGCTTTAATCCAGGGCCATGGAACCCTCATCCCGGCCCCTCTACTTGGTGTGTACTCGGGAAGTGGTTTACAACTGACTAGACTGTAATCTGAACAGACGGCCTATGATAGTACCAAAAAGGAGATGAACAGAATCACGACATGATCTCCGTTGATACTGAGTTAACCAAGTATTGGCATGCTCCAACAATACCAGCATTCCACCCATCATGTCACCACATGGTCGAGGTGGTTCAAACATTATCATTCGGGGCTCACCCGAAGCTTGCTTGCATGAAATATAACCATACACATATGCTTATATGACCATGCTTATGAAAAGAACTACTCGAGCAAACATGCAACACACTCATCATATCAAAGGTTCAAACATGCTTGCCTAGTTCTGAGAAGTCAGAGTCTAACTCGGTGTGGTTCGCGGCTTCGTCACGTCCTTCGGTATCTACGTATTCAAACAAATGTATACTAACATAAATACCGCGCGTGCAAATAAAGTTGCTATAAAAATTTCCACATAAATATGACAAAAAACTAAAGAGGACAAAAAAAGAATCAACTCAAAATCATCTTTAGTTAAAAAGATATTAGAGTTTCTGTCCAGGGACTCATCTGTAATGAAACAGAAAAGTTCCAGGGGCTAGAACAGAAAATAGCAAAGCGAACCGGTACGCAGTACGTCAACCGCAGAGGGGAAACGTACTTTGCCCGAAGGCGCTTACAGAAAACGGTTCGGAGGGGAGAGGTGTGAGGCTGACAAGGGGCCCCGCACGTCAGGTTTGAATTCTGGAACAGAGTCGCGCCGGCGCCGGTGCTGCGGTGGTCGCCGGCGCCGATCCACGGCGAGTTAGGGGAGGGGAGTGATACGTACGGCTTCTCGGTGATCTTCCGCGTCGAATGGTGGTGGAGTTGAGCGTCGGCGAGCCCCACGTCGACGGCGACTCTGTCTCCGGCGGACGGCGACTCGGGTGGTCGTGGGCCTCGTCGGAGAGAGTTCCTGGGGTCGAATTGAAGTGGGGGTTAGGTCTAGGTGGGTGCCAGGGTGCTACGCTCGAGTCCACGGCGGCAGAGGTGCTCTCACCGGAGTGAATGCTGTTGGAGCCCGAGGCGGAGGAGGTTGGCCGGAGTTGGAGAAGAAGGGCCCCTCGAGGCTCTTCCAGAGGCTGGGCGTGGTCTAGGGAGGTGGTGGAGATATGGGGGCTCGAGAACGAGCTCGGGGGTGCCTTATATAGCCGGCCCGAGGTGGTTGCCATGAATGGATAAGTCCGGCGAGTCGATTACGGTGATGCAGTGGCTGGACGGCGGAGTTAGGGGCTTGAGCATCGTCTAGGAGGTGTAGTGGTTCCATTACCGTGCCTAACTCAGCAGGGGAGAGAGGGTTACGGGCTGTCCCCGACGGAACGGCCGCGCGGCACGTCGGTGGCAGAAAACGCGCTCTGCGCGCGCCAGGCCACGGCAACGGTGCGGCAGGCGTGCGCAGGCACTGGAGGTGGACACACGGAGCGCTGGGGTGATTTGGGCGGTGCCAAACGGCGTCGAGCTGCGGGGTTACTTTTGTCAGCCGCCACGGGCGGCGCTGTTGCCGTGGTAGTCGCCGGCGCGGTCGGGCCAGGGCGCCATCGACGGCCAGAAGGAGCCAAGCAACCGTGCGGCGCTCTGGATAAGAAGATGGTGCAGTGCAGCGTCGAGCCAAGGAGGTTACTGGTGAGATTGTCAAAGCTGCGTGACAAAACTGACAAACTGTCGAACTGTCTGTCGACAGTTTCAGTTAACAGTTTCTGAACTTGACAGTACAGTGCATGCTAAGTGTTTGATGAAATGATTCTGGTATGTGTGCAATATTTCTGGGGCTGATATTTGGTGGAGTGGCCTCTTGATGCATCTAGAGGCTGCCTGATTTTTCACAGGATTTTTGGAAGAAGATAAATATGAATTTCACCAAATTTTGCAAATCTGGTCCAAACTTGCAGCAGGTGATATTTGAAAATTTTGAACTGTGGACCAGTGAAACAAGATGGATCTAGGTTGTGGGTACTAAGGACCATCTAGGAGAGTAGGTTTGGAATCAAATATCTAGATGGAAATGGTGGCTCCTTTGTAAATCACCAAGGTCCACTATAAAAGACAGAAATAGTTTTGGAGTGAAATAAATAGAGGAAAAATCCCAATAAGGTCAAAACTTACTGGAATTGATGAGAAACTTGTCCTAAGGTGTGAAGAGGGTTTTGGAGAAATATTTCTGTTGGAGTCATGGCAAGATGAAGGTTGGAGGGGAGGATAAGTCCAAGATCAAATTTGAAAGGCATAAATCAAAAAGGGGAGAATTCAAACAACCTCTTTGAAACTCAACTAGGGCTTGAGCCAACACAAGAGAAAATCTTCAAGATCAAAAACCAAGCTTGAGAAATCACCAAAAACTTTGGCCAGAAAGATTTTAGAAGAGGCTCAAGAAAAGATCAAACAACCCTCTTCCAAAAGGCCAAAATTTTGGAAGAAAACCAACTCAAAAAAATTTGGGGTGTTACACATAAGCATCGCAGCCCCAACTTTAAGAAACCACAACTTTGGTTTCTTGCCAAACCATAGTTCATAAGGCGTCGTCTCAACGGATTTAGATGGTGCCCTATTTAACGTGAATGCAGCTGTCTCTAAAGCATAACCCCAAAACGATAGTGGTAAATCGGTAAGAGACATCATAGATCGCACCATATCTAATAAAGTATGGTTACGATGTTCGGGCACACCATTACACTATGGTGTTCCGGGTGGCGTGAGTTGTGAAACTATTCCACATTGTTTCAAATGAAGACCAAACTCGTAACTCAAATATTTGCCTCCACGATCAGATCGTAGAAACTATATTTTCTTGTTACGATGATTCTCTACTTCACTCTGAAATTCTTTGAACTTTTCAAATGTTTCAGATTTGTGTTTCATTAAGTAGATATACCTATATCTGCTCAAATCATCAGTGAAGGTTAGAAAATAACGATACCTGGCGCGAGCCTCAACACTCATCGGTCCACATACATCAGTATGTATGATTTCCAACAAATCAGTTGCTCGCTCCATTGTTCCGGAGAACGGAGTTTTTGTAATCTTGCCCATGAGGCATGGTTCGCAAGCACCAAGTGATTCATAATCAAGTGATTCCAAAAGTCCATCAATATGGAGTTTCTTCATGCGCTTTACACAAATATGACCTAAACGGCAGTGCCACAAATCAGTTGCACTATCATTATTAACCTTGTATATTTTGGCTTCAATATTAGGAGTATGTGTATCACTACGATCGAGATCTAACAAGAATAGACCACTTTTTAAGGGTGCATGACCATAAAAGATATTACTCATATAAATAGAACAACCGTTATTCTCTTATTTAAATGAATAACCGTCTCGCAACAAACAAGATCCAGATATAATGTTCATGCTCAACCCTGGCACCAAATAACAATTATTCAGGTCTAAAACTAATCCCGAAGGTAGATGTAGAGGTAGCGTGCCGACGGCGATCACATCGACTTTGGAACCATTTCCCACGCGCATCGTCACCTCGTCCTTAGCCAATCTTTGTTTAATCCGTAGCCCATGTTTCGAGTTACAAATATTAGCAACCGAACCAGTATCAAATACCTAGGTGCTACTACGAGCATTAGTAAGGTACACATCAATAACATGTATATCAAATATACCTTTTGTTGTGGTTTTGTCACGGCAGATGTCCTAGCAAAAGGACTTAGCCGTGAGGCCATTGCTACGGGTTAGCTTAAAGGGGTTAAAGCGGACAAGGACACAAGGATTTTATACTAGTTCGGCCCCTTCGATGAAGGTAAAAGCCTATGTCTAGTTTGGTGTAATATTGCTAGGGTTTTGATGACCAGGGAGCGAATACGCTTTGCTTGTGTCTCGAGTTGTTGTTCTCTGCCCTTGAACCGTCGCCGGGTCGTCCCTTTATATACACGAGGTGACTCCCGGTCCGGTTTACAGAGTCCCGAGGCCGGCTCATAAATGTGTCCGGCTCGGCCTCTGTCCTTTCTACCTCACATCACAAGTTACACGTCGTATGGCGGTTTACAAATCATGGGCCCTAACACCTCTTGGGCTTTAAACCTTTCTGGTACAAAGCGTCACACTCCATGCTCCGTTGGGCTTTAGTAGAAATAATCTTGACAGGCATAAACCGGCCCCTCCTGGGCGGTTTATACCCAGTAGTAATATCCATGACACCTTTGTTCACTTTGCCATCCTTCTTATCCGCCAAATACTTGGGGCACTTCCACTTCTAGTGTCCAGTCCCTTTGCAATAGAAGCACTCAGTTTCAGGCTTGGCTCTAGACTTGGGTTTCATCGCGAGAGTAGCAACTGTCTTGCTATTCTTCTTGAAGTTCCGCTTCTTTCCCTTGCCCTTTTTTATTGAAACTAGTGGTCTTGTTAACTATCAACACTTGATGCTCCTTTTTGATTTCTACCTCCGCAACTTTGAGCATAGCGAAGAGCTCGGGAATTGTCTTCTGCATCCCTTGCATGTTATAGTTCATCACAAAGCCTTTATAGCTTGGTGGCAGTGATTGAAGAACTGCAACGATATGACCAAGGTGTGTATCTGTGGAGGGGGGCACCACACACGGCTAAAACTGATGTTCAATTGTCTGTTCTAGGGTGCCCCTCTGCCCCCGTATATAAAGGAGTAATGGGGAGGCTGGTACGTCTCCAACGTATCTATAATTTTTGATTGTTCCATGCTATTATATTATCCATCTAGGATGTTTTATATGCATTTATATGCTATTTTATATGATTTTTGGGACTAACCTATTAACCCAGAGCTCAGTGCCAGTTTCTGTTTTTTCCTAGCTTTTGAGTTTTATAGAAAAGGAATACCAAACGGAGTCCAATTGACGTGCCAAATTTTGATGATTTTTTATGGACCAAAAGAAGCCTCCCGGAGTAAAACAGTTGGGCCAGGAGAGTCCCGGGGTGCCCACGATGGTGGGGGACGCGCCCCCTATCTCGTGGACAACCCAGAGACCCCCCTGACTTGTGCCCTACGCCAAAAAATCCTATAAATACCCAAACCTCTAGAAAATAACCTAGATCGGGAGTTTCGCCGCCGCAAGCCTCTGTAGCCACCGAAAACCAATCTAGACCCGTTCTGGCACCATGCCGGAGGGGGGAATCCCTCTCCGGTGACCATCTTCATCATCCCGGCGCTCTCCATGACGAGTAGGGAGTAGTTCACCCTCGGGGCTGAGGGTATGTACCAGTAGCTATGTGTTTGATCTCTCTCTCTCTCTCTCTCTCTCTCTCTCTCTCTCTCTCTCTCTCTCTCTCTCTCTCTCTCTCTCTCTCGTGTTCTTGAGATGGCACGATCTTGATGTATCGAGAGCATTGCTATTATAGTTGGATCTGATGATGTTTCTTCCCCTCTATCTTCTTGTAATGGATTGAGTTTTCCCTTTGAAGTTATCTTATCGGATTGAGTCTTTAAGGATTTGAGAACACTTGATGTATGTCTTGCGTGGGATACCCGTGGTGACAATGGGGTATTCTATTGATTCACTTGATATATATTTTGGTGATCCACTTGCGGTTTTCGTGACCTTGGGAATCTATGCATAGGGGTTGGCACACATTTTCGTCTTGACTCTTTGATAGAAACTTTGGGGCACTCTTTGAAGTTCTTTGTGTTAGTTGAATAGATGAATCTGAGATTGTGTGATGCATATCGTATAATCATGCCCACAGATACTTGAGGTGACAATGGAGTATCTAGGTGACATTAGGGTTTTGGTTTATGTGTGTCTTAAGGTGTTATTCTAGTACGAACTCCAGGATAGATCGAACGGAAAGAATAGCTTTGTGTTTTTTACTACGGACTCTTGAATAGATCGATCAGAAAGAATAACTTTGAGGTGGTTTCGTACCCTACAATAATCTCTTCGTTTGTTCTCCGCTATTAGTGACTTTGGAGCGACTCTTTGTTGCATGTTGAGGGATAGTTATATGATCCAATTATGTTATTATTGTTGAGAGAACTTGCAATGGTGAAAGTATGAACCCTAGGCCTTGTTTCCTAGCATTGAAATACCGTTTATGCTCACTTTTACCACTTGCTACCTTGTTGTTTTTATATTTTTAGATTACAAAAACCTATATCTACCATCCATATTGCATTTGTATCACCATCTCTTCGCCGAACTAGTGCACCTATACAATTTACCATTGTATCGGGTGTGTTGGGGACATAAGAGACTATTTGCTATTTGGTTGCAGGGTTGTTTGAGAGAGACCATCGTCATCCTACGCCTCCCACAGATTGATAAACCTTAGGTCATCCACTTGAGGGAAATTTACTACTGTCCTACAAACCTCTGCACTTGGAGGCCCAACAACGTCTACAAGAAGAAGGTTGCGTAGTAGACATCAAGCAATTTCTAGCACCGTTGCCGGGAAGGTGAGTGCTTGAAGGTATATCTTTAGATCTTGCAATCGAGTCTTTCAGTTTCTTGTTTTATCACTAGTTTAGCTTATAAAAGAAAACTACAAAAAAATGGAATTAAGGTTGCCTCATATGCTTCATCTTTTTAATATCTTTCATGAAAATGATGGGAAGGAAAATTGTGCTCAAGTACTAGAAGAAGAATTACATAGAATGCTTGGCATAAAATATGTGAATGATGAGCATGATTTCAATGTTGTTAGTATGAACTCTTTGAATACCCATGATGCTAATGATAGGCAAAGCCACAAGCTTGGGGATGCTATGTTTGATGAAGATGATATGTTTAGTCCCCCAAGTTTTGATGAGCAAATTTATTAAGATGAAAGCATGCCTCCTATTTATGATGATTATTGTGATGACACATATGCTATAAAGAATAAAGATAACCATGAAACTTGTCATCATGATTTTAATTTTCAATTGGATTATGCTTCACATGATAGTTATTTTGTTGAGTTTGCTCCCACTACTATTGATGAGAATATACTTGCTTATATGGAGAGTAGTAAAATTTCTATGCAAGTAGATCATGAAAATAATGCTTTATGTGTTGGTTATATGGTTTAATTCATTCATGATGCTACTGAAAATTATTATGAGAGAGGATCATATGCTTCTACATATTGCAATAATATCAAGTTTCCTCTCTATGTGCTTAAAATCTTGAAGTTATGCTCGTTTTCCCTTCCTATGCTAGTTGATTATTGTTCCCACAAGTTGTTTGCTCACAAAACCCCTATGCATAGGAAGTGCGTTAGGCTTATATGTGCTAGTCATATTCTTCATGATGCTCTCTTTATGTTTCAATTCTTATCTTTTATGTGAGCATCATTGAAATCGTCATGCCTAGCTAAAAGGCATTAAAGAAAAGCGCTTGTTGGGAGATAACCCAATATTTACCCTTACTCTTTTTGTGTGTTCACATGATTAAGATACTATAGTAATCATTTTTTATAGATTTTGTTTCAATAAAGTGCCAAGTAGGACCTTTGGGAAGACTTAGGTGAAGTCTTTGCAATCTTGCTGTAAAAAAAACAGAAACTTTGCGCTCACGAGATTAGCTTCCATTTTTTTGTTGGAGAGTGATTTTAAGTTGATTATTTTTGCAGAAGATTAATAGACAAATTCCTCACGTCCACCAATTTATTTCAGATTTTTTAGAGTTACAGAAGTATTCGAAAGTTACAGATTGTTACAGACTATTCTGTTTTGACAGATTCTGTTTTCTATGTGTTGTTTGCTTATTTTGATGAATCTATGAGTAATATCGGAGGGTATTAACCATAGAGAAGTTGGAATACAGTAGATATCACACCTATATGAATTTATAATGAGTTCACAACAGTACGTAAGTGGTGGTTTTATTTTTTTATACTAACAGAGCTTACGAGTTTTCTGTTAAGTCTTGTGTTGTGAAGTTTTCAAGTTTTGGGTAAAGATTCGATAGACTATGGAATAAGGAGTGGCAAGAGCCTAATATTGGGGATTCCCAAGGCACCCCAAGGTAATATTCAAGGACAACCAAGATCCTAAGCTTGGGGATGCCCCGGAAGGCATCCCCTCTTTCGTCTTCGTCTATCGGTAACTTTACTTGAGGCTATATTTTTATTCACCACATGATATGTGTTTTGCTTGGAGCGTCATTTTGTTTTATTTTGTTTTGATTGTTGTTTGAATAATATCCCAAGATCTGAAATTCTTAAATGTTAGAGAGTCTTCACATAGTTACATAATTATTCAACTACTCATTGATCTTCACTTATATCTTTCGGAGTAGTTTGTCATTTGCTCTAGTGCTTCACTTATATGTTTTTAGAGCACGGCGGTGGTTTTATTTTGAAGAAATATATGAACTCTCATGCTTCACTTATATTATTTTGAGAGTCTTTTAGAACAACATGGTAATTTGCTTTGGTTATGAATTTAGTCCTAAATATGATGGGCATCCAAGATGGGTATAATAAACACTTTCATATAAAATGCATTGAATACTATGAGAAGTTTGATACTTGATGATTGTTTTGAGATATGAGGATGGTGATATTAGAGTCATGCTAGTAGAGTAGTTGTGAATTTGAGAAAAAAAAATGTTAAAGTTTGTGATTCCCGTAGCATGCACGTACGGTGAACCGTTATGTGATGAAGTTGGAGCATGATTTATTTATTGATTGTCTTCCTTTGTGTGGAGGTCGGGATCACGCGATGGTTAACTCCTACCAACCCTTCCCCTAGGAGCATGGGTGTAGTACTTTGTTTGGATAACTTGTAGATTTTTTCAATAAGTATATGAGTTCTTTATGACTAATGTTGAGTCCATGGATTATACACACTCTCATCCTTCCACCATTGCTAGCCTCTCTAGTATCGCGCAACTTTCGCCAGTACCATACAACCACCATACACCTTCCACAAAACAGCCACCATACCTACCTATTGTGGCATTTCCTTAGCCATTCCGAGATATATTGCGATGCAACTTTCCACCGTTCCGTTCATTATGACACACTTCATCATTGTCATATTGCTTTGCATGATCATGTAGTTGACATCGTATTTGTGGCAAAGCCACCATGCATAATTTTTCATACATGTCACTCTTGATTCATTGCACATCCCGGTACACTGCCGGAGGCATTCATATAGAGTCATATTTTGTTCTAGCATCGAGTTGTAATTCTTGAGTTGTAAGTAAATAAAAGTGTGATGATCTTCATTATTAGAGCATTGTCCCAGTGAGGAAAGGATGATGGAGACTATGATACCCCCACAAGTTGGGATGAGACTCCGGACGAAAAAAAGAGAAAAAGGCCATAAAAGGGGATAAAAGGCCCAAATAAAAAGAAAAAGAAAAAAATGAGAGAAAAAGAGAGAAGGGGCAATGCTACTATCCTTTTGTTGGGGAACGTAGTATTTTAAAATTTTCCTACGATCACGCAAGATCTATCTACCAGATGCATAGCAACGAGAAGGGAGAGTGTGTCTACGTACCCTCGTAGACCGAGAGCGGAAGCGTCAAGTGACGTGGTTGATGTTGTCGAACTTCTTCGCGATCCAACCGATCAAGCACCGAACGTACGGCACCTCCGCGTTCAACACACGTTCAGCTTGATGACGTCCCACGAGCTCTTGATCCAGTTGAGCTTCACGGGAGAGTTTCGTCAGCACGACGGCGTGGTGACGGATATGACGTGTTCACCGGCGCAGGGCTTCGCCTAAGCTCCGCGACGGTACTACCGAGGTGTGATTCTGTGGAGGGGGGCACCGCACACGGCTAAAACAATTCAACTTGTGTGTCTTTGGGTGCCCCCCTGCCCCCGTATATAAAGGAGCAAGGGAGGAGGGGTCGGCCACCTCCTATGGTGCGGCTAGGGAGGGGACTCCTACTAGGAATAGGATTGCAATCCTATTCCTAGTAGGATTCACCGGAAGGAAGAAGGGGGAAAGGATTAGGAGAGGTGGCGCCCCCCAATCCTAGTCCAACTAGGATTCCTAGGTGGGGGCGTCGGCCAGCCCTATGGGCTGCCTCTCTCTCACCCTTTAGGCCCACTATGGACCATCCCCTCTCGTTGGGGGTTCCGGTAACCCCCTCCAGCATTCCCGATAAATCCGAAACTTTTCCGGTATACTTCCGGTGTCCGAATATAGCTGTCCAATATATCAATCTTTATGTCTCGGACATTCCGAGACTCCTCGTCATGTCCGTGATCTCATCCGGGACTCCAAACTACCTTCGGTACATCAATACTCAAAAACTCATAATACCGATCGTCATCAAACGTTAAGCGTGCGGACCCTACGGGTTCGAGAACTATGTAGACATGACCGAGACTCATCTCTGGTCAATAACCAATAGCGGAACCTGGATGTTCATATTGGCTCCTACATATTCTACGAAGATCTTTTATCGGTCAGAACCGCATAACAACATACGTTGTTCCTTTTGTCAAACGGTATGTTACTTGCCCGAGATTCGATCGTCGGTATCTTTATACCTAGTTCAATCTCGTTACCGGCAAGTCTCTTTACTCGTTCCGTAACACATCATCTCGTGACTAACTCATTAGTCTTTTGCTTGCAAGGCTTATTGTGATGTGTGTTACCGAGAGGGCCCAGAGATACCTCTTCGACACTCGGAGTGACAAATCCTAATCTTGATCTATTCCAACACCACGAATACTTTCGGAGACACCTGTAGAGCATCTTTATGATCACCCAGTTACGTTGTGACGTTTGATAGCACACAAGGTGTTCCTACGGTATTCGGGAGTTGCATAATCTCATAGTCATAGGAACATGTATAAGTCATGAAGAAAGCAATAGCAGTTAAACTAAACGATCATAGTGCTATGCTAACGGATGGGTCTTGTCCATCACATCATTCTCCCAATGATGTGATCCCGTTGATCAAATGACAACTCATGTCTATGGCTAGGAAACATAACCATCTTTGATCAGTGAGCTAGTCTAGTAGAGGCATACTAGGGACATACTGTTTTGTCTATGTATTCACACATGTATTAAGTTTCCGGTTAATACAATTCTAGCATGAATAAAAGACATTTATCATGATATAAGGAAATAAAAATAACATCTTTATTATTGCCTCTAGGGCATATTTCCTTCAGTCTCCCACTTGCACTAGAGTCAATAATCTAGCTCACATCGCCATGTGATTTAATACCGATAGTTCACATCGTTATGTGACCAACACCCAAAGTGTTTACTAGAGTCAATAATCTAGTTCACATCGCTATGTGATTAATACCCAAGAGTAATAAGGTGTGATCATGTTTTGCTTGTGAGAGAAGTTTAGTCAACGGGTCTGTCATATACAGATCCCTATGTATTTCGCAAATTTCTATGTCTACAATGCTCTGCATGGAGCTACTCTAGCTAATTGCTCCCACTTTCAATACGCATCCAGATTGATACTTAGAGTCATCTGGATTTAGTGTCAAAGCTTGCATCGGCGTAACCCTTTACGACGAACTCTTTATCACCGCCATAATCGAGAAATATTTCCTTAGTCATTCAGTTACTAAGGATAATTTTGACCGCTGTACAGTGATCTACTCCTGGATCACTATTGTACCCTCTTGACAAACTCATGGCACGGTACACAACATGTTTGGTACACAGCATGGCATACTTTATAGAACCTATGGCTGAGGCATAGGGAATGACTTTCATTCTCTCTATATTTTTCTGCAGTGGTCGGGCATTGAGTCTTACTCAACTTCATACCTTGTAGTACAGGCAAGAACCTTTTTCTTTGACTGTTCCATTTTGAAATTCTTCAAAATCTTATCAAGGTATGTACTCATCGAAAGTCTTATCAAGCGTCTTGATCTATCTATATAGATCTTGATGCTCAATATGTAAGCAGCTTCATCGAGGTCTTTCATTGAAAAACTTTTATTCAAATATCCTTTTATGCTATTCAGAAATTCTATATCATTTCCAATTAATAATATGTCATCTACATATAATATTAGAAATGCTACAGAGCTCCCACTCACTTTCTTGTAAATACAGGCTTCTCCAAAAGTCTGTATAAAACCATATGCTTTGATCACCTCATCAAAGCGTATATTCCAACTCCGAGATGCTTGCACCAGTCCATAGATGGATCGCTGGAGTTTGCATACTTTGTTAGCACCTTTTGGATCGACAAAACCTTCTGGTTGCATCATATACAACTCTTCTTTGAGATATCCATTTAGGAATGCAGTTTTGACATCCATTTGCCAGATTTCATAATCATAAAATGCGGCAATTGCTAACATGATTCAGACAGACTTAAGCATCGCTACAGGTGAGAAAGTCTCATCGTAGTCAACTCCTTGAACTTGTCGAAAACCTTTCGCAACAAGTCGAGCTTTGTAAACAGTAATATTACCGTCTGCGTCGGTCTTCCTCTTGAAGATCCATTTATTTTCGATGGCCTGCCGATCATCGGGCAAGTCAACCAAAGTCCATACTTTGTTCTCATACATGGATCCCATCTCAGATTTCATGGCTTCAAGCCATTTTGCGGAATCTGGGCTCATCATCGCTTCCTCATAGTTCATAGGTTCATCATGGTCTAGTAACATGATTTCCAGAACTGGGTTGCCGTACCACTCTGGTGCGGAACGTACTCTGGTTGATCTACGACGTTTAGTAGAAACTTGATCCGAAGTTTCATGATCATTATCATCAACTTCCTCACTAATTGGTGTAGGAATCACTGGAACAATTTCCTGTGATGTACTACTTTCCAATATGGGAGAAGGTACAATTACCTCATCAAGTTCTACTTTCCTCCCACTCACTTCTTTCGAGAGAAACTCCTTCTCTAGAAAGGATCCATTTTTAGCAACGAATATCTTGTCTTCAGATCTGTGATAGAAGGTGTACCCAACAGTCTCTTTTGGGTATCCTATGAAGATTTACTTCTCCGGTTTGGGTTCGAGCTTATCATGTTGAAACTTTTTCACATGAGCATCGCAGTCCCAAACTTTAAGAAACAACAACTTTGGTTTCTTGCCAAACCACAGTTCTTAAGGCGTTGTCTCAACGGATTTTTAGATGGTGCCCTTATTAAACGTGAATGCAGCTGTCTCTAATGCACAACCCTAAATGATAGTGGTAAAACGGTAAGAGACATCATAGATCACACCATATCTAATAAAGTACGGTTACGATGTTCGGATACACCATTACGTTGTGGTGTTCCAGGTGGCGTGAGTTGTGAAACTATTCCACATTGTTTCAAATGAAGACCAAACTCGTAACTCATATATTCTCCTCCACGATCAGATCGTAGGAACTTTATTTTCTTGTTACGATGATTCTCTACTTCACTCTGAAATTCTTTGAACTTTTCAAATGTTTCAGACTTGTGTTTCATTAAGTAGATATACCCATATCTGCTCAAATCATCAGTGAAGGTCAGAAAATAACGATACCCGCCGCGAGCATCAACACTCATTGGTCCACATACATCAGTATGTATGATTTCCAACAAATCTGTTGCTCGCTCCATAGTTCCGGAGAACGGAGTTTTAGTCATCTTGCCCATGAGGCATGGTTCGCAAGCACCAAGTGATTCATAATCAAGTGATTCCAAAAGTCCATCTTTATGGAGTTTCTTCATGCGTTTTACACCAATATGACCTAAACGGCAGTGCCACAAATAAGTTGCACTATCATTATTAACCTTGCATCTTTTGGTTTCAATGAATATGTGTATCACACAATCGAGATCCAACAAACTATTTTCATTGGGTGTATGACCATAGAAGGTTTTATTCATGTAAACAGAACAACAATTATTCTCTAACTTACATGAATAACCGTATTGCAATAAACATGATCAAATCACATTCATGCTCAACACAAACACTAAATAACAGTTATTTAGTTTCAACACTAATCCCGGAAGTATAGGGAGTGTGCGATGATGATCATATCAATCTTGGAACTGCTTCCAATACACATCGTCACTTCATCCTTTAACTAGTTTATGTTCATTATGCAACTCCCACTTCGAGTTACTAATTTTTAGCAACTGAACCAATATCAAATACCGAGGGGTTGCTATGAACACTAGCAAAAATACACAACAATAATCTGTATATCAAATATACCTTTGTTCACTTTGCCATCCTTCTTATCCGCCAAGTATCTAGGGCAGTTCCACTTCCAGTGACCATTTCCTTTGCAGTAGAAGCACTTGTTTCAGGCTTGAGTTTAGTTTTGGGTTTCTTCACGGGAGTGACAACTTGCTTGTCATTCTTCTTGAAGTTCCCCTTCTATCCCTTTGCCCTTTACTTGAAACAAGTGGTCTTGTTTACCATCAACACTTGATGCTTTTTCATGATTTCTACCTTCGACGATTTCAGCATCGTGAAGAGCTCGGGAATTACTTTCGTCATCCCTTGCATATTATAGTTCATGACGAAGTTCTACTAACTTGGTGATAGTGACTAGAGAACTTTGTCAATTACTATCTTATCTGGAAGATTAACTCCCACTTGATTAAAGTAATTGTAGTACCCAGATAATCTGAGCACATGCTCACTGGTTGAGCTATTCTGCTCCATCTTGTAGGCAAAGTACTGTTAGAGGTCTTATACCACTCGACACGGGCATGAGTATGAAATACTAATTTCAACTCTTGGAACATCTTATATGCTCTGTGGCGTTCAAAACGTTTTTGAAGTCCCGGTTCTAAGCTGTAAAGCATGGTGCACTTAAACTATCAAGTAGTCATCATATCGAGCTTTTGTCAAAACGTTCATAACGTCTACATCTGCTTCTGCAATAGGTATGTCACCTAGCGGTGCATCAAGGACATAATTCTTCTGTGCAGCAATGAGGATAATCCTCAGATCACGGAACAATTCCGCATCATTGCTACTAACATCTTTCAACTTGGTTTTCTCTAGGAACATATGAAAAATAAACGGGGAGCAACATCGCGAGCTATTGATCTACAACATAGATATGCTAATACTACCAGGACTAAGTTCATGATAAATTAAAGTTCAATTTAATCATATTAATTTAAAGAACTCCCACTTAGGTAGACATCCCTCTGGTCATCTAAATGATCACGTGATCCAAATCAACTAAACCATGTCCGATCATCACGTGAGATGGAGTAGTTTTCAATGGTGAACATCTTATGTTGATCATATCTACTATATGATTCACGCTCGACCTTTCGGTCTCCAGTGTTCCGAGGCCATATCTGTATATTCTAGGCTCGTCAAGTTTAACCCGAGTATTCTGCGTGTGCAAAACTGGCTTACACCCGTTGTATTTGAACGTAGAGCTTATCACACCCGATCATCACGTGGTGTCTCGGCACGACGAACTTTCGCAACGGTGCATACTCAGGGAGAACACTTATACCTTGAAATTTAGTAAGGGATCATCTTATAATGCTACCGTCGTTCTAAGCAAAATAAGAAGCATAATAAGATAAACATCACATGCAATCAAAATATGTGACATGATATGGCCATCATCATCTTGTGCTTTTGATCTCCATCTTCAAAGCACCATCATGATCACCTTCGTCACCGGCTTGACACCTTGATCTTCATCGTAGCATCGTTGTCGTCTCGCCAACTATTGCTTCCACGACTATCGCTACCGCTTAGTGATAAAATAAAGCAATTTACATGGCGATTGCATTTCATACAATAAAGCGACAACCATATGGCTCCTGCCAGTTGCCGATAACTTTACAAAACATGATCATCTCATACAAAACCGTATAACTCATCATGTCTTGACCATATCACATCACAACATGCCCTGCAAAAACAAGTTAGACGTCATCTACTTTGTTTGTTGCAAGTTTTACGTGGCTGCTACGGGCTTAGCAAGAACCGTTCTTACCTACGCATACAAAACCACAACGATGTTTCGTCAAGTATGTGCTGTTTTAACCTTCACAAGGACCGGGCGTAGCCACACTTGTTTCAGCTAAAGTGAGAGAGACAGACACCCGCCAGTCACCTTTAAGCAACGAGTGCTCGTAACGGTGAAACCAGTCTCGCGTAAGCGTACGCGTAATGTCGGTCCGGGCCGCTTCATCTCACAATACCGCCGAAGCAAAGTATGACATGCTGGTAAGCAGTATGACTAGTATCGTCCACAATCTCATTGTGTTCTACTCATGCATATCATCTACGCATAGACCTGGCTCATGATGCCACTGTTGGGGAACGTAGTATTTTAAAATTTTCCTACGATCACGCAAGATCTATCTACCAGATGCATAGCAACGAGAAGGGAGAGTGTGTCTACGTACCCTCGTAGACCGGGAGCGGAAGCGTCAAGTGACGTGGTTGATGTTGTCGAACTTCTTCGCGATCCAACCGATCAAGCACCGAACGTACGGCACCTCCGCGTTCAGCACACGTTCAGCTTGATGACGTCCCACGAGCTCTTGATCCAGTTGAGCTTCACGGGAGAGTTTCGTCAGCACGACGGCGTGGTGACGGATATGATGTGTTCACCGGCGCAGGGCTTCGCCTAAGCTCCGCGACGGTACGACCGAGGTGTGATTCTGTGGAGGGGGGCACCGCACACGGCTAAAACAATTCAACTTGTGTGTCTTTGGGTGCCCCCTGCCCCCGTATATAAAGGAGCAAGGGAGGAGGGGCCGGCCACCTCCTATGGTGCGGCTAGGGAGGGGACTCCTACTAGGAATAGGATTGCAATCCTATTCCTAGTAGGATTCACCGGAAGGAAGAAGGGGGAAAGGATTAGGAGAGGTGGCGCCCCCCAATCCTAGTCCAACTAGGATTCCTAGGTGGGGGCGTCGGCCAGCCCTATGGGCTGCCTCTCTCTCACCCTTTAGGCCCACTATGGACCATCCCCTCTCGTAGGGGGTTCGGTAACCCCCTCCGGCATTCCCGATAAATCCGAAACTTTTCCGGTATACTTCCGGTGTCCGAATATAGCCGTCCAATATATCAATCTTTATGTCTCGGACATTCCGAGACTCCTCGTCATCTCCGTGATCTCATCCGGGACTCCGAACTACCTTCGGTACATCAATACTCAAAAACTCATAATACCGATCGTCATCAAACGTTAAGCGTGCGGACCCTACGGGTTCGAGAACTATGTAGACATGACCGAGACTCATCTCTGGTCAATAACCAATAGCGGAACCTGGATGTTCATATTGGCTCCTACATATTCTACGAAGATCTTTTATCGGTCAGAACCGCATAAGAACATACGTTGTTCCTTTTGTCAAACGGTATGTTACTTGCCCGAGATTCGATCGTCGGTATCTTTATACCTAGTTCAATCTCGTTACCGGCAAGTCTCTTTACTCGTTCCGTAACACATCATCTCGTGACTAACTCATTAGTCTTTTGCTTGCAAGGCTTATTGTGATGTGTGTTACCGAGAGGGCCCAGAGATACCTCTTCGACACTCGGAGTGACAAATCCTAATCTTGATCTATGCCAACACCACGAATACTTTCGGAGACACCTGTAGAGCATCTTTATGATCACCCTGTTACGTTGTGACGTTTGATAGCACACAAGGTGTTCCTACGGTATTCGGGAGTTGCATAATCTCATAGTCATAGGAACATGTATAAGTCATGAAGAAAGCAATAGCAGTTAAACTAAACGATCATAGTGCTATGCTAACGGATGGGTCTTGTCCATCACATCATTCTCCCAATGATGTGATCCCGTTGATCAAATGACAACTCATGTCTATGGCTAGGAAACATAACCATCTTTGATCAGTGAGCTAGTCTAGTAGAGGCATACTAGGGACATACTGTTTTGTCTATGTATTCACACATGTATTAAGTTTCCGGTTAATACAATTCTAGCATGAATAAAAGACATTTATCATGATATAAGGAAATACAAATAACATCTTTATTATTGCCTCTAGGGCATATTTCCTTCACCTTTTACCACACTTGTGCTTCAAAGTAGCACAATGATCTTCATGATAGAGAGTCTCCTATGTTTTCACTTTCATATACTAGTGGGAACTTTATATTATAGAACTTGGCTTGTATATTCCAATGATGGGCTTCCTCAAAATTCCCTAGGTCTTCGTGAGCAAGCAAGTTGGATGCACACCCACTTAGTTTCTTTAGTTGAGCTTTCATACACTTATAGCTCTAGTGCATCTGTTGCATGGAAATCCCTACTCACTCACATTGATATATATTGATGGGCATATCCATAATCCATTGATACGCCTAGTTGATGTGAGACTATCTTCCTCCTTTTTGTCTTCTCCACAACCACCGCTCTATTCCACCTATAGTGCTATATCCATGGCTCACGCTCATGTATTGCATGAAAGTTGAAAGGTTTGAAAAAAATTGAGTATGAAACAATTGCTTGGCTGAAACTGGGGTTGTGCATGATATGAATATTTTGTGTTATGAAGAGGGAGCATAGCCAGACTATATTATTTTGTAGGGATAACTTTCTTTGGCCATGTTATTTTGAGAAGACATGATTGCTTTGTTAGTATGCTTGAAGTACTATTATTCTTATGTCAATATTAAACTTTTGTCTTGAATCTTTCGGATCTGAACATTCATGCTACAATAAAGAAAATTACATTGAGAATTATGTTGGGTAGCATTCCACATCAAAAATTCTGTTTTTATCATTTACCTACTCGAGGACGAGCAGGAATTAAGCTAGGGGATGCTTGATACGTCTCCAGCGTATCTATAATTTTTTATTGTTCCATGCTATTATATTATCCATCTAGGATGTTTTATATGCATTTATATGCTATTTTATATGATTTTTGGGACTAACCTATTAACCCAGAGCCCAGTGCCAGATTCTGTTTTTTCCTTGTTTTTGAGTTTTACAGAAAAGGAATACCAAACGGAGTCCAATTGATATCCCAATTTTTGATGATTTTTTATGGACGAAAAGAAGCCCCCGAAGTAAAAGAGTTGGGCCAGGAGAGTCCCGGGCTGCCCACGAGGGTGGGAGGTGCGCCCACCTATCTCGTGGATAGCCCGGAGACCCCCTAACTTGTGCCCTACGCCACAATATCCTATAAATACCCAAACCTCCAGAAAATAACCTAGATCGGGAGTTCCGCCGCCACAAGCCTCTCTAGCCACCGAAAACCAATCTAGACCCATTCCGGCACCCTGCCGGAGGGGGGGAATCCCTCTCTGGTGGCCATCTTCATCATCCCGGCGCTCTCCATGACGAGGAGGGAGTTGTTCACCCTCGGGGCTGAGGGTATGTACCAGTAGCTATGTGTTTGATCTCTCTCTCTCGTGTTCTTGAGATGACACAATCTTGATGTATCGCGAGCTTTGCTATTATAGTTGGATCTTATGATGTTTCTTCCCCTCTATCTTCTTGTAATGGATTCAGTTTTCCCTTTGAAGTTATCTTATCGGATTGAGTCTTTAAAGATTTGAGAACACTTGATGTATGTCTTGTGTGGGATACCCATGGTGACAATGGGGTATTCTATCGATTCACTTGATGTATGTTTTGGTGATCAACTTGCGGGTTCTCTAACCTTGGGAATCTATGCATAGGGGTTGTCACACATTTTTGTCTTGACTCTCCGATAGAAACTTTGGGGCACTCTTTGAAGTTCTTTGTGTTGGTTGAATAGATGAATATGAGATTGTGTGATGCATATCGTATAATTATGCCCACGGATACTTGAGGTGACAATGGAGTATCTAGGTAATATTAGGGTTTTGGTTTATGTGTGACTTGGTGTTATTCTAGTACGAACTCTAGGATAGATCAAACGGAAATAATAGCTTCGTGTTATTTTACCACAGACTCTTGAATAGATCGATCAGAAAGAATAACTTTGAGGTGGTTTCGTACCCTACAATAATCTCTTCGTTTGTTCTCCGCTGTTAGTGACTTTGGAGTGATTCTTTGCTGCATGTTGAGGGAACTTGCACTAGTGAAAGTATGAACCCTAGGCCTTGTTTCCTAGCATTGCAATACCGTTTACGCACACTTTTACCACTTGCTACCTTGCTGTTTTTATATTTTCAGACTACAAAAACCTATATCTACCATCCATATTGCACTTGTATCACCGTCTCTTCGCCGAACTAGTGCACCTATACAATTTACCATTGTATTGGGTTTGTTGGGGACACAAGAGACTGTTTGCTATTTGGTTGCAGGGTTGTTTGAGAGAGACCATCTTCATCATAAGCCTCCCACGGATTGATAAACCTTAGGTCATCCACTTGAGGGAAATTTGCTACTGTCCTACAAACCTCTGCACTTGGAGGCCCAACAACGTCTACAAGAAGAAGGTTGCGTAGTAGACATCAGAGGCCGGCCGGCCCTAGGGCGCGCGGGAGAGAGAGGAGGAGTCCTACTCCTAGTAGGAGTAGGACTCCCCTTTCCTACTCCTACTTGGAGGGGGAAAGGAGGGAGGAGAGGGAGAAGGAAAAGTGGGGTGCCGCCCCCCCCCTTACCTAGTCCAATTCGGACTAGAGGGGGAGGGGGCGCGCGGCCTGCCCTGGCCAGCCTCTCTCTCTCCACTAAGGCCCATGTGGCCCATTATCTCTCCCGGGGGGTTCCGGTAACCCTCTGGTACTCCGGTTTTCTCCGAAACCACCCAGAACACTTTCGGTGTCCGAATATAGCCATCCAATATATCAATCTTTATGTCTAGGACATTCCAAGACTCCTCGTCATGTGCATGATCACATCCGGGACTCCGAACTACCTTCGGTACATCAAAGCACATAAACTCATAATACCGATCGTCATCGAACGTTAAGCGTGCGGACCCTACGGGTTCGAGAACTATGTAGACATGACCGAAACTCATCTCCGGTCAATAACCAATAGCGGAACCTGGATGCTCATATTAGTTCCTACATATTCCACGAATATCTTTATCGGTCAAACCGTATAACAACATACGTTGTTCCCTTTGTCATCGGTGTGTTACTTTCCCGAGATTCGATCGTCGGTATCATCATACCTAGTTAAATCTTGTTACCGACAAGTCTCTTTACTCGTTCCGTAATACATCATTTCGTGACTAACTCATTCGTCGTTTGCTTGCAAGGCTTATTATGATGTGTATTACCGAGAGGGCCCAGAGATACCTCTCCGACACTCGGAGTGACAAATCCTATTCTCGATCTATGCCAACACCAGAAACACCTTGGGATACACCTGTAGAGCATCTTTATAATCACCCAGTTATGTTGTGATGTTTGATAGCACACAAGGTGTTCCTCCGGTATTCGGGAGTTGCATAATCTCATAGTCATAGGAACATGTATAAGTCGTGAAGAAAGCAATAGCAGTAAAACTAAACGATCAAGTTGCTAAGCTAACGGATGGGTCTTGTCCATCACATTATTCTCCTAATGATATGATCCCATTGATCAAATGAAAACTCATGTCTATGGCTAGGAAACATAACCATCTTTGATCAATGAGCTAGTCTAGTAGAGGCATACTAGGGACACTCTGTTTTGTCTATGTATTCACATATGTACTGAGTTTCCGGTTAATACAATTCTAGAATGAATAATAAACATTTATCATGATATTAGGAAATACAAATTACAACTTTATTATTGCCTCTAGGGCATATTTCTTCAACAACTTCCCCAATCTGCATCACAATACTCATCGCTATTAAGATGCCCGTTCTTCTTAAACCATAGTCCCGTTCCTAGATTACCCTTCAAATATCGTAGGATTCAATAGACTGTCTCTAAGTGTCCACTCATTGGGTTCGACACTCTTTACTTATCCCCTATACCCGTGGGTCGTCAGTGGGTTGCTGCCATGAATTTGGCGAGTGCTGGGTACCCTAAGATGGCATTGTAGGGTAGGCCAATGCGTGCCACGTCAAAGTCGATGAGCTCGATGCGATAGTTCTCGTGAGTGCCGAAGGTGACGAGGAGGCGCACCTGGCCCAGGGAAATGGTCGACCCATCGGCCATCCCAGAGAAGGGCCTGGTCGGCATCAGCTGATTGTATGGCACTTGGAGCATCTCGAAGGTCTCGATGGAGATCACGTTGAGGTCGACGCCTCCGTCTATGAGGGTTTTGGTGACCACAATGTTGTTGATAGTGGGGGTGCTGTAATGCCCCGGACACACCCGCCGATGGTCGTTACTCCTGGCGGGATCTAGACTGACCCCACATATCAATACTAGTCTTTTCTGCGCACTTTGTCCTCACTCGTGCACACCCGGGAGCAACTTCTCGGTCGGTTACCCATCCTGAAACTACTCCAAGCTGAGCACGCTTAACTTTGGAGTTCTATTCGAATGGGCTCCCAGAAAAGAAGGAATTCCTTATTGATATGAGTAGACTATCATCCCTAATAAGCCAGGCTATCACATACACCCTCACCCAGAGGAACCGACGTCCTCATCGGGCCACAGGAATGTTCCCTCTTGGCACATACGTATGTGCATCTAGTCCGGTACATGTGCCATGCTGTGTACCACGATGGGTCACAAACGTCAAGAACAACATGACCGCGTACCTGTCCGCAAACATCCGTGTAACCGTGAAGGTAGGCTCTGATACCAACTTGTCACGCCCCGGACACACCCGCCGATGATCGTTACTCCTGGCGGGATCTAGACTAGCCCCACATATCAATACTAGTCTTTTCTGTGCACTTGTCCTCACTCGTGCAATCCCGGGAGCAACTTCTCGGTCGGTCACCCATCCTGAAACTATTCCAAGCTGAGCATGCTTAACTTTGGAGTTCAATCCGAATGGGCTCCTGGAAAAGAAGGAATTCCTTATTGATATGAGTAGACTATCATCCCTAATAAGCCAGGCTATCACAGGTGCACAACATGGGGGTGCACTTGTGGCGACCGCGGACATGGGGTGGTCCTCGGAGTCGAAGGTGATCGCAGGTTGCGGCCACATGGGGGGCACGCGGCCTCTGGCCAAGCGGCGGTGTTTGCCGTGCGGGAGAGATGTTAGATGTGGCAGCCATACGCTAGGGCCTGGGCTTCGTCGAGGATGCAGGTCACCACCCGGGGCCCCTAGGGGCCCCCGGCGCCCTCCCCGAGCTGGTCAAAGTGGCTGATGAACCAGTCGTAGAGTTCATCCCATGAGGCGATCTACCCCTCAGGCTGATTCATAAGCTAGGAGCGCGGCCCGTACTCAAGGGCCATGGGGATTTTTTTTGCCATGACCTAGTCGCCGCCACCAAGAAGCTCACTGCGTAGAGCTGAAGGAACTCCGCGGGGCTAGAGATGCCTTCGTAGCACGGGGGCAGCCCCGGCTTGAAATTGGCGGGCCACACCACCCGGCGCAACACGCGGGCAAAAGCCCGACAGCCCACGCCGGTTGAGGGGGCCTCGCCCACGAGGGTAGCACTACTCCGACAGGCACTACCTCACGCCCCGCGGCAAGTGGAGAAGGGGGAGGTTGCGATAGCACGGCCATCTGGCTGCACTGAGGGGCGCGTGGAGGGATCTTGCTGCTCGTGGGTGGCTGGGTTGGTGGCGGCAGTAGCTGCAGCTTTGGCGGAGTGGTGGTGGTTGCCGCGGCCGGTGGGCTACGTCTGGGTAATGCGAGCGACCAGGCTCTCGACACGTGCACGGTGAACGTCAGCCATGGCGCTAGTGAAGCTGAGGTCGGAGCGGAGCGGAAGAATAGTGGAAGAACATCTGCACAAGGATTTTTTGAAATTGCCTGCAAAACCGTGATACATCTCCAATGTATCTATAATTTTTGATTGTTCCATGCTATTATATATTTTGTTTTGGCTGTTTAATGGGCTTTATTCTACACTTTTATATTATTTTTGGGACTAACCTACTACCCAAGGCCCAGTGCAAATTGCTATTCTTTTTGCCTATTCCAGTGTTTCACAGAAAAGAGATATCAAACGGAGTCCAAACTGAATGAAACCTTCGGGAGAGTTATTTTTGGAACCATATCGTCACAGAAGACTTGGAGTACACGCGAGGGAACGAGAGAGGCGGCCACGAGGGTCCAGGGCGCCCAGGGGGCAGGTGCGCCCCCCACCCTCGTGGGCCCCCTCTGGCTCCCCCTATGCCCTCCTTCCCCCTATATATATCCATGTACCCTGAAAACATCGACGCAACAGAGAAAACCCTAATTCCACCGCTGCAACCTTCTGTTCCCGTGAGATCCCATCTTGGGGCCTGTTCTGGAGCTCTGCCGGAGGGGGATCGATCACGGAGTGCTTCGTCTACATCAATACCATAACCTCACCAATGAGTTGTGAGTAGTTTACCACAGACCTTCGGGTCCATAGTTATTAGCTAGATGGCTTCTTCTCTCTTTTTGGATCTCAATACAAAGTTCTCCTCGATCTTCGAGGAGATCTATTCGGTGTAATATTTTTGCGGTGTGTTTGTCGAGATCCGATGAATTGTGGGTTTATGATCAAGATTATCAATGAACAATATTTGATTCTTTTCTGAAATCTTTTATGTATGATTATAATATCCTTGCAAGTCTCTTCGAATTATTGGTTTGGTTTGGCCTACTAGATCTATAGTTCTTGCAATGGGAGAAGTGCTTGGCTTTGAGTTCAATCTTGCGGTGTCCTTTCCCAGTGACAGTAGGGGCAACAAGGCACGTATTATATTGTTGCCACCGAGGATAAAAAGATGGGGTTTATATCATATTGCTTGAGTTTATCCCTCTACATCATGTCATCTTGCTTAAAGCATTACTCTATTCTTATGAACTTAATACTCTAGATGCATGCTGGATAGCGGTTGAGTGTGGAGTAATAGTAGAAGAGGCAGAATCGTTTCGGTATACTTGTTACAGACGTGATGCCTATATATAATGATCATGCCTAGATATTCTCATAATTACACACTTTTCTATCAATTGCTCGACAATAATTTGTTCACCCACCATAGAATTCTGCTATCATGAGAGAAGCCACTAGTGAAACATATGGCCCCCGGGTCTATTCTCATCATATTAATCTTCCATCTACTTTACTTTGCTTTATTTACTTTATGTTCTTATACCAAAAATACCAAAAATATTATACTATCCTATCTATCATATCTCACTTTCGTAAGTGACCGTAAAGGGATTGACAACCCCTTATCACGTTGGCTGTGAAGTTCTTATTTGTTTGTGCAGGTGCGAGGGACTCGCGCGTGGTCTCCTACTGGATTGATACCTTGGTTCTCAAAAACTGAGGGAAATACTTACGCTACTGTGTTGCATCACCCTTTCCTCTTCGAGGGAATACAACGCAAGCTAGAGAAGTAGCAAGAAGAATTTCTGGCGCCGTTGCCGGGGAGATCTACGCAAAAGTCAGATAGCAAGTACCTATCACAAACCCTTATCCTTCGCACTACATTATTTGCCTCTCGTTTTCCTCTCCCCACTTCACCCTTGTCGTTTTATTCGCCCTTCTTTTTCCGTGTATTTACCATTCACTTTGCCTTGCCGTCATGGCTAGCACGCCTATCATTATCAATACTCTCGAGAGTGAGGTTCTCAATTTTAAACAAAGGGAGGAAGAAAATCTAAAAGATGCCTGGTATAGAATTTGCAATGCTCAAAATAAATCTACTAGGAAGCTTTCCACTTCCGTGCATCTTCGCAATTTTTATATTGGCATAACTCCACGGAATAGATATATTCTTGATACCATTACCGGAGGGAATTTTTTGGGTAGCCATACTTTTGATTCTTATAATGCTATGACAAAATTGTTTGGCCCACCACCTCTTCTGGTTAATGGAACTGTTTTAACTTTGGAACATGCTATGCAAAGGCTTGAAATTATTGAAAACAAAGTTGCTACTGTAGAGTTGGTTGAGAGTTTGGATAAAAAGACCCACACCCAAATTACCGAGTATGGATCCAAGGTAGGAGTTATTCTTATTTTTTAAAAGAAAAACAACCTATAGTTAAAGAGAGAATAGATCAGGATTCCACTAGAATCGATAAACTTGAGAGTATTATCACAAATGTAGGGTCTGCTCTTTCTGCTGTGAAAATTACTTCGAATCCCTCTAGCACTAAATTGGCCAAGTTTATGTATGTTCCTAAAAATAAGGGTGAATCATCTAGTATGGAAATTGCGGATCTCAAATTCATAAGTGTTCATCCCAACTTTCTCACTTTCGCAAGGGAACCTTTTGCTACAAATGAATTTCTTGATTTCTTGCCTAGAAGTTTGATTATCAATAGGAATAAAGAAGTTCCTAAGAATTATAAGTGCTTAATCGAAGAATTGCCTACCAAAGATGGCAATACCTAGATCTATTCTTGTATCGTGCCTAGCTAGGGGCGTTAAACGATAGCGCTTGTTGGGAGGTAACCCAATTTTATTTTTCTTTGTTTTTGCTTCTGTTTAGGAATAAATATTGCATCTAGCTTTTTTTAGATGTGGTTTTGTGTTTTAATTAGTGTTTGTGCTGAGCAGAACCTTTGGGAAGACTTGTGTGAAGTTTATGTGATCATGCTGTAAAAAACAGAAACTTTAGCGCTCACGAGATTGGCTGTAATTTTTTACTGGAGAGTGCTTTTTAGTTGATTCTTTCTGCAGATAATTAATAGACAAATTCCTCACGTTTACCAATTTATTTCATTTTTTGGAGTTACAGAAGTATTCGAAAGTTTCAGATTACTACAGACTGTTCTGTTTTTGACACATTCTGATTTACGTGTGTTGTTTGCTTATTTTGATGAATCTATGAGTATTATCGGGGGGTATGAATCATGGGGAAGTTGGAATACAGTAGGTTTAACACCAATATAAACAAAGAATGAGTTCATTACAGTACCTTTGAGTGGTGGTTTGTTTTCTTATACTAACGGAGCTCACGAGATTTTTGGCTAAGTTTTGTGTTGTGAAGTTTTCAAGTTTTGAGTATGGCTTTGATGGACTATGGAACAAAGAGTAGCAAGAGCCTAAGCTTGGGGATGCCCAAGGCACCCCAAGGTAAAATTCAAGGACAACCAAAAGCCTAAGCTTAGGGATGCCCCGAGAAGGTGTCCCCTCTTTCGTCTTCATCTATTGGTAACTATACTCGGGACTATATTTTTATTCACCACATGATATGTGTTTTGCTTGGAGTGTCATGTATGATTTGAGTCTTTGCTTTTTAGTTTGCCACAATCATCCTTGCTGGACACACCTTTTGAGAGAGATAAATACGATTTAGAATTTATTAGAATACTCTATGTGCTTCACTTATATCTTTTGAGCTAGATAGTTTTGCTCTAGTGCGTCACTTATATCTTTTAGAGCACGGTGGTGGTTTTATTTTGTAGAAATTATTGATCTCTCATGCTTCACGTATATCCTTTTGAGAGTCTTTTAGAACAGCATGGTAATGTGCTTTGGTTATAAAACTAGTCCTAATATGATAGGCATCCAAGATGGGCATAGTAAAAAAATTCACATAAAGTGCATTGAATATGATGAGAAGTTTGATACTTGATGATTGTTTTGAGATATGAGGATGGTTATATAGAGTCATGCTTGTGGAGTAATTATAAATTCAAGAAATATTTGTGTTAAAGTTTGTGATTCCCGTAGCATGTATGTATGGTGAACTGTCGTGGTTCTAAGTCTGACAGTACGAGTAGGGAGTACGTAAGAGGAGGCAATGTCCTAGCTATGGTGAGATTGTACGCAAGATGTTTACGAGTTCGGGCCCTTCTCGGAGGAAGTGAAAGCCCTACGTCTCGGTGCCCTGAGGCGGTCGACTAGAATGTATATGGGGTGTTTGAGTTACATGGGGTGCGAACCCTTGTACTGGAGGAGGGGGGTGGCTTATATAGAGTGCACCAGGACCCTAGCCATCCCCACATTACTAAGGGTTCAACGTTCATAAAGGCAGGGCGTTACTGATAACGCCTGCAATATAGAGTGATAAAGGCATTCATTGTCATAGAATGAATGCCGGACCGTTGCTGTCCTAAGGGACCTTTGACCTTCAGGGGTCGAGTGTCTTTGAATGGTCGAGTGAAGTTGAGTCGTCTGAACGGGGGTGTGTAGTCGAGTGGAATGTCCTCTCGGGCCGTATCAGTCGACTGTTCCTGTTGTCTTCGAGTTGTCCTTTGAGCTTCTAGGGCAGTGACCTTGGGTGGGGTACCTTGGTCGGGCCCGTGACCCTACCCTAGGTTCGTAACATCATCAGTAGCCCCCGAATGGATTGAGGTTCGAGTGGAGGTGAGTGTTGAAGTTGGCTTAGCTCGGGTTCGAGGCCCCTGGGGAGATCTTCTTTGAGCTCGCGGGCCAGGCTGACTCATCAACCTTGACTTGATCGCCTTAATCGATTCAAGAACCATCGAGTGTACCTGTTTGTGTTGATCGTTGACTGAACTTTGTGCGCGGTCCCGAGCGCCGGAGGGGTGCATAGTTTTTGGCGGGATTGGTTTCTCTCTGGTCTCTGGATTTTGCGGAATTTCAAAATTTGGGTAAGCGCGAGACGGGTCGTGCCGCGGCAATCGGATCGGATATGCTCGGGACGCCTCGATCTCTGCGCCGCCTTTTTCGCCACGTATCGTGTGCGTGCCTGTTGCGGGATTTGACGGGATAGCTCGGGGCCACCAGTCAGTCACTCGACCGTTGCACTATAAGTGTGCACCGTGGCCGAGGTGGAGGCATTGTGCGCCCATTCTTTGCTTCTTCTTCCTCCGCTCCTCCATCATGCATGTGCTCTCTGCCCTCCTCCGCTTGGTCCGCGTCAGCTCGCCCTCCATGGGCAAGGACAAGACCGCGGCTCTGGAGCGCTCGAAGAAGGCGGCGGTGACGGGGAAAGGGAAGAGGTCCAACCGAGGGGGGTCGTCGTCGAGGTCCGGGCTCCCGCCTGGCTGGATCCAGGGGACTGGATTAGGTCCACGATGACGCCGGAGGACATGGAGGAGTTGGTGGAGGAGGGCCTGATTGTCCGCGACTCCTGGCGGCTGCCGGAGGGCGAGCTTGAGCCCTAGCCGCGGGAGGGCGAGTGCGTTCTCCTTGCGACTCATGTCGACCGAGGTTTTTCTTTGCCCCCGCACCCTTTCTTTCGCGGTTTTCTGGCTTTTTACGGCGCTCAGCTGCACCACTTCTCTCCCAACACCATCACCTACTTGGCCGCATTCATTTCGATGTGCGAGAACTTCCTCGGATGTCGACCGCGCTGGGGCCTGTTCAAACATATCTTCACTTGTCGTTCCCAAACTATCAAGAAAGCGAACACGAGTGACGAGAAGACGCATGTCATCCAGATGTGTGGCGGACTGGGTATCCAGCTCAGGGGTAGGAGCGCTTTCCCTGCCATGACCCTTCCCGAGTCGGTCCGGGGTTGGCAGTCGACTTGGTTCTACTGTAGGGACGTTCCGACTCCTGGTCAGCCGACTGGGCTTCCTCCATTTTCTTTGGGTCAAGTCAACCAGCCACCAACATTGCTCGTGAGTCAGGCTGAGAGGGTAGAGGTAGACATGCTGGTGGAGCGGGTGGTTCAGCTGGTTCGCGACGAGGTCACGAGGATGGATCTACTCGAGGTGTTCCTCATGAGGAGGATCCAGCCCCTCCAAGCCCGGGACCATCCGATGTGGATGTACTCCGGCGCCGACGACTCGTCTCGGGTCCATCCGGAGGAAGCTGCCATGCTGACGGTGGGGCAGTGCCTGAAGTGCATCACGGTGAACAAGGACAACCCTCGGGGGACTGGAAGAGTTCGCCCATTCGACGTAGATCACCAACCTGACAAGGTTCGGCCTCGGCTTTCGAGTGAATTTCATGTTTTATGCTTGCGGACATCTAATGAATCTGACTGACGTATGATTATTCTTCTTTTCTGCAGATCTATACCAAAATATTTTCGGTGCCCAGTGGCGAGCAGGTACAGGAGGGAGAAGAACGTGTAGGCGAGGCTTCCGACTGGAAGTCTGACGAGGAGACTGAGGAGGAGAGCAAGGATTCCAGCAGCGGCGAGGAGGTCGAGTCACCTCCCCGCGGCGAGAAGCGCTCCAAGGAGAAGCACGACCCAGAGGCCACGTGTACCAGGGCGGGCCCCTCTAACTCCAAGTTCAGAAACAGACTCGTAGGTCCACTCCAGATCCGACTAAAAAGGCACCAAAGCAGCCTAAGGTCACTACTGTCAAACCCCGGAAGGCCTTGCTCAAGATCAAAGTGTACGTCCCGATCGCCTCCACATAAGTGCAACTCTGCTTCAGTTTCTTTCCTTTTGGAGATCAACTTTGCTTCTGTCGACTCACTTTCTGTGAAATCTTCAGCGCTGCTGCTTCTGCGACCTCGATGGATGTTGACAAGGGCTGCGACGACGAGGAGACTGCTGATGCCGCCACGTCCCGCTCAGGTGTGGATTCTCGACCGAGCTTTGTCTTTTACCCGTTTGGATTGTCAGTCGACTGAATTCTTTGATTGTCTTCTGAAGGGCCACGTAATGTCATTGAGCTTCCTGACGACGATGAGGACGACGACGACGAGCGCGTGGAGGTGACTCGACGCGGTACAGGAAGGAGGGGTTGGAAGACACCCTCTGGCACTGAGGCCCAGCAACAGGGGGACGTGGCCCGGACCACGGTCTCCTTTGCCGTTCCTGTGTCGATTGTCTGTCCCTCTTCATCGATTGACCCAGCTACTAACCCTGTGACTGTTCCGTCATCCATTCTCTTCACCACCCATCACGTCCCGGAGGTGTAATGCCCAGGATGGGACTATACCTCCTACGTGTCGAGGCACGACTTAAAGGTATAAGCCCATTCTGGAATGATCTCAAGTTTGGTATCTTTGCACGACTCATGTAAAAATAGGGATGAAATTGCAAAAGGATAGTTGGCTTACACTCGCCACGTCACACAATACATTACATAAGCAAACATCATCCAAAACATCACAACCCGACTACGGGCGAAGATTCAAAAGAAAGATACCAAAACATAAAGCCACAGGTCCGAATCGCCCCTAGTAGAAACCACTACTGATCGTCGAAAACGTCACAAGCATACGGCCACGCTCTTCATGGAACTCCCGAAAGTACTTGAACCAGCTCCTGCATCATTCTCGGCTGAACCTGCATCTGGTGTTGTAGTATCTGTGAGCCACGAGGACTCAGCAATCCCATAACCATGGGTATCAAGACTAGCAAAGCTTTATGGGTAGGAAGAGGTAAAGTAGTGAGGTTGCAGCAGCGACTAAGCATAATATGGTGGCTAACTTATGAGTACAAGAATAAGATGAGCATCTACGCAAACGGGCGCAACTAGTAGTGATCGCTAAAGATCCTGAACTACCTACGAGTCAAACATAACCCCACCGTGTTCTCTTCTCAAAGTGAAAAGAGACAGTCACGGTTACTCACACGGTTGTGTGTTTTACTTCGGATCCTCTGTCAAGTTTTCTACAACCGGACATTAACAACTTCCAATCTGCCACATAACCGCGGGCACGGCTTTCGAAAGATCATAACCCTGCAGGGGTGTCCCAACTTAGCCCATCACAAGCTCTCACGATTAGCTGAAGTGATAAATATAATATCATCACCCCTTATCTTAGGGAAAACCGATCAGGCTCGGCATCCCGGTGCACAAGACATTTCGACAATGGTAAAACAAGTCCAGCAAGACCTCCCGGTGTGTCGACACCCTGATACTAGCCGCGTGTATCTCGTCTCAGGCCACGACCGGATGGGTGATAGTACGAGTAAAACCAATCCTCGAGTTTCCCCGTGGTGGCCCCACAGAACCCCCGTTTGGGACCAACACCATCAGCACTGGCCCCCCTCCTATGTAGAAAGAATCCTTGGGTAGCGCTAACTCCCTATGCAATTTAATTAATTAATTAAGTTGTTATTATGAGCAAATTAAAACCAATGTTGGGCCTTGCTGGAGGAGTTTTATTCAAAGTCGAACTGTCAAGGGGTCCCCATCCACCCATCGTGTAAGGAACGCAAAATCAAGGAACATAATGCCGGTTTATCGGCGCCTAAGGTGGCATGACTGGAACAAAACACCGAGCAAAAGGCCAAGCCTTCCACCCATGCCCAGTATATAGGTGTGTTAATAATAATAATAATAGATATTGTGATATTCCAACAACAAGTTCCCTCCTGGAACGATCTTCATCTTCACCTGCAACTAACAACGCTATAAGAGGGGCTGAGCAAGCGGGTAACATAGCCAAACAATGGTTTTGCTAGGAAGGTTTCAAAAGTTAGAGGTTTCATGGCAACAAGGAGAGGGGCTGACAATAAAATGGGTAGCGCGACATCTAACGATAGCATCGAGACAACTAAGCATGGCAATGGTAGTAAAGGTATCCAAGGGTATGATCATCTTGCCTGGGATTCCGCAAGGAAGAAGAACGGATCCAAGAAGTAGTGGAACGGATCCTCACAACTCCGGAACAGAACCGAAGCTAACAAGAGAAGCAACCGGAAAGAAGCAAACAACACGGTAAACACACAAGCATAAACATGGCATACGATGCACATCCAAGTATGATGCATGTCATGTTCTAAATATGCATGGCATGGAAGAGTGCACAAACAACACTACAAGTTAAGTGGAGCTCAATATGCAACGTGTTGCATATTGACGAAACACCACATTTTATTTATTTAGTTGACTCTCGTTTGTTTACAAGACAAGGTTAAATGTTTGTTAACATGGCAAGAGGTGAAGTAAAAACAAACTTGAAGGAAATATGCCCTAGAGGCAATAATAAAGATGTTATTTGTATTTCCTTATATCATGATAAATGTCTTTTATTCATGCTAGAATTGTATTAACCGGAAACTTAGTACATGTGTGGATACATAGACAAAACAGTATGTCCCTAGTATGCCTCTACTAGACTAGCCCATTGATCAAAGATGGTTATGTTTCCTAGCCATAGACATGAGTTGTCATTTGATCAACGGGATCACATCATTAGGAGAATGGTGTGATGGACTAGACCCATCTGTTAGCATAGCACTATGATCGTTTAGTTTTACTGCTATTGCTTTCTTCATGACTTATACATGTTCCTATGACTATGAGATTATGCAACTCCCGAATACCGTAGGAACACCTTGTGTGCTATCAAACGTCACAACGTAACTGGGTGATCATAAAGATGCTCTACAGGTGTCTCCGAAAGTATTCGTGGTGTTGGCATAGATCAAGATTAGGATTTGTCACTCCGAGTGTCGGAGAGGTATCTCTGGGCCCTCTCGGTAACACACATCATAATAAGCCTTGCAAGCAAAAGACTAATGAGTTAGTCACGAGATGATGTGTTACGGCACGAGTAAAGAGACTTGCCGGTAACGAGATTGAACTAGGTATAGTGATACCGACGATCGAATCTCGGGCAAGTAACATACGGATGACAAAAGGAACAACGTATGTTGTTATGCGGTTCGACCGATAAAGATCTTTGTAGAATATGTAGGAGCCAATATGGGCATCCAGGTTCCGCTATTGGTTATTGACCGGAGAGATGTCTCGGTCATGTCTACATAGTTCTCGAACCCGTAGGGTCCGCACGCTTAAACGTTCGTTGACGATATAGTATTTAATGAGTTATGTATGTTGGTGACCGAATGTTATTCGGAGTCCAGGATGTGATCACGGACATGACGAGGAGCTCCGGAATGGTCCGGAGATAAAGATTAATATATGAGATAATAGTGTTTGACCTCCAGAAGGGTTCCGGAATTCACCGGAAGAGGTTCCGGATGTTTCCCGAAGTGTTTGGGTACGAGAACACGTTATTTGGGCCAAAAGGGAAAGCACACAAGGTTTTTGGAAAGCGCAAAAGGAAGTTTTGCGGAGTCCAGGGGCCAGACGCCAGGGTCCCTGGCGTCTGGGTCCAGACGCTGGGAACCCTGGCGTCTGGCCCTGGAGTCCGAGAAGGACTCTTGCCTTTCGGGTGAAACCGACTTTGTGAAGGCTTTTACTCCAAGTTTCGACCCCAAGGCTCAACATATAAATAGAGGGGTAGGGCTAGCACCCAAGACACATCAAGATACACCAAGCCGTGTGCCGGCTACCCCGACCCTCTAGTTTATCCTCCGTCTAGTTTCTGTAGTGCTTGGCGAAGCCCTGCAGAGATTGTTCTTCATCAACAACCGTCACCACGCCGTCGTGCTGCCGGAACTCATCTACTACTTCGCCTGTCTTGCTGGATCAAGAAGGCGAGGACGTCATCGAGCTGAACGTGTGCTGAACGCGGAGGTGCCGTACGTTCGGTACTAGATCGGGACGGATCGTGAAGGTGCACGACTACATCAACCGCGTTGATAAACGCTTCCGCTTTCGGTCTACGAGGGTACGTAGACACACTCTCCCCTCTCGTTGCTATGCATCTAGTAGATAGATCTTGCGTGATCGTAGGAAAATTTTGAAAATACTATGTTCCCCAACAGTGGCATCATGAGCCAGGTCTATGCGTAGATGATATGCACGAGTAGAACACAATGAGTTGTGGGCGATACTAGTCATACTGCTTACCAGCATGTCATACTTTGCTTCGGCGGTATTGTGAGATGAAGTGGCCCGGACCGACATTACGCGTACGCTTACGCGAGACTGGTTTCACCGTTACGAGCACTCGTTGCTTAAAGGTGACTGGCGGGTGTCTGTCTCTCTCACTTTAGCTGAATCAAGTGTGGCTACGCCCGGTCCTTGTGAAGGTTAAAACAGCACATACTTGACGAAACATCGTTGTGGTTTTGTATGCGTAGGTAAGAACGGTTCTTGCTAAGCCCGTAGCAGCCACGTAAAACTTGCAACAACAAAGTAGAGGACGTCTAACTTGTTTTTGCAGGGCATGTTGTGATGTGATATGGTCAAGACATGATGAGTTATACGGTTTTTGTATGAGATGATCGTGTTTTGCAAGGGTGATCATGACGGTGCTTTGTAGATGGAGATCAAAAGCACAAGATGATGATGGCCATATCATGTCACATATTTTGATTGCATGTGATGTTTATCTTATTATGCTTCTTATTTTGCTTAGAACGACGGTAGCATTATAAGATGATCCCTTACTAAATTTCAAGGTATAAGTGTTCTCCCTGAGTATGCACCGTTGCGAAAGTTCGTCGTGCCGAGACACCACGTGATGATCGGGTGTGATAAGCTCTACGTTCAAATACAACGGGTGTAAGCCAGTTTGGCACACGCAGAATACTCGGGTTAAACTTGACGAGCCTAGCATATGCAGATATGGCCTCGGAACACTGGAGACCGAAAGGTCGAGCGTGAATCATATAGTAGATATGATCAACATAAGATGTTCACCATTGAAACTACTCCATCTCACGTGATGATCGGACATGGTTTAGTTGATTTGGATCACGTGATCATTTAGATGACCGGAGGGATGTCTATCTAAGTGGGAGTTCTTTAAATTAATATGATTAAATTGAACTTTAATTTATCATGAACTTAGTCCTGATAGTTTTTGCATATCTATGTCGTTGTAGATCAATGGCCCGTGCTACCGTTCCTTTGAATTTTAATGCATTCCTAGAGAAAGCTAAGTTGAAAGATGATGGTAGCAATTACACGGACTGGGTCCGTAACCTGAGGATTATCCTCATTGATGCACAGAAGAATTATGTCCTTGACGCACCGCTAGGTGACAGACCTATTGCAGGAGCAGATGCAGACGTTATGAACGTTTTGACAAAAGCTCGATATGATGACTACTTGATAGTTTAGTGCACCAGACTTTACGGCTTAGAATCGGGACTTCAAAAACGTTTTGAACGCCACGGAGCATATAAGATGTTCCAAGAGTTGAAATTGGTATTTCATAGTCATGCCCGTGTCGAGAGGTATAAGACCTCTGACAGTACTTTGCCTACAAGATGGAGGAGAATAGCTCAACCAGTGAGCATGTACTCAGATTGTCTGGGTACTACAATTACTTTAATCAAGTGGGAGTTAATCTTCCAGATAAGATAGTAATTAACAAAGTTCTCTAGTCACTATCACCAAGTTAGTAGAACTTCGTGATGAACTATAAATATGCAAGGGATGACGAAAGGAATTCCCAGCTCTTCGCAATACTGAAGTAGGCGAAGGTAGAAATCATGAAAAAGCATCAAGTGTTGATGGTTAACAAGACCACTTGTTTCAAGTAAAGGGCAAAGGAATAAAAGGGGAACTTCAAGAAGAATGACAAGCAAGTTGTCACTCCCGTGAAGAAACCCAAAGCTAAACTAAAGCCTGAAACAAGTGCTTATACTGCAAAGGAAATGGTCACTAAAAGTGGAACTGCCCTAGATACTTGGCGGATAAGGAGGATGGCAAAGTGAACAAAGGTATATTTGATATACAGATTATTAATGTGTATTTTACTAGTGTTCATAGCAACCCCTCGGTATTTGATATTGGTTCAGTTGCTAAAGAGTAGTAACTCGAAATGGGAGTTGCATAATGAACAGAAACTAGTTAAAGGATGAAGTGACGATGTATATTGGAAGCAGTTCCAAGATTGATATGATCATCATCGCACACTCCCTATACTTTCGGGATTAGTGTTGAACCTAAATAACTGTTATTTGGTGTTTGTGTTGAGCATGAATGTGATTTGATCATGTTTATTGCAATACGGTTATTCATGTAAGTTAGAGAATAATTGTTGTTCTGTTTACATGAATAAAACCTTTTATGGTCATACACCCAATGAAAATAGTTTATTGGATCTCGATCGTGTGATACACATATTCATAATATTGAAGCCAAAAGATGCAAGGTTAATAATGATAGTGCAACTTATTTGTGGCACTGCCGTTTAAGTCATATTGGTGTAAAACGCATGAAGAAACTCCATAATGATGGACTTTTGGAATCACTTGATTATGAATCACTTGGTGCTTGCGAACCATGCCTCATGGGCAAGATGACTAAAAACTCCGTTCTCCGGAACTATGGAGCGAGCAACGTATTTGTTGGAAATCATACATACTGATGTATGCGGACCAATGATTGTTGAAGCTCGTGGCGGGTATCGTTATTTTCTGACCTTCACTGATGATTTGAGCAGATATAGGTATATCTACTTAATGAAGCACAAGTCTGAAACATTTGAAAAGTTCAAAGAATTTCAGAGTGAAGTAGAGAATCATCGTAACAAGAAAATAAAGTTTCTACGATCTGATCGTGGAGGAAAATATTTGAGTTACGAGTTTGGTTTTCATTTGAAACAATGTGGAATAGTTTCACAGCTCACGCCACCCGGAACACCACAGCATAATGGTGTGTCCGAACGTCGTAAACCGTACTTTATTGGATATGGTGCGATCTATGATGTCTCTTACCGATTTACCACTATCATTTTGGGTCATGCATTAGAGACAGCTGCATTCACGTTAAATAAGGGCCTCATCTGAATCCGTTGAGACAACGCCTTAAGAACTGTGGTTTGGCAAGAAACCAAAGTTGTTGTTTCTTAAAGTTTGGGACTACGATGCTTATGTGAAAAAGTTTCAACATGATAAGCTCGAACCCAAACCGGAGAAGTAAATCTTCATAGGATACCCAAAAGAGACTGTTGGGTACACCTTCTATCACAGATCCGAAGGCAAGATATTCGTTGCTAAAAATGGATCCTTTCTAGAGAAGGAGTTTCTCTCGAAAGAAGTGGGTGGGAGGAAAGTAGAACTTGATGAGGTAATTGTACCTTCTCCCAGATTGGAAAGTAGTACATCACAGGAAATTATTCCAGTGATTCCTACACCAATTAGTGAGGAAGTTAATGATAATGATCATGAAACTTCGGATCAAGTTTCTGCTGAACGTCGTAGATCAACCAGAGTACGTTCCGCACCAGAGTGGTACGGCAACCCAGTTCTGGAAATCATGTTACTAGACCATGATGAACCTACGAACTATGAGGAAGCGATGATGAGCCCAGATTCCACAAAATGGCTTGAGCCATGAAATCTGAGATGGGATCCATATATGAAAACAAAGTATGGACTTTGGTTGACTTGCCCGATGATCGGCAAGCCATCGAAAATAAATGGATCTTCAAGAGGAAGACCGACGCAGACGGTAATATTACTGTTTACAAAGCTCGACTTGTTGCGAAAGGTTTTCGACAAGTTCAAGGAGTTGACTACGATGAGACTTTCTCACCTGTAGCAATGCTTAAGTCTGTCCGAATCATGTTAGCAATTGCCGCATTTTATGATTATGAAATCTGGCAAATGGATGTCAAAACTGCATTCCTAAATGGATATCTCAAAGAAGAGTTGTATATGATGCAACCAGAAGGTTTTGTCGATCCAAAAGGTGCTAACAAAGTATGCAAGCTCCAGCGATCCATCTATGGACTGGTGCAAGCATCTCGGAGTTGGAATATACGCTTTGATGAGGTGATCAAAGCATATGGTTTTATACAGACTTTTGGAGAAGCCTGTATTTACAAGAAAGTGAGTGGGAGCTCTGTAGCATTTCTAATACTATATGTAGATGACATATTGTTGATTGGAAATGATATATAATTTCTGGATAGCATAAAAGGATACTTGAATAAAAGTTTTTCAATGAAAGACCTCGGTGAAGCTGCTTATATATTAGGCATCAAGATCTATAGAGATAGATCAAGACGCTTAATTGGACTTTCACAAAGCACATACCTTGATAAGATTTTGAAGAAGTTCAAAATGGATCAGTCAAAGAAAGGGTTCTTGCCTGTTTTACAAGGTATGAAGTTGAGTAAGACTCAATGCCCGACCACTGCAGAAGATAGAGAGAAAATGAGAGTCATTCCCTATGCCTCAGCCATAGGATCTATCATGTATGCAATGCTGTGTACCAGACCTGATGTGTGCCTTGCTATAAGTCTAGCAGGGAGGTACCAAAGTAATCCAGGAGTGGATCACTGGACAGCGGTCAAAAACATCCTAAAGTATCTAAAAAGAACAAAGGATATGTTTCTCGTATATGGAGGTGACAAAGAGCTCGTCGTAAACGGTTACGTCGATTCTAGCTTTGACACTGATCCGGATGACTCAAAGTCACAAACCGGATATGTATTTTTATTGAACGGTGGAGCTGTCAGCTGGTGCAGTTCCAAGCAGAGCGTCGTGGCGGGATCTACGTGTGAAGCGGAATACATAGCTGCTTCGGAAGCAGCAAATGAAGGAGTCTGGATGAAGGAGTTCATATCCGATCTAGGTGTAGTACCTAGTGCATCGGGTCCAATGAAAATCTTTTGTGACAACACTGGAGCCATAGCCTTGGCGAAGGAATCCAGGTTTCACAAGAGAACAAAGCACATCAAAAGACGCTTCAATTCCATCCGAGATCTAGTCAAGGAGGGAGACATAGAGATTTGCAAAATACATACGGATCTGAATGTTGCAGACCCGTTGACTAAGCCTCTTCCACGAGCAAAACATGATCAGCACCAAGACTCCATGGGTGTGAGGATCATCACTTTGTAATCTAGATTATTGACTCTAGTTCAAGTGGGAGACTGAAGGAAATATGCCCTAGAGGCAATAATAAAGATGTTATTTGTATTTCCTTATATCATGATAAATGTCTTTTATTCATGCTAGAATTGTATTAACCGGAAACTTAGTACATGTGTGGATACATAGACAAAACAGTATGTCCCTAGTATGCCTCTACTAGACTAGCCCATTGATCAAAGATGGTTATGTTTCCTAGCCATAGACATGAGTTGTCATTTGATCAACGGGATCACATCATTAGGAGAATGGTGTGATGGACTAGACCCATCTGTTAGCATAGCACTATGATCGTTTAGTTTTACTGCTATTGCTTTCTTCATGACTTATACATGTTCCTATGACTATGAGATTATGCAACTCCCGAATACCGTAGGAACACCTTGTGTGCTATCAAACGTCACAACGTAACTGGGTGATCATAAAGATGCTCTACAGGTGTCTCCGAAAGTATTCGTGGTGTTGGCATAGATCAAGATTAGGATTTGTCACTCCGAGTGTCGGAGAGGTATCTCTGGGCCCTCTCGGTAACACACATCATAATAAGCCTTGCAAGCAAAAGACTAATGAGTTAGTCACGAGATGATGTGTTACGGCACGAGTAAAGAGACTTGCCGGTAACGAGATTGAACTAGGTATAGTGATACCGACGATCGAATCTCGGGCAAGTAACATACCGATGACAAAAGGAACAACGTATGTTGTTATGCGGTTCGACCGATAAAGATCTTCGTAGAATATGTAGGAGCCAATATGGGCATCCAGGTTCCGCTATTGGTTATTGACCGGAGAGATGTCTCGGTCATGTCTACATAGTTCTCGAACCCGTAGGGTCCGCACGCTTAAACGTTCGTTGACGATATAGTATTTAATGAGTTATGTATGTTGGTGACCGAATGTTATTCGGAGTCCACGATGTGATCACGGACATGACGAGGAGCTCCGGAATGGTCCGGAGATAAAGATTAATATATGAGATAATAGTGTTTGACCTCCGGAAGGGTTCCGGAATTCACCGGAAGAGGTTCCGGATGTTTCCCGAAGTGTTTGGGTACGAGAACACGTTATTTGGGCCAAAAGGGAAAGCACACAAGGTTTTTGGAAAGCGCAAAAGGAAGTTTTGCGGAGTCCAGGGGCCAGACGCCAGGGTCCCTGGCGTCTGGGTCCAGACGCCGGGAACCCTGGCGTCTGGCCCTGGAGTCCGAGAAGGACTCTTGCCTTTCGGGTGAAACCGACTTTGTGAAGGCTTTTACTCCAAGTTTCGACCCCAAGGCTCAACATATAAATAGAGGGGTAGGGCTAGCACCCAAGACACATCAAGATACACCAAGCCGTGTGCCGGCTACCCCGACCCTCTAGTTTATCCTCCGTCTAGTTTCTGTAGTGCTTGGCGAAGCCCTACAGAGATTGTTCTTCATCAACAACCGTCACCACGCCGTCGTGCTGCCGGAACTCATCTACTACTTCGCCTGTCTTGCTGGATCAAGAAGGCGAGGACGTCATCGAGCTGAACGTGTGCTGAACGCGGAGGTGCCGTACGTTCGGTACTAGATCGGGACGGATCGTGAAGGTGCACGACTACATCAACCGCGTTGATAAACGCTTCCGCTTTCGGTCTACGAGGGTACGTAGACACACTCTCCCCTCTCGTTGCTATGCATCTAGTAGATAGATCTTGCGTGATCGTAGGAAAATTTTGAAAATACTACGTTACCCAACAAAACTACCTATTTAGTCATTTTAAATGAGGTCGGAAATAACAACAACAATTCCGGGAAAATCCCCATATGCATGTTTAGCAATTTTAAGCAACAACAATTCACACATTTTAATGTTGTTAACATGATGCGGATGACATGATAAAGTTTATGCAATTTAGTTAAACATTAACATGAAGAGATATGAAGATGATACGGAGTATTAGTCACCGTGGTGGAAAGAAAGGGTGCCATGGCAACAATCCGAAAATGCTGCAACGGCAACATCTCGGTTCCGGTACCTCGTTGAGAGACCAGTGCAAAAGCAAAGGTGGCGTGAGCGAGCGGACAAGATGAAAGGTGGGGTGATCCCGTCACCGGGTTCCCACGAGCCGGCGACGAGGCAACCGAGGAACATGCCAAAAGACGAAACGGGCACGATGCACACAAGGGAAAACATCTCATACAACCACAAGCATTCGTCCACGGGTCATCGTCTCGGGGTTATACCTTCGAAGCGTTCGTTCTCGGAGGGGTTCGAGTCGTCGAGGGACGTAGTGGAAGTAGGCGTTTATGGCTTCTCGTCCCTCGTTGGTTACCCCAAGTGGAAGGTTTGAGATGCAGTGTAGCGGTAGTTTTCCCTTGGCAAGATACCAAGGATCGAATTCCCCTGAGACTCCAAGGTTCAACAAGAAGGTGTCAACTGCTAACGGCGCCAGATATTTAGCAATCAACTGGACCTGCACACAGATACAAATAACTTTGCTCCCAACGAGTACAGAGAGGTTGTCAATCCCTCCGGCCTTGTCGTTTACAAAGGATCAAACGCAAGAGGTAATAGTGATAGGTATAACTGCAACTAGTAAGTAAAGACAGAAAGTAAATAGCGGATGTGATCAGTGATGGTAATATGGACCAGGGTCCCATGATGTTCACTAGTGATGTCTCTCTCCCAAAAGACGATAAAACAGCTATGTGAGGTGAACGAATTACAGCTGGGCAATTGACAGGATGATGTGCGCAAACCAATGCTAACTATGTTGCAAGAAAGGTAGAGGTTCAAAGCATGGGCGGTACGCCAAGGCAAGTAGACTGAAATCCATCTGCATCTACTACTAATCATCCACCTTGAGATATCTATCCAGAACATCTCGCTGGTATTAAGTTGCGAGTCCCACCCATAGTGTAAACTCAAAGCAACAGACAACTGCATTAAAAGAACTTTGCGTAAAGTAAACAATCCTTGCACCCGCGAGTACAAGCACCGTTGTTTTCCCCCTTGTGGCAACAGCACATCCCCTAGACTCATGTTTCTGTCACTCAAGCTAGTCATCGAGGGGCATGAACCAACAATCAAGCATAACGTTCCCTCTTGGAGTTACTACCTACTACTCAGCCAAAGCAATAAATAGCAACGGAGAACATGCAAGAATTACTCAAGAACATAAATATAAAAGAGGTAAATCAAATATATTACTCAAACACAATCTGAACATAATCTCATAATCCATCGGATCCCAGCAAAGTCATCATAGCAACAACATAAGGATTATATATGTGCCTCGATCATGTAGGGCAGCTCACGAGGTCTAATTAGTGAAGAACAAAGAGGGGAGGAGAACATCACATAGCTACTGGTCATGGACCCATGGTCCAAGGGAGACTACTCACAACTCATCCGGGAGGCGTCCATGGTGGTGGAGAGGCTCCCGGTGGTGATCCTCCCCTCCGGCAGGGTGCCGGGAAGAGTTCTCCTGGTGCTCCCGATCTTGGAAGCACGGCGGCGGCGGAACAGAGATGAGATCACGAAAAAGGGTTCCGTCCTCGAGGGTTTCGGGACGCGGTGTAAATATATGCCAAAGGGGGGCGTCACAGGGGGCCTGGGGGGCCCAGGCGCCCTGGCGGCGCGGCCTAGGGGGGGGGCGCCCCTGGCCTCCTGGAGGCCTGGTGGCCCCCCTCCAGCCCTACTTTGGCCGCATGGAAGCTTCCGGAACGCTGATTTTTTATATATTTTTCCCGGAATTTTTCTGGCAGTTTACGTAATGGGAAAACCTGAAATACAAAAACAGTAGAAAACAGAAACTGGCACTGGGGTGCACTGAGTTAATAGGTTAGTCCAAATATGATCAAAAGTGTATGGAAGTGCATAAATATCATAGCAATATCACACAAAAGGGGCATGGAGCAAGCAGAAATTATAGATACGTTTTGGACGTATCAACATCCCCAAGCTTAATTCCTGCTCGTCCTCGAGTAGGTAAATGATAACAAGCATAATTTTTGTGGTGACATGCTATTAACCATATAAGGACTTTTCATAGTCACATGACAAAAGCTTACTGAGACAATGAATCTATAGTAATTAAGTTGCCTCATGAGAAAATCACAAAGAACTGAAAGTTTTACAATATGACACTGAAACATCAAATAGATTTGCAGTGAGCATGGTGTGCAAATATGATAAAGTGGTATCTCGCTTGCCCCCTTTAGTGAAGCAAAACATAAATGCAGGGGCACCTCCAAGGTTTAAGTGATGACTAGATACAATGATTTCAGAATAAACGATATCATAATCATGCAAAAAACAATGGTACTTTGGGACAATGCACATTACACTCAGAATGACAATCATGCTCTCAGTTGTTGGTGCTTTAAAGAAGGTGGAGACTCTCGAACCGTGGCTTTTGTTGGCAAGGTTGAAAACCCGTGGTCGGAAACAAAGACAAAACATGTACCAGAGCTCTTGGTTTTAAAAACAGAGGTAATAATTATTTTTTAGAATATGCATGTTTCGTCAACGAATGCTAGCAGATAACTCAATCACTTCTTGAGCTGGACAAGTTTCGAGGAACGGCTCCCGAATGAGGACGATCACATCCCCTTAATCTCCTTTGTTTATCACTGCCAAAGTTTTCTGATTTCTCATGAACAAAGCGTGAAGGAGAGTTTGTTTGTTGTATTATTTTTTAATGAGCCGGGCGCACTGTGACGCCCGAGACCGACGTCCCAGAAGATTCCAGAAGGTTCCAGAAGATTCCAGATGTTCCGGGTTGCCCGTGTGTTTCTTTTGCTTGTGTTATTTATTTTTTTTGCATTGCATCATGTCATCATGCCTTCATCTCATTAATTTTTGCAACCAAATAATTCGTGTGGACCTTCGGTCCATTTAAATCGAGGGAAGGTGACTTCTCTTTATAACATATAAAAGTCTCTCATTATTTTAGGGAGCTATATTTATTAATTATTCCATTGCTTCGGAATCACCGTAACACACTTGCATAATTCCCCATTGTCTTTTCACTTCAAGTTTCACCTTTAAAACCTTCCATGTATTTCTTTTCCCTTTTATCGAGACTCCTCCTAAAATATAGACTTCTTTTGAACTCCTTTAAGGCAAACTAATTATTTTAGTTTGTTTTTCCCTTTTGTTGTTGGAACTATTTTTGTGGGGTCGGAAGTATTCCATAAAGCCTTTCAAAATTGTTCCATTTTTTTTCCTTGTTCGTGGCCTCCTTTCTTTATTTTTTTTAGCTCTCTCTCTCTATTTCTTTTACTGCTAAAATTAGAGAAAGGCTAGGCTGCAGGGCCAGCCGCACCTGCTCTTCTTCCCTTCCAGCTTGGCCCATCAGCCCCCTCTCCTTCCCTGGCCCAAACCTCCCTCCTGGCCATCCAGGCCTCTCCTCCAGCCGGCCCCCTTAGGCCCATCTGGCCAGGCCCTTTCGCTTGCTAAACCTAGCGGCGACACACCGTTTCCCTTCGTTCCTTCCAGCCGCCGCCACCCCTCGTCCCGCATCCCCAGCTCCCGAGCCCCATCTCTTCTGCGCCCGCTCCTTCTCCCCGCGCAGCGCCTCGTGGCCGCCCCTTCCTCCTCGCAGACCGTCGCCTCCGCACGCCGCGGCCAGGCCCCAGCGCCGGCCTTCTTCCCTACCTCGCCATGGCGCCTCTGCGGCTCCCTCTACCCTGCACCGCGAGCGCGCCTCCACCCGAGCGACTCCAGGCCCGCGGCCTCCCCACCGTGGTCGCCCCGAGCGCCTCCCTCCTCAGCTTCGGCCGGGCCGGCCCTCAGGTGCCAGGGCGCCGCCTCGCCCTCTCCTCGCCAGCGACGACCAGCCTCGGGTCCTCCTCTCCAGTGTACAGGCAGCGCCGCGGCCCCGTCCTCCAGCGCCCCATCTCCCCGACGCCGGCCAGGGCCTTCCCCGTGCGGCCCTTCACCAGCAGCTCCGTGCAGGAGCTCCGCCTCCTCCGTCCTCCAAGCGGCCGACCTCCCGCGCCAGGTCCGAGACCCTGGCCGAGCCCCGCGCGACCCGGCCAGCCCCTCGCCATGGACGCTGGCCCTTCCCGCGACGAGGGCCCTGCTGCCTCTTCTGGGCCGCCGCCCCCTGCTGCCTTGCCGCGAGCCCCGCGTCCGGCCACCGGATCCCGCGGCCCCTGCCTCACTGTGCAGCCGCTGTTGTTTTTCTTTTGTGTGTTGTTTTGCTGTTGTCTTGGCAGAGAACCTTGAACGCCTACACTACAATACGGCAAGACCGTAACGACCAAGTACCCCGTGTTTCCGGATGCGACAAGTACTACTACGCTCGACGACTCGAACATCTACAAAGCGACCTCGTGAACAACTACCGACGCCGGAAGCGCCAAGTACCACTACTTCCACTACCGTCGCGAAACGAGAACCCCAAGTACCACGACGTTCGAGCTCGTCCGACCGTGAACCAAGACGTGAACGTGAACAACTACATGACCCGACAAGTACCACTACATGTACAAGTACCTCGACGACCGAACGGCTACGAGCTCGAGAACGACTACTCGGAGACCCAAGTACCACTACCGTCGCCCGAACGTCTACCGTCGACATGTACATCTACAAAACGACCTCGTGAACGCCTACCGTCGCCGAAGCCCGTGTACCACTACTTCCTCTCCGACCGCGAGTACCACTTCTTCATCTACGATCTCGAACCGTCCCGAAACAATTGTTTCGAAGGTATAACCCCGAGACGTGACCCGTGGATGCTTGTTGTGGTTGTATGAAATGTTTCCCGTGTGAGCACCGTGCCCGTTCCACCTTTTGTCATGTTCCTCGGTTGCCTCGTCGCCGACTCGTGGGAACCCGGCAACGGGATCACCCCATCATCTTGTTCAACTCGTTCACTCCACCTTTTGTTTTGCACTGGTCCCTCACCGAGTTACCGGTACCGATATGATGCCATTGCCTCATTTCGGATCGTTGCCGTGGCACCCTTTCGTTCCACCACGGTGACAAATGCTTCATGTCTCTTATGTTACCTTTTAATAAAACTTGCATAAACTTGATCATGTCATCCGCATCATGTTAACAACATTATAATGTTTAATTGTTGTTTGCTTATAATTATTAAACATGCTCATGAGGATTTCCGGATATGTTGTTGTTATTTCCGGCCTCATTTAAAATGTCTTAATAGTGTAGTTTCTTTATGCTTCACCTCTTGCCATGTTAACAAACATTTAATCTTGTCTTGTAATTAAATGAGAGTCAACTAAATAATTAATATGTGGTGTTTCGTCAATATGCAACTCGTTGCATATTGAGCTCCACTTAAATTGTAGTGTTGTTTGTGCATTTTGCCATGCCTTGCATATTTAAACCGGACATGCATCATGCTTGCTTGTGCATTGTATGCCATGTTTATGTTTGTGTGTGTTTATCGTGTTGTTTCTTTCTTTCCGGTTGCTTCTCTTGTTAGCTTCGGTTTCGTTCCGGAGTTGTGAGGATCCGCTCGACTGTTGCTCCGTCTTCTTCTTGGATCTGTTCTTCTCCCTCTGTGGAATCCCAGGCAAGATGACCGAACCCGGATACCATTACTATCTTTGCCTCTTGCTAGTAGTCTCGATCTATAGTATTTGCCTCGATGCCCATGTTCTTCTTGTCAGCCTCCTACTTGTAACCATTGCCATGTTTAACCACCCTACCTATGCAAACCGTTGCTTGGCTAAGTACGCTTCGCTCAGCCCTTCTTATAGCATTGTTAGTTGCAGGTGAAGATTGAAGATGCTTGCTTCATGTTGAAGTTTGGTTGGGTTATATCACACTATATAAATGCTAAATGAAATCATCTATATACTGGCAGGGTGGAAGGCTAAGCCTTTTGCTTGGTGATTTGTTCCACTCATGCCGTTAGGATCCGTATAAGCCGGTGTTATGTTCCTTGATTATGCGTTCCTAACACGGTTGGGGTGTATGGGACCCCCTTGATAAACCGCTAAGTGCTAAGTCTTTTCCAGCAAGTCCCAACATTGGTACTATTTGCCTAATAACAAACTAATTAAAACTTGCATAAGGGCCTTGCAAACCCTCTTTTATTCTTAATTCAACAACCCCGGGCCAGTGCTCCACATGAGTGTTGGTCCGAAACGGGGGTTACGCGGGGCCACCTCGAGGAAACTCAAGGTTTGGTAAAAACCCGTGGGATCGCCCATCCGGTCGTGTCCTGAGACCTAGATACGCGCGGCTACTATCAGGGTGTCGACACGCCGGGAGGATTTGCTGGATTAGCCTTACCTTAGTTCGGTTTAACTCGAGCACGGGATTCCGAGAATACTCGGGTCTTCCCAACTATGGAGTTGCGACTCCGCGGATCGTGGGCTTGTGATGGGCCAAGTTGGAACACCCCTGCAGGGTTTGAACTTTCGAAAGCCGTGCCCGCGGTTATGTGGCAGATGGGAGCTTGTTAATTCCGGTTGTAGATAACTTGACACAATGTTTCAATACACTACCAGCGTGTGTACCGTGACTGTCAATTTCCGGATAGGGATTCGGGAGTTGAACACGGTGGGGTTATGTTTGACCGGCTTTAGCTAGGATCACTTCGTGATCATCTTTCGACCGATGCCTTCTCTTCTCGCTCTCTTTTACGTAAGTTAGTGCTAGTTGCTGCTGCAGACTCTTGTTTGTTCCTTCACCTCTCGTTCTTTCTTCAGCCTTATCCTCACCCAAGGCTTAAATAGTCTTGTTACCCGGGAACGGGATTGCTGAGTCCTCTGTGGCTCACAGTTACTTCACCACACCAGATGCAGGTTCAGCCGAGTTTGATGCAGGAGATGGTTCAGGTTCTTCACCAGGAGCTCGTTGAAGAGTGTGGCCGTTTGCTTGTGACGTTTCGATGTTCAGTAGTGGTTTCTACTAGGATTCGATCTTGGCCTGTGGCTTTATGTTGTTTTGGTATCTTTCTTTTTGGTTCTTCACCCGTAGTCGGGTTGTGATGTTTTGAATGATGATTGTTATGTAATGTATTGTGTGAAGTGGCGAGTGTAAGCCAACTATCTTCTTTTGCAATTTAATCCCTCTTTTACATGAGTTGTGCAAACATACCAAACTTGAGATCATTCTAGGATGGGCTTATACCTTTAAGTCGTGCCTCGACACGTAGGAGGTATAGTCCCATCCTGGGCATTACAAGTTGGTATCAGAGCCTTCTCCGACCTAGAAGCCCCACTGATTGATCGAATCGTTGACGGTTGAGTCTAGGCACACACTGAAAACTTTTTGAGTCCTATATTACATCGGAGAGTAGGATTTCTTTGCTTCTCATCCCCTTTTCTCTCTGGTGAGGACTCCTGACGATTACTCTTTTCTCTTCTACTTTCAAAAATTGCACCAAATTTTTTTTAGGATCCCGCGAGTATTCTGGGATTGTTTCGATGTTCTTGTGACAAGGATATTGTTCTCGATGCCTCCTGTTACCGAGGAGTTGAGCTTCGGGGTATCATTGACACAAGCATATCGTGGCAGTACTAAATACTTAAGACGGCCGACATCGAAAATCTCTCCTATACGGCCAGTGGCAAGATAACCCCGACATCACCCAGTACTGGGGAGGTAGTTCGAGAGTATTGCCATAGCTTGTTATAGTGGATGCTTTTCGAAGGTCCGAGGTAAACAGTTTCCGAGAAAGACTGGTTATGTGTTGAAGGATGGATACACCTGGATGTAGGTTTAGAGTTGATTGCGCGGTGCTTCCCGTGTATCCCCAACACCTGATTGCATAACTGGAAACTTTCGGAAATCTATAGGTGGGTTCATCTAGTAGTTCTAGGCATTCTTCCAACGGATGCTCGATATGGAGTTTGGGGTTCTACATTGAGTGAAGTGGTTTTATGGACTTGTTCTGATCGGGAGTTGCATCTTAAAGGGTCCTTGGCTATGCTGATCCGGGGATTGCAAAACCCTTTTGTAACACGTTCCATGAGCTTTCAGCACGAAGATGTCGAACGAAGCTTCTATCTTGTATTTGTTCTTCTGCACCTTGTTCCTTTTTATTTATCTTTTGTTCTCCAAGTGGCCTCTCGTCAAGCTGATGTACCTACGGAATTCATTCGTTCAATCCTCTGTTCGGATGATGTTGTGAAGATTAGGCTGTTGCATATCTACCCCTTTGTTCTTATTTTGATTCTGGTATTCGAGTTGCTTCGATGTCAAATGTTGATTCCATACCTTTCCTAATCGGTGTTCTCATATTTCTATGGGAGTGCTAGTCCCTCTTAATCATCGAGATCTTCATGTTAATCCTTTTCAACCGGTGTGCCTTCTCTTCAAGTTATTCCATACGGACGCCGTTGAGAAATCTGACGATTGTCTGTTTCATTCATCCCAAGTTGTCTTTGTTTTCCCCACCCTCCCTCCCTTCTTCTTCTTGGAGCAAGAAATTCTCAAACGAAGTATCCATTTTATTCATGTGATGTTTCTTCATTCTTTTCCTTCAATGTTCTTATCCGGTGTTTGATCGTGAAGATGTTCAAGAGCTTCAAGTTCATCATTCTTTTGTTCTCTAATTCTGCCGGTGGATGTAATTCAAGAATTTGGTGTTGATCTTATCCTTTTCCTCTTTTCACAATGCTTCTTATTCCGGTGCACCAATTAATCTTTCTCCTCTTGCTATTCATATCCGGAGTGCTGAAGATTCATAATTCCATTCTTATTCCGTTCAAGCTAGTTTGAGCATTGTTATCTTACTCAAGCCTTTTAATTCAACCGGTGCAATATCTCTTAAGCAATCTATTTCAACGGTGATTTCTTTGAGTGGGCCCTAACCCACAGGTCTTTTCCAGGATCTTACCTGACTCTTCTATTTGTTTTCTGGAGTTATACTCAAATTCTTGTCAAAGTGTGACGTAAGAATGATTTCCATCAGTCACATGCCTTCTCCAAGCTTGTTTTCAATTATTTCCATCTTTAGCTCCACCTCCCATCTTTTTTTATTCTTCCGGAGTGCTCAACAATTCGTATGGCTTTTCTCGTCTTCATTCTCAACATTTGAAGACCGGAGAAGTGTTTCTCTTAATTCTTGGCCCTTCTCTTGAAGGTTCGTGGTTCTAGCTTCTTACCATCCTCATTATTGTTCCGATTGTGAGGAATTCTTTCGTGCCATCCGAAGCATTTCATAAATTCTTTTCTTTGTGATCCTCCGAAGGCCATCATTTCAGAAGATTCTTCGTTCTCAGTTTTCAACTTTGCCCTCCAAATATTCTTCATTGATGTCTCTTCGTTCGTCTCCATATTCTTACGGTGGTTCATTCAAGTTTACTCTTCCGTTGTTATCATATCAATTCATTTGTTCTTTTCATAATCCTACCGGTGCTTCGTTGAATACTTACCCAAGCTTGTGCTAGATCTCTCTTTAATTCTTTGCAACGAGAATAAGTAGTATGCCAAATCCTGTGGTTGTCATCAATTTAAATTGGTGAAGGAGATGCATGACATAATTCTTATTCTTGTTCCTTCAGGTGATTTAATTCTTTTGTCTGGAGCTTGTTCATCATACTCTCGGTTCTAAGTT
>LR738709.1:456210393-456233012 GCA_902687465.1 Secale cereale
TATGGCTTTTCTCGTCTTCATTCTCAACATTTGAAGACCGGAGAAGTGTTTCTCTTAATTCTTGGCCCTTCTCTTGAAGGTTCGTGGTTCTAGCTTCTTACCATCCTCATTATTGTTCCGATTGTGAGGAATTCTTTCGTGCCATCCGAAGCATTTCATAAATTCTTTTCTTTGTGATCCTCCGAAGGCCATCATTTCAGAAGATTCTTCGTTCTCAGTTTTCAACTTTGCCCTCCAAATATTCTTCATTGATGTCTCTTCGTTCGTCTCCATATTCTTACGGTGGTTCATTCAAGTTTACTCTTCCGTTGTTATCATATCAATTCATTTGTTCTTTTCATAATCCTACCGGTGCTTCGTTGAATACTTACCCAAGCTTGTGCTAGATCTCTCTTTAATTCTTTGCAACGAGAATAAGTAGTATGCCAAATCCTGTGGTTGTCATCAATTTAAATTGGTGAAGGAGATGCATGACATAATTCTTATTCTTGTTCCTTCAGGTGATTTAATTCTTTTGTCTGGAGCTTGTTCATCATACTCTCGGTTCTAAGTTATTCATCTTGTTTTTCCGGAGTTCCAAGTTATCTCTATTATATCATTTCAAACCTCCATCTAATTCATCGCAGGCCTTGAATCTTATTCTTTTCATCTTTCACTTCTCATGCTTTCATTACCGGAGTTCTCATGGTGGTTCATCATGTTTTAATTCATCCTTGAAGTCTTCATCAACATTCTTGTGGGAGCTCAAGCATTCTTCATCATGCATTCCAATTGCAATTCTTTCCACCTTATCTTTTCAGATGGTATTATGTCATTCTTGTTAATTCCTTCATGTTTCATGATTCACGAGTTATCAAGAATGGGATATTTAAACCCATCATTTTCTTGGTTCAGGAGATCCTTTTCAACCCCTTCAATTATTTGTTGGAGTAATCTTGGGTTGTATTTCACCTAAAAGCTTCCCTAAGGATTGTTGCTAAGTATGGTGCTTATAAATGACCCAAGTTCTTCATTTATCATTCCGGTGAATTAAGTTTTCATCTCCTTGTTGATCTCAATCCAATTAATGTTTTGTCAGTGGCTGGTTGTCACCTCTTGATTTTGAGATGTTTTCCATAAGCCCACATCAAGCTTATTCATTTCGTTGTTGTTTTTCCATCAACTCTGTTCAACCCTTCTTCGTAAGGATGCTCTTTCAAATTTCATTTTGAGAGAAGTTGTCTTTTTCTTCTCCGTTCTTTTCTTTCCAACGACCTATGCTATTCTTTTATTCCGGAGGTTTTGTGATATTGCTCTCTCCAAACCATCATCTTGTTTTCTTTTCAAGATCATGTTCTTTCCCTTGCTTATCATTTAACCGGAGTGTTGTATTCTTCATTCTAGTTCCCTCATCTTATCTAGTTTGCCTCTCTTTTCAACCGGAGTGCTGTCTGAATCTTCTTACCCCTTGTGCCATTCTTTTAATTGTTTCAGAGGCAATATGATGTTGATTTCATCAAATATCATTCCATCTCCTCAAGTTCTTGTTCAATTCCTTTCATTTTCAGACGAAGTGCTGTCCAATTCTGTCATTCTTATTCCTTGGCTATACCATTGCGGTTTCTTATTCTTTTGGTCTGTGAGCTCTTGTTTCATGTCTTCAACCTACAAGGTTCTTGTTATGTTCCTTGTTCCTCCTGCTCACCGGAGTGCTCTTAACTTCGTTCATCTCCATTTTATTCTTCTTTCATTTTGTTCAACCTCTCAAGGTTCCTTGGTTTCACTCGTTTGTCAAAGAAGCAACTTTGTTTTACCTCTTCCTCTTCCGTTTTTACCCGGTGATATCTCTAGGATCTCGGGTCGAGATCCTCTGTTAGTGTGGGAGAGTTGTGACGCCCGAGACCGACGTCCCAGAAGATTCCAGAAGGTTCCAGAAGATTCCAGATGTTCCGGGTTGCCCGTGTGTTTCTTTTGCTTGTGTTATTTATTTTTTTTGCATTGCATCATGTCATCATGCCTTCATCTCCTTAATTTTTGCAACCAAATAATTCGTGTGGACCTTCGGTCCATTTAAATCGAGGGAAGGTGACTTCTCTTTATAACATATAAAAGTCTCTCATTATTTTAGGGAGCTATATTTATTAATTATTCCATTGCTTCGGAATCACCGTAACACACTTGCATAATTCCCCATTGTCTTTTCACTTCAAGTTTCACCTTTAAAACCTTCCCTGTATTTCTTTTCCCTTTTATCGAGACTCCTCCTAAAATCTAGACTTCTTTTGAACTCCTTTAAGGCAAACTAATTATTTTAGTTTGTTTTTCCCTTTTGTTGTTGGAACTATTTTTGTGGGGTCGGAAGTATTCCATAAAGCCTTTCAAAATTGTTCCATTTTTTTTTCCTTGTTCGTGGCCTCCTTTCTTTATTTTTTTAGCTCTCTCTCTCTATTTCTTTTACTGCTAAAATTAGAGAAAGGCTAGGCTGCAGGGCCAGCCGCACCTGCTCTTCTTCCCTTCCAGCTTGGCCCATCAGCCCCCTCTCCTTCCCTGGCCCAAACCTCCCTCCTGGCCATCCAGGCCTCTCCTCCAGCCGGCCCCCTTAGGCCCATCTGGCCAGGCCCTTTCGCTTGCTAAACCTAGCGGCGACACACCGTTTCCCTTCGTTCCTTCCAGCCGCCGCCACCCCTCGTCCCGCATCCCCAGCTCCCGAGCCCCATCTCTTCTGCGCCCGCTCCTTCTCCCCGCGCAGCGCCTCGTGGCCGCCCCTTCCTCCTCGCAGACCGTCGCCTCCGCACGCCGCGGCCAGGCCCCAGCGCCGGCCTTCTTCCCTACCTCGCCATGGCGCCTCTGCGGCTCCCTCTACCCTGCACCGCGAGCGCGCCTCCACCCGAGCGACTCCAGGCCCGCGGCCTCCCCACCGTGGTCGCCCCGAGCGCCTCCCTCCTCAGCTTCGGCCGGGCCGGCCCTCAGGTGCCAGGGCGCCGCCTCGCCCTCTCCTCGCCAGCGACGACCAGCCTCGGGTCCTCCTCTCCAGTGTACAGGCAGCGCCGCGGCCCCGTCCTCCAGCGCCCCATCTCCCCGACGCCGGCCAGGGCCTTCCCCGTGCGGCCCTTCACCAGCAGCTCCGTGCAGGAGCTCCGCCTCCTCCGTCCTCCAAGCGGCCGACCTCCCGCGCCAGGTCCGAGACCCTGGCCGAGCCCCGCGCGACCCGGCCAGCCCCTCGCCATGGACGCTGGCCCTTCCCGCGACGAGGGCCCTGCTGCCTCTTCTGGGCCGCCGCCCCCTGCTGCCTTGCCGCGAGCCCCGCGTCCGGCCACCGGATCCCGCGGCCCCTGCCTCACTGTGCAGCCGCTGTTGTTTTTCTTTTGTGTGTTGTTTTGCTGTTGTCTTGGCAGAGAACCTTGAACGCCTACACTACAATACGGCAAGACCGTAACGACCAAGTACCCCGTGTTTCCGGATGCGACAAGTACTACTACGCTCGACGACTCGAACATCTACAAAGCGACCTCGTGAACAACTACCGACGCCGGAAGCGCCAAGTACCACTACTTCCACTACCGTCGCGAAACGAGAACCCCAAGTACCACGACGTTCGAGCTCGTCCGACCGTGAACCAAGACGTGAACGTGAACAACTACATGACCCGACAAGTACCACTACATGTACAAGTACCTCGACGACCGAACGGCTACGAGCTCGAGAACGACTACTCGGAGACCCAAGTACCACTACCGTCGCCCGAACGTCTACCGTCGACATGTACATCTACAAAACGACCTCGTGAACGCCTACCGTCGCCGAAGCCCGTGTACCACTACTTCCTCTCCGACCGCGAGTACCACTTCTTCATCTACGATCTCGAACCGTCCCGAAACAATTGTTTCGAAGGTATAACCCCGAGACGTGACCCGTGGATGCTTGTTGTGGTTGTATGAAATGTTTCCCGTGTGAGCACCGTGCCCGTTCCACCTTTTGTCATGTTCCTCGGTTGCCTCGTCGCCGACTCGTGGGAACCCGGCAACGGGATCACCCCATCATCTTGTTCAACTCGTTCACTCCACCTTTTGTTTTGCACCGGTCCCTCACCGAGTTACCGGTACCGATATGATGCCATTGCCTCATTTCGGATCGTTGCCGTGGCACCCTTTCGTTCCACCACGGTGACAAATGCTTCATGTCTCTTATGTTACCTTTTAATAAAACTTGCATAAACTTGATCATGTCATCCGCATCATGTTAACAACATTATAATGTTTAATTGTTGTTTGCTTATAATTATTAAACATGCTCATGAGGATTTCCGGATATGTTGTTGTTATTTCCGGCCTCATTTAAAATGTCTTAATAGTGTAGTTTCTTTATGCTTCACCTCTTGCCATGTTAACAAACATTTAATCTTGTCTTGTAATTAAATGAGAGTCAACTAAATAATTAATATGTGGTGTTTCGTCAATATGCAACTCGTTGCATATTGAGCTCCACTTAAATTGTAGTGTTGTTTGTGCATTTTGCCATGCCTTGCATATTTAAACCGGACATGCATCATGCTTGCTTGTGCATTGTATGCCATGTTTATGTTTGTGTGTGTTTACCGTGTTGTTTCTTTCTTTCCGGTTGCTTCTCTTGTTAGCTTCGGTTTCGTTCCGGAGTTGTGAGGATCCGCTCGACTGTTGCTCCGTCTTCTTCTTGGATCTGTTCTTCTCCCTCTGTGGAATCCCAGGCAAGATGACCGAACCCGGATACCATTACTATCTTTGCCTCTTGCTAGTAGTCTCGATCTATAGTATTTGCCTCGATGCCCATGTTCTTCTTGTCAGCCTCCTACTTGTAACCATTGCCATGTTTAACCACCCTACCTATGCAAACCGTTGCTTGGCTAAGTACGCTTCGCTCAGCCCTTCTTATAGCATTGTTAGTTGCAGGTGAAGATTGAAGATGCTTGCTTCATGTTGAAGTTTGGTTGGGTTATATCACACTATATAAATGCTAAATGAAATCATCTATATACTGGCAGGGTGGAAGGCTAAGCCTTTTGCTTGGTGATTTGTTCCACTCATGCCGTTAGGATCCGTATAAGCCGGTGTTATGTTCCTTGATTATGCGTTCCTAACACGGTTGGGGTGTATGGGACCCCCTTGATAAACCGCTAAGTGCTAAGTCTTTTCCAGCAAGTCCCAACATTGGTACTATTTGCCTAATAACAAACTAATTAAAACTTGCATAAGGGCCTTGCAAACCCTCTTTTATTCTTAATTCAACAACCCCGGGCCAGTGCTCCACATGAGTGTTGGTCCGAAACGGGGGTTACGCGGGGCCACCTCGAGGAAACTCAAGGTTTGGTAAAAACCCGTGGGATCGCCCATCCGGTCGTGTCCTGAGACCTAGATACGCGCGGCTACTATCAGGGTGTCGACACGCCGGGAGGATTTGCTGGATTAGCCTTACCTTAGTTCGGTTTAACTCGAGCACGGGATTCCGAGAATACTCGGGTCTTCCCAACTATGGAGTTGCGACTCCGCGGATCGTGGGCTTGTGATGGGCCAAGTTGGAACACCCCTGCAGGGTTTGAACTTTCGAAAGCCGTGCCCGCGGTTATGTGGCAGATGGGAGCTTGTTAATTCCGGTTGTAGATAACTTGACACAATGTTTCAATACACTACCAGCGTGTGTACCGTGACTGTCAATTTCCGGATAGGGATTCGGGAGTTGAACACGGTGGGGTTATGTTTGACCGGCTTTAGCTAGGATCACTTCGTGATCATCTTTCGACCGATGCCTTCTCTTCTCGCTCTCTTTTACGTAAGTTAGTGCTAGTTGCTGCTGCAGACTCTTGTTTGTTCCTTCACCTCTCGTTCTTTCTTCAGCCTTATCCTCACCCAAGGCTTAAATAGTCTTGTTACCCGGGAACGGGATTGCTGAGTCCTCTGTGGCTCACAGTTACTTCACCACACCAGATGCAGGTTCAGCCGAGTTTGATGCAGGAGATGGTTCAGGTTCTTCACCAGGAGCTCGTTGAAGAGTGTGGCCGTTTGCTTGTGACGTTTCGATGTTCAGTAGTGGTTTCTACTAGGATTCGATCTTGGCCTGTGGCTTTATGTTGTTTTGGTATCTTTCTTTTTGGTTCTTCACCCGTAGTCGGGTTGTGATGTTTTGAATGATGATTGTTATGTAATGTATTGTGTGAAGTGGCGAGTGTAAGCCAACTATCTTCTTTTGCAATTTAATCCCTCTTTTACATGAGTTGTGCAAAGATACCAAACTTGAGATCATTCTAGGATGGGCTTATACCTTTAAGTCGTGCCTCGACACGTAGGAGGTATAGTCCCATCCTGGGCATTACACGCACTCTATGCCAGTTCCTTCTCATATTATGGGTTTGCACATTAGACATGCTATCCCGGGGTGAAGCTTGTCCAACTTAAAAAGATCATGAATTAACTACTACTTCCTCATGAACTAAAACAGATGCACAAAATAGGAATGCCTTTTTTTTGAATAATTTCGAGATGGTACATGAAAGTCTTCGTTAGGAATGGCAGGTAAATACCATGTATAGGAAGGTATGGTGGACTCATATGGCATAACTGGTTTAAAGGATTTTGGATGCACAAGTAGTCAGTCCGCTTAGTACAGGTGGAGGTTAGCAAAAGACTGGGAGCGACCAACTAAAAGAGCAATGACGGTCATAATCATGCAGAGCGATAAAGCAACATTGAATCAGGCATGGAAGTTATATCGCTACTCAAAAATTAAAGATCATCAAGGCTTGACAGACTTTCTTTACAGTCTTAAATATGCGTGAGCATACGCCAAGTCAATCAAAATAAATTCTTGAAGGAAGATATCACTAAACCATACCACATCATATGCAAACAAATCATGTTGGTACTCCAATAACACATTGAGAACCCCCCAGCTATTTGAGACTAACCATAAGAAAACATGAACTACTAAGCACCATTATGCACGTAGCATTTTTATCATAGACATATCGACCAGTGCAACATAAGCCAACTCTCTTAACAAGATAAGCATGATAAATAAAGAGAGTTCCAGCGACCAACTAAAAGAAAAGCTCTTTAAAAAGATAAGCATGGAAACTAAGAGCTGAACATGATAGTAGCTATTGAAAGACAAAGAACACACACAGCAAGGATAGACATGAAAGTTCTATGTTATGTTCTAGGTTGAAGTGGAGCGTGTTTCTCTCCCACACAAAGAAAGCTGAGTTCCAACTCGTTATGAAAAGCAAGCAAAGCTAAAGAAAACTAAAAAGGAAAACTATAAGCAAGACGCTCCAAGCATAGCACATAACACATGAAGTGATAAAAATATAGTGGAACGAAAGATGAACTGATAATGTTGATGGAGAAGGGGATGCAGGGGGGCATCCCCAAGCTTAGACGCTTGAGTCTTCTTGAATTTTTCTCGGGGGTGCATGGGGGCATCCCCAAGCTTGAGCGTTTGACACTCCTGAATCTTTTTATCATCTTCCCTCGCACACTTGAAAACTCCCTTCATACATAACTCATCATAATCTGATTAGCGAGGTTAGTACCCATAATAAAATAATTGTTCCTTGCTGGAAATAAGGATATTCTTGAAGGTCTACTGTTTCTCAAGATTGCCAAAAGGTTTTTGCAAAGAAAAAACAAGCTCAAGGTTTGCAAAATGAAGAAAAGGCAAAACAGGACAGAATCTGTGAAAAACAGACCAGCAGGTAATAAATGATTTTTTCGGGGCACTTCTGCAACTCAAATAAAAAAACTCAGAACAGACGCCCAAAAAAAATTGTATAGAGCACGCTGTCGAAAAAATTCAGACCAAAAAGATGATCTGGTGATTTTATACGAATTTTTCTGTCCAAGGACAGAATCTGTTTCCTGGACAGCACGTCACAACTTTTGAACTTTCTTGCAGTCAGAGGCTACACTTGGCACAAAGTTGAAAAGTAAAGATACAATGATGATGCTACTCTAGTAACAACATCAAGACACAACAAAAGCAAAATAAAATTTTATTCATTGTGGGCTGCCTCCCAAAAGCGCTTTCTTTTATGCCTTTAAGCTAGGCATAATGCAAAGAGGAATCAATAATCATCATAATAATCGGAGTTATAAATTGCTTCAAATGGTTCCTCAACAAGTTCACTCTTGTTCCTTCTAGGAAAGGGGTACACACCTTTTGCCTTCCCGCGTAAGCGGATTTGTCCCTTACCTATATCGATGAAGCCTTTAACTGCTCGGAGGAAGTCCCTTCCAAGCACTATATTTCCTTGGTTTGGCTTCATGATGAAGAAATCAACCATTGTAATCCCTTTAAGGAATGTAACCGGCACATCTTTTATTCTTCCCTGGATCTCAAAAATATCTCCATTAGTGTGTTCATGATAAGATGATAATCTATCCATGTTAAATTTTAAAGAATCGTGAACAATTTTTGGCATAGTAGAAACCATAGATCCAATATCACAATAAGCAAGGAAATCTTGATTAGAGATGCTAATCCTAACAAAAGGCTCCCAATCATTGTCTATTTCCAAAATATCTCTTTTATTGGGTTTGGGTTTCTCTACCTTCATCAAGTCTAGAGCATCCATTCTTTTCTCAATAGTAGCAAGTCTATCTATGACAGTATCAAAATTATGATCATAAACAAAGTAACTAGATAGACCATGTATAATTTCAAGAGCTCTAGCTTCATCACACTCTAGGAAATCTCCTTCAGCTATAATATCAAGAGAGTGTTTACACCATTTAAAAAGACCATGGTAAAAATTTCTACGCACAATTTTTATAGGTATCCAAGGCATAATTCTCCTATGTGCATCAGAAATTCTGTCCCATCCCTTCTTCATATTTTCTCCATTCCTTTGATGGAAATCTAGAACTTCTGATTCCCTCAAAGCACCAAATCCTAACATGCTTGACTAAACAGAAAGGACTACTAGCAGAAAAGCAAATAATTTTTTTTGTAATTTTTGATAGAAGACACTAAAGCAAAAAACTGAAAGGTAAACTAACAAGACTAAAAAGCAAAGATAAAAGATAGCGTGCAACTCCCCTATCTTGAAGAGTGGAGTCCCCGGCAATGGCGCCAGAAAACTTTGCTTGATGGCTTCTCGCCCCTCGTTGGTTACCCCAAGTGGAAGGTTTGAGATGCAGTGTAGCGGTAGTTTTCCCTTGGCAAGATACCAAGGATCGAATTCCCCTGAGACTCCAAGGTTCAACAAGAAGGTGTCAACTGCTAACGGCGCCAGATATTTAGCAATCAACTGGACCTGCGCACAGATACAAATAACTTTGCTCCCAACGAGTACAGAGAGGTTGTCAATCCCTCCGGCCTTGTCGTTTACAAAGGATCAAACGCAAGAGGTAATAGTGATAGGTATAACTGCAACTAGTAAGTAAAGACAGAAAGTAAATAGAGGATGTGATCAGTGATGGTACTATGGACCGGGGTCCCATGATGTTCACTAGTGATGTCTCTCTCCCAAAAGATGATAAAACAGCTATGTGAGGTGAACGAATTACAGCTGGGCAATTGATAGGATTATGTGCGCAAACCAATGCTAACTATGTTGCAAGAAAGGTAGAGGTTCAAAGCATGGGCGGTACGCCAAGGCAAGTAGACCAAAATCCATCTGCATCTACTACTAATCATCCACCTTGAGATATCTATCCAGAACATCTCGCTGGTATTAAGTTGCGAGTCCCACCCATAGTGTAAACTCAAAGCAACAGACAACTGCATTAAAAGAACTTTGCGTAAAGTAAACAATCCTTGCACCTGCGAGTACAAGCACCGTTGTTTCCCCCCTTGTGGCAACAGCACATCCCCTAGACTCATGTTTCTGTCACTCAAGCTAGTCATCGAGGGGCATGAACCCACAATCAAGCATAACGTTCCATCTTGGAGTTACTACCTACTACTCGGCCAAAGCAATAAATAGCAACGGAGAACATGCAAGAATTACTCAAGAACATAAATATAAAAGAGGTAAATCAAATATATTACTCAAACACAATCTGAACATAATCTCATAATCCATCGGATCCCAGCAAAGTCATCATAGAGACAGCATAAGGATTACATATGTGCCTCGATCATGTAGGGCAGCTCACGAGGTCTAATTAGTGAAGAACAAAGAGGGGAGGAGAACATCACATAGCTACTGGTCATGGACCCATGGTCTAAGGGAGACTACTCACAACTCATCCGGGAGGCGTCCATGGTGGTGGAGAGGCTCCCGGTGGTGATCCTCCCCTCCGGCAGGGTGCCGGGAAGAGTTCTCCTGATGCTCCCGATCTTGGAAGCGCGGCGGCGGCGGAACAGAGATGAGATCGCGAAAAAGGGTTCCGTCCTCGAGGGTTTCGGGACGCGGTGTAAATATATGCCAAAGGGGGGCGTCAAAGGGGGCCTGGGGGGGCCAGGCGCCCTGGCGGCGCGACCTAGGGGGGGCGCCCCCTGGCCGCCTAGAGGCCTGGTGACCCCCCTCCAGCCCCACTTTGGCCGCATGGAAGCTTCCGGAACGCTGATTTTTTATATATTTTTCCCGGAATTTTTCTGGCAGTTTACGTAATGGGAAAACCTGAAATACAAAAACAGCAAAAAACAGAAACTGGCACTGGGGTGCACTGAGTTAATAGGTTAGTCCAAATATGATCAAAAGTGTATGGAAGTGCATAAATATCATAGCAATATCACACAAAAGGGGCATGGAGCAAGCAGAAATTATAGATACGTTTTGGACGTATCAGGCGTTCTCACGGGTCGTGGTACAAGTTTCGTAGCCGTTCACGCTTCCGAAGATGTTCGGGGTCGACGGTAGAGAATGTAGTCATTCTCGTTTCATCTCGGAGAGGTACTTGTCGCGTCGTAGTGGTACTTGTCATCTTGGCGATTCCACGGCGGCGGTAGACGAACTTGGAGGGGTAATGGTAGTCGTTCACGATCGTCTTGTCATTTGGCGCCATCTTGGTCTTGGCGACGGTAGTGGTACACGTTCGTAGAGGTACTTGTCGCGGCGTCGGACGTAGACGACGTGGTTGAACTTGACGAACCCGAAGGTACTCGGCGGTCTTGGGGTCCCTCGTTCGAAGAACTTGGCGTCATGGCAGGAAGTGGCTGGACAAAGCAAGGTCGACGGGGCACGGAAGCAAGCAAAAGAGGCGCGGCATCATGGCAGCGCCATGACCGGCGGAAGCAGCAGCAACCCCGGCGGGGCCTGGCGTGCTGGACGCAGAGGCTGTGGGATCCTGCGGCGGCCGGGACGGGCGCGGCTCCGAGCGGCAAGGGGGGCTGGCCGAGGCGACGCGGCGGAGGTGGAGCAGAGGAGGGGTCGCGGCACGGCGCGGAGGACGGCGCGGAGGAGCAGCATCCGGATGAGGGAGAGAGGCCGCTGGAGGGAGACGGCGAGGAGGCAGGGGTGGGCCGCCTGCTGCCTGACCGAGGCCACACGAGGGCGACGCGGCGGGTCAGCGCGGTGGCGGGCGGCGCTGGAGGTGCTCGAGGGACTCCTCTCCTGGAGCGACGGGAGCAGGGAGAGCGCGAGAGGAGCGAGGGGACGAGGGTGCGGCGCTGGAGAGGGAACGATGGACTAGAGGGATCGAGGGGAGAAGGAGCTGGGGATCAGGCCTCTGGCGGCGGCAGAGGGAAGAGCGAGGAGGGATCGGGACTGCGAGGGGATCGGGCTCCAGGGAGATCGAGGAGAGGACGAGCGGTCGGGCTAGGGTTAGCGCTGCGCTGGAGTTGTGGGGCGGTTGGGCTGGCTCGAAGGGAGGCCTCGGCCGCGGGGAGGGAAGCTGAGGCCCAGATGGCCTATCCCTCTCCTTGTTTTTTTTTCTTTAGCAGAAAAAAATAGAGAGAGTTCAACATTTAATAAGAAAAGAGGCCATGAATAATAAATAAATGATGGAACATTTTTGTAAGGCTTTATGGAATATTACCAACCCAACAAAAGTGGTTCCAACAAAATAGGGAAGATATGCAAGTGTGTGTTGGTGATTCCGAAGCAATGGAATAATTATATAGCTCCATATATTAGGAGGATATGTTATAAAGAGAAGTCATCCTTCCCTCGATTTAAATGGACCGAAGGTCCACACGACTTATTTAAGTTGAGATGCAAAGATTAATGACATGATGGCATGATGACATGATGCAATGCAAAATAAATAACACAAGCACAAATGAAACACACGGGAGAACTCAGAACATCTGGAATCTTCTGGGACGTCGGTCTTCGGGCGTCACAACTCTCCCACACTAACAGAGAATCTCGACCCGAGATCCTAGAGATAGCACCGGATAGAAAACGAAAGAGGAAGAGGTAAAACAGAGTTGCTTCTTTGACAAACGAGTGAAACCAAAGAACCTGAGAGGTTGACCAAATTGAAAGAAGAATACAACAGAGATGAACGTAGATGAAACACTCCGTTAGAAAAGAGGAACAAGGAGCATTATCAGAACCTTATAGGTTGAAAGACATGAAACAAGAGCTTACGAACCAAAGAATATGAAACTGCAATGGTATAACCAAGGAATAAGAATGACATAATTTGGACAGCACTCCGACTGAAAATGGAAGGAATTAACATGAGCTTGAGGAGATGGAATGATACTTGATGAAATCAACAGCATATTGCCTCCGAAACAATTGAAAGAATGGCACAAGGGGTAAGAAAGACTCAGACAGCACTCCGGTTGAAAAGAGAGGAAAAGCTAGATAAATGACGGAACTTGAATTGAGGTCACGACATTCCGGTTAAATAGACAAGCAAGGGAAGAATATGGCCTTGATAAAAACGAGATGATGGTCAAAGAGAGAAATATCACAATGCCTCCGGAATGAAAAATATATACTAGGTCATTGGGAAGAAAGAACGGAGAAGAAAATGACAACTTCTCCCAAAATTGAATTTGAAAGAGCATCCTTACGAAGAAGGGTTGAATGTGGTTGATGGAAAATCAACAACGAAACGAATAAGCTTCATGTGGGCTTATGGAAAACATCTCAAAATTAAGAGGTGACAACTAGCCACTGACGAAAACATTTAATTGGATTGAGATCAACAAGGAGACGATAAACTTATTTCACCGAGAGGATAACTAAAGAACTTGGGTCATTTATAAGCACCATAATAGCAACAATTCTCAGGGAAAGCTTTTAGGTGAAATACAACCCAAGATAACTCCAAGAGATAAAAATGAGGGGTTGAAAGGATCTCCTGAGAAAATAAGGATGATGTGTTTAAATATTTCATTCTTGACAACTTGTTAATCATGAAACATGAAGGAAAATTGTCAAAAATGGCATAACCCCATCTGAAAAGATAAGGTAGAAAGGATTGCAATTGGAAAGCAAGATGAAGAATGCTTGAGCTCCAACAAGAATGTTGATGAAACTACGAGGATGAAATAAATCATGATGAACCACCATGTAGAACTCCGGTAACAAAAGCATGAGAAGTGAAAGATGAAAAGAATAAGATTCAAGGCCTGCGATGAATTAGATGGAGCTTTGAAATGATATAATTGAAATAACTTGGAGCTCCGAAACAAGATGAACAACTTAGAACCAAGGATATGATATGATGAACAAGCTCCGGAGAAAGAGATTAATCACTTCGAGGAGACAAGAATAAGATTTACTGTATGCTTATCCTTCATCAAATTAAATTGATGACAAGCAATGGATTTGGCATACTACTTAATCTCGTTGCAAAGAATTAAAGAGAGATCTAGTACAACCTTGGATAAATCTTCAACAAACCACCGGTAGGATTATGAAAAGAACGAGTGAATTGATACTATAAGAATGGAAGAGTAATCTTGAATGAACCACCGTAAGAATATGGAGACGAACGAAGAGACATCAATTAAGAATAGTTGGAGGACGAAGTTGAAAACTGAGAACGAAGAAATATTCTGAAATGATGGCCTTCGGAGGATCACAAAGAAAGAATTCATGAAATGCTTCGGATGGTATAAAAGAATTCCTCACAATCTGAACAATAATGAGGATGGCAAGAAGCTAGAACCACGAATCTTCAAGAGAACGGGCCAAGATTTAAGAGAAACTCTTCTTCGGGTCTTCAAAAACTGAGAAGACGATGAGATACACCACCATGACTTGTATAGGCACTCCGTAATGAAGAATTAAAAGGTTGAACCAATGATGAAAAAGAATTTGAAAGCGGTCATGTAGAAGGACTGTGACTGATGGAATTCATACTTACGTCACACTTTGAAAAGAATTTTAGAATAACTCCGGAAAAAAAAGAGTCAGGTAAGATCCTGGGAAAAGACCTGTGGGTTAGGGCCCACTAAAGAAATCACCGTTAAAAAGATTGCTTAAGAGATATTGCACCGGTTGAATTAAATGGCTTGAATGAGATAACAATCTCAAAATAGCTTGAACAAATTGAGAATGGAAAAGTGAATCTTCTAAGATATCTTGAACACTCCGGATATGAACATAGAGAGAGATGAATAAAATATGAGAGCTTTGGATAAGAAATTCCAACATGGGAAAGCATGTGAAACAAAAGGAATAGATATGATCATGACCAAAGCTTGAATTTAGTCCATCGGAGAAGACTATTGGAATTAAGAATGATGAACTTGAAACTCCTGAGCATTTTCACGATAAATCACTGGATAAGAACATTGAAGGAAAAGAATGAAGAAACCTCACGTGAATAAAATGGATACTTCATCTGAGAATTTCTGGCTCCAAGAAGAAGAAGGGTGGGAGGGCGGGGAAAACAAAGACAACTTGGGATGAATGAAACAAACAAATCGTCAGATTTCTCAACAGCGTCCGTATGGAATAACTTGAAGAGAAGGCACACCGGTTGAGAAGGATTAACATGAAAATCTCGATGGTCAAGAAGAATTAGCACTCCCACAGAAATATGAGAACACCGATTAGGAAAGGTATGGAATCAACATTTGACATCGAAGCAACTCGAATACCAGAATCAAATCAAAACAAAGGATAGATATGTTGCAACATAATCTTCACAATATCATTCGAACAGAGAATTGAACGAATGAATTACGTAGGTACATCAACTTGTCGAGAAGCCACTTGGGAGAACAAAAGGTAAATAAAAAGCAACAAGGAGCGGATAGAACAAATACAAGATAGAAGCTTCGTCCCACATATTCGTGCTGAAAGCTCATGGAACGTGTTACAAAAGGGTTTTGCAATCCCCGGATCAGCATAGCCAAGGACCCTTTAAGATGCAACTCTCGATCGGAACAACGCCCATAAAACCACTTCACTCAATGTAGAACCCCGAACTCCATATCATGCATTCGTTGGAAGAATGCCTACGAACTACTAGATGAACCCACCTATTAATTTCCGAAAGTTTCCAGTTATGCAATCAGGTGTTGGGGATACAGGGGAAGCACCGCGCACTCAACTCTAATCCTACATCCAGCTGTATCCATCCTTCAACACATAACCAGTCATTTCCGGAAACTGTCTACCTCGGACCTTCGAAACGCATCTACTATACAAGCTATGGCAATACTCCCGAACTACCTCCCCAGTACTGGGTGTTGTCGGGGTTATCTTGCCACTAACCGCATAGGAGAGTTTTCGATGTCGGCCGTCTTAAGTATTCCAGAACTGATGCAATATATTTGTGACGAAAACACCTCGGAGCTCAACTCCCCGGGACACAGCCACAACCCCTAATGACATGAGGCATCGAGAACAATGTTCTCGTCACAAAGACATCGGAACAATCCAAACAATACTCGCGTGATCCTAAAAAAAATTGGTGAATTTTGAGAGTAGAAGAGACAAGAGTAATCGTCAGGAGTCCTCACCAGAGTGAAAAGAGATGAGGAGCAACAGAAATCCTACTCTCTGATATATATAGGACTCAAAACATTTTAAGTGTGTGCCTAGACTCAACCGTCAACGATTTGATCAATAAGTGGGGGCTCCTAGGTCGGAGAAGGCTCTGATACCAACTTGTAATGCCCAGGATGGGACTATACCTCCTATGTGTCGAGGCACGACTTAAAGGTATAAGCCCATTCTGGAATGATCTCAAGTTTGGTATCTTTGCACGACTCATGTAAAAATAGGGATGAAATTGCAAAAGGATAGTTGGCTTACACTCGCCACGTCACACAATACATTACATAAGCAAACATCATCCAAAACATCACAACCCGACTACGGGCGAAGATTCAAAAGAAAGATACCAAAACATAAAGCCACATGTCCGAATCGCCCCTAGTAGAAACCACTACTGATCGTCGAAAACGTCACAAGCATACGGCCACGCTCTTCATGGAACTCCCGAAAGTACTTGAACCAGCTCCTGCATCATTCTTGGCTGAACCTGCATCTGGTGTTGTAGTATCTGTGAGCCACGAGGACTCAGCAATCCCATAACCATGGGTATCTAGACTAGCAAAGCTTTATGGGTAGGAAGAGGTAAAGTGGTGAGGTTGCAGCAGCGGCTAAGCATAATATGGTGGCTAACTTACGAGTACAAGAATAAAATGAGCATCTACGCAAATGGGCACAACTAGTAGTTATCGCTAAAGATCCTGAACTACCTACGAGTCAAACATAACCCCACCGTGTTCTCTTCTCAAAGTGAAAAGAGACAGTCATAGTTACTCACACGGTTGTGTGTTTTACTTCGGATCCTCTGTCAAGTTTTCTACAACCGGACATTAACAACTTCCAATCTGCCACATAACCGCGGGCACGGCTTTCGAAAGATCATAACCCTGCAGGGGTGTCCCAACTTAGCCCATCACAAGCTCTCACGATTAGCTGAAGTGATAAATATAAAATCATCACCCCTTATCTTAGGGAAAACCGATCAGGCTCGGCATCGCGGTGCACAAGACATTTCGACAATGGTAAAACAAGTCCAGCAAGACCTCCCGGTGTGTCGACGCCCTGATACTAGCCGCGCGTATCTCGTCTCAGGCCACGACCGGATGGGTGATAGTACGAGTAAAACCAATCCTCGAGTTTCCCCATGGTGGCCCCGCAGAACCCCCGTTTGGGACCAACACCATCAGCACTAGCCCCCCCTGCTATGTAGAAAGAATCCTCGGGTAGTGCTAACTCCCTATGCAATTTAATTAATTAATTAAGTTGTTATTATGAGCAAATTAAAACCAATGTTGGGCCTTGCTGGAGGAGTTTTATTCAAAGTCGAACTGTCAAGGGGTCCCCATCCACCCATCGTGTAAGGAACGCAAAATCAAGGAACATAATGCCGGTTTATCGGCGCCTAAGGTGGCATGAGTGGAACAAAACACCGATCAAAAGGCCAAGCCTTCCACCCATGCCCAGTATATAGGTGTGTTAATAATAATAATAGATATTGTGATATTCCAACAACAAGTTCCCTCCTGGAACGATCTTCATCTTCACCTGCAACTAACAACGCTATAAGAGGGGCTGAGCAAGCGGGTAACATAGCCAAACAATGGTTTTGCTAGGAAGGTTTCAAAAGTTAGAGGTTTCATGGCAACAAGGAGAGGGGCTGACAATAAGATGGGTAGCGCGACATGTAATGATAGCATCGAGACAACTAAGCATGGCAATGGTAGTAAAGGTATCCAAGGGTATGATCATCTTGCCTGGGATTCCGCAAGGAAGAAGAACGGATCCAAGAAGTAGTGGAACGGATCCTCACAACTCCGGAACGGAACCGAAGCTAACAAGAGAAGCAACCGGAAAGAAGCAAACAACACGGTAAACACACAAGCATAAACATGGCATACGATGCACATCCAAGTATGATGCATGTCATGTTCTAAATATGCATGGCATGGCAGAGTGCACAAACAACACTACAAGTTAAGTGGAGCTCAATATGCAACGAGTTGCATATTGACGAAACACCACATTTTATTTATTTAGTTGACTCTCATTTATTTACAAGACAAGGTTAAATGTTTGTTAACCTGGCAAGAGGTGAAGCAAAAACAAACTACCTATTTAGTCATTTTAAATGAGGCCGGAAATAACAACAACAATTCCGGGAAAATCCCCATATGCATGTTTAGCAATTTTAAGCAACAACAATTCACACATTTTAATGTTGTTAACATGATGCGGATGACATGATCAAGTTTATGCAATTTAGTTAAACATTAACATGAAGAGATATGAAGATGATACGGAGTATTAGTCACCGTGGTGGAAAGAAAGGGTGCCACGGCAACGATCCAAAAATGCTGCAACGGCAACATCTCGGTTCCGGTAACTCGTTGAGAGACCGGTGCAAAAGCAAAGGTGGCGTGAGCGAGCAGAACAAGATGAAATGTGGGGTGATCCCGTCACCGGGTTCCCACGAGTCGGCGACGTGGCAACCGAGGAACATGACAAAAGACGAAACGGGCACGATGCACACAAGGGAAAACATCTCATACAACCACAAGCATTCGTCCACGGGTCATCGTCTTGGGGTTATACCTTCGAAGCGTTCGTTCTCGGAGGGGTTCGAGTCGTCGAGGGACGTAGTGGAAGTAGGCGTTCTCACGGGTCGTGGTACAAGTTTCGTAGCTGTTCACGCTTCCGAAGATGTTCGGGGTCGACGGTAGAGGACGTAGTCGTTCTTGTTTCATCTCGGAGAGGTACTTGTCGCGTCGTAGTGGTACTTGTCGTCTTGGCGATTCCACGGCAGCGGTAGACGAACTTGGAGGGGTAACGGTAGTCGTTCACGATCGTCTTGTCATTTGGCGCCATCTTGGTCTTGGCGACGGTAGTGGTACACGTTCGTAGAGGTACTTGTCGCGGCGTCGGACGTAGACCACGTGGTTGAACTTGACGAACCCGAAGGTACTCGGCGGTCTTGGGGTCCCTCGTTCAAAGAACTTGGCGTCATGGCAGCAAGTGGCTGGACGAAGCAAGGTCGACGGGGCACGGAAGCAAGCAAAAGAGGCGCGGCATCATGGCAGCGCCATGACCGGCGGAAGCAGCAGCAACCCCGACGGGGCCTGGCATGCTGGACGCAGAGGCTGTGGGATCCTGCGGCGGCCGGGATGGGCGCGGCTCCGAGCGGCAAGGGGGGGCTGGCCGAGGCGACGCAGCGGAGGTGGAGCAGAGGAGGGGTCGCGGCACGGCGCGGAGGACGGCGTGGAGGAGCAGCATCCGGATGAGGGAGAGAGGCCGCTGGAGGGAGACGGCGAGGAGGCAGGGGCGGGCCGGCTGCTGCTTGGCCGAGGCCACACGAGGGTGACGCGGCGGGTCAGGCGCGGTGGCGTGCGGCGTTGGAGGTGCTTGAGGGACTCCTCTCCTCGAGCGACGGGAGCAGGGAGAGCGCGAGAGGAGCGAGGGGACGAGGGTGCGGCGCTGGAGAGGGAACGATGGACTAGAGGGATCGAGGGGAGAAGGAGCTGGGGATCGGGCCTCTGGCGGCGACAGAGGGAAGAGCGAGGAGGGATCAGGACTGCGAGGGGATCAGGCTCCAGGGAGATCGAGGAGAGGACGAGCGGTCGGGCTAGGGTTAGCGCTGCGCTGGAGTTGTGGGGCGGTTGGGCTGGCTCGAAGGGAGGCCTGGGCTGCGAGGAGGGAAGCTGAGGCCCAGATGGCCTATCCCTCTCCTTGTTTTTTTTCTTTAGCAGAAAAAAATAGAGAGAGTTCAACATTTAATAAGAAAAGAGGCCATGAATAATAAATAAATGATGGAACATTTTTGTAAGGCTTTATGGAATATTACCAACCCAACAAAAGTGGTTCCAACAAAATAGGGAAGATATGCAAGTGTGTGTTGGTGATTCCGAAGCAATGGAATAATTATATAGCTCCATATATTAGGAGGATATGTTATAAAGAGAAGTCATCCTTCCCTCGATTTAAATGGACCGAAGGTCCACACGACTTATTTAAGTTGAGACGCAAAGATTAATGACATGATGACATGATGCAATGCAAAATAAATAACACAAGCACAAATGAAACACACGGGAGAACTCGGAACATCTGGAATCTTCTGGGACGTCGGTCTTCGGGCGTCACAGGAGGACCCCGTGAATGCGGCCCAGGACGCCGTTCGTCGGGTGGGATTGATGATGGAGCAGACGAAGGCGGCGTATGAGGCTAGCATGGCTGCCTACAATGCCAGCTCGGCTCTTCGAACCAATGTCCAGGTCCGTCTTTTTCGACTGTTTTACTGGGTTGTTGTAATCTTCATTCTGAAAATTGCTGCTTTATTCGTAAGATGATGTTACACCCACTAGGTGTTTGTTCTTGTAACTTTAGCTCTTGTAACCCAATCAGTCTTGAGTCGATTGGACTAGTGGGGGAAGGCTGAGTGCACCCATTGGGTGTAGTCCCCGAGGCCACGGTCAACTAAAGTTAGTCGGTTGTGGTCTTTAGAATTTGTTTTGTTCATTTGTTTCAAACTCTTCTTACTCGTGCAGGACTGATCCGGCCGAGTGAGAACCAGTGGGGGCACGTTGAGTGCACCCACTAGGTGTAGTCCCCGAGACCGTGGTCGACTGCTGGTAGTCGGCTATGGTCTGAGAACAAAATTTATCAATCTCTCTATCTTTTTTTTGGGCTCGGGCAGGACTGATCTGACCGAGTGAGAACCAGTGGGGGCACGCTCAGTGCACCCACTGGGTGTAGTCCCCGAGACTACTGTTGACTATTTGACTTGGTTGTAGTCTTAGAATTATGTCTTGTTGAGTCGATGCAGAAATCTTGTGAGTTCGGAGCCAAGTTCGCGGATCTTGGGAAGAAGCAGGTTCAGCTCAATCTTGACTTGCAGCTGGCCAGGGATCATTTGAAGAAAACCCAGGATGAAGCGTCTGGTAATTAGAGCGAATAGCTTGTCAACTGATCTTCAGCGAATATGTCATGTGTATCCTTATGTTCACCTATCTAGTAATGTCTCTTGTAGACCAACTGAGGGCAGCCCTGGAGCAGAAGGATCTTGACTTGGCGGCAGCGCAGCAGAGGGCACGGGAGAAAACTGAACTGGCAGAATAGAAGCTGGCTTCGGTCGGTATGCTTGAGGCGGAGATCACCAGGCTGAAGGATTCTCTCGGCGTGGCCAACAAGGAAGTAACTCGACTGAAGGGGGCCAAGACTGCTCTAGACGAGAAATACGGGGACCTTTTCCAGAAGAAGAACGAGTTGGAGGCTTATCTGAGTGATCTCACCAAGAAGTGGTATCTTGTGCTTGAAGGTATGTCCCTTTCGCTTCGACTGAATCAAGGTGGTCGACTCGTAACTTGCTTGCTAATTCGTCGTGTTCTCTCTTGTGTAGAATTCTGCCACAACTTCGAGGAGGAAACCGGGCGGGTCGAGACTGGTCTGGACCCCGCCAACTCTATTGTCAAGGATGAAGCTACTATGAACATCTTGAGGTTGGAGTCTCGCCTTACCAGCGCCACGGGCTACCTCGGTCGACTGAAGGCAGTGATGTCTTGGATCGACACTGCACTCTTGAGGGGAGTCGTGCAAGAGAATGACCTCGAGTCTCTGACGACTCGACTCAATGAGATCCCTGGTCGAGTGCAAGAGTGGAAGAAATCATCTACCCATTGTGGAGCCGATGTTGCACTGTCTCTGGTTCGGGTGCATTGCAAGGAGGTGAAGGAGAAGAGGTTGGCCGCACTCAAGGTCGCCAACATGAAGGAACTCCAGTTCCAGTCATTCATGGAGACTTTCCTGGAGGCCGCTACCTGTATTGCCGACGGGATCGACCTGGATGAGTTCGTTGCGCCTGCAAGCCCTCCTCCCCCCGGGGAGTGAACAAACTTTGATACTCTAATTCGATTTGCCTCGGAATGCCGAGTGATCTTGTAACCGTTAAACTCTCGTGGGCTTGACTCCCAAGTACTTCTGCCCGAATCTTGCGGTGCTTTATCTGCACTTGATTCCTTTTGCATTCTCTTGTTTTGTTTCTGACTCTTTCTGATCTTTTGGATTTTGAGTCGACGTCGTATCTGCGGCACAGCTCTGATGGTCGAGCCGTTCGAGGGCCACGTTGAACTTATGGTGGGGCCAGGAGGACCGCAGCTAAGCTCCCAAATGAGAGGATTGCTCTTCATTCGGAGTGGTTTTTGTAACCTAGGTGATTACGAGCCACGTTGTACTTGTGGCAGAGCTCGGAGGACAGAGCCATGTTGTACTTATGGCGTAGCTCGGAGGACCACAGCTAAGCCTCCGAGTGAGAGGGTTGCTCTTCACTCGGAGTAGTTTCTGTAACTTAGGCGATTACGAGCTACGTTGTACTTGTGGCAGAGCTCGGAGGACAGAGCCACATTGTACTTATGGCGTAGCTTGGAGGACCGCGGCTAAGCCCCCGAGTGAGAGGGCTGCTCTTCACTCGGAGTAGTTTTTGTAACTTAGGCGATTACGGGGTCGCAGCTAAGCCCCCGAGTGAGAGGGTTGCTCTTCACTCAGAGTAGTTTTTGTAACTTAGGCGATTACGAGCTACGTTGTACTTGTGGCGGAGCTCGGAGGACAAAGCCACGTTGTACTTACGGTGTAGCTCGGAGAACCGCGGCTAAGCCCCCGAGTGAGAGGGTTGCTCTTCACTCGGAGTAGTTTTTGTAACTTAGGCGATTACGAGCTACGTTGTACTTGTGGCGGATCTCGGAGGACAGAGCCACATTGTACTTATGGC
>LR738709.1:456233417-456274044 GCA_902687465.1 Secale cereale
TCACTCGGAGTGGTTTCTGTAACTTAGGCAATTACGGGGTCGCAGCTAAGCCCCCGAGTGAGAGGGTTGCTCTTCACTCGGAGTGGTTTTTGTAACTTAGGCGATTACGGGGTTGCAGCTAAGCCCCCGAGTGAGAGGGTTGCTCTTCACTCGGAGTAGTTATTGTAACTTAGGCGAATCAGGTTCGCGGCTAAGCCCCCGAGTGAGAGGGTTGCTCTTCACTCGGAGTAGTTTTTGTAACTTAGGCGAATTGGGTTCGCAGCTAAGAACCCACTGGTGGATTTGAGGACGAGTATCTTTGTAACCAACAATAATTAAGGAATTGTTGCAAACTTGTTTTTGATAACAATCTGGAAGATTCTTATTACAACTCGACCGATCGAGTGCTTCAAGTATAGAAGCGGCGGAGGAGGTCCGCGTTCCACGAACGGGGTTCATCTTTCTTCTTGGCGACGTTGTAAATGTGATACGCCCCATTGTGCAGTACCTTGGTGATGATGAAGGGGCCTTCCCAAGCTGGGGCGAGTTCATGTGGTTGCTTCTCACGCACTCGGAGAACCAGATCTCCCTCCTGGAACACTCGACTCTGGACATTGCGAGCATGGAATCGACGCATGTCTTGTTGGTAAATGGTCGAGCGGATCAAAGCCATCTCGTGTTCTTCCTCCAGGAGGTCGACTGCGTCTTGACGGGCTTGCTCTGCTTCTGCCTCGAAGAAGAGCTTCACTCGGGGGGAATTGTGCAACAAATCACTCGGCAGTACGGCCTCAGCTCCATAAACCATGAAGAAGGGGGTACGGTCAGTCGACTGGTTTGGAGTTGTCCTCAGCCCCCATAAGACGGATGACAGTTCGGTCACCCAAGCTCCGGTGGCATGCTTGAGGTCGCGCATAAGCCGTGGCTTCAAGCCTTGGAGGATCAAACCATTTGCCCTTTCTGCTTGTCCATTCGACTGCGGATGCGCCACGGATGCATAGTCGACCCGCGTGCCTTGGGAGCAACAGAAAGCTCTGAATTCATCCGAGTCAAAGTTGGAGCCGTTGTCTGTGATGATGCTGTGGGGGACTCCGTATCTGAATATCAATTCTCTGATGAAGCTGATGACAGTGCTCGAGCTGAGGTTCTTGATGGGCTTGGCTTCGATCCATTTGGTAAACTTGTCGACTGCCATGATCAACTGAGTGAATCCGCTTCTGCCAGTTTTGAAGGGACCGACCATGTTCAACCCCCAAACGGCAAACGGCCAAACCAACGGAATGGTCTTCAAGGCAGACGCCGGCTTATGAGACATGTTGGAGTAGAACTAGCAGCCTTCGCACTTGTTTACGATATCTTTTGCCATCTCGTTAGCTCGGGGCCAATAAAATCCAGCTCGGTATGCCTTGGCCACTATAGTTCCAGAGGAAGCATGGTGGCCACAAGTTCCCGAGTGAATTTCGTTCAGAATCAGTTGACCTTCTTCCGGGCTGATGCAGCGCTGAGCGACCCCTGTGACACTCTCCCTGTAGAGCTGACCTTGAATGAGAGTGAAGGCTTTGGATCGACGGACGATCTGGCGTGCTTCCTCTTCATCCTCTGGAAGTTCTTGCCTGAGCAAGTATGCTATGTATGGCACAGTCGAGTCGGGCGTGATCACCAAAATCTCCATGATTAGGTCGACCACCGCGGGAACTTCAACTTCACTCGGATTAGATGCGCTGATTGGCTGTGGGGGTTCCTCCGTGAAGGGGTCTTCTTTGACTTAGGGGGTGTGCAGGTGCTCCAGAAACACATTCTTGGGTATGGCCTTCCGAGTGGACCCTATCTTCGCGAGATCGTCAGCAAGCCGATTCTTGACTCTGGGCACGTGATGGAGCTCTAAACCTTCAAACTTCTTTTCCAGCTTCCGCACTGCATTGCAATAACTGGTCATTGACGGGCTTCTGATGTCCCATTCCTTCATCACCTGATTGATCACTAAGTCTGAGTCACCATAGACCATTAGGCGACAAACGCAGAGTGAGATGGCCATACGCAACCCATACAAAAGTGCTTCGCATTCGGCTTCTTTGTTTGAAGAGTCGAAGTGGATTTGAAGGACGTAAATGAGCTTTTCGCCCTGGGGAATACCAAAACCACGCCTGCACCGGATCCATTCAACATCTTGGATCCATCAAAGAACATAGTCCGGTGGTCCGACTGGATCTGAGTCGGCTGCTCTTGTTCGATCCATTCGGCCACAAAATCTGCTATTGCCTGAGACTTGATAGCTTTCTTCTCTTCAAACTTGATATCTAGCGGAAGGAGTTCAATCGCCCATTTTGCCACTCGATCGGTTGCGTCTCCGTTGTTCAGGATTTCTGACAGTGGAGCGTCGCTGACGACTGAGATCGAATGATCCGAGAAGTAATGAGAAACTTTCTTTGCGGTCAAGTAAATCCCATACACAAGCTTCTGGTAGTGTGGGTATCTCTGCTTGGGGGGAGTCAACACTTCGGAAATATAGTAGATTGGGCATTGGACTTTGTAGGCTTTGCCTTCTTCTTCCTGCTCGACCGTGAGTACAGTGCGGACAACTTGTCCGGTGGCTGTGATGTACAATAAAAGAGGATCCTTGCTGACTGGGGCAGCAAGCACCGGCTGGGTGGAAAGTAGGGCTTTGAGCTCTTCAAACGCTGCTTCAGCTTCAGAATTCCACTCGAACTTTTCAGATTTCTTCATCAGTCGGTAGAGAGGTAATGCCTTCTCACCGAGACAAGAAATGAACCGACTCAATGCGGCCAAGCAACCAGTTAGCTTCTATGCATCGTGTATATGTTCGAGACGCTTCATTCGGAGGATGGCACTGACTTTCTCTGGGTTGGCGTCGATCCCTCGTTCTGAAACAAGGAAACCGAGCAGCTTACCGCCTGGAACTCCGAATGTACACTTCGACGGATTAAGCTTGATATCATAGCTTCTCAAATTTGTGAATGTCTCAGCGAGGTCAGTCAGCAGGTCGGAACCTTTGCGTGACTTGACCATGATGTCATCCATGTACGCTTCCACATTCCGACTGATTTGCTTCAATAGGCACTTTTGAATCATGCACATGAAGGTAGCGCCGGCATTCTTGAGGCCGAAAGGCATGGTGACATAACAGAAACACCCGAATGGGGTGATGAAGGCTCTCTTGATTTCATCAGGTCCAAACAGTAGGATCTGATGGTACCCGGAATATGCGTCCAGAAAAGACAAACACTCGCATCCCGCAGCCGAGTCGACTATCTGATCGATGCGGGGGAGAGGAAAATGATCTTTCGGGCATGGCCGATTGATATGCTTGAAATCGATGCACATGTGGAGGGATTTTTCCTTCTTGGGGACCATGACCACATTGGCGAGCCACTCGAGTGGTAGATCTCCCGGATGAACTCAGCTGCCAGAAGCCGAGCCACCTCTTCGCCAATTACTTTTCTCTTCTCCGCGGCGGACTGACAGAGGAGCTCCTTTACGGGCTTCACTTTTGGGTCGACTCACAAACGGTGCTCAGCTAGTCCCCTGGGTACACCTGGCATGTCGGACGGTTTCCATGCGAAGATGTCCCAGTTCTCATGGAGGAACTGGATGAGCGCTTATTCCTATTTGATGTCGAGTGTAGTTGAGATGTTGGTCGGTGCTGCATTGGGGTCGGTGGGGTGGAAGTGAACGGGCTTCATCTCTCCCGCCGACTGGAAAGCTGACTCGGAAGCTGGCTTCTTAGCCCGCAGCAAATCACTCAAATCTACATTCTTTTGATACTCTTCCATCTCTACCGCTGCCATCTGCTCGTCGGCAATTTTCGAGCCTTTCTGGAAGCACTCTTCCGCTTTCTGCCGGTTCCCCATGACTGTTATGACGCCGTTGGGCCCCGGCATCTTCAACTTGAGATACACATAGCATGGTCGAGCCATGAATCTGGCGTAGGCGGGCCTACCCAGAATGGCATGATAGGCGTTGTTGAAGTCCACCACTTCAAACGCCAGCTTCTCTTTGCGGAAATTCTTTGAATCGTCGAAAACCACGTCGAGTGAGATTTGGCCAAGTGAGTCGGCTTTCTTTCCCGGGATGACCCCGTGGAATCTCATGTTACTCTCGCTTAGCTTGGACATCGGAATGCCCATCCCACGGAGGGTTTCAGCATACAGAATGTTCAGGCCACTACCGCCATCCATCAAGACCTTGGTCAAACAAGTGCCCTCGACAACTGGGTCGACCACCAGCGCCTGCCGCCCAGGGGTAGCGATGTGTGCAGGATGATCGGACTAGTCGAATGTGATGGGTTCTTGTACCACTTCAGATACGTCGTTGTTGTAGGAGCAACCATGTTGACTTCTCTGTTGATAACTTTCAGTCGACTTTTGCTTTCAACGTCAGCAAAAATCATCAAGGTGGAGTTAATCTGGGGGTAACCTCCATCCCCTTCTTTGTCTTCGGTCTCCTCTCATTCTTTTTGTTTCTCAGTCGACTGATCTTTCTGTAAACTCTGGATCAGGAGCCGGCACTGTCGAGTGGTGTGCTTGGGATAAACCAAGTTTCCCTCTTCATCTTTCTTCGTCTGGATAGGACACGACAGGTCGAGCACGTCATTTCCTGCTTGATCTTTCACTTTCTTGGGGACCCAAGGCCCCTTGGGCTTTCCTTTGCCCTTTCCTTGGTTAACAACCGCGACTTCGCCTTGAGCTACCGGCTCGGCCTTGCGCTTAGGTTTCTGATTGGACTTCTGGTCATCTGGACCGACTGGTTTCTTGCCACTGCGGAGTCGATCGGCCTCTTCTCTGTTGGCATAACGACTGGCTATTTCCATCATCTAGGGCAGGGACATATCTCCCGTTCGACCGAACTTCAGGTTCAGCTCTGTGTACCACACGCCCTCCTTGAAGGCGCATACTGCTTGGTGCTCAGATACGTTCCCCACCGTGTGATGCAACGTGGTCCACCTTTGGATGTAATCTCTCAGGGTTTCATTCGGCTTCTGCACGCAATGTTGCAACTCCGCAAGCCCTGCGGGCCGTTTGCAGGTGCCTTCGAAGGTCCTGATAAACACTAGGGCTAGCTCTTCCCAACTGTAAATGCTCCCAGGGGCCAACTGATTTAGCCACACCCGGGCTGAGCTGCCCAGCATCAGGGGAAGGTGCTTCATGGCCACGTCATCATTGCCGCCACCGATCTGCATAGCCACTTGGTAATCTTCGAGCCAGGTGTCCGTCTTTGATTTGCCGGTGAACTTACTCATTCCTAACGCCAACCTGAAGTTTGGGGGGATCTCAGCGGCCCTGATGGCACTGCTAAAGCATTCAGGCCCAGAGACAGACGCTCGGCTTCCACTCGGACGATCTCTGCCTTGCTCTTCCCTGTACGCTCTATTCCTGTCGGCCAACCCCAGTACAAGAATAGATCTCGCATCAAAGCCGGGCCTTCTGGGATCTGGGGGAATCTTCCGCTCGTCGTCGCGCAAGCGCCTGCCTTCGTGTCGCCTGGGTGAGTACGACCCGCTTCCCGGAGGAGGCATAGGCACTCAACGACGGTCATTGTGAGTGGGTCGACGATCATACTGCTCATCGTTTCGACCCAGATGCCGGCCTTGACGGGGTCCACGGTCTTCACGCCTCGGGGGCGATCTTGGGCTGTGAGCTGACCAGACAGTGTATGTTGCCACTGATCTGCTGTGAATCCGGTTACGCGACTGAGAGACAGCCGCATTTTGTTCTCCTGCCGTCCGGAGCAGCGCTCGGATCTGTTGCAAGCCTCTCCCAGCCTCCGACTGAGATGGCTGGATAGAATCCGCGATGCGAGCCGCAGCTTCGAGGTTTTGGACAGGCGTTCAGAACACCTGAGTCTCACGCGAGAACGACTGCCGCGGCCGTCGACTGGATTCGGGAATCAGTCGGCGGGCCCGTTCATCGAGTGAGCGCTGGATATTCTCCAGTCGCGCGCGCTCAGCCACGGTGGCTAGGCGCGTGGCCTCCAGGGCCCGAGCCTCTGGGGAATCTCCCACGATGGGGGTAAAAGTGCATCCTCATTGCGGTGGCAGAGCTCGTCCCTCTGCTCGGCAGTGAGGGGCTGGGGAATGTACCCGTCGTGGTCGAATGACTGACCATTGCCGCTGCCGCCGTCTCCGCCGTGAGGGTATCCTGGCGGACTACGACATGAGTCGACCATGAGAACTTCGGCCGCGGGATCGCTGCTCCCGCACTCGGAAAGCGAATCTGCAGGCTCGATCGACGGATCGACCGGCCCGTAGAGGTATTCATTGGGCTCGATGGCCGCAACTTGAGGAGTGGCCTCTAGCGAGCCACCGCGTGTTTCACCCACCGCTGGAGCCGCGAACGACCTAATTGCTTGTGGCGACATCCAGTGGGGACGACGGATGATGAAGGAGCCAACCGGTACTGAGTCGACGGCTGCCAGAGAAGGAGGCCGCAGGCGCTGGCACGAAAGTCCGCAGCCCCGCGGACGGGCAACGCCTCCACGTCGAGGGGGGCCTCCTGGAGCCAAGCGGAGTCGTCGGCGATGAAGACGAGCGCGCTGAGTCGGATCTCGCGGCCCAATGCCAAACCACCGCCGGAGACCATGACGATGGAGGTCGGAGAAAAGTTCGCAACCTCACCGGAAGTCGCTAAGACACCTGCCCCACGGCGGGCGCCAACTGTCGTGGTTCTAAGTCTGACAGTACGAGTAGGGGGTACGTAAGAGGAGGCAAGGTCCTAGCTATAGTGAGATTGTACGCAAGATGTTTACGAGTTCAGGCCCTTCTCGGAGGAAGTAAAAGCCCTACGTCTCGGTGCCCTGAGGCGGTCGACTGGAATGTATATGGGGTGTTTGAGTTACAGGGGGTGCAAACCCTTGTACTGGAGGAAGGGGTGGCTTATATAGAGTGCGCCAGGACCCCAGCCATCCCCACATTACTAAGGGTTCAATGTACATAAAGGCAAGGCGTTATTGATAATGCCTGCAATAAAGAGTGATAAAGACATTCATTGTCATAGACTGAATGCTGGACCGTTGCTGTCCTAAGGGACCTTTGACCTTCAGGGGTCGAGTGTGTTTGAATGGCCGAGTGAAATTGAGTCGTCTGAACGGGGGTGTGTAGTCGAGTGGAATGTCCTCTTGGGACGTATCAGTCGACTGATCCTGTTGTCTTCGAGTTGTCCTTTGAGCTTCTAGGGTAGTGACCTTGGGTGGGGTACCTGGGTCAGGCCCGTGACCCTACCCTTCGGGAGAGTTATTTTTGGAACCATATCTTCACAGAAGACTTGGAGTACACGCGAGGGAACGATAGAGGCGGCCACGAGGGTCCAGGGCGCCCAGGGGGGCAGGCGCGCCCCCACCCTCGTGGGCCCCCTCTGGCTCCCCCGATGCCCTCCTTCCTCCTATATATATCCATGTACCCTGAAAACATCGAGGCAACAGAGAAAACCCTAATTCCACCACCGCAACCTTCTGTTCCCGTGAGATCCCATCTTGGGGCCTGTTCCGGAGCTCCGTCGGAGGGGGGATTGATCACAGAGTGCTTTGTCTACATCAACACCATAACCTCACCAATGAGTTGTGAGTAGTTTACCACAGACCTTCGGGTCCATAGTTATTAGCTAGGTGTCTTCTTCTCACTTTTTGGATCTCAATACAAAGTTCTCCTCGATCTTCGAGGAGATCTATTCGATGTAATCTTTTTGCGGTGTGTTTGTCGAATCCGATGAATTGAGGGTTTATGATCAAGATTATCTATTAACAATATTTCATTCTTTTCTGAAATCTTTTATGTATGATTATAATATCCTTGCAAGTCTCTTCGAATTATTGGTTTGGTTTGGCCTACTAGATCTATAGTTCTTGCAATGGGAGAAGTGTTTGGCTTTGAGTTCAATCTTGCGGTGTCCTTTCCCAGTGACAGTAGGGGCAACAAGTCACGTATTACATTGTTGCCATCGGGGATAAAAAGATGGGGTTTATATCATATTGCTTGAGTTTATCCCTCTACATCATGTCATCTTGCTTAAAGCGTTACTCTATTCTTATGAACTTAATACTCTAGATGCATGCTGGATAGCGGTTAATGTGTGGAGTAATAGTAGAAGATGCAGAATTGTTTCGGTCTACTTGTTACAGACGTGATGCCTATATATAATGATCATGCCTAGATATTCTCATAACTATGCACTTTTCTATCAATTGCTCGAGAGTAATTTGTTCACCCGCCGTAGAATTCAGCTATCATGAGAGAAGCCACTAGTGAAACCTAGGGCCCCCGGGTCTATTCTCATCATATTAATCTTCCATCTACTTTACTTTGCTTTATTTAATTTTTGTTATTATACCAAAAATACCAAAAATATTATACTATCCTATCTACTAGATCTCACTTTCGTAAGTGACCAAAGGGATTGACAGCCCCTTATCGCGTTGGCTGCGAAGTTCTTATTTGTTTGTGCAGGTGCGAGGGACTCGCGCGTGGTCTCCTACTGGATTGATACCTTGGTTCTCAAAAACTGAGGGAAATACTTATGCTACAGTGTTGCATCACCCTTTCCTCTTTGAGGGAATACAACGCAAGCTCAAGAAGTAGCAAGAAGAATTTCTGCCGCCGTTGCCAGGGAGATCTACACAAAAGTCATATACCAAGTACCTATCACAAACCCTTATCCTTCGCACTACATTATTTGCCTCTCGTTTTCCTCTCCCCCACTTCACCCTTGCCTCTTTTATTCGCCCTTGTTTTCTGTGTGTTTACCGTCTGCTTTGCCTTGCCGTCATGGCTAGCACGCCTATCATTATCAATACTCCCGAGAGTGAGGTTCTTAATTTTAAACAAAGGGAGGAAGAAAATCTAAAAGATGCCAGGTATAGAATTTGTAATGCTCAAAATAGATCTACTAGGAAGCTTTCCACTTCCGTGCTTCTTCGCAACTTTTATGTTGGCATAACTCCGTGGATATATTCTTGATACCATTACCGGAGGGAATTTTTTGGGTAGACATACTTTTGATTCTTATAATGCTATGACAGAATTGTTTGGCCCACCACCTCTTGTGGTTAATGGAACTGTTTTAACTTTGGAACATGTTATGCAAAGACTTGAAATTATTGAAAACAAAGTTGCTACTGTAGAGTTGGTTGAGAGTTTGGATAAAAAGATCCACAACCAAATTACCCAGTATGGATCCAAGGTAGGAGTTATTCTGATTTTTTTAAAGAAAAACAACCTATAGTTAAAGAGAGAATAGATCAAGATTCCACTAGAATCGATAAACTTGTGGGTATTATCACAAATGTAGGGTCAGCTCTTTCTGCTGTGAAAATTACTTCGAATCCCTCTACCACTAAATTGGCCAAGTTTATGTATGTTCCTAAAAATAAGGGTGAATCATCTAGTAAGGAAATTGCGGATCTCAAATCCGTAAGTGTTCATCCCAACTTTCTCACTTTCACAAGGGAACCTTTTGCTACAAATGAATTTCTTGATTTCTTGCCTAGAAGTTTGATTATCAATAGGAATAAAGAAGTTCCAAAGAATTATAAGTGCTTAATCGAAGAATTGCCTACCAAAGATGGCAATACCAAGATCAATTCTTGTATCGCGCCTAGCTAGGGGCGTTAAACAATAACGCTTGTTGGGAGGTAACCCAATTTTATTTTTCTTTGTTTTTGCTTCTGTTTAGGAATAAATATTGCATCTAGCTTCTGTTTAGATGTGGTTTTGTGTTTTAATTAGTGTTTGTGCTAAGCAGAACCTTTGGGAAGACTTGTGTGAAGTTTATGCGATCATGCTGTAAAAAACAGAAACTTTAGCGCTCACGAGATTGGCTGCAATTATTTACTAGAGAGTGCTTTTTAGTTGATTCTTTTTGCAGATAATTAATAGACAAATTCCTCACGTTTACCAATTTATTTCATTTTTTTGGAGTTACAGAAGTATTCGAAAGTTTCAGATTACTACAGACTGTTCTGTTTTTGACAGATTCTGATTTTCGTGTGTTGTTTGCTTATTTTGATGAATCTATGAGTAGTATCGAGGGGTATGAATCATGGAGAAGTTGGAGTATAGTAGGTTTAACACCAATATAAACAAAGAATGAGTTCATTACAGTACCTTTGAGTGGTGGTTTGTTTTCTTATACTAACGAAGCTCATGAGATTTTTGGCTAAGTTTTGTGTTGTGAAGTTTTCAAGTTTTGAGTATGGCTTTGATGGACTATGGAACAAAGAGTAGCAAGAGCCTAAGCTTGGGGATGCCCAAGGCACCCCAAGGTAAAATTCAAGGACAACCAAAAGCCTAAGCTTAGGGATGCCCCGAGAAGGCATCCCCTCTTTCGTCTTCATCTATTGGTAACTATGCTCGGGACTTTATTTTTATTCACCACATGATATGTGTTTTGCTTGGAGTGTCATGTATGATTTGAGTCTTTGATTTTTAGTTTGCCACAATCATCCTTGTTGGACACACCTTTTGAGAGAGATAAATATGATTTAGAATTTATTAGAATACTCTATGTGCTTCACTTATATCTTTTGAGCTAGATAGTTTTGCTCTAGTGCTTCACTTATATCTTTTAGAGTACGGTGGTGGTTTTATTTTGTAGAAATTATTGATCTCTCATGCTTCACTTATATCCTTTTGAGAGTCTTTTAGAACAGCATGGTAACGTGCTTTGGTTATAAAACTAGTCCTAATATGATAGGCATCCAAGATGGGCATAGTAAAAACTTTCACATAAAGTGCATTGAATATGATGAGAAGTTTGATACTTGATGATTGTTTTGAGATATGAGGATGGTGATATTAGAGTCATGCTAGTGGAGTAATTATGAATTTAAGAAATATTTGTGTTAAAGTTTGTGATTCCCGTAGCATGCACGTATGGTGAACCGTTATGTGACGAAGTTGGAGCATGATTTATTTATTGAGTTTCATCCTTTCTGTGGAGGTTGGGATCACGCGATGGTTAACTCCTACCAACCCTTCCCCTAGGAGCATGCATTGAATACTTTGTTTTGATGACTCGTAGATCTTTGCAATAAGTATATGAGTTCTTTATGACTAATGTTGAGTCCATGGATTATACGCACTCTCACCCTTCCACCATTGCTAGCCTCTCTTGTACAGCACAACTTTTGCCGGTACCATACACCCACCATATACCTTCCTCAAAACAGCCACCATACCTACCTATCATGGCATTTCCATAGCCATTCCGAGATATATTGCCATGCAACTTTCCACCGTTCCATTCATATGACATGCTTCATCATCATTCACATAGAGTCATATTTTGTTCTAGCTTCGAGTTGTAATCTTTGAGTTGTAAGTCAATAAAAGTGTGATGATCTTCATTATTAGAGCATTGTCCCTTGTGAGGAAAGGCCAAAAAAAGAGATAGCCCAAAAAAATAGAGAGGGGTTAATAAAAAAAGAGAAAGCCCCTCCAAAAAAATGAGAGAAAAGAGAGAAGGGACAATGCTACTATCATTTTCCACACTTGTGCTTCAAAGTAGCACCAAGATCTTCGTGATAGAAAGTCTCTTGTTTTGTCACTTTCATATACTAGTGGGAATTTTCGTTATAGAACTTGGCTTGTATATTCCAACGATGGGCGTCCTCAAATGCCCTAGGTCTTCACGAGCAAGCAAGTTGGATGCACACCCACTTAGTTTCTTTCGATGAGCTTCCATACACTTATAGCTCTAGTGCATCCGTTGCATGGCAATCCCTACTCACTCACATTGATATCTATTGATGGGCATCTCCATAGCCCATTAATACGCCGAGTTGATGTGAGACTATCTTCCTCCTTTTTGTCTTCTCCACAACACCCACTCTATTCCACCTATAGTGCTATATCCATGGCTCACGCTCATGTATTGCGTGAAAGTTGAAAGGTTTGAATTTTTTGAGTATGAAACAATTGCTAGGATGAAATCGGGGTTGTGCATGATATGAATATTTTTTGTGATGAAGAGGGAGCATAGCCAGACTATATGATTTTGTAGGGATAACTTTCTTTGGCCATGTTATTTTGAGAAGACGTATTTGCTTTGTTAGTATGCTTGAAGTATTATTATTCTTATGTCAATATAGACTTTTATCTTGAATCTTTCGGATCTGAACATTCATGCCACAATAAAGAAATTACATTGATATTTATGTTGGTTAGCATTCCACATCAAAAATTCTGTTTTTTATCATTTACCTACTCGAGGACTAGCAGTAATTAAGCTTGGGGATGCTTGATATGTCTCCAACGTATCTATAATTTTTTATTGTTCCATGATATTATATATTCTGTTTTGGATGTTTAATGGGCTCTATTATACACTTTTATATTATTTTTGGGACTAACCTACTAACCCAAGGCCCAGTACAAATTGTTGTTTTACCTATTTCAGTGTTTCGCAGAAAAGGGATATCAAACGGAGTCCAAACGGAATGAAACCTTCGGGAGAGTTATTTTTGGAACCGTATCTTCACAGAAGACTTGGATTACACGTGAGGGAACGAGAGAGGCGGCCACGAGGGTCCAGGGCGCGCCCCCCACCCTCGTGGCCCCCCTCTGGCTCCCCCGATGCCCTCCTTTCCTCCTATATATATCCATGTACCCTGAAAACATCGAGGCAGTAGAGAAAACCCATAATTCCACCGCCGCAACCTTCTATTCCCATGAGATCCCATCTTGGGGCCTGTTCCGGAGCTCCGTCGGAGGGGGGATCGATCACGGAGTCCTTCTACATCAACACCATAGCCTCACCAATGAGTTGTGAGTAGTTTACCACAGACCTTCGGGTCCATAGTTATTAGCTAGATGGCTTCTTCTCTCTTTTTTGATCTCAATACAAAGTTCTCCTCGATCTTTGAGGAGATCTATTTGATGTAATATTTTTGCGGTGTGTCTGTCGAGATCCGATGAATTGTGGGTTTATGATCAAGATTATCTATGAAAAATATTTGATTCTTTTCTGAAATCTTTTATGTATGATTATAATATCCTTGCAAGTCTCTTCGAAATATTGGTTTGGTTTGGCCTACTAGATCTATAGTTCTTGCAATGGGAGAAGTGCTTGGCTTTGGGTTCAATCTTACGGTGTCCTTTCCCAGTGGCAGTAGGGCCAGCAAGGCACGTATTGTATTGTTGCCATCGAGGATAAAAAGATGGTGTTTATATCATATTGCTTGAGTTTATCCCTCTACATCATGTCATCTTGCTTAAAGCGTTACTCAATTCTTATGAACTTAATACTCTAGATGCATGCTCGATAGCGGTCGATGTGTGGAGTAATAGTAGTAGATGCAAAATCGTTTCGGTCTACTTGTTACAGACGTGATGCCTATATATAATGATCATGTCTAGATATTCTCATAACTATGCGCTTTTCTATTAATTGCTTGACAGTAGTTTGTTCACCCACCATAGGATTCTGCTATCATGAGAGAAGCCACTAGTGAAACCTATGGCCCCGGGTCTATTCTCATCATATTAATCTTCCATCTACTTTACTTTGCTTTATTTACTTTATGTTCTTATACCAAAAATACCAAAAATATTATACTATCCTATCTATCAGATCTCACTTTCGTAAGTGACCATAAAGGGATTGACAACCCTTATCGCGTTGGCTGCGAAGTTCTTATTTGTTTGTGCAGGTACGAGGGACTCGCGCGTGGTCTCCTACTGGATTGATACCTTGGTTCTCAAAAACTGAGGGAAATACTTACGCTAGTGTGCTGCATCACCCTTTCCTCTTCGAGGGAATACAACGCAAGCTCGAGAAGTAGCAAACCGCCTTGCGAGCATTAGCGTCAGCGTCAGCGCCATCTCCCGATGGATATTTTTTGCGCATCTCCAATAATGCCTTGGCCCTATTTTCTTCTTCGTCTATTGGGGAAGAAGAAGAGGTTGAGTAGTAGGCAGATGAGATCGGAGGAAGAGAGTTCACTTTAGTTCGAAGGTGGTCCGTGAGCTCACTCTTGTTAGAATGAATCCCGACAAACAACATAAGATGTCTGTCAATACTCCTTTTTTGGCTTACTTTGGAGACCTCGATCGGCTAGAGAAGATGTAAAGACATACAGTCCACCTAAACTACAATTTCAACAGCGAGCGATATAGGTACCATTATATTTTATCTAAGCACGCTAGTCGAAGGAAGAAGTTGTCAAAGAATAGGTTCCACCACTCGATCGGAACTAAATCATCCTGCGGCACTTGCAGCATGAGCACATAGGGCAAGATGAAGAGAAGGATAAACACTAAAGAGATCGTCAACTTTGCCTTGGCATGCTTCCATCAGTGCCTCAAAACATTTGCTATTCTTATCTCTAGAAGGTTCTACCACCTCAGGCAGTGGTGGTGCATTAAGCCCATGTATTTCTTCAATAGGTAAAATTTTAACATCATCAGCTTTAATACCTTTTTCCTTCATAGATTTCTTTGCCTCTTGCATATCTTCAGCGCTGATACCCCTCTTCTTTGGAGTGGGTTTAGCCGGTGGTTCAAGAATAGTCCAATCATCATAATTTTTCAATATGTTATTCAATAATTCTTCAGCTTGAGCAATAGTTCGTTCCGTGAAAACACAACCAGCACAACTATCTAGGAAGTCCCTAGGAGCATCGGTTAGTCCATTATGGAAGATATAAAGTATTTCATTTTTCTTAAGAGGATGATCAAGAAAAGCATTGAGTAACTGGCAAAGCCTCCCCCAAGCTTGTGGGATATCTCTTCTTTAGTTTGCAGAAAGTTAAATATTTCCTGTAAGGCAGCTTGTTTCATATGAGCAGGAAAATATTTTTCAAAGAAGTAGTAAATCCTATCTTGGGGACTGCGCTCACAGCCAGGAGTAAGAGTATGGTACGAAGCTTTAGCATCACCCTTTAATGAGAATAGAAATAATTTGAGAGTAAAGTAGTAGCGAGTTTTCTCATCATGAGTAAAAAGGTGGATGTGTCATTTAACTAAGTTAGATGTGCCATAACGGTTTCAATTTCATAACCATGGAAAGGATCAGATTCAACCAAAGTGATTAACTATGGGTCGACGGAGAATTCGTAATCCTTATCATCAATAAAGATAGGTGAAGTAGCAAACTTAGGATCACATTTCATTCTAGCATTCAGAGATTTTTCTTTATACTTGTGTAGTAATTTCTCTAAATCATCTCGATCATTACAAGCAAGAATATCACTAGTTGCTTCTTCACTCATAACATAACCTTCCGGTACCTTAGGAAATTCATATCTAGGAAGGCTAGTTCTAGTAGGTGTTTTAGGAGTTTCAGTTTCAATCTCGTCATCAGATTCAACAACGTCATGTTGTATTACTCTAGCTATTTGATCATCAAGAAATTTACAAAGTGGCACATCATCATTATCAAGCAAGGTACTAGCATCATCATAAGCATCATTCATAGTAGAAGTAGCATCATCAATAACTTGTGACATATTAGAATTGATAGCATGTGGTGGTGTTGCAAGTTTACTCATAACAGAAGGTGAATCTAAAGCAGAACTGGATGGCAGTTCCTTACCTCCCATCGTCTTTGAGGGAAATATCTTAGTCTTTGGATCCTTCAGATTCTTCATAGTAATAATATGATAATAATCCCAAGTGACTCAACAAATATAGCTATGCTCCCCGGCAACTGCGCCAGAAAAAGGTCTTGATAACCCACAAGTATAGGGGATCGCAATAGTTTTCGAGGGTAGAGTATTCAACCCAAATTTATAGATTCGACACAAGGGGAGCCAAAGAATATTTGAAGGTATTAGCAGCTGAGTTGTCAATTCAACCACACTTGGAGATTAATTATCTGCAGCAAAGTGATCACTAGCAAAGTAGTTTGATAGTTTTGATAGTAGTGACAACAGGAATAGTAACAATAACAGTGATAGCGGTAATTTTGTAGCAAGTGTAATAGTAGCAGCAGCAGTAGTAACTTAGCAAAATCAATATGGGACAAATTCGTAGGCATTGGATCGGTGATTTGTTAGATGATATTCATCATGTGCCAGTTATAACCGAGGGCGATACGACACTAGCTCCAGTTCATCGATATAATGTAGGCATGTATTCCGTAAATAGTCATACGTGCTTTATTAAAAGAACTTGCATGACATCTTTTGTCCTACCCTCCCATGGTAGCGGGGTCCATATTGGAAACTCAGGGATATTAAGGCCTCCTTTAAATAGAGAACCAGAACAAAGCATTAACACATAGTGAATACATGAACTCCTCAAACTACGGTCATTACCGGGAGTGGTTTCGGTTATTTTCACTCCAGGGTTGCCGGATCATAACACGTAGTAGGTGACTATAACTTGCAAGATCAGATCTAAAACATGAATATAAGGATGACTTCATAAACGGTTCAGATATGAGTTCATGGCACCCGGGCCCAAAGTGACAAGCATTAAGCATAGCAATAGCAACATCAATCTAAGAACATAGTGGATACTAGGGATCGGGCCCTAACAAAACTAACTCGATTACAAGATGAATCTCATCCAAATCCTCATGGAATAGTGAGCCTATGAAGGAATTACTCACTCCCGGTGGGAAGCATCATGGAATTGGCGATGGAGAAGGGTTGGTGATGACGAAGAACGAAGATCCCCCTCTCCGGAGCCCCAAACGGACTCCATATCTGGCCTCCCGAGGAAGAATAGGAGGTGACGGCGGCTCCGTCTCGTGGATCGCGATAATTCTTTCTCCCTGATTTTTTCTCCAAAAATAGGAATTTATAGGGTCAGGGTTGTCGTCTGCGGGGCCACCAAGTCGGTACAACCCACTTGGGCGCGCCAGGAGAGGGGGGCGCGCCCTGGTGGCTTGTGCCCACCCAGGGGCCCCTCTCTGGTGGGTCTTGGCTCAAATAATTTTTTTATTCCAAAAAAAATCCCCACAAAGTTTCGTTTCATTCCGAGAACTTTTATTTCTGCATAAAAACAACACCATGGTAGTTATGCTGAAAACAGCGTTAGTCCGGGGTTATTTTCATTCAAATCAAGCAAATTAGAGTCCAAAACAAGAGGAAAAGCATGAGAAAAATTAGATAGATTGGAGACGTATCATGCACTCTTGCGAAAGTTCGTCGTTTTGAAGCACCATGTGATGATCGAGTGTGATAGACTCTACGTTCGCATACAACGGGTGCAAGACAGTTTTGCACATGCGGAACACTTGGGTTAAACTTGACGAGCCTAGCATGTACAGACATGGTCTCGGAACACAAGAGACCGAAAGGTCTAACATGAGTCATATAGTAGATATGATCATCATGGAGATGTTTACCATTGAAGACACATCATCTCACGTGATGATCGGACTTGGGTTGGTGAATTTGGAACATGTTACACTCGGACAACTGGAGGGATGTTGATTTGAGTGGGAGTTCTTAGGTAATATGATTAATTGAACTCATTATCATGAACAATAGTCTAAGTTGTCTTTGCAAATTATGTTGTAGATCAATAGCTCGTGCTATAGCTCCCTGTTTTAATAGGTTCCTAGAGAAAGACTAAGTTGAAAGATATTGTAAGCGGTTATGCGAACTAGGTCCGTAGTGTGAGGATTGTTCTCACTACTGCACAGAAGGCTTATGTCCTTGATGCACCGCTCGGTGTGCCAACCCCTCTAGCATCGTGTGTGGATGTTGTGAACGTCTGGCAGACACGTTCTGATGACTACTTGATAGTTTAGTGCACCATGCTTTACGGCTTAGAATTGAGGCCCCAAAGACGTTTTGAACACCATGGAACATATGAGATGTTCCAAGAGTTGAAATTGGTATTTCAGGCTCATGCCCGTGTTGAGAGGTATGAGGCCTCTGACAAGTTCTTTGCCAACAAGATGGAGGAGAATAGCTCAGCCGATGAGCATGTGCCCATAATGTCCGAGTACTACAATCGCTTAAATCAAGTGGGAGTTAATCCTCCAGATAAGATAGTGATTGACAAAGTTCTTCAGTCACTATGACCAAGCTACTAGAGATTCGAGATGAACTATAACATGAAAGGGATGGAGATGATCCCGGAGCAGTTCGCGGTGCTTGAGGCCGTGAAGGTTGAAATCAAGAAGGAGCATCAAGTGTTGATGGTTAACAAGACCACTGATTTCAAGAAGGGCAATGACAAGACGGGAAACTTCATGAATGGTAAGCCAGTTGCCGCTCCAGTGAAGACATCCATGGTTGAACCCAAACCCGAGACTAAGTGCTTCTATTGTAAGGGGAACGATCACTGGTAGCGGAACTACCCCAAATACTTGGCATACAAGAAGGCCGGCAACTTCAACAAAAGTATATTTGAAATACGTGTTATTGATGTGTACCTTACTAGTACTCCTAGTAGCACCTGGGTATTAGATACTGGTCCAGTTGCTAATATTGGTAACCTAAAGCAAAAGCTGCGGAATAAGCGGAGACTAGCTAAGGGCGAGGTGACGATGTGTGTTGGAAGTGTTTCCAAGGTTGATGTGATCACCATCGCACGCTCCCTCTACCTTCGGGATTAGTGTTGAACCTAGATAAATGTATTTGGTGTCTGCGTTGAGCATGAACATGATTAGATCGTGTTTATTGCAATACCGTTATTCATTTAAGTGAGAGAATAATGGTTATTATGTTTACATGAATAATACCTTCTATGGTCATGCACCTAATTTTAATGCTTTATTGAATCTCGATCGTAGTGATACACATGTTCATAATATTGATGTTAAAAGATGCAAAGTTAATAATGATAGTACCACATACTTGTGGCACTGCCGCTTAGGTCATATTGGTGTAAAGCGCATGAAGAAATCCATGCTGTTGGACTTTTGGAGTCTCTTGATTTTTGAATCACTTGACACATGCGAGCCATGCCTCATGGGCAAGATGACCAAAACCCTGTTTTCTGGGACAATGGAACGGGCAAGTGACTTGTTGGAAATCATACATACTGATGTGTGGTCCGATGAGTGTTGATGCGCGCAATGGATATCGTTACTTTCTCACCTTCACTAATGACTTGAGTACATATGGGTATACTTACTTAATGAAGCATAAGTCTAAAAAGTTTGAAAAGTTCAAGCAATTTCAGAGTGAAGTTGAGAATCATCGTAACAAGAAGATTAAATTCCTTCGATCCGATCGAAGGGGAGAATATATGAGTTATGAGTTTGGCAATCACTTAAGACAATGTGGAATTGTTTCATAGTTGATGCCACCTGCAACACCACAGCGCAATGGTGTGTCCAAACATCATAATCGTACCTTATTGGATATGGTGCATTCTATGATGTCTCTTGCCGACCTGCCACTACCATTTTGGGGTTATGCGTTAGAGACAACTGCATCACTTTAAATAGGGCACCATCTAAGTCCCTAGAGACGACACCGTATGAACTGTGGTCTGGAAAGAAACCTAAGTTGTCGTTTCTTAAGATTTGGGGCTACGATGCTTATGTCAAAAGTCTTCAGCCAGACAAGCTCGAACCCAAAGCAGACAAATGTGTCTTCATAGGATACCCAAAGGAGACAGTTGGGTATACCTTCTATCTCAGATCCAAGGGCAAAGTGTTTGTCACTAAGAATGGGTCCTTTTTCGAGAAAGAATTTCTCTCGAAAGAATTGAGTGGGAGGAAAATATAACTTGATGAGGTTGTCGAACCTTTACTTCAACCAGAGAGTAGCGTGGCGCAGAAAGATGTTTCTGTGGCACCTACGTCAGTTTAAGAGGAAGCTAATGATAGTAATCATGAAGTTCCGGATCAAGTTACTATCAAATCTCATAGGTCGACAAGGATACGTACTCCTCCTGAGTGGTACAGTAACCCTGTCTTAGAGGTCATGTTGTTGGACACAGATGAACCTACGAGCTATGGAGAAGCGATGGCATGCCCAAATTCCAACAAATGGCTAGGAGCCATGAAATCCGAGATAGGATCCATGTATGAGAACAAAGTATGGACTTTGGTCGACTTGCCCGATGATTGGCAAGCCATTGAGAATAAATGGATCTTTAAGAAGAAGACAAACATCAATGGTAATGTCACCATTTATGAAGCTCGACTTGTCGCAGAGGGTTTCCGACAAGTTCAAGGAGTTGACTATGATGAGACTTTCTCACTCGTAGCGATGCTAAAGTCTGTTGGGATTATGTTAGAAGTTGCTGCATTTTCAGATTACCAAAACTGCTAGATGGATGTCAAAACAAAGATTCCTTGACGATTTCCGTGAGCTAAGGTTGTATGTGATACAACCTAAAGGTTTTGTTGATCCTAAGGATGCTAAAAGGTATGCAAGCTCCAGCGATCCTTCTATGTACTGGAGCAAGTATCTCGGAGTTGGAATATATGTTTTGATGAGGTGATCAAAGCTTTTGGGTTTATACAAAGTTTGCAAGAAACTTGTATTTACAAGAAAGTGAGTGGGAGCACTACAACATTTTTGATAAGTATATGTGGATGACATATTTTTGATCGGAAATGATGTAGAATTTCTGGAAAACATAAAGGGTTGTTTGAAAGGAGTTTTTCAAAGGTAGACCTGGGTAAAGCTGCTTACATATTGGGCATCAAGATCTGTGGAGATAGATCAAGATGCTCGATAAGACTTTCCCATAGCACATACGTTGACATGATTTTGAAGGAGTTCAAAATGGATCAGTCAAAGAAGGAGTTCTTGCTTGAGTGGTAAGGTGTGAAGTTGAGTGAGACTCAAAGCTCGACCACAACATAAGAAAGAGGAAGGACGAAGGTCGTCCCCTATGCCTTAGCCATATGATCTATATGGTATGCCATGTTGTATACCGCACCTGATGTGTGCCTTGCCATGTGTCTGCCAAGTGAAATGATCGATATGGTTGACTAGAGGGGGGTGAATAGGCAACTAACAATTTTAGCTTTTCTTGACCAAATTAAACTTAGCAACAATATAAGTTGTCTAGATATACAACTAGGTGAGCAACCTATAAGATGCAACAAAGATAAGTAAGCAAGCAGGCACAAGATACTAACACACTAAAGCTTGCACAAGTAAAGGATAGAGATAACCAAAAGTGGAGCCGGTGAAGACGAGGATGTGTTACCGAAGTTCCTTCCCTTTGAGGGGAAGTACGTCTCCGTTGGAGCAGTGTGGAGGCACAATGCTCCCCAAGAAGCCACTAGGGCCACCGTATTCTCCTCACGCCCTCAGACAATGCGAGATGCCGTGATTCCACTATTGGTGCCATTGAAGGCGGCAACCGAACCTTTACAAACAAGGTTGGGGCTCTCTCCACAACTGAATTGGAGGCTCCCAACGAAACCACGGAGCTTCACCACAATGGATATGGCTCCGAGGTGACCTCAACCATCTAGGGTGCTCAAACACCCAAGAGTAACAAGATCCGCAAGGGATTAGTAGGGGGACCGAATTTCTCTTGGTGGAAGTGTAGATCTGGGCCTTCTCAAGCAATCCCGAGAGAATCAACAAGTTTGATTGGCTAGGGAGAGAGATTGGGCGGAAATGAGCTTTTGGAGCAACAATGGAGCTTGGGGGAAAAGAGGTGGGTTTTCTAGAGGAAGAAGAACCCTTTGTATAGAGGAGGAGAAGAGTGAACCGTTACACTCTTCTCAGCCCGCACAGAGCGGTACTACCGCTGGGTCGAGCGGTACTACCGCTGGTACCAGCAGTACTACCGCGACCCCCAGCGGTATCATCGTCCTGTGTTAGGGACGAGGCTCACAGGATAGGAGCGGTAGTAGCCGCGGTGGTGGCAGCGGTACTACCGCTGCTACTACCGTTGCTACTACCGTAGAACCCGACACGAGAAATACTCATCCCGAATCGACGCGGAGGTGGAGAGTAGCCGCGGTGGTACTGCCGCGCATAAGCCCAAGCGGTACTAACGCAACTTCTCAGCGGTACTACCGCTTAGAGCGTATAGGCGGTACTACCGCTCGGGCTATGGTACTACCGCGCCCATAGAAAGAAGTGGAGATCCTTAAGGAAATGAGAGAATATAAGGGTGAAAAAATGGAGTGTACGTGATGATTCCACCCTGGCCTTTCCAATGCAGCCCCCCTTGATAGTACGGTGTCTTCTACGACTCAAGTCCACCAAAACACAAGCCTAACACGACACACGTCTTGAGGTGATAACTCGGAGGGTAGATAATCGTCTCGTGCCTCTGGATTCATACCTGAAATACTTGGCACACACGATTAGTCCGCAAACGCATTGTCATCAATCACCAAAACCACAAAGGAAGGGACATGCCCTTTCAATCTCCCCCTTTTTGGTGGATTGATGACAACACATGATTTGCACATAATATAATAACATATGAGGAGTAAGCAAAACCCCCAGACTACAAAATATATACGAGCCCCCCCTAGATGTGTGCCTAAAAAGGAGTTGCTTGTGGAATGCAAAGCACACACTCTAGGATCAATGCTCCCCTTATATTTTATAATTTAATAACATCTAATCAATGAGGAGACATAAGCGGGTAACAAAGTAGGTGTGAAAGGATAGAACATGAATTAAGCAACACTTACTAGAGTACTCGACATAATTAAGATAGCATAGGTCTCACACAAGGAAAAGTAGTTGAGTCTCACGAACACACCAAACCAGAAAGACAAAGAAAAACAAAGCACCTAAACACGCGAGACAAAGAGACACCAATACGCAAATCACCTCTCCCCCTTTGGCATCGAGACACCGAAAAGGGGCAGAGCGAGGCACAACGTCATCACACCGCTGCAGGGTCATCTGCACCTCCGTCATCGGCTGGGGGCTGCTCGGGGTCAGAGTCCGTACAGTGACAGTGCTGCCGAACCCAGTCGTCCTCATCAGTGATCCGTCCCTCAGAACCGCTAGCAACTATGGCACCAAGATGACGCATAAGCTCCTTGTGACGAGTCCTGGACTTCTTCTCAGAAACATGGGCCATGTACTGACCGTGGGACTCCATGCAGAACAACTTCTTCATCTTCTTTTTAAGCTTCTTTGCCCAAGAGGGCTCAACTCCAGATGGCATATACTCATCATCATCATCATCATCCTGGCCGGCCTCTGCCTCAGAATCATCAGCACCAGCCGGGATGTCAGGCTGAGTGACCGGAGTGTTCCAGAGATCCTTCCTCCTAAGCCTCTTGACCTCGTGAGAGACCAACTCGCCAGTCTGTAGGGTGTAGCCATCGTAGGTGTGCTCCCAAGCCTACTCAATGAGGAGCATGATATATGGAGCATAGATGAGACACTTACGCTCTGAGATGGCAGACAACATTTCAAACCACATGACATGAGAGATATCCAATGTTTCTCTAGTGTTCCGTTCCTTCCGATGTTGGCAGAAAAGAAGCATATCCACAAGGTAAGAGTGGACCATATCATGGTTCCCAATGCGAGGAAAAAGTGTCTCCCTGAAGATGCGGTGAAGGATATCCAGAAACACAGGCAGCTCATATGTTTCCTTCAGAGTCTTAGGGTTGACCTTCTTAGTGCAGTATGGCCATAGATTATGCTTGTGAGTGGAGGTAGCATTGCGATGAGGTCGAAAGCCGATCGAACTCTCTAGACCAAGATCTTCAACACCAAGAAGTTCCATGAAAGCTTTCCACTTAACCGCCAGACGCCCGCCATTAGTCATCCACGTCAAAGTCCTTTCTGCATCGGTGCCAAGGTGAATAGTGGCATAGAACTGAGCCACCGGATCAGCATCAAAGTCCTTGTTGAATGTTATGATGTTGACAATGTTCAGCTGGTTACACATCTCCAGGGCTTCTCCGAAGTAAGCTATGCCCTTCTCCAAATGAGCAATATCAATTGAGCGCACATCGACTAAGAGATTCTTCTTGGCCTTGATCACATCAAAGTAAGTTGCATACTGAAACCGGTTCCAAAACGGTCGGTTGACAAGGGTGGGCTCTTGCTCAAACTCATAGGGATTGCGCCGATGCCTCTCCCAGAACTCCTTGTTTGACATCTCCGTGACAATCTTGGCCTTCTTAGCTGGCTTCTTTGCAGTACTCTTGGACGACTGTTGTGACTGAGACGGAGGTGCACTGGACGACAGAGCCCCTACAAAACCACTTGCAGACTCGCTTGCTGCCTCAGAGGTGCGATATCGCTTTGAACTGGTGCACCCGGGGTTGATGCGACGAGCAGGGTGTTCCATTGGGCCATCTCCTGAAGACAAACACACACACACACAAGAGACACAGAGAACAAACAAGCATAAGACATGAGAGAAAGAGCAAAATAGAATCAAAGTTTGATAGGAATATCATGGAGGATGGCCTCTCCACGGTACTACCGCATATGGGAAGCGGTAGTACCGCATACGGGAAGCGGTAGTATCGCTCGCAGCGGTAGTACCGCATACGGGAAGCGGTAGTACTGCTCCGGGCGGAGGAACAATAGTTCCCACCACACCATGTCAGGTCCGGTACTACCGGAGAGGCTAAAATCAAAAATAGTCATATCAAAGTTCAATCCTAGCAGTATAGAGGAGTTCACCATCCTACTCAAGCCTTGATTTGGCCAAAAATCATGGAATGCATGCCCATTGCCCCTAAGAACCTAGATCTGAAAACTAGAGGCAACAAGAGAGAAACAGGGGGGCAATACCGGCATCCATGGCTTGAGGAAGGGGTGGGGATCGATCCCACCGAAGGAAAAGGTGAACCACCGCCCAGAGAAGTCACCCCACCGGCGACCTCGTCGCAGGTTCTTCGTTGGAGAGGAAAACAAGAGATGGGGGTGAATGGGTGTGGGTAAGGAAAAACTCCCCGACCCCCCCCCCCCACTTAACCCCGCAGCCTCGCGCTCCAGCGGTAGTACCGCTTCGAGCGGGCGGTAGTACCTCTTAGGTTAATAAGCGGTAGTATCGTGCGCTCCAGCGGTAGTACCGCCCAACTCAGAAAAAGTGTCTCCTAAACTGACATTTTGCTCCCAAGAGCCTCCCACTGAGAAAAACCACATCTACGAGAAGAAAGATACGGGAGAACAGAGGAAACAACACAAACACAACCACGCACACAAAGAGAAAAACAGGACAACAAACACACATCTCTTGAGAGAGATGGCGGTGGTCGAGGACACCTATGTTTGACTGAAGTGGTATGGCACCGCAAAGATTTTAACCTTGAGCCCATGACCACTACTCATCTTTGAAGCACATTTGTACCAACAAAAATGTTGAATGTGAAAGATTTGATCAATTTGTGCATAACGGGGGAAGAGAAAGTTCATTGAGAGACCAATGATCCCCCTATATCCATGCCTACATCTAAACAAGATACCATGGTGTGAATGGGAGGTGTGCACAACTTCAATCCACATTGCTCAAATCTATGATATTTAGCTCATGCCTTAACTCGCGAAATCTTGCTTCATCCAATGGCTTCGTGAAGATATCTGCAAGGTTATCATGAGTGTTGACATAATGAAGATCTATTTCTCCTCGCCGTATATGGTCCCGGATGAAGTGATACCGAATCTCAATATGCTTCGTCTTGAAGTGTTGCACCAGGTTGAGAGAAATCTTGATGACACTTTCATTATCACACCAAAGAGGCACTTTGTCACAAGTGACACTGTAATCCTTTAAAGTTTGCCTCATCCATAAAAGTTGTGCACAACAACTGCCGGCCGCCACATACTCTACTTCAGTGGAAGAGAGAGACAAACAACTTTGCTTCTTGGAAGACCAACTCACCAAAGAGCAACCAAGGAATTGGCACCCTCCGGAAGTGGACTTCCTATCCACTTTGTCTCCCGCCCAATCCGAATCTGAGAAACCTACAAGGTTGAAGTTTGCTCCTCTTGGGTACCATAAGCCAAAGTTTGGGGTATGAGCCAAATATCGAAAGATTCGCTTGACTGCCACAAAATGACTTTCCTTAGGTGAGGCTTGAAACCGTGCACACATTCCCACACTCAACATGATATTCGGTCTAGATGCACAAAGGTAAAGTAAGGATCCAATCATAGACTGATATACCTTTTGATCCACCGCTTTACCATTGGGATCAATGTCAAGTTGGCACTTGGTAGGCATTAGAGTAGTAGCCGGCTTGACATCACTTAGATTGAACCTCTTGAGCATGTCTTGAGTTTATTTGGCTTGTTTGATGAAGATTCCTTCTCTTATTTGTTTGATCTCGAACCCAAGGAAGAACTTCAACTCTCCCATCATGGACATCTCAAATTGTGTGGTCATGAGTGTGGCAAACTCATCATTGAAATCTTTGTTAGGTGAACCAAAGATAATATCATCAACATATAGTTGGCATACAAACAACTCCCCTTTGACCTTCTTAGTAAAAAGAGTGGGGTCGATTTTCCCAATTTCAAACCCACGATGTTGCAAAAACTCGGTAAGATGCTCATACCATGCACGTGGGGGTTGTTTGACATACACCAACTCATTAGTAGGACCGTTAAGAAATGCACTTTTCACATCCATTTGTTGCAATTTAAAGTTATGATGAGAAGCATACACAAGCCACAAACGAATAGATTCAAGGCGAGCAACGGGGGCAAAGGTTTCACCGTAGTCGATACCCTCGACTTGGGAGTAGCCTTGAGCCACCAAACGCGCCTTGTTGCGAATGAAAATTCCGTGAGCATCTTGCTTGTTCTTAAAGATCCACTTGGTTCCAATGACATTATGGTTCTCCTTAGGTCTTGGCACCAAACGCCACACTTTGTTGCGCTCGAAGTTATGGAGTTCTTCATACATGGCATTAAGCCAATCGGGGTCTTCGAGCGCCTCATAGACCTTTTTAGGTTCAACACAAGAGACAAAAGCTTGATGAGCACAATAGTTTGATAATTGTCTACGATTGCTTACCCCTTTGTGATGCTTCCAAGAATATTCTCGATATGATGCTCTCTAGAAGCGATCCTGGAAGCAACTTTGGCAGCACGACGCTCCAATTGCTCTTCAAGAGATAATTGAGGAGCTATGAGTTGATCATCTTGAGCGTCGTCATGAGCTTGATCTTGATCTTGAGCTTGCTCTTGATCTTGAACATGCTCAGGAGAGGGAACTTGGCCTTGTGCATCACTTGATGGCTCACCACCATCTTGTGGTTGATCTTGCACTTAGCCTTGTTCATCTGATTGAGGGCCTTCACTTTGTTCTTTGGAAGCGTGTGGGTCTTGGGTTGGTGATGGTTCCACTTGAGTGGAACATTGTCCTTCTCCTTCGGCCACAAGGGGTTCCTCAATGGGTAGGATATAACCAACACCCATTCTTCTTATGGCTTGGGGATGAATTTCATCACCTACATCACAAGTACCACTTTGCTCCACTTGGGAGCCATTATTCTCATCAAACTCTATGTTACACGTCTCCTCAATGAGTCCATTGGACTTGTTGAGGACACGGTAAGCATGAGAGTTTGTAGCATAACCAACAAATATGCCCTCATGAGCTCTAGCTTCAAATTTAGACAAACGAGCACCTTTATTGAGTATGAAACACTTACAACCGAACACCCGAAAGTACTTGAGATTGGGCTTGTTACCAGTAAGTATTTCATACGGAGTCTTGTTCAAGCCTTTGCGGAGATAGAGCCGATTGGATGCATGACAAGCGGTGTTGATGGCTTCGGCCCAAAATTTGTACGGAGACTTGAACTCCGCCATCATGGTTCTAGCTGTGTCCATCAATGTTCGGTTCTTTCTCTCTGCTACACCATTTTGTTGAGGGGTATAGGGTGCGGCATATTGATGCTTGATCCCCTCATCACTATGAAACCCATCCAAGGTGTAGTTCTTGAACTCAGAGTCGTTGTCACTCTGAATCATCAAGATCTTTGCATCATGTTGACGTTGAGCTTCATTTGCAAAGTTGATGACGATTTGTTGGGTCTCACTTTTCCTCTTGAAGAAGTATACCCAAGTGTATCTTGAATAATCATCTACAATCACCAAGCAATACTTTCTACCCCCAAGACTATCAAAGGATGGAGGCCCAAAGAGATCCATGTGAAGGAGCTCTAACGGTATTTTTGAGTAGATGATAGTCGTGGGAGGGTGAGCCTTCTCATGTAAATCTCCTTCAATACAAGCACTGCAAGCACGATCTTTGGTAAAGCTAACATTTGTTAGTCCAAGGATGTGGTCCCCCTTGAGGAGACTTTGCAAAGATCTCATATTGACATGGGCTAGTCGGCGATGCCAAAGCCAACCCACATCAACTTTAGCCATTAGGCAAGTTGCGGTCTTAGTGGGTTGCTCCGAGAAGTTAACCACATAGAGACCATTTTCGACATGCCAACATAGGCTACTTTTAAGAGTCTTGCTCCATAAGAGGGCCACGGTATCAATATCAAAGAAAGTAGCAAAGCCCATGAGTGTAAGTTGACGAACAGAAAGTAAATTGTATGCAAGGGACTCAACAAGCATGACTTTCTCAATCGTGAGATCATGAGAAACAACAACCTTGCCAAGCCCCAATACCTTAGAGGATGAAGCATCACCCCATTCGACATTGGTGGCCATAGATAAACCTTGGCGCACGTCCACCACCAAGTCTTTGCTTCCGGTCATATGATTTGTGGCTCCACTATCGAGCAACCATGATCCCCCACCAGAAACAAACTCCTACAAGAGATCAATGCTTGGATTTAGGTACCCATTTTGTAATGAGTCCTTTGAGGTTAGTAACAAGGGTCTTGGGAACCCAAATGGACCATTCAATATACTCATGAGAAGAACCAACAAATTTAGCAAATACATGTCCATCACTAGCACCGCATAAAACATAAGAAGGGTTAAAGTCGCCGGCTTTGGTGGATGGGGTGGCAGTGTTTTTCTTGACTACACCACTCTTCACAATGTTCTTCTTCTTAGGAGCACCCTCTCTTTCTTTTACAAAGGTTTGCGTGAGAGGAAGAGGTTGTTTGGTCTTGTCGTTCTTCTTCTTCTTGGGCTTGGGAGCAAACCCAATTCCTTCTTTCGCCACAACTTCCTTTTGATTGCTCAAAAGATCGTTGAGGTTCTTCTCACCTTGTATATAAGAAATAAGGCCTTTCTCAAGTTGCTTCTTCAACTTGGCATTCTCTTCAACAAGATGCACATGCTCGCAACATGGGTTAGTAGCATTTGCATTATCAATTAAAACCATGCGAGGAAAGGTAGCTTTCTCCTTGGTTAGCAAAACTTGAAGTTGATCATGAGACTCTTTGAGGCTAGTATGTACACTCTTCAAGACCTTGTGAGCCTTGTCAAGTGTAACAAACTCCTCCTTGAGTCTAGCATGGTCAACCACAAGCTTTGCCTTCTCAGAATTGAGAACACGAGAGAAAACTAGAGCATGATCAAGATCTTTCCTTAATTTAGCATTATCATCGTTGTGTGACTTCTCAAGAGCCAAACGACGACCACGCTCTTCCTCAAGAGCATTCGAGAGATCCGAGATCTCATCGGCATAGTCTCGACTATGGCCCTCCATTTTAGAAATGGTCTCCTCGTGAGCCTCGATCATGTCATTGGCTTCACCGAGTTGTTCCAATAGAGCAACGAAGTGCTTCTTGGGTTTGCCCTTGAGTTTACTCATAAACAATTCAAATTAATTTTCTTCCTCCTCCGTCCCCTCACTCTCATTAATACAATCCGTCAATGAAGGATTAGAGGAGAGTGTAGAATTGATGTTGGGGGTTACCTTGTTTGTGGCCTTAGCCATGAGGCACTTGGCGATGATGTTCTCATTTGGTGAGTCGAAGAGGGATGATCGTGGAGTTGTTTGCAATAGCAATGGTGGACATAGCGACCATATCATCATCTTCATCATCATCATCCTCAACATATTCTTCTTGGGCCACCAAGCCTCTCGGAGGAGTCTTTTTGTTGAAGTTGTTGTTGTTGGGATAGGACTTGTCCTTGTCCTTTCGAATAAGCTTGCCTCCATTGTCTTCTGTTTTCTCATATGGGAAATCCACAACGAAGTGACTCACATTTACACAATTGTAGCACGTCCTCACTCGTTGCTTGCCCTTGAGGCCACTTGAGCTGTTCTTGTTGAAGTTGGGCCTAGAGTTCTTCTTATTGCCCCAAAATTGCCGAGAAGCTAGAGCCATATGCTCATGATAAGCATATTTTGTGTCCTCGGGGAAACTCTCATCTTCATCCCCTTCATCCTCATCTTCCGCACAAGCCTTGGCCTTCAAAGCAAGGTTGGGCTTCTTTCATCGTTGAGCTCGCAACACTGCGTTGTCAGCGGTCTTATCCAAGATCCTCATTGCAATGAACTCATCCAACACTTCACTTGAGGACAAAGTGTGGAAGTCCGGTCGTTGGCGGATGACAGATGACATGGCCTTGTGATAAGGCATCATGGCCTTGAGAAACTTGCGCTTGATCCAATTGTCATCCGTGTCCTTGCTCCCATTGTCTCGAAGTGAAACCGCAACAGTGGTTAATCTCCGATAAAGTTCACGGGGATCTTCATCTTCGATCATGGCAAACTCATCGGCTTCATCTTGCACAACTTCATAGTTTGAGCGTTGAATGCTTGCGCTACCCTTGTACAAGGATCTAACATGCTCCCATTCTTCCTTGGCCACGGAGAAGGGTCGAAGATGTGCAATGTCTTCGGGAGGGATAGCTTCTTGAAGTATGCAAAGAACGGACTCATTGAATTGATGATCCGCGGCTTCTCTTGGAGTTAAGTTGTAAGGATCATGCTGGTAGAAACCTTGCTCACTGATTCTCCAAAGATTAGTAGAACAATGATTTAAATGACGTTTAAAGCGAAACCTCCAAGTAGCAAAATCAGAATTTTTCACAAACTTAGGTGGAGGACCAACCGAATTTAAATGCGGAGTAGGAACGGGTCCTCCGTAATGTGTAGGAGGCGCGGAGTGGGCAAAGATCCCACTCCCATTCTTAGTCACTGGGACTTGCTCACTACTAGCTTCTCCCTTGTCGGGAATAACATCCGACACGTTGGTACGAACTACTTCCAACGGTGCGGTGGGTAATTTAAATCCCTCAAGAAATTCTTTGAACATGCCGTTGACCTCGGTTGCCAGTGAGTCTTTCAATGTGTTCATAGCCACATTGAACTCCTCATGAGATACCGAGGTTCCCCCATCGGACGTAGGCAAGGATGGAGTCCCACCGGAGTGTTCCTCCGTCTCGACTATGTTGTCACCCATACTCCTTGGACGGTAAAGTCCTTAATAAAGAGACAAGGCTCTGATACCAATTGAAAGGATCGATATGGTTGACTAGAGGGGGGGGGTGAATAGGCAACTAACAATTTTAGCTTTTCTTGACCAAATTAAACTTAGCAACAATATAAGTTGTCTGGATATACAACTAGGTGAGCAACCTATAAGATGCAACAAAGATAAGTAAGCAAGCACGCATAAGATACTAACACACTAAAGCTTGCACAAGTAAAGGATAGAGATAACCAAAAGTGGAGCCGGTGAAGACGAGGATGTGTTACCGAAGTTCCTTCCCTTTGAGGGGAAGTACGTCTCCGTTGGAGCGGTGTGGTGGCACAATGCTCCCCAAGAAGCGACTAGGGCCACCGTATTCTCCTCACGCCCTCACACAATGCGAGATGCCGTGATTCCACTATTGGTGCCCTTGAAGGCGGCGACCGAACCTTTACAAACAAGGTTGGGGCTCTCTCCACAACTGAATTGGAAGCTCCCAACGAAACCACGGAGCTTCACCACAATGGATATGGCTTCGAGGTGACCTCAACCATCTAGGGTGCTCAAACACCCAAGAGTAACAAGATCTGCAAGGGATTAGTAGGGGAATCGAATTTCTCTTGGTGTAAGTTTAGATCTGGGCCTTCTCAAGCAATCCCGAGAGAATCAACAAGTTTGATTGGCTAGGGAGAGAGATCGGGCGAAAATGAGCTTTTGGAGCAACAATGGAGCTTGGGGGAAAAGAGGTGGGTTTTCTAGAGGAAGAAGAACCCTTTATATAGAGGAGGAGAAGAGTGAACCGTTACACTCTTCTCAGCCCGCACAGAGTGGTACTACCGCTGGGCCGAGCGGTACTACTGCTGGTGCCAGCGGTACTACCGCGACCCCCAGCGGTACTACCGTCCTGTGTTAGGGAAGAGGCTCAGAGGATAGGAGCGGTAGTAGCCGCGGTGGTGGCAGCGGTACTACCGTTGCTACTACCATAGAACCCGACACGAGAAATACTCGTCCCGAATCGATGCAGAGGTGGAGAGTAGCCGCGGCGATACTGCCGCGCATAAGCCCAAGCGGTACTACCACGACTTCTCAGCGGTACTACATCTTAGAGCGTATAGGCGGTACTACCGCCTGGGCTATGGTACTACCACGCCTACAGAAAGAAGTGGAGATCCTTACGGAAATTAGAGAAGATGAGGGTGCAAAAATAGAGTGTACGTGATGATTCCACCCTGGCCTTTCCAATGCGGACCGTCCCTTGATACTACGGTGTCTCCTACGACTCAAGTCCACCAAAACACAAGCCTAGCATGACACACGTCTTGAGATGATAACTCGGAGGGTAGATAATCGTCTCGTCCCTGTGGATTCATACCTGGAATACTTGGCACACACGACTAGTCCGCAAACGCATTGTCATCAATCACCAAAACCACAAAGGAAGGGACATGCCCTTTCACCAAGGCGGTACAGGAGTGATCCAGGAGTGGATCACTTGACTGCGGTCAGAATTTTCCTTAGAGGAATAAGGAGATGTTTCTCGGTTATGGAGGTGATAAAGAGTTTGTCATAAACAGTTACATCAATGCAAGCTTTAAAACCAATCCGGATGACTATGAGTAGCAAACGGGATACGTATAGTGGAGCAGCCATTTGGAATAGCTCCAAGTGGAGCGTGGTAGCAACATCTACAATATGACATAAAAATTTGTGAAGTACACACGGATCTGAATGTTGTAGACCCGTTAACTAAAACCTCTCTCACAAGCATACCAAGATCAAACCCCAGAACTCATTGAGTGTAAATCACATGGTGACGTGAGCTATATTATTGACTCTAGTAAACTCTATGGGTGTTAGTCACATAGCGATGTGAACTATGAGTGTTAATCAGTTGCCGATGTGAACTAGGTTATTGACTCTAAGGCAAGTGGGAGACTGTTGGAAATATGCCCTAGAGGCAATAATAAATTGGTTATTATCATATTTCCCTGTTCATGATAATCATTTATTATCCATGCTATAATTGTATTGATCGAAAACTCAAATACATGTGTGGATACATAGACAACAAGATGTCCCTAGTCAGCCTCTACCGGACTAGCTCATAGATCAAAGATGGCCATGGTTTCCTAGCCATGGACACGAGTTCTCATTTGATAACGAGGTCACATCATTAGGAGAATGATGTGATGGGCAATACCCCAACTATAAACACAGCATATGATCATATCAAGTTTATAGCTATCGTTTCCGCATGTCAAGTATATGTTCCTATGACCATGAGATCATGCAACTCACTGACACCGGAGGAGTACCTTGTGTGTACCAAACATCGCAACGTAACTGGGTGACTATAAATGTGCTCTGCAGGTATCTCTGAGGGTGTCTGTTGAGTTGGCATAGATCAAAACTGGGATTTGTCACTCCGTGTGACAGAGAGGTATCTCTGGGCCCTCTTAGTAATACAACATCGCAAGAAGCTTGCAAGCAATGTGACTAAGGTGTTAGTCGTGGGATCTTGTATTACGGAATGAGTAAAGAGACTTGCCGGTAACGAGATTGGACTAGGTATGGAGATACATATGATCAAATCTCGGTCAAGTAACATACCGATGGACAAAGGGAACTGCATATGGGATTAGCTGAATCCTTGACATCGATGTTCGACCGATAAATATCTTCATAGAATATGTTGGAACCAATATGGGCATCCAGGTCCCGCTATTGGTAATTGACATGGAGGTGTCTCGGTCATGCCTGCATAGTTCTCGAACCCACAGGGTCTACACACTTAATGTTTGGTGACGATATAAGTATAGTTGAGTCATTATGGTTGTTATCGAAGGTTGTTCGGAGTCCCGAATGAGATTCCGGACGTGACGAGGAACTCCGGAATGGTCCGGAGGTGAAGATTGATATATTGGACGAAGGGTATTGGAGTCCGCAATTGTCCCGGGGGTACCGGGTGATGACCGGTATGACAGAAAGGGGTTTCGGAGGGCCCCGACGAGTGTTGGGGGCCTCATGGGCCAAGGGGAGGGAGCACATCAGCCCACTAAGGGGTTGTGCACCCCCAAGCCCCCTTCCCACATTGCTTGAGGAGATGGGGCGCCTCCCTAGGGCTGCCTCCACTTGCCTTGGGAGCCAAGGCACCTAAGGGGTAGGGTTTCCCCCTTGGTGGCCGCCACCCCTAGATGGGATCTAGGGGCGCCCCTTCCTCCACCATTCCCCTATATATAGAGGAGGGGAGAGAGGGTAGCTGCACCCATACGCATCTATACGTGCCACAGCGCTGCTCCTCCTCTCCCTCATAGCCATCTTCCTCTCCGTAGTGCTTAGCGAAGCTCTGTTGAGATTTCTCCACCACCACCGCCAACACGCCGTCATGCTGCCGGGAGACTCGAGCTACTACTTCACCATCGCTCACTGGACCGAGGAGGTGAAGGTGTCATCAAGCCGTATGTGTGTTGAACGCGGAGGTGCCGTCCGTTCGGCACTAGATCGGAGTTCACGGGACGGATCATGATTGGATCACGAAGACATTCGACTACATTAACTGCGTTTCTTAACGCTTCCGTTTAGCGATCTACAAGGGTGTGTAGATCCATTCTCTCCTCTCGTAGATGGTCATCTCCTAGATTGGATCTTGGTGAGCGTAGATTTTTTTTTCCCATGCAACGTTCCCCAACAAAGGGTTGCCACACAACGACGATTTTGAAGGGGGACAAGGGCGTAGTCTATCCTGACAAAAGTAGTCTTCGCCTGCAAAGCCTCCGTCCATGACGCGACGGTGGGCTCGATGATGAACTCCGCCCTGCGCGCCCGCCGTCCTGATCTTCTTTCACCGATCGGGAAACCTTTGGGGATTGCTTTGGGAACCAACGGGCTGGCCTTGCTCCCTTAGCACAAAAAATGCAATCCTCCTCATCTGCGCCTGCAGGCACTGCCTCTGGCGCCATCTGTCGCCGCGCCCGTCACCCACTTGACGGGGCTCAGGACCGCGAGACCGAGACTAGTGACACCAGCCTTGAGCGCCTCGGGAGGCGAGGCACTCGGTGGAGCTGCTTGTCTTGCCGACGACGCTCGCCTCTTGAGAAGGGAAGGCCTTGCGAGGCTTGGTCCTGGCGAAGGCATTCGCCAGCGATGTGTGCCGATGGGCCACCCGCTGGGCCTTGAATGTGCGACGTGTCCTGAGCCGAAGGCAGACGGGCCTGGACACCCCCGGTCCCACGGTCCAGACAAATTTCAAATGAGAAAAACTAAGTCAGTTGTCTCAATGGTATTATTATATGACATCCTTGTATAACATAGTACTCCCTCCGTCTGAAAATACTTGTCATCAAAATGGACAAAAAGGGATCTATCTAAAACTAAAATACATCTAGATACATTTCCCTTTTAATCATTTTGATGACAAATATTTCCGGACGGTGTGAGTACTATTTTACTAACTAATTTTAATCATCACATATCTGTGTAATATTACCTCCATCCTGGTTTATTGGTCTCCTTTACAATTTGTGCCTAATTTTGACTGAATATTTAACTAACAAAATGTTAATGCATGTTAACAAAAAAATGTATAGTTGAATTCGTATTTCAACATAGTTTTCAATGATACAATTTTTTGTGACATACACGAATATTTTGTTAGTTACATTTATGTTCAAAATTTGACACAAAATACAATAGGGACCAATAAACCAGGGCGGAGGTAGTACTTTGTATACACACAAATATTTTAGAAAATGAAGGGGCGGTAAGCAACCCCTGAATGCAAATTAAGTTGTATATCTAGCTTTTTTAGAACAAGTTGTACAACCAACTTGTATATTAGGTCTAAAGTGAGAAAGTTACATAATCCAAAAATAATAAAATTGTGAAATAACTAACGAATTTTATTTATTTTTGTTTGTTATAAATCGCACGGAAGACGTGAGAACCGAGAAGATCGTCTTATCTAGCGGGGTGGCACTGCCGCCTTCGGCCCCGCCGCGCCACTGCATATATATTCGCGTTTACAGCTTCTCGCGGCATGCCTAACCGCCTCTAGATCATCCCCGTTCCCCGTCCAGTCACACACTCAATGGCGGCTCCCGTTCTCCCCGTAGCGCCGCTGGCTCCCGCGCATCTGTCGCCCTTCATCTCCGCCCGCCGGAGGTCCTCGTCGGCCTCCTCCGACCCGCCGCGTCGCCGCAGGACGGGCCCGTCGGTACGCGCGACGGCGGCGGCGGGGGCGGCGACGACGAGCGGGTGGACGCCGGACAGCTGGAGGGCCCGGCCGGCCCGGCAGATCCCGGAGTACCCGGACACGGCGGCGCTCGCGGAGGCGGAGCGCACGCTGGCGTCCTTCCCGCCGCTGGTGTTCGCGGGGGAGGCGCGGACGCTGGAGGAGCGCCTCGGGGAGGCGGCCATGGGCCGGGCGTTCCTCCTGCAGGGCGGCGACTGCGCCGAGAGCTTCAAGGAGTTCGGCGCCAACAACATCCGCGACACCTTCCGCCTCATGCTCCAGATGGCCGTCGTCCTCACCTTCGGGGGCCAGATGCCCATCATCAAGGTCCGACCCCCACTTTCATCCATGCATACCCCTTCCTTAATCCGACGATCCTACGCAAATAGCCTACCCTTTAATTGGCGCCCCAATTAACGAGGGTTTATGTCCTTCTGACTTGTGAATTGTGATGATCGAGTCCTGTCATGGATCAGGATTTGATTCCTGTAAGCCTCCACAATTTCATCAGATATTCAAGTGTCTATAATGGAAACACTTGTAATCTCAGTAGAACCACAGAAAAGGTGACTACTGGCTAGACCATGACATCATGTTTATGGATTCTTAAACTGTCATAGGCTGCTATGAATCCACTCAACCATCCTGAGTTTTTTACTCTCTTTCCTATGTCGTTACAGTTTTACAGGTCTTGCCGAGTACTTAGATTGTTGTGTTGTGTCTACTGTTTCTTTGAGCGGAATAACTGTTGGGGAGCCCGGGGCAATAATTGTGCCCATACTGCTGGTTTAATGGATGGTAAAATGTTCTATTTCTATTTTGCATTCGATTTATCTGCATACTAGTACTAATTGATTAAAGCTATAGATTACATGAGACTATGAAATGTAGTGCTTAGCCATGTTTATTTATCTATAGATTAAGAAAAATTATGTTGAAAAAATAAAGATTCTTGTTATGCTGAAGAGAAATGCCTCTAAATGTTCTCCTTCCATGATTGGCACCCACACTCCATCTTTGTATATAAACATCTCTCCTGTTCTACAAAAGATTTATGGCACTATGTATTTCAGGTTGGAAGGATGGCAGGCCAATTTGCAAAGCCAAGATCGAACCCAATCGAGACTAGAGATGGAGTGACGCTGCCGTCCTATCAAGGGGACATCATCAACAACGATGATTTCGATGAGAAATCGCGTGCACCAAACCCGCAAAGGTTGATTAGAGCCTACAGTCAGTCTGCGAGTACCCTGAATCTTTTGAGAGCATTTGCCCAGGGAGGATATGCTGATCTTCAGAGAGTCACTGAGTGGAACCTCGACTTTCTGAGGCACAGCACGCAGGGAGACAGGTGACTAAATTTCTACTTGATCTCATCAAGTGGCTAGCCTTTATGCAAAACTCTTTTCACCCCACCACAAATATCATCTGAATTCAAAAATTACCATCAATCTTTCTCCAGCACACAGCTCATGCCCCATTCAATGTCATTGCCATATTTGCACATATATGCAACGATTTTGGTTGAATTTTTACTTTTGACCTTGTTTGTGGATAATTTGCAAGTCCAGAAAAGTGATTTTGTCAAACAACTGATGTACTTGTTTTAGCACACTAATCTGGACAGCATTAGTCACGTGTAATCATAGCTAGGTATTCATTTTCTAGGATTCTGTAGGAAATGTCAGTCAGCCTAAATATGATCACTGACATCCTGTTATATACAATAAAAGTAGATCTTACCTCGTTATGTTCTTCTCTGAGCAGGTATGTGGAGCTTGCCCAGAGGGTTCATGACGCCATCGGGTTCATGCTTGCTGCTGGTCTGCCTCCTCAGCATCCCATGATGACCACAGCTGAATTCTGGACATCCCATGAGTGCCTTCACTTGCCATATGAGCAGGCACTGACCAGGGAGGACTCCACTTCTGGCCTCTATTACGACTGCTCTGCACACATGCTCTGGGTTGGGGAGAGAACTAGGCAGCTGGATGGTGCTCATGTTGAATTCCTCCGCGGTATTTCCAATCCTGTCGGCATAAAGGTAACCAAAGCACCCATCAGAGTTGGCTTGCCTGCATATGGTCTTCGGTGACATCTCTTCATATGACATATGTGTTTACTGAAGTCCTGAAGGTTTGCATTTCGTTGTTGGAGTTGGTCACGAAAAATCATAAAGATCTTAATTCTTAAGTACTACTTCAACTTCCATTGCAAATGGCGACCATCAATGCTTGACAAGTCATGTATGGATCTTTCAGTTTTGTGGTCTCCAGGCTTATGTATAGTGTTTATCTATTGATAATCATATTTTGTCATATATTGTTAATGAGATGGAAGATGTCGTGTTTTTAACAACTATGAAGAAGAGTAGTTTTATTGTTTTAAAAATATTACTAGTCACAATCTTATGACTGTCTTAGACGGAAAAAAATCAGTTGACAAATCTAATGACTCTGTCTATGTTATACAGGTGAGTGATAAGCTTGATTCATCTGAGCTTGTGAAACTGTGTGAGATTTTGAATCCTCATAACAAGCCCGGGAGGCTAACACTTATCACAAGGATGGGGGCCGAGAACATGCGTGCCAAGCTCCCCCATATGATCAGAGCCGTGCGTCAAGCAGGGCTGATTGTCACCTGGGTCAGCGATCCCATGCACGGGAACACCATCAGCGCACCTTGCGGGCTCAAGACAAGATCATTCGATGCAATCCGGGTAAGCGTGATAACTTTTTGCATGATCCGACATAGAACAACCTACTTATGGTCGGTACTTCACGCCGTTTGTTACAATGACACATGGACCGTTGTTTTCTGGAACCACATGTCATTGAGACATCCAATAGCATTGTTCGGACTTGCCAACTTTGGTATGGCATGGTTCAGAATTTTCACTGTTTCTTTATATGGCTGCGCAGGCTGAGCTTCGGGCTTTCTTTGATGTCCATGAGCTAGAGGGGAGCTACCCCGGAGGGGTTCATCTAGAGATGACAGGGCAGAACGTTACAGAGTGCATTGGTGGATCCAACACAGTGACCTTCGACGATCTCAGTTCCCGCTACCGCACGCACTGCGACCCCAGGCTGAACGCGTCGCAGTCGCTCGAGCTGGCCTTTGCCATTGCCGAGAGGCTAAGGAAGAAGAGAGACAGGACATGGACTAGCCTGATATCTAAACTAGAAGCTTAAAATATCAATCTTAGATTTCTTCCCTACAAAACTATCTTCAGCTGCTAGAGGACATAATTTTACATTCTTTAGTTTTTTTAGTAGTATAGGTGCCGTTTGATTTTGGAAATGCCGAGGAAAAATCCCCCTCAAATAATAGGATAGCTGTTTTGGTGCAGTACCGATTGTGCTTGGTTCAGTTTCAGTTTCTTTCGTTTTCATCCTTTCTTTGATGCAGTTTGTGTGAGGGCGGAGAGATTACATGAGACCTGACAATAGATTACTCATTCGGTATTTGCTGAGACTGGACATAAGGTTTATTGATTAAATTTGGAAACGCAATCTTCTCTCGCGGGCGTTCTCAGCCACTCGCCCAATTCTTCTTCCTCTGTTCTGCCTGAGGGATCTCCTCTCTCTCTCGCTGTCTTCTCCGGTGAGCACCACGAAGCCAACCGTCGAGCCAGCACATCCCCTCGTTTTTCTCTCTCAACTGCATCTGTCACTGCTCGACAACGACCAGAGCTGCGACAGGGTGGAGCATGGTGCTGCAACGGCGAGTGTCGGTGCCTGCCGGCGGCTGATGCTGGAACCAGTATAAAGCGATGCTGGAAGCCTGGAGCCAGCACCCATGGTTGCTACAACCAGCAGCCGCCGACGAGAGAAACGGCAAGCTCCGGTGCTGCAACTGTAGATATTTTTTACTGGAACCACCTAGCAAAAAAGCTGTAACCACCGTGGACCAATGCTGGAACCAGATGGCATCCATGATCATTTTGCTGGGACCGGCAATAAAATTTGCTAGAACCAGCAAGAACTTTTGCTGCAGCCGAGATGCTGGAACCAGTATCAAGCAGTGCTAGAAATAGCCGCCGGCGAGGTTACATCCATTGAGCGATGAAAACGCTTGAACTAGTGGGCCAGTGGAAAAGGCTGCAGCCTACGTGGGTGGGAGTTGCAACCCTCACTGGCGAAGTTGCATCCTACTGTCGGCGGTGCGTGACTGCGACAGTGAAGCTGCAACCGTTTCATGGCGGCGCTGCAACCGGCGATGGTCGGGGGCTTCGACTGGCGGCGGGAGATGCGCGAGCGGG
>LR738709.1:456274908-456311638 GCA_902687465.1 Secale cereale
GCCGGAGTCTGGAAAGCAGCCATGTAGGACTCCATCCCCCTCTCGGTCCCATTTTCTTCAAATCTCCCCCCTTCTCCCCCTTTCTTTACATCCGCACCCTCATCCCCCTCCTACGTAGACGGTGTACCTCTTTGGCCGGCACACATGCATTGCTGGACCTCCGCAGTGAGCATCGACGTGCCCACTCGCCTTTTACAACGACGTCGTCCACCCAGGACACGTCCATAGGCAGGTACACTCCGTCCCTCCAGTCGACGCCTGATACGTCTCCAACGTATCTATAATTTTTGATTGTTCCATGCTATTATTTATGATGTTTTGGATGTTTAATGGGCTTTGTTATACACTTTTATATTATTTTTGGGACTAACCTATTAACCCAAAGGCCCAGTCCGGATTGCTGTTTTTTGCCTATTTCAGGGTTTTACAGAAAAGGAATATCAAACGGAGTCCAAACGGAATGAAACCTTCGGGAGAGATATTTTTGGAGCGATATCTTCACGGGAGACTTGAGAACCACGGAATAGGGCACACGTGGCGTCCACTAGGGTGCCCCCCCTACAGGGCGCGCCCCCTGCCTCGTGGGCCCCACGTTCGTCCCCCGGTGCCCTCCTTCCTCCTATATATACCCATGTACCCCGAAAACATCAAAGGAGGAGAGAAAACCCTAGTTCCACCGCTGCAACCTTCTGTTCCCGTGAGATCCCATCTTGGGGCATGTTCCGGAGCTCCGCCGGAGGGGGGATCTACCACGGAGTGCTTGTACATCAACACCATCGCCTCACCATGAGTTGTGAGTAGTTTACCACAGACCTTCAGATCCATAGTTAGTACCTAGATGGCTTCTTATCTCTCTTTGGATCTCAATACCAAGTTCTCCTCGGTCTTCGAGGAGATATATTCGATGTAATCTCTTTTTGCGGTGTGTTTGTCGAGATCCGATGAATTATGGGTTTATGATCAAGATTATGTATGAGAAATATTTGGTTCTTTTCTGAATTCTATTATGTATGATTATAATATCCTTGCAAGTCTCTTCAAATTATTGGTTTGGTTTGGCCTACTAGATCTATAGTTCTTGCAATGGGAGAAGTGCTTGGCTTTGGGTTCAATCTTGCGGTGTCCTTTCCCAGTGACAGTAGGGGCAGAAAGGCACGTATTGTATTGTTGCCATCAAGGATAAAAAGATGGGGTTTATATCATATTGCTTGAGTTTATCCCTCTACATCATGTCATCTTGCTTAAGGCGTTACTCTGTTCTTATGAACTTAATACTCTAGATGCATGCTGGATAGCGGTCGATGTGTGGAGTAATAGTAGTAGATGCAGAATCGTTTCGACCTACTTGTTACGGACGTGATGCCTATATATAATGATCATGCCTAGATATTCTCATAAGTATTCGCTTTTCTATCAATTGCTCGACAGTAATTTGTTCACCCACCGTAGAATTCTGCTATCATGAGAGAAGCCACTAGTGAAACCTATGGCCCCCGAGTCTATTCTCAACATATCGATCTACAATCTACTTTACTTTACCGTTTTTTTCTTTTTGTTCTTATATCCAAAAATATCAAACTATCATATCTATCAAATCTCACTTTCGTAAGTGACCGTAAAGGGATTGACAACCCCTTATCGTGTTGGCTGTGAAGTTCTTATTTGTTTGTGTAGGTGCGAGGGACTCGCGCGTGGTCTCCTACTGGATTGATACCTTGGTTCTGAAAAACTGAGGGAAATACTTACGCTACTGTGCTGCAGCACCCTTTCCTCTTCGAGGGAATACAACGCAAGCTCGAGAAGTAGCAAGAAGAATTTCTGGCGCCGTTGCCGGGGAGGCTTATGCAAAAGTCATATACCAAGTACCTATCACAAACCCTTATCCTTCGCATTACATTTATTTGCCTCTCGTTTTCCTCTCCCCCACTTCACCCTTGCCGTTTTATTTGCCCTTCTTTCTGACGTGTGTTTTTCGTTAGCTTGCCCTCATGTCTGAGATGGGGGAAGATTTTATCGAGAAGGGTAGTAATGTTGAGGGCAACGTCTTTGTTGACCCTCCGGATGAAACTACCACTTTACATATTAAGAAGTTCCGGGTTGGTAGTGGTAATATCATTGGAAAACGAGTTCTTCAAGACTTATTTACTTGTGCCGGTGCTTTGCCTACTATGGGTGGTTCTATTCTTCATAGAACTATTAGCCTTCTGGATGCCATATCTATGCTTATAGTTGAAATCGAAAGGCAATTTATCCATATGCATCCATGTATTCAGAGAATCTTTCTGGAATTTTGCAATATTGAGCATTTTTCTGTTAAGCGTGCAGCTACTATCTTTTTGGCTCATGAATTCAGATTTATCATGAAAGAGGCCAAATAAATCTTTGCTCATTATGGGGTAGATGCTAGTCGACCTCCCATGGAGGCTATCTTGTTTAATCAAGAAGACATAATGCGGTTGCGATCTCCTGATCATGTCGCTTTTAATGAAAACCTTAGAAAAAAGGTTCCTACCGATGTCTTGTTTGGTAGAATTTTTGAATTAAATGATGACTTTGCTATCCAAAACAATGGGTTAGGTTTTTCCCTTGAGCGAAGGCTCATGACCTTTTGCCAAAAGAACACTTATAATGATGAATTGGTTGTGCATTATAAAGGGCCAAAGGAGGAACCTATACCTCCTGAGCTTGATATGGGGGACTTTTGTCCCATTAAATTTAGCCCTTTTGATTATTTTTGATTGCCACAAAGAAAACTTGATGCTGAACGTATGGAATATGAGATGAGTTTTCGTGATATATCTTATCATTATGGCAATACCTAGATCTATCCTTGTATCGTGCCTAGCTAGGGGCGTTAAACGATAGCGCTTGTTGGGAGGCAACCCAATTTTATATGTTTTTTGTTTTTGCTTCTGTTTAGGAATAAATATTGCATCTAGCTTCTTTTTAGATGTGGTTTTGTGTTTTAATTAGTGTTTGTGCCAAGTAGAACCTTTGGGAAGACTTGTGTGAAGTTTATATGATCTTGCTGTAAAAAACAGAATCGTTAGCGCTCACTAGAACAGTCACCAGATTTTACTGGAGTGTGCTATTTAGTTGATTATTTTTGCAGATGATTAATAGACAAATTCCTCACGTTTACCAATTCATTTAATTTTTTTTGGAGTTACAGAAGTATGCAAAAGTTACAGATTACTACAGACAGTTCTGTTTTTCACAGATTCTGTTTTCCGTGTGTTGTTTGCTTATTTTGATGAATCTATGAGTAGTATTGGGGAGTATGAATCATAGAGAAGTTGGAATACAGTAGGTTTAACACCAATATAAACAAAGAATGAGTTCATTACATTACCTTTGAGTGGTGGTTTGTTTTCTTATACTAATGGAGCTCACGAGATTTTTGTCTAAGTTTTGTGTTGTGAAGTTTTCATGTTTTGAGTATTGCTTTGATGGACTACAGAACAAAGAGTGGCAAGAGCCTAAGCTTGGGGATTCCCAAGGCACCCCAAGGTAAAATTCAAGGACAACCAAAAGCCTAAGCTTGGGGATGCCCCGGGAAGGCATCCCCTGTTTCGTCTTCATCTATTGGTAACTATACTCGGGACTATATTTTTTATTGACCACATGATATGTGTTTTACTTGGAGCGTCATGTATGATTTGAGTTTTTTCTTGTTATTTGGCCACAATTATCCTTGCTGGACACACCATTTTGAGAGAGATAAATATGGCCTAGGAATTTTTAGAACACTCTATGTGCTTCACTTATATCTTTTGAGCTAAGTAGTTTGCTCTAGTGCTTCACTTATATCTTTGTAAGCATGGTGGTAATTTTTATTTTGTAGAAATTGTTGATCTCTCATGCTTCACTTATATCCTTTTGAGAGTCTATTAGAACAGCATGGTAATGTGCTTTGGCTATAAAACTAGCCTTGACATGATAAGCATCCAAGATGAATGTAGTAAAAACTTTCATACAAAGTGCATTGAATATGATGAGAAGTTTGATGCTTGATAATTGTTTTGAGATATGAGGATAGTGATATTAGAGTCATGCTAGTGGAGTTATTATGAAATTGAGAAATACTTGTGTTAAAGTTTGTGATTCCCGTAGCATGCACGTATGGTGAACCGCTATGTGACGAAGTTAGAGCATGAGGTATTTGTAGAGTGTCATCCTTTGTGTGGAGGTCGAGGGCGCGCGATGGTTAACTCCTACCAACCTCCCCCTAGGAGCATGTGTTGATTTCTTTGTTTTGATGGCTCGTAAATTTTTGCAATAAGTATATGAGTTCTTTATGACTAATGTTGAGTCCATGGATTATACGCACTCTTACCCTTCCACCATTGCTAGCCTCTCTTGTACCGCACAACTTTCGCTGGTACCATACACCCACTATATACCTTCCTCAAAACAGCCACTATATATCCTTCCTCAAAACAGCCACCATACCTACCTATCATGGCATTTCCATAGCCATTCCGAGATATATTGCCATGCAACTTTCCACCATTCCGTTCATATGACATGCTTCATATTGTCATATTGCCATGCATGATCATGTAGTTGACATCGTATTTGTGGCAAAGCCACCATGCATAACTTTTCATACATGTCCCTCTTGATTCATTGCACATCCCGGTACACCGCCGGAGGCATTCATATAGAGTCATACTTTGTTCTAGTATCGAGTTGTAATATCGAGTTGTAAATCAATATAAGTGTGATGATCGTCATTATTAGAGCATTGTCACAAAGAAAGGAAAAAGGAAAGAAAAAAGAAGAAAAAAGAAGAAGGAAAGGCCAAGAAAAAGAAAGGCAAAAAAAGGGACAATTGCTACTATCTTTTTACATACTTGTGCTTCAAAGTAGCACCATGTTCTTCATGATAGAGAGTCTCATGTTTAGTCACTTTCTTATACTAGTGGGAATTTTCATTATAGAACTTGTCTTGTATATTCCAACGACGGGCTTCCTCAAATGCCCTAGGTCTTCTCAAGCAAGCAAGTTGGATGCACACCCACTTAGTTTCTTTTGTTGAGCTTTCATACATATTTAGCTCTAGTGCATCTGTTGCATGGCAATCTCTACTCACTCACATTGATATCTATTGATGGGCATCTCCATTGACCGTTGATACGCCTAGTTGATGTGAGACTATCTCCCTCCTATTTGTCTTCTCCACAACCACCACTCTATTCCACATAGTGCTATATCCATGGCTCACACTCATGTATTGCGTGAAAGTTGAAAGGTTTGAAAGAATAGAGTATGAAAACAAGTGCTTGGCTGAAAACGGGGTTGTGGATGATATGAATATTTTGTGTGATGAAGAGGGAGCATAGCCAGACTATATGATTTTGTAGGGATAACTTTCTTTAGCCATAGTATTTTGAGAAGACATGATTGCTTTGTTAGTATGCTTGAAGTATTATTATTTCTTATGTCAATATAGACTTTTATCTTGAATCTTTCAGATCTGAACATTCATGCCACAATAAAAAGAATTACATTGAAAATTATGTTGGTTAGCATTCCACATCAAAAATTCTGTTTTTATCATTTACCTACTCGAGGACGAGCAGGAATTAAGCTCGGGGATGCTTGATAAGTCTCCAACGTATCTATAATTTTTGATTGTTCCATGCTATTATTTATGATGTTTTGGATGTTTAATGGGCTTTGTTATACACTTTTATATTATTTTTGGGACTAACCTATTAACCCAAAGGCCCAGTCTAGATTGTTGTTTTTTTTTGCCTATTTCAGGGTTTTACAGAAAAGGAATATCAAACAGAGTCCAAACGGAATGAAACCTTCGCGAGAGATATTTTTGGAGCGATATCTTCACGGGAGACTTGAGAACCACGGAATAGGGCACACGTGGCGTCCACGAGGGTGGGGGCGCCCCGCCTATAGGGCGCGCCCCCTACCTCTTGGGCCCCACGTTCGTCCCCCGTTGCCCTTCTTCCTCCTATATATACCCATGTACCCCGAAAACATCAGAGGAGGAGAGAAAACCCTAGTTCCATCGCCGCAACCTTTTGTTCCCGTGAGATCCCATCTTGGGGCCTGTTCCGGAGCTCCACCAGAGGGGGGATCTACCACGGAGTGCTTCTACATCAACACCATTGCCTCACCATGACTTGTGAGTAGTTTACCACAGACCTTCGGGTCCATAGTTAGTACCTAGATGGCTTCTTATCTCTCTTTGGATCTCAATACTAAGTTCTCCTCAGTCTTCGAGGAGATCTATTCGATGTAATCTCTTTTTGCGGTGTGTTTGTCGAGATCCGATGAATTGTGGGTTTATGATCAAGATTATCTATGAGAAATATTTGGTTATTTTCTAAATTCTTTTATGTATGATTATAATATCCTTGCAAGTCTCTTCGAATTATTGGTTTGGTTTGGCCTACTAGATCTATAGTTCTTGCAATGGGAGAAGTGCTTGGCTTCGGGTTCAATCTTGCGGTCTCTTTTCCTAGTGATAGTAGGGGCAGCAAGGCATGTATTATATTGTTGACATCGAGGATAAAAAGATGGGGTTTATATCATATTGCTTGAGTTTATCCCTCTACATCATGTCATCTTGCTTAAGGCGTTACTCTATTCTTATGAACTTAATACTCTAGATGCATGCTGGATAGCGGTCGATGTGTGGAGTAATAGTAGTAGATGCAGAATCGTTTCGGCCTACTTGTTATGGACGTGATGCCTATATATAATGATCATGCCTAGATATTCTCATAAGTATTCGCTTTTCTATCAATTGCTTGACAGTAATTTGTTCACCCACCGTAGAATTCTGCTATCATGAGAGAAGCCACTAGTGAAACCTATGGCCCCCAGGTCTGTTCTCAACATATCAATCTACGATCTACTTTACTTTACCGTTTTTTACTTTCTGTTCTTATATCCAAAATACCAAAAATATCAAACTATCATATCTATCATATCTCACTTCCGTAAGTGACCGTAAAGGGATTGACAACCCCTTATCGCGTTGGCTGCGAAGTTCTTATTTGTTTGTGAAGGTGCGAGGGAATCGCGCGTGGTCTCCTACTGGATTGATACCTTGGTTCTTAAAAACTGAGGGAAATACTTACGCTACTGTGATGCATCACCCTTTCCTCTTCGAGGGAATACAACGCAAGCTCAAGAAGTAGCAACGCCGTCCATGGCGGTCACCACGCCGGCAGGTGTTCCATCAAAGGCTATCGAGGTTATTTTCGAACACTGATACGTCCATTTTGCATCATGCTTATAAGTTGATATTTATTGCATTATGGGCTGTTCATACATGTTTTGTCACAATACTTATGCCTTTTCCCTCTTATTTTGCAAGGTTTACATGAAGAAGGGGGAATGCCGGCAGCTGGAATTCTGGGCTAAAAAAGGAGCAAACTCTAGAAACCTATTCTGCACAACTCCAAAAGCCCCGAAACTCCACAGAACATTTTTTCGGAAAATATAAAAAATATCTGGTGGAAGAAACCCATGAGAGGGGCCACTGGCTAGCCTCGAGGGTGGGGGGCGCGCCCCCCTTCCCAGGGCACGCCCCCTGTCTCGAGGGCCAGCCGGTGGGTCCCAGGTGCCCGTCTTCTCCTATATGAAGCGTTTTGACCTGGAAAAAATCAGGAGGAGGCTTTCGGGACAAGACGCGGCTGTCTCGAGGCGGAAACCAATCTAGGGCTCCGGCAGAGCTGTTCTGCCGGGGATACTTCCCTCCGGGAGAGGGAAATCGTCACCGCCGTCATCACCAACAACTCTCCCATCTTGGGAAGAGCTATCTTCATCAACATCTTCACCAGCACCATCTCCTATCAAACCCTAGTTCATCTCTTGTATCCAATCTTTGTACTCAAACCTCAGATTGGTACCTATGGGTTGCTAGTAGTGTTGATTACTCCTTGTAGTTGACGCTAGTTCGTTTATTTGGTGGAAGATCATATGTTCAGATCCATTATGCATATTAATATACCTCTGATCATGAACAATATTATGTCTTGTGAGTAGTTGCTTTTGTTCCTCAGGACATGGGAGAAGTATCGCTATTTCGCTCGATATTTTGATGAGATGTATGTTGTCTATCCTCTAGTGGTGTCATGTGAATGTCGACTACATGACACTTCACCATTATTTGGGCCTAGAGGAAGGCATTGGAAAGTAATAAGTAGATGATGGGTTGCTAGAGTGACATAAGCTTAAACCCTAGTTTATGCATTGCTTCGTAAGGGGCTGATTTGGATCCATATGTTTCAGGCTATGGTTAGGTTTACCTTAATACTTCTTTTGTAGTTGCGGATGCTTGCATTAGAGGTTAATCATAAGTGGGAGGCTTGTCCAAGTAAGGGCATCACCCAAGCACCGGTCCACCCACATACCAAATTATCAAAGCACCGAACGCGAATTAGACGATCGTGATGAAAACTAGGTTGACGATAATTCCCATGTGTCCTCGGGAGCGCTTTACCTTGCATAAGAGTTTGTCCAGGCTTGTCCTTTGCTACACAAAGGATTGGTCCACATTTCTGCACCTTATTTACTTTTACAGTTTGTCACTTGCTACCAATTATCTTATCACAAAACTTTCTGTTACCTATAATTTCAGTGCTTGCAGAAAATACCTTACTGAAAACTGCCTATCATTTCCTTCTGCTCCTCGTTGGGTTCGACACTCTTACTTATCAAAAGGACTATGATAGATCCCCTACACTTATGGGTCATCAAACACCATGACGTTTTCTTAGAGTACCAAGGACGCCAGGGTACTTGACCATGGAGGATGAGTTGTTGTGCGATGCATGGTTAGACATATTCATGGGTTTTGTAGGCAGGAGCAGAGGGGGGGACCTTCTAGCAGCAAGTGCATGAATATTGCAGCCTACGACATGCACATCATTCATGATTGCAATGTGAGGTCGTTATCGTATCGATGGTACGCCATCCAGACGTCCGTCGGCAAGTTTTGTGGGACAGTTGATATGCTGGAGGCAAGGTGTCCATTGCGCACGATAGAGGAGGAGATCGTAAGTTTTGCTTCGTCTTGCTCAACTTGTTGATTCATTCATTCATTCATTCAATGTTGCTCTACACATTGTATAGCTCGCACGTGCTACCGTGGTGTACCATAGGATGGAGGTACGCCCATTTATGCACATGCATAGTTGGATGAAGCTGAAGGGGCAGTATGTGTGGGATGACAGGATCCGTTAATCTCGTTGAACATGAATTATTGTTGTACTAGACTTATTTGCATGCTATGTATGGATAGTTTGTGCTTTTTTATCCGAAATTTGATGATAATCCACCGTATTTGCACGAATATCGACCGATTAGTTAAAAACCGACTTGAAATGTATGCAGGCAACATTGGATGGTCGCCTCCCGCATCCGTGTCCGTGGACTGGTCCCCATGCCCGCGGACGGATGCTGAAGCAAATTTGTAGGTCAAAATATGATTAAGGGCATTATGATTGTACTTTCATAGGGCCATTGGGCACCAAAGGCAACTAGTAAGCCACCTGTGGGCCCCATGTACCCCGGCTAGGGGTGGCCATGCGGGACCCGCATGGGTATTCCCAAGTGGGCTCGGGTGCCCCTAACTCACTTCCAGGTTGAAAATATTTAATATAACTTTCCTCTAATTCTTTGGTCTCTGGAAAATTCTTTTATCCACTCGTCCTTATTTTGCTCATGTTCCGGAGCTTTCCAGCAATTCTCATCCTCCGGTAAATCATGGGAACCGAGAGGAAAAACTATTAGAATTGAGTTATAATGTGCAAAATACCGATAATGTGGAGTAATTTATAATACGAAAATGGACATACCAGGGACCCGAGAATTTAATGTTATCGTTAGATGCTATCTTAATTGCCCAAGGCAGTCCACATTTGATCAATCAATCTTCTGCTTAGGTCATTCTTCTCCTGACAAGCTTGCTAGTTGGTCCTTATAGTCATCTTGACTAAGTCACTTGTGTAATCAGCAGGGATTATGGTGCCTTGGCGCACCCATCCTGCCAATGTAAAGCAAATGCTTTAAATAGTCCTTTAGGGTTCATATATTCCACAAATGAACCTAAGTCGGGACATACTTAGTAAAAAGTATACATAAAAAGTGCTATAAGAATATGCTCATCAACCGCATTCAACAATTCAACTACAAATATAAACACAAGTCATCCAAAAGGCACTGCATTCCAACATAGTGTTGGAAATATGCCCTAGAGGCAATAATAAAAGTATTATTATTATATTTCCTTGTTCATGATAATCGTCAGTTATTCATGCTTGAATTGTATTGTACGGAAACAGCGATACATGTGTGAATACATAGACCACAATGAGCCCCTGGTAAGCCTCTAGTTACCAGTTCGTTGATCAACAGATGGTCACAGTTTCCTGACCATGGACATAGGATGTCAGTGATAACGGGATCACATCATTAGGAGAATGATGTGATGGACAAGACCCAATCCTAAGCATAGCACGAGATCGTATAGTTCGTAATGCATAAGCTTTTCGGTGTCAAGTATTTATTCCTTAAACCATGAGGTTGTACAACTCCCGAATACCGTAGGAATACTTTGGGTGTGCCAAACGTCACAACGTAACTGGGTGGCTATAAAGTTACGCATCGGGTATCACCGAAAGTGTTTGTTGGGTTGGTACGAACCGAGACTCGGATATTGTCACTCCGTATGACGGAGAGGTTCCTCTGGGCCCACTCGGTAAGACATCATCATAATGAGCTCAAAGTGACTAAGTAGTTAGTCACGGGATGATGGATTACGGAACGAGTAAAGAGACTTGCCATGACGAGATTGAACAAGGTATCGGGAATACCGACGATCGAATCTCGGGCAAGTACCGTACCGATGGACAAAGGGAATAACATACGGGATTGAGTGAATCCTTGACAAAGTGGTTCATCCGATGAAGATCATCGAGGAACACGTGGGAACCAACATGGGTATCCAGATCCCGCTGTTGGTTATTGATCGGAGAGTGGTCTCGGTCATGTCTACGTGTCTCCCGAACCCGTAGGGTCTACACACTTAAGGTTCGGTAACGCTAGGGTTGTAGAGATACATGCACGTGGAAACCCGAAAGTTTTTTGGAGTCCCGGATGAGATCCCGTACGTCACGAGGAGTTCCGGAATGGTCCGGAGGTAAAGAATGATATATAGGAAGTCAGGTTTCGGCCATCGGGTGATCTCCGGGGGTCACCGGGAGTGTCCCGGGACCACCGGAGGGGTCCCGAGGGTCCACCGGGTGGGGCCCCTAGGCCGCGTGGGGGAAGTGGCCAGCCCCTGGTGGGCTGGCGCACCACATGGGCCCCCTCCCCATGCTCCTAGGGTTGAAACCCTAGGGGGAGGGGGCGCCCCCTTGCCTTGGGGGGCAAGATTGCCTCCCTGGCCGCCGCCCCCCTGCAGATCCCATCTGCAGGGCTTGGCGCACCCCCTGGCCCCCTATATATATATGTGGGGGGGGGGGAGAGGGCAGCCGCACCCAAGTCTCTGGCGCCTCTCCCCCTCCCGTCACACCTCATACTCCCTCCGCAGGGCGTCGGCGAAGCCCTGCAGGATTCTCCGCTGCATCCACCACCACACCGTCGTGCTGCTGGATCTCCGACGACCTCTCCTCCCCCCTTGCTGGATTAAGAAGGAGGTGACATTGCTGTACCGGACGTGTGTTGAACGCGGAGGTGCCGTCCGTTCGGCGCTAGATCAGCGGTGACGAAGAATGAGAAGAGTACGACTACTTCATCCTCGCTTCTTCGAAAGCTTCCGCTCACGATCTACAAAATGGTATGTAGATGCACTCTAACTTGCTCGTTGCTAGATGTCTCCTTAGTTGGATCTTGGTGAAAGCGTAGAAATTTTTTGAATTCTGCTACGTTCCCCAAACAGTGGCATCTGAGCTAGGTCTTATGCGTAGCATCTTGCACGAGTAGAACACAAAGCAGTTGTGGGCGTTTGAGTTTGCTCAATTTTCTTGCCATTACTAGTCTAGTCTTGATTCGGCGGTATTGTGGGATGAAGCGGCCCAGACCGACTTTACACGTACACTTACGTGAGACTGGTTCCACCGACAGACATGCACTAGTTGCATAAGGTGGCTGGCGGGTGTGTGTCTCTCCTACTTTAGTCGGATCGGATTCGATGAACAGGGTCCTTATGAAGGGTAAATAGAAATTGACAAATCACGTTGTGGTTTTGGCGTAGGTAAGAAACGTTCTTGCTAGAAAACCTATAGAAGCCACGTAAAAACTTGCAACAACAATTAGAGGACTTCTAACTTGTTTTTGTAGCATGTGCTATGTGACGTGGTATGGCCAAAGAAGATGTGATGAATGATATATGTGATGTATGAGATTGATCATGTTCTTGTAATAGGGAATCACGACTTGCATGTCGATGAACTTGACAACCTGCAGGAGCCATAGGAGTTGTCTTAATTATTGTATGACCTGCGTGTCACCGAATAAACACTATGTAATTACTTTACTTTATTGCTAAACGTTAGCCATAGTAGTAGAAGTAATAGTTGGCGTGACGACTTCTTCAAGACACGATGATGGAGATCATGATGATTAAGATCATGGTGTCGAGCCGGTGACAAGATGATCATGGTGCCCCGAAGATGGAGATCCAAGGAGCAAGATGATATTGGCCATATCATGTCACTTTAATTGATTGCATGTGATGGTTATCATGTCTATGCATCTTGTTTACTTAGAACGACGGTAGTAAATAAGATGATCTCTCACTAAAATTTCAAGAATTGTGTTCCCCCTAACTGTGCACCGTTGCTAAAGTTCGTTGTTCCGAAGCACCACGTGATGATTGGGTGTGATAGGTTCTAACGTTCGCATACAACGGGTGTAAGCCAGATTTACACACGCAATACACTTAGGGTTCACTTGACGAGCCTAGCATGTACAGACATGGCCTCGGAACACGGAAGACCGAAAGGTCGAACACGAGTCGTATAGAAGATACGATCAACATGAAGATGTTCACCGTTGATGACTAGTCCGTCTCACGTGATGATCGGACACGGGCTAGTCGATTCGGATCGTGTATCACTTAGATGACTAGAGAGATGTCATTCTGAGTGGGAGTTTATTAAAATTTGATTAAGATGAACTTAATTATCATGAACTTAGTCTAAATTCTTTACAATATCTCTTGTAGATCAAATGGCCCACGCTCAAGTTTCCCTCAACTTCAACGCGTTCCTAGAGAAAACCAAGCTGAAAGACGATGGTAGCAACTATACGGATTGGGTCCGTAACCTGAGGATTATCCTCATAGCTGCCAAGAGATCATATGTCCTTGAAGCACCGCTAGGTGATGCACCCGGTCCCGATGCGACCCAAGACGTTTTGAACGTCTGGCAGTCGCGTAGTGATGATTACTCCCTGGTTCAGTGCGGCATGCTTTACAGCTTAGAGTCGGGGCTCCAAAAACATTTTGAGAACCACGGAGCATATGAGATGTTCGAAGAGCTGAAAATGGTTTTCCAAGCTCATGCCCGAGTCGAGAGATATGACGTCTCCGACGCATTCTACAGCTGTAAGATGGAGGAAAATAGTTCTGTCAGTGAGCACATCCTCAAGATTTCTGGATTGCACAACCGCTTGTCTCAGCTGGGAATGAATCTCCCAGATGAAGCGGTCGTTGACAGAATCCTCCAGTCGCTCCCACCAAGCTTCAAGAGCTTCGTGTTAAACTTCAATATGCAGGGGATGGAGAAGTCCATTCCCGAGGTGTATTCGATGCTGAAATCAGCGGAGGTGGATATCAAGAAAGAACATCAAGTGTTGATGGTCAATAAAACCACTAAGTTCAAGAAAGGCAAGGGTAAGAAGAACTTCAAGAAGGACGGCAAGGGAGTTGCCGCGCCCGGTAAGCCTGTTGCCGGGAAGAAGCCAAAGCATGGACCCAAGCCTGAGACAGAGTGCTTTTATTGCAAGGGAACGGGTCACTGGAAGCGGAACTTCCCCAAATACTTAGCAGACAAGAAGGCCGGCAACGTCAAAGGTATATGTGATATACATGTTATTGATGTGTACCTTACCAGCGCTCGTAGTAGATCCTGGGTATTTGATACCGGTGTGGTTGCTCACATTTATAACTCAAAACAGGAGCTGCGGAATAAGCGGAGACTGGCGAAGGATGAGGTGACGATGCGCGTCGGGAATGGTTCCAAGGTCGATGTGATCGCCGTCGGCACGCTACCTCTACATCTACTCTCGGGATTAGTTTTAAACCTTAATAATCGTTATTTAGTACCAGCTTTGAGCATGAACATTGTATCTGGATCTCGTCTTATGCGAGATGGCTACTCTTTCAAATCGGAGAATAATGGTTGTTCTATTTATTTGAGAGATATGTTTTATGGTCATGCCCGCTGGTCAATGGTTTATTTTTGATGAATCTCGAACGTGATGATACACATATTCATAGTGTATATGCCAAAAGATGTAAAGTTGATAATGATAGTCCCACATACTTGTGGCATTGCCGCCTTGGTCATATTGGTGTCAAACGTATGAAGAAGCTCCATTCAGATGGACTTCTAGAGTCTCTTGATTACGAATCATTTGACACGTGCGAACCATGCCTATTGGGCAAGATGACCAAGACTCCGTTCTCCGGAACAATGGAGCGAGCAACCAACTTGTTGGAAATCATACATACCGATGTGTGCGGTCCAATGAGTGTTGAGGCTCGCGGAGGCTATCGTTATGTTCTCACCCTCACAGATGACTTGAGTAGATACGGGTATATCTATTTGATGAAACACAAGTCTGAGACCTTTGAAAAGTTCAAGGAATTTCAGAATGAGGTTGAGAATCAACGTGACAGAAAAATAAAGTTCTTACGATCAGATCGTGGGGGTGAATATTTAAGTCATGAATTTGGCACGCACCTTAGGAACTGTGGAATTGTTTCACAATTGACACCGCCCGGAACACCTCAACATAACGGTGTGTCCGAACGTCGAAATCGTACTCTGTTGGACATGGTGCGATCTATGATGTCCCTCACCGATTTACCGCTATCTTTTTGGGGTTATGCTTTAGAGACTGCCGCATTCACTTTAAATAGGGCTTCATCGAAATCCGTTGAGACGACTCCGTATGAACTTTGGTTTGGCAAGAAACCGAAGCTGTCGTTTCTAAAAGTTTGGGGTTGCGATGTTTATGTCAAGAAACTTCAACCTGAAAAGCTCGAACCCAAATCGGAAAAATGCGTCTTCATAGGATACCCAAAGGAAACGATTGGGTACACCTTCTACCATAGATCCGAAGGCAAAGTATTTGTTGCCAAGAATGGATGCTTTCTGGAGAAAGAGTTTCTCTCGAAAGAAGTGAGTGGGAGGAAAGTAGAACTTGATGAGGTGACAGTCACCCCTCTTGAACCGGAAAGTAGCACAGCACAGGAAATTGTTCCTGAGGTGCCTGCACCGACAAGGGAGGAAGTTAATGATGATGATCATGAAGAAACAGATCAAGTTACCACTGAACTTCGAAGGTCCACAAGGGCACGTTCCGCACCAGAGTGGTACGGCAACCCTGTCCTGGAAATCATGTTGTTAGACAATGGTGAACCTTCGAACTATGAAGAAGCGATGGCGGGCCCGGATTCAGATAAATGGCTTGGAGCCATGAAATCCGAGATAGAATCCATGTATGAAAACAAAGTATGGACTTTGGTGGACTTGCCTGATGATAGGCACGCCATAGAAAACAAATGGATATTTAAGAAGAAGACAAACGCGGATGGTAATGTGACCATCTATAAGGCTCGGCTTGTCGCTAAGGGTTATCGACAAGTTCAAGGGATTGACTACGACGAGACTTTCTCTCCCGTAGCGATGCTGAAGTCAGTCAGAATCATGTTAGCTATTGCCGCATTCTATGATTATGAGATATGGCAAATGGACGTCAAAACAACATTCCTTAATGGCTTCCTCAAGGAAGAGTTGTATATGATGCAGCCGGAAGGTTTTGTCGATCCAGAGAACGCTAACAAGGTATGCAAGCTCCAGCGCTCGATTTACGGGCTGGTGCAAGCATCTCGGAGTTGGAATATTCGCTTTAATGATGTGATCAAAGCGTTTGGCTTTATACAGACTTATGGAGAAGCCTGTATTTACAAGAAAGTGAGTGGGAGCTCTGTGGCATTTCTCATATTTTATGTGGATGACATATTGCTGATGGGAAATGATATAGAATTCTTGGAAAATGTAAAGGCCTACTTGAATAAGAGTTTTTCAATGAAGGACCTTGGAGAAGCTGCTTACATATTAGGCATCAAAATCTATAGAGATAGATCAAGACGCCTCATTGGTCTTTCACAAAGCACATACCTTGATAAGATATTGAAAAAGTTCAATATGGATCAGTCCAAGAAGGGGTTCTTGCCTGTTTTGCAAGGTATGAGATTGATCAAGGCTCAGTCGCCAACCATGGCAGAAGATAGAGAAAAGATGAGTGTCATTCCCTATGCCTCAGCCATAGGTTCTATCATGTATGCCATGCTGTGTACCAGACCTGATGTGAACCTTGCCATAAGTTTGGTAGGGAGGTACCAAAGTGATCCCGGTATGGAACACTGGACAGCGGTCAAGAACATCCTGAAGTACCTGAAAAGGACTAAGGATATGTTTCTCGTTTATGGAGGTGACGAAGAGCTCGTCGTAAAGGGTTACGTCGATGCTAGCTTCGACACAGATCTGGATGACTCTAAGTCTCAAACCGGATACGTGTATATTTTGAACGGAGGGGCAGTCAACTGGTGCAGTTGCAAGCAGAGCGTCGTGGCGGCATCTACATGTGAAGCGGAGTACATAGCTGCTTCCGAAGCAGCACAGGAAGGAGTCTGGATGAAGGAGTTCATCACCGACCTAGGAGTCATTCCAAGCGCGTCAAGCCCGATGACTCTCTTGTGTGACAACACTGGTGCTATTGCTATTACCAAGGAGCCCAGGTTTCACAAGAAGACCAAGCACATCAAGCGCCATTTCAACTCCATCCGGAATTATGTTCAAGATGGAGATATAGATATTTGTAAAGTGCATACGGATTTGAATGTCGCAGACCCGTTGACTAAACCTCTTCCACGGGCAAAACATGATCAACACCAGAACTCTATGGGTGTTCGATTCATCACAATGTAACTAGATTATTGACTCTAGTGCAAGTGGGAGACTGTTGGAAATATGCCCTAGAGGCAATAATAAAAGTATTATTATTATATTTCCTTGTTCATGATAATCGTCTGTTATTCATGCTTGAATTGTATTGTACGGAAACAGCGATACATGTCTGAATACATAGACCACAATGAGTCCCTGGTAAGCCGCTAGTTACCAGTTCGTTGATCAACAGATGGTCACGGTTTCCTGACCATGGACATAGGATGTCAGTGATAACGGGATCAAATCATTAGGAGAATGATGTGATGGACAAGACCCAATCCTAAGCATAGCACGAGATCGTATAGTTCGTAATGCATAAGCTTTTCGGTGTCAAGTATTTATTCCTTAGACCATGAGGTTGTACAACTCCCGGATACCGTAGGAATACTTTGGGTGTGCCAAACGTCACAACGTAACTGGGTGGCTATAAAGGTACGCATCGGGTATCACCGAAAGTGTCTGTTGGGTTGGTACGAACCGAGACTGGGATATTGTCACTCCGTATGACGGAGAGGTTCCTCTGGGCCCACTCGGTAAGACATCATCATAACGAGCTCAAAGTGACTAAGTAGTTAGTCACGGGATGATGGATTACGGAACGAGTAAAGAGACTTGCCATGACGAGATTGAACAAGGTATCGGGAATACCGACGATCGAATCTCGGGCAAGTACCGTACCGATGGACAAAGGGAATAACATACGGGATTGAGTGAATCCTTGACAAAGTGGTTCATCCGATGAAGATCATCGAGGAACACGTGGGAACCAACATGGGTATCCAGATCCCGCTGTTGGTTATTGACCGGAGAGTGGTCTCGGTCATGTCTACGTGTCTCCCGAACCCGTAGGGTCTACACACTTAAGGTTCGGTAACGCTAGGGTCGTAGAGATACATGCACGTGGAAACCCGAAAGTTGCTCGGAGTCCCGGATGTGATCCCTGACGTCACGAGGAGTTCCGGAATGGTCCGGAGGTAAAGAATGATATATAGGAAGTCAGGTTTCGGCCATCGGGTGATCTCCGGGGGTCACCGGGAGTGTCCCGGGACCACCGGAGGTGTCCCGGGGGTCCACCGGGTGGGGCCACCCATCCCGGTGGGGCCCCTAGGCCTCGTGGGGGAAGTGGCCAGCCCCTGGTGGGCTGGCGCATGATGGGCCTCGAACCCCTCGTTGGTTACCCCAAGTGGAAGGTGTAAGATGCAGTAAGTAGAAGTGTTTTCCCCTAGCAAAGATGCCAAGGATCGAATCCCCAGAGACTCCTAGGTTCAACAAGTAGGTGTCAACTGCTAACGGCGCAATTAGCAATCAACGTGGACCTGCACACAGATACAAATAACTTTGCTCCCAACGAGTACAGAGAGGTTGTCAATCCCTCCGGCCTTGTAGTTCACAAAGGGTTAAAAGCAATGATAGTAGTGATAGATAGTTTTTGCAATAGTAAGTAAATAGCGAAAAGTAAATAGTGGATGTGATCAATGATGGTAATATGGACCGGAGTCTCATGATGTTCACTAGTGATGTCTCTCTCCCAAAAGACGATAAAACAGCTATGTGAGGTAAACAAATTACAGCTGGGCAATTGACAGGACCACGAACGCAAACCAATGCTGACTACATTGCAAGAAAGGTTGAGGTTCAAAGCATGGGCGGTACGCCAAAGTAAGTAGACCAAAATCCATCAATATCTACTACTAATCATCCACCTTGAGATATCTATCCAGAACATCTCGCTGGTATTAAGTTGCGAGTCCCACCCATAGTGTAAACTCAATGCAACAGACAACTGCATTAAAAGAACTTTGCGTAAAGTAAACAATCCTTACACTCGCGGGCACAAGCACCGTTGTTTTCCCCCTTGTGGCAACATCACATCCCCTAGACTCATGTTTCTGTCACTCAAGCTAGTCATCGAGGGGCATGAACCCACAATCGAGCATAACGTTCCCTCTTGGAGTCACTACCTACTACTCGGCCAAAGCAATAAGTAACAATGGAGAACATGCAAGAATTACTTATGAACTAAAATATAAAAGAGGTGAATCAAATATATTACTCAAGATCAATCTGAACATAATCTCATAATCCATCGGATCCTAGCAAACTCAACATAGCAACAGCATAAGGATTACATAGGTGCCTCGATCATGTAGGGCAGCTCACGAGGACTAATTAGTGAAGCACAAGAACGGGAGGAGAACATCACATAGCTACTGGTCATGGACTTATGGTCCAAGGGAGACTACTCACGAGTCATCCGGGAGGCGTCCATGGTGGTGGAGAAGCTCCCGGTGATGATCCTCCCCTCCGGCAGGGTGCCGGGAAGAGTTCTCCTGGTGCTCTCGATCTTGGAAGCGGCGGCGGCGGCGAAACAGAGATGGGATCGCGAAAAGAGTTCCTGTTCTGAGGGTTTCGGAGTTTCCTTTAGATATATGCCAAAGTAGGGCACCGGGGGAGTTTCAGGGGGCCCAGGCGCCCCCTCGGCGCGGCCCAGGGGGGGGCGCGCCCACAGGGCGCCTGGAGCCCCTGTGCCCCCCCCCCAGGCTGCCCTTCGGACGCAGTGTTGTTTCCGGATCGCTGATTTTTTATATAATTTTTCTGGATTTTTCTGGGCAGTTCTCGAAACGTAAAAACCTGAAATACAAAAACAGCCGAAAACAGAAACTGGCACTGGGGTGCACTGGATTAGTAAGTTAGTCCAAATATGATCAAAAGTGTATGGAAGTGTATGAATATCATAGCAATATCACCCAAAAGTGGCATGGAGCAAGCAGAAATTATAGATACGTTTTGGACGTATCAACATCCCCAAGCTTAATTCCTGCTCGTCCTCGAGTAGGTAAATGATAACAAGAATAATTTCTGTGGTGACATGCTATTAACCATATAGGACTTTCTCATAGTCATATGACAAAAGCTTACTGAGACAATGATTCTATAGTAATTAAGTTGTCTCAAGAGAAAATCACAAATGACTGAAAGTTTTACAACATGAAACTGAAACATCAAAAAGATTTGCAATGAACATGATGTGCAAATATGATAAAGTGATATCTAGCTTGCTCCCTTTAGTGATGCAAAACATAAATGCAGGGGCACCTTCAAGGTTTAAGTGATGACTAGATACAATCATTTCAGAATAAACGATATCACAATCATGCAAAAGACAATGCTACTTTGGGACAATGCACATTACACTCAGGATGACAATCATGCTCTCAGTAGTTGGTGCTTCAGCATAAAGGTAAAAGAAAGGTTAAGTGCTAAAGCTTTTTATTTTGAAAACATGGAAGCAATTGTGTCAACGGTAGTAGTACTTCATATGTGTCATGCATAAAACATCCTATAAGTTGCAAGCCTCATGCATCGAATACCAATAGTGCTCGCTCCTTGTCCTAATTAGCTCGGATCCCCATGGGTTACCATTGCATTACATATGTTTTAACCAAGTGTCACAAAGGGGTACCTCTATGCCACCTGTACAAAGGTCCAAGGAGATAAATCGCATTTGATTTCTCGTTTTTGATAGATCTCAACTTGAGGACATCCATATCGGGACAACATAGAAAATAGATGATGGACTCCTCTTTAATGCATAAGCATATTCTCATAAGAGATTGAGGATTAAGGTCCAAGCTAAAACTTCCACCATGATGCATGGCTTTGGTTGGCGGCCCAATGTTCTTCTCTAACAATATGCATAGTTATTCAACCCATGGTAAATCACCCTTACTTCAGACAAGACGAACATGCATAGCAACTCACATGATATTCAACAAAAGTGTGACAGTTGATGGCGTCCCCAGAAACATGGTTACCGCTCAGCAAGCAACTTATAAGAAATAAGATACATAAGCAACATATTCTTTACCACAATAGTTTTTAGGCTACTTTCCCATGAGCTATGTATTGCATGGTTAGTTTGCTTAGTGCAGGTGGAGGTTAGCAAAAGACTGGGAGCGACCAACTAAGAGAGCAATGACGGTCATAATCATGCAGAGCGACAAAGCAATATTGAATCAGGCATGGTAGTTATATCGCTACTTAGAAACAAAAGATCATCAAGGCTTGACAGACTTTCTTTACAGTCTTGAATATGCGTGAGCATATGCCAAGTCAATCAAAATAAATTCTCGAAGGAAGATATTACTAAACCATACCACATCATAGGCAAACAAACCAAGTTGGTACTCCAATAACACATTGGGAACCCCCCCAGCTATTTGAGATTAACCAAAAGAAAACCTGAACTACTAAGCACCATCATGCAAGTAGCATCTTTATCATAGACACATTAACCCATGCAACGGAAGCAAACTCTCTTAATAAGGTGATCATGGTAATTAAAGAGAGTTCAAGCAACCAACTAAATAAAAGCTCTTGGAAAGATAAGCATGAATACTAAGAGCAGAGTATGATAGTAGCTATTAAAAGACAAAGAACACACACAGCATAGATAGACATGAAAATTCTATGTAATGTTCTAGGTAGAGGTGGAGCATGTTTCTCTCCCACATAAAGGAATGCTGGGTTCCGACTCGTTATGAAAAACTGAAAAGAAAACTAAAAGCAAGACGCTCCAAGCATAGCACGTAACACATGAAGTGATAAAAATATAGCGAAACGAAAGACGAACTGATAGTGTTGATGGAGAAGGGGATGCACGGGGGCATCCTCAAGCTTAGACGCTTGAGTCTCCTTGAATATTTCTTGGGGGTGCACGGGGGCATCCCCAAGCTTGAGCGCTTGACACTCCTGAATCTTTTTACCATCTTCCCTCGCACACTTGAAAACTCACTTCATACACAACTCATCATAATCTGATTAGCGAGGTTAGTACCCTTAATAAAATAATTATACCTTGCTGGAAATAAGGATATTCTTGAAGTTCTACTGTTTCTCAAGATTTCCAAAAGGTTTTTGCAAAGAAAAAGCAAGTTCTTAATTTGCAAAGTGAAGGTAAGGCAAAACAGGACAGATTCTGTGAAAAACAGAACAGCAGGCAGTAATTGACCTGTTCGGGATACTTCTGCAACTCAAATTAAAAAACTCAGAACTGATGCACGAAATAAAATTATATAGAGAACGCTGTCGAAAAAATTCAGACCAAAACGATTATCTGGCGATTTTATACGAATTTTTCTATCCAAGGACAGAATCTGTTTCCTGGACAGCACCTCACAACTTTTGAACTTTCTAGCAATCAGAGGCTATACTTGGCACAAATACGAAAAGCAAAGATACAATGATGATGCTACAGCAGTAAACAACATCAAGACACAACAAAAGCAAAAAATTTATTCATGTGGGCTGCCTCCCAAAAGCGCTTTCTTTTATGCCTTTAAGCTAGGCATAATGCATAGATCAAGTTTTATCAAGAGTAAAAGAATAACTAGCCCGTACAACGGACTCAAAAGGTAACTTGACCTTCTTTCGAGGGAAGTGTTCCATCCCTTTCTTGAGAGGAAACTGAAATTTTATATTACCCTCTTTCATGTCAATGACAGCACCAACGGTGCGCAAAAAGGGACGTCCCAAAATAATTGGACATGAAGGATCACATTCAATATCCATAATAGTGAAATCAACGGGCACATAATTATCATTGACAACAATAAGAACATCATCGATCCTCCCCAAAGGTTTCTTTATGGAAGAATCAACGAGAACATTACCAAAAGAACAGGAATCAAAAGATTTTAATTTAAGCATATCATATAGTCTTTTGGGCATAATGGAAGTACTAGCTACAATATCACATAAAGCATAGCATGAGAAGTTGTTTATCTTAATTTTAATCATAGAATCCCAACCATCTTCTACCTTTCTTGGTATGGAGGCTTCTACTCTAAGTTTCTCCTCCCTAGCTTTGATAAGAGCATTAGTGACATGCTCTGTGAAGGCAAGATTAAGCGTGCTAGTGTTGGGATCTTTAGCCATTCCTTGTAGAAAGGTGACAACTTCTGAAATACTACAATTATCAAAAATCAATTTTATCATTAGTGGGCAGAATTGTAGTGTCATCCTCTTTGTTTAATTCGCTCTCTATTATAATAGTTTGAACATCTTCCCAAGTTTGGGAAAGCTTAGGAGCAATTTTAAACTGAGGCTCATACTTTTTTCCTGGAAGACCATGCCATGGGCATAACTCTCCGTCAAAACTAGTATAATCACAAGGTTTATTTTTTTTGTAAATCCCGTCAGTGATAATTGGGGCAATGGAAGTAGGGGTGCACTCCTCCCATTTAGTGTTTTTGGTAGAACCCATAGTAGCAAGCAAGCAAGATAACTATTTTTGTGATTTTCGATAAAAGGAACTAAAGCAAAAATGAAAGGTAAACTACCAAGACTAAAAAGCAAAGGTAAAAGATAGCATGCAACTCCCCTATCCTGAAGAGTGGAGTCCCCGGCAACGGCGCCAGAAAATACTCCTTGATGGGCCTCGAACCCCTCGTTGGTTACCCCAAGTGGAAGGTGTAAGATGCAGTAAGTAGAAGTGTTTTCCCCTAGCAAAGATGCCAAGGATCGAATCCCCAGAGACTCCTAGGTTCAACAAGTAGGTGTCAACTGCTAACGGCGCAATTAGCAATCAACGTGGACCTGCACACAGATACAAATAACTTTGCTCCCAACGAGTACAGAGAGGTTGTCAATCCCTCCGGCCTTGTAGTTCACAAAGGGTTAAAAGCAATGATAGTAGTGATAGATAGTTTTTGCAATAGTAAGTAAATAGCGAAAAGTAAATAGTGGATGTGATCAATGATGGTAATATGGACCGGAGTCTCATGATGTTCACTAGTGATGTCTCTCTCCCAAAAGACGATAAAATAGCTATGTGAGGTAAACAAATTACAGTTGGGCAATTGACAGGACCACGAACGCAAACCAATGCTGACTACATTGCAAGAAAGGTTGAGGTTCAAAGCATGGGCGGTACGCCAAAGTAATTAGACCGAAATCCATCAATATCTACTACTAATCATCCACCTTGAGATATCTATCCAGAACATCTCGCTGGTATTAAGTTGCGAGTCCCACCCATAGTGTAAACTCAATGCAACAGACAACTGCATTAAAAGAACTTTGCGTAAAGTAAACAATCCTTGCACCCGCGGGCACAAGCACCGTTGTTTTCCCCCTTGTGGCAACATCACATCCCCTAGATTCATGTTTCTGTCACTCAAGCTAGTCATCGAGGGGCATGAACCCACAATCGAGCATAACGTTCCCTCTAGGAGTCACTACCTACTACTCGGCCAAAGCAATAAGTAACAACGGAGAACATGCAAGAATTACTTATGAACTAAAATATAAAAGATGTGAATCAAATATATTACTCAAGATCAATCTGAACATAATCTCATAATCCATCGGATTCCGGCAAACTCAACATAGCAACAGCATAAGGATTACATAGGTGCCTTGATCATGTAGGGCAGCTCACGAGGACTAATTAGTGAAGCACAAGAACGGGAGGAGAACATCACATAGCTACTGGTCATGGACTCATGGTCCAAGGGAGACTACTCACGAGTCATCCGGGAGGCGTCCATGGTGGTGGAGAAGCTCCCATGATCCTCCCCTCCGGCAGGGTGCCGGGAAGAGTTCTCCTGGTGCTCTCGATCTTGGAAGCGGCGGCGGCGGCGGAACAGAGATGGGATCGCGAAAAGAGTTCCTGTTCTGAGGGTTTCGGAGGGTCCTTTAAATATATGCCAAAGTAGGGCACCGGGGGAGTTTCGGGGGGCCCAGGCCCCCTCCCCCGGCGCGACCCAGGGGGGGGGGCGCCCACAGGGCGCCTGGAGCCCCTGTGCCCCCCCAGGCTACCCTTCGGACGCAGTGTTGTTTCCGGATCGCTGATTTTTTATATAATTTTTCTGGATTTTTCTGGGCAGTTCTCGAACGTGAAAACCTGAAATACAAAAACAGCCGAAAACAGAAACTGGCACTGGGGTGCACTGGATTAGTAAGTTAGTCCAAATATGATCAAAAGTGTATGGAAGTGTATGAATATCATAGCAATATCACCCAAAAGTGGCATGGAGCAAGCAGAAATTATAGATACGTTTTGGACTTATCAGCGCACCACATGGGCCCCCCTCCCCATGCGCCTAGGGTTGAAACCCTAGGGGGAGGGGGCACCCCCTTGCCTTGGGGGGCAAGATTGCCTCCCTGGCCGCCTCCCCCCTGCAGATCCCATCTGCAGGGCTTTCCGCTCGCGATCTACAAAACGGTATGTAGATGCACTCTAACTTGCTCGTTGCTAGATGTCTCCTTAGTTGGATCTTGGTGAAAGCGTAGAAATTTTTTGAATTCTGCAACGTTCCCCAACACATAGTTCATCAAGAGCCGCTACGTATCGCAGAGTTCATCAAAATTCACCAAATCATGCACTCTCATTCTCACCACAACCACTAGCACCACCATAAAGAACATTTCCATATTGTCTCGCCATTTCATCCATCATGCTGGCATCCATGAGCACGATTTTGAGATCATCGACCTTCCCCTTGATCATATGCTCCTCGGCCTTCATTGCAAGTAATTTCTCCTGGATGCAAGACCACAATCCTTTGCTTGTCCTTCCTCTCTTCCATCGCGGTCTTCGCTCTCCACTGTGATACTTTTCTACTTTTTTAAACAATTCTATGCTTTTGTGTCCTCCATCTTGCACAATTTGAATAAGAACTAACCAGAATGGCGTTGTTTAAAAAATTTATTAATGTTATATTTTTACAAAGGAAAATACATATTGTAGAAAAAACTTTTGGGGAATTTGGAGGAAAAGGAGACATGGAGCCATAAGGGGATCCCCACAAGGCCCACACACCCAAGCTTAGGGCATGCCAAGGGGTGTCTGGGGCCCATAGGCATCCCCCGGCTGACCTCTTTCGCCTATATACCATATCTCACCCTAAAGTCTCGATAAAGATTTTCCCTAAATTTCTACGGGTCGAAGATAACCGCTAATTTATCTTCTTCGTGGAGGGCTATCTAGAGGCCGATCTGACATCCAGAGAGGGCGGATCTTCATCATCAACATCACCAACTCCTTATTCATCATCACCATCATGTTTCTCCCATCCATGTGTGAGTAATCTCATGTAGGCACATGAGGTGGATGGAAATTGGATGAGAACATCATCTAATAGTTACCATATTTCTTAGGGTTTGATGCTTAGTGCCATTTAGGTTATGAGATTGATATTGTTATGACTTTGCTATGCGTAATGCTTCTCGCTAGGGCACGAGTGATATGATTTTCAGATTTGAACCATATTTGTTTCATGAATATTTATGTGTGTGGGTCACACTTGCAAGTTTTATGCATATTTCATAGTTTTGCATTGGAAACCCCGAAGTGACAATAATGGGGATATCAATGGGAATGGCTATAATCTGAGGATTACATGTATTTATTAAGTGTTAATGCTTTGCTCCAATGTTTTGTAAAATGAACTTAATTTCCATTAGGACCCCTTAGAAACGGGAGGGTAAGACAAAAGATGTTGTGCAAGTTCTCATTGCAAACACATACAATTATATAGAGAATATGTGCCTACATGAGTTAAATCATATGAGTTAACAAATTATACCCTACATTTTTGTTATTATATGATTGATTCAATCCATGCAACGTCCATTTACCAATACCCATGCCTATGTTTTCCCTAATTGATACTCTCTTGAAATATAGTTTGCACTTGGCAATTGTTGTGTATTGCAGCTCTTTGTTACTACTGCAATCAAGCAACAATCACTTCATTGCATTGTTTAATAATAAATTCTCTCAAGCAAGTATTTATTTCTAGGTGTGGATTTTTGACTCCCCTTTTGTCGAATATGAATTTGGGTTGCGATACTTTTGCAGGAAGAATGTTGTGATCCCCTACACTTGTGGAGGGGAAATGGTTTTACCACATGGGTCATATTTGCGTGTATGTGCGTGTCACTTAGGAAGGGGGAGGGGCATGTCTGAGGAGATGGTCCCTTAGAGAAACTCTAGCAAACCTCGTAAAACGCCGACCCGCATAATGCTTTTGCAGTTCGCGGAAAAGGGTATATGCGGGCCGGCGTGGGCGAGGTCAGACTCAGATCCCGCAAAACAAACCCGTAAAAAAAGATATTCGGTGAATATGCTCTTTTATGGGTCGGCTACGCGGGGTCTGCTCGGGCGCCGCCGCATCAACCCGCAAACCGAAGACACCCAATTATCGAATTTAACATTTATTCCGGCAAACGAGTTCAAATTCAAACAGTAGAAAATAGCTTCGTCTATTCCGGCTTTTTTTGCTTGCGCCTGCTCATATGCCCTCTCATCTATCTCCTCCAATTCTTCTTCACCACCGTGATCATCCACGCCGCCCTCCGTTTCATTGTAATCGAATGTACCGAACGAGGCTTGATTGATGTCAACGGCGTTGGTGTCCAAAAAGTTCACGAACTCGGCAGTGGCATTGTTCGAACCACCGCTATAGTGAGCGAAAACAAGTCACGGGCGTTGGCACCGAGAGCACGGGCTTTCTTGGCGGGGCCAACCGGATTCCCACCTTGTGCGACCACGTTGACCTGCCGCTTACGAGTAGGCGCAGTGGTGCCTTGGGTGACGGCGGGGCCAACATGGCCGGCGACGAGATCCGTCGGAGGGGATTGAGCATGCGCGACCTCGACGGTGACGGGGGACGGCAGGGAGTCATCCATGGTGGCGAAGAACTACGTGGGAAGATGCACCGAAGCGGGCAGTGGTGGGGGCAACGCCGGCGGAGGGGTGGGGGAGCAGGAACGGCCTCGCGGAAATTTCCCTCGCGCCAAATCCCGCTGCGGATAGGGACCGAGCTCAGGTCGGCCTCCCACCCCGTGAATCTAAAGGTTGAGGGAGATCTTTTGCCGCACCCCGCAAAAAAAACTACGGGTCAGACGCGTTTGCGGTGTGTGGTTGGGCAGGTTTTTCTACGTTGGCCCGTATTTTAGCGGTTATTTTGCGGGTCGCGGCTATATACGAGGACTGCTAGATGAAAGATCGTGGATGTCGCCTAGAGGGGGTGAATAGGCACTTTAAAATAATTACGGTTTAGGCTTGAACAAAATGCGGAATAAACCTAGCGGTTAATTTGTCAAGCACAAAACCTACAATACCTAGCTTACCTATGTGCACCAACAACTTATGCTAAGCAAGATAAACAAATAGGTGATAGCAAGATATATGACAAGAAACAATATGGCTATCACAAAGTAAAGTGCATAAGTAAAAGGCTCGGGTAAGAGATAACCGAGGCATGCGCAGAGGCGATGTATCCCGAAGTTCACACCCTTGCGGATGCTAATCTCCGTTTGGAGCGGTGTGGAGGCACAATGCTCCCCAAGAAGCCACTAGGGCCACCGTAATCTTCTCACGCCCTCGCACAATGCAAGATGCCGTGATTCCACTAAGGGACCCTTGAGGGCGGTCACCGAACCTGTACAAATGGCAAACCTTGGGGGCGGTCACCGAACCCGTACAAATTGCTCGGGGCGATCTCCACAACCTAATTGGACACACCGACACTTGCCTGGAGCTTTACACCACAAAGATTAAGCTCCAAACACCAATAAGGTTGGGGCTACCTCCACAACTTAATTAGAGGCTCCCAACGACACCATGAAGCTTCACCACAATGAAATATGGCACCGAGGTGACCTCAACCGTCTAGGGCGCCCAAGTACCCAATAGGAACAAGCTCAAGGGTACCAAGCACCCAAGAGTAATAAGCTTCTCAACTTCACTTCCACGTTTCACCGTGGAGAACTCAAACCTATGCACCAAATGCAATGGCACGGGCACACAGAGTGCCTAAGTCCTTCTCTCCCAAATCACACCAAAGCAACGAATGCTAGGGAGGGAAATGAGAGGAAGAACGAAGAAGAGAACACGAAGAACTCCAAGATCTAGATCCAAAGGGTTCCCCTCACATAGAGGAGAAAGTGATTGGTGGAAACATAGATCTAGATCTCCTCTCCCCCCAAAAAAACTAGCAAGAATCCATGGAGGGATTGAGAGATAGAAAGCTCGAAGAAGGTCAACAATGGGGGGAGAGCATGAGCTCAAAGGATGAGGTTCATTGGGGAAGAAGACCCCCTTTTATAGGTGGGGAAAAAACCAACCGTTATGCCCACAGCCCGCACCGAGCGGTACTACCACCTGTCCTCACGGTCCTACCGCTAAGGGTAGCGGTACTACTGCTTGCGATCGGTACTAATAAAATACATCCGTGACTACCACCACTGGACTTATAACAAGTTTTTGGTCCGAAGCAGAAGTAGCCACGGAAGTAAAAAATTACATCCCCTCCAAGCGGTAGTACTACTCCCATTTGCGGTAGTACCACTGCAGCCCTTTTGAGGACACCAAAACTGACACAACTTCTGCAAACGGACTCCGAATTGAACGAAACCAAGTTTTTTGGAAAGCTAAGGACATGGACTAACACAATCTTGATAGAAATAACAATAATAAGCAAATGAGAAAAGGCCCATAATAAAATGGTGAGAACCCTTCGTCGAAAGAGACCGGTAAAACCTCCAACTCCGAAAACGAAATACAAGAAGCCCGTGAACTCCGTTTTCGATGAACTCAAGCTTGTCAAGAAGATGACCATAAGATCCAAATCTCACAAGAAGAAAACCAAACAAGAACCAAGAAATATGATGCAAGCATGCAATGGTTTGAGCTCTCTATGAACGATACGATCAAGCTACTCACTTGAGAGCCCACCTTGATAGTACGGCAATCGATCCTATAACTCGGTCTCCAAACTACCACCATGAGACCATTAAAATAGAGAATCTATCTAGGGCAAACCTTTGCCTTGCACAAAGTCCACTTGAGCTAGATGTAGACGATCTTGACTTCCTCAAGTTGGACCACCTTTCTTGATTTTGTTGGTTCAGTGAAGACTAGTAGATTGCTCCCCCATACTCCACTATGGGTGAGCCACTCTTCAGCACATCTTCACAAGTCCATTTTCACCACCATGGACGACAAGCTTCAAGCACTTGATCTCTTCGTGATGCATCACTTGAACTTGCACACCACAACCTTGATTTGATGTCATCCTCCATGGGTTGTATGTGATATTCCTCTTGACACAAGCCAATGGAAGATAACCTAACCCCACATAGAACTCTCACAAAGATCATGGGTTAGTACACAAAGCGTAATTGACAATGCTTACCATACCATGGGATCGCTTGATCCCTCTCGGTACATCTTCTACGCTCTGTGTTTTGATCAACTTGAAACACTCTCTGTACTTAGTCTTGATCAACCTTGTATCTTTCCAACTCTATTCATTTGGATGATGTTTTGAAGGTAAACATGAATGATCACACACTTTTCTTATTCAAGACATGCTTGCAATAAGCTCAACACTCACAAGACCGATCTTTGGATAATTCCTTAATAGCACCTTGTTCATCACAAACTCTCTTTGAAACCAACAAATGGACTCCAAGAGAAGCCTATGGATAAACCCTTCAAATATAACTATAGGCAACCATTAGTCCATAGAGATTGTCATCAATTACCAAAACCAAACATGGGGGAAACACATGTTCTTTCAATCTCCCCCATTTTGGTAATTGATGACAATCACTTTCAAGAGAGTTTATATAAGGAATTATGCATCACCATACCATGTAACAATACTGTATGCACATGAGATGCAAAAGCTTAGGAACAAAGCCAAAGCAAGAAGAGATGACTCTCTGAACTTCTCCACAAAACTCTGTGAAATTTCTCCCCCATTGGCATCGATTGCCAAAATGGGGCAAGGCTTAGAAGGCCAATATAACTTGTGTTCCTCCATAAATTGTGTATTTCTCAACTAGAGAGTGGAATGCAATAGGCTTGGAGGAAGACAAACTATATTGAGGCCCAAAAATTACAAAATAATGATATGCCACAAAGACATAACAAACAAAGAGACACACAATCAAACAATCAAAGGATACCAATTGAGGCAAGCTATCAAAAGATACCAATTGAACCAACTAGACCAATGATCCTACGAGCCACATGAATAAAATATATTAAGATATGAGCAAAGGTGTGTCCTAGAGAAACTAGAGAAGCTCTCCATGTTTTGTTCACAATTTAGTTTTGTATTTGGATACAACGAGCACAAAGTAGGATCGTCACTCCCCCAAGATCAATAGAACCTCACGACAAGTGCAAGAGAGCAATAGAGTGTTCTAAAGACACTAGTGAAGCTCCCCGTGATTTGTGCACTCCTTAGAATATTTGCATTAGGATACCAAGTGCACAAAATAGGATCATCACTCCCCCAAAATCAATAGAAACTCACAACAAGCACAAGTGGGCAAGTAGGAAACAAAGCCTAGCATAAGCAACAAACAAATGGTTGAGCAACATATAAAAGAGGCAACTTAGAAATAGGCTAAACCAAAAAGATGTGTGTGAGTCATGGCAAACCACTTGACAAGGCTAATATAAGGATGAGCATTAAGCATCAACATAGTATTTAATAGTTGAGATACAAGGTGCAAGACATGTCCTTCCCACAAACACAACAAGAAAATGGATTCACAAGATCACTCAAAAGAGAAATAATAACCAAAGCTTCCGACAACCCATGGTGAAGATATAAAAAGAAAGCCTTATCAAAATGAGGGATACCAATTAGATGGCAATGCCTTGTCAAGACAAGCATGAGGGAAATGATCTTCACCACAAAAGAGTGCAACAAGATGCAACGATATAAGATCCACACTCAAGACAAACGCTTTCATGAAGCCAGCAAAGAGATAATACAAGAAAGACAAGGTGGTCATGAAAGAAAAAGATATCTTCTAGATATGTAATTTCTCTCAAGTGTATAAGATTCTAGGTGAATGAAAATCATGATGATATCAATCCACAAAGAAGGATGTACACACGAAATAGTTACAAAAAGGAAAGAATAAGATATCCACAAGGAATTCATAAATATACCAATAAGATATTTGCTTGAAAGCATAGCACATGGCTAGATATGGTCTTATTGTATACAAATAAAATCTAACCACACGAGCATAAAAAACATCACAACTAGCAACAAGAGATCATTGTTGGGATGCTTTGAGAAATGAAGCAAGTATCACAAGAAAGAAGAAAAACATGCCATGATACAACCTACACAAGGTTGATGTAAGAAATGTGTGCATGAAGTAGATGATGACACTTGTTACCGAGATAACATTGGAAGGATGTAGGAGATACCAATTGAAGGTAGATAGTAGTTCATTGATCATCCTAACTTGACTCCAATAAGCACATGGTGACAACACCTTCCTTGTGAGTGAGCCGAGCATCCAATGCATCTCTAATTGTTCCTAGAAGAACAACACAAACGAAACGGTACCCAAACTCATTGGGACCAAAGAGTTAGAAACACTAATACATAGGACAAACTCCACATACATATGTGCATATATATATATATATATATATATATATATATATATATATATATATATATATATATATATACACACATATGGGCAACAGAATATTATTCTGTTACCCTTCTTGAACTGACGTGGTTTGCAGGTTGGACTGACGTAGTTTTCCTCTTGAACTGATCTTCCTGCGTGTACGACGAGCGGAAACAGGGGATGCAACATGGAGCTTCCGGGCGTTCTCCGGCGCGATGCTGCCGGCTATTCGTTGCTAGAGGAGACATGTAAAGGGTTCCGCACGTGCGCGCGCTCACCTGGTCGTGTTTTGCGATCTGTAGTCACCCGAGGTGACGGCGTGGGTATTTGGCGGCGGACGTGTTCTGGGCGTTGGTGTTTACGGTGGTGTTCGTAGGCCTCAATTTACGTCCTATTTGTTGTTTTGGATGTGAGAATTATAGGTATGTTAGAGTTTTTGGATATTAATTTCATTTGTAATTTCTGATTACAAGTTTTGGTGTTCTTGGTCGTTTTCCACGTCCGCCATGTAAATGTGTTCTTCTTTTTCTGTTGTTTTACTTTCGAATTGGTGTTGCGGGGAGAGTTATGAGGATTGTATGAAAAGATTTGCGTTGTCAATTTTTCTTCTTTTGAGTTGTTTCTACCCTGGATTCCGATGTTATTTAGTCATTGGCGGAGGTGGTGTATGGCGGCTAACTGTAGGTTCTGATTTTTCTTGTAATCTGGTCAAACTGTGTAATTAAGTTGCGTGTTTTTCAGTGTTCGTTTGAATTGCTGTCGTATGTGTAGTTGGACTGCTGCGTGTGAAAGTTGTGTTACTGTGCGTTGACATTGGAACTGGCTGCCTACCGATACTTCTGCACTTTGATTATAAAGCCCGAGCCCTCTGTCACTTTCATTCTACCTGCTGCAAGCAAAGAATAGCGAGATGGATCCTGAGTTGGGAGAGGTCACAGAGGAGGAGGGGGGTGCCGTCGATGTGAGGGCTGCAGTAGCGGAGCAGAGGAGGAGGAGGCGCAAGCGCATGCAGATGGCACGACGTGCTGCCGAGGAGGAACTGGAGGCAGAGTTCAACAGACGCCTTGCACGCGAGGTGATGGATACTTGCAACTCCAATGAATTGGAGCTTCTTTTCCCAGAGTGCAGGGGAAGGAATCATATTCAGATCATCAGTTGGGCTAGGGCGAGAGCAGCCACGGCTCCACATCCATCCACCAGGGCCAAATGGCGTCGTTTTCTTTGATCGTTATGACTGAAGTAGTGAAGATTATGTTTTTAAGTTTGTTGTTGTGAGGGAGCAGATGTTTGAATGACTAAATGAATTGAACTATTTTATGTCTGAATGTGTTGTTTTATCTGCAAATGTTTTGACATGTGCACTTTTGAACTGCTTGTTTGTCAAAAGTTGAACTGATTTGTGGTCAAATGTTGCATGGCTTGTATAATAACTATTTCCTACCAGATGGCTACCCACCTGCCTATTTATTATTTTTATAATTTTTGAGTCTCCCTGACTATAAATTCTATCCATCTATGTGTGGTGTGTGGCTCAGTCTCCCCGTCCTTTTTCTTCCTTCTTCCAGAATTAGATCTAGGTTCCTCCCTCTTCTCTTCATTGTTTTCTTCCCTGTTCCTGTGTGTTCCATGGAGGATTGTTCATACGGATGCCTGGCAAAGATGGCGCGCATAGCTGACGGCTGTGTGTACGAATCTAGTTTGGAGCTCACCCAGACTCAGCGCCGTGGGCAACTTTCTTGTCTGCTGTACAACAACCATGGGTTTCGTGCGCCATATGTTTGTCGCCTGATGGTTGGTGACTTGAAGGAATCATGGGTATGTGTTTCTATTCGTTTTGTTTTCTACATTTTTGTAGGTCTCTTTTTGAATCCCATGGACTGGATCTGTAGTTTAGTGTTATGAATAGTTTGTCTATATATTTTTTATTTGGTTTTGTCAGGATTTAATAGTAGGGATTTCTGTTTGTATCTGTTCATTACTAAACAGTTTTTTATCCATTTTTGTATAATCCTTGATCTGTTTTTTGTCAGATGTTTTTACTGTAGGTGTGTTGATATGTATATTTCTTCAGTTTAGTCAGTTCACATGACTAGTCAGTTATGTGTTATTGTTTTGGTTCAAATTTTTTATTTTCAGTTTGTTATGCAAACCGTTCATATATCTGTGTAAAAATTCAGTTATGTCAGATGTTCACTTTTGTTTTCTACTCCCATGCCCATTTGCAGAAAATGTCACCCAGGATCAGGATTGTTGCTCCTAGTTCTGGTGTTCTAAAGATGGAGACTTCAAACAAAATGGGTATCGGTTGATGGAAGTTTCATACCACATCGACTTTGATGGTTGCATCAACCTAACTACTGGGTGGAAGGAGTTTGTGGCAGATTCTGGATTTGAGGATGGTGATGTGGTTATGGTTATGTTCTCCAGGGAAGATGACTCTCTGACACTCAGAATTTATGTGCTGTAGGTTTAAATGTGGCAAATGACGCCGGTTCGTGAGATTTGTGTGTGGTTGATTATGTTGCAGTATTTTTTTCTTTAAAACTTCTGCTTGTGAGGTGGTTGAATTCTATTGTATTATCAGATGGTTTGGAACAACTTATGTAATGCTTTTGCTATCTGTTTTGCTCAAGTATAACTGCTTTATTTATATATTCTTCTTTATATTAGTACTGGAACAATTCTATAGTTGAACTGATGGGCATCCTTTGTTTTGACTGGTATATTTTCATGTACATAGCTCGCAGAAGGAACTATACGCTGATGATGTTTGTAGAACCCCTTTTTTGGGTTCGAGATTGCTGAACTTACATTCTGTTAATGATAGTACTGAACTATTTTAGGTTGTCAATTACCAATCAAATTTGTTTGTTGTATAACATCTTTTCTTACTTTTTTAGATGAATTTTGGATCACAATTTTTTTACAGTTAAATAATGATATTTCTAGTATTTTTTACAATTAAAAGATTTTTATCTTTGCTGCACAATATTTTTTTACTTGAACCTTATGAATTGTAGTAGTTGAACTTTTTATAATTTTGCTTCTGAAATTTTTATTTACAATTTTCTACGTTTAATTTTCCAAAAAAAATGTATTTCTATTTTTTTAGTTCTTATAATTAAGATGAGTTTGAACTTTTTACATTATTTGTTTTTGAACTTATTTCTTGTGAGGTTTTTTTAAAATATCTGCATTTTTTTGTCGTGTGTGATCGACTGGAATTTTGTAATGGGGCGAAGTACTGTGTTGGGCCATCTGGCTGAGTCGTTGTTTTCGGCCCAGATAGCTCGTCCGCGCGGCTGTGCAGCGCGGCGTGCGCGTGCGTTATGGGTTTAGTGCACCTCGCTAGTCGAGGGGGTTCTAGACTTGTTTATAGGCGCAACCGGGGCTCAAAAGTCGAACTGCTCTGAAAACTTACCAGAGCGCTTATACACGACGCTCGCTCTCTCTCTCTTGACCTGTGGGCCCTGATCGGTGGGCCCTGCATTGTGCTGACTACTAGGGATTCGCTTATGGGCTCGAGTTCAAGTATCTCGCAGCGTCAGGGCCTGCGCCTGTCCTTGGGCGTTCAATTTTTTTTCTTTTTTTGTTGTTTGAATCTAGTACTTGACTCCACCAGTAAATTGGACTGATACTTTTATGATTCTTGGGCGTTAATTTTTTTCTTTTTTGTTGTTGTTTGAATCTAGTACTTGACTCCACCAGTAAATTGGACTGATACTTTCTGATCCTTGGGCGGTCAATTTTCCCTTTTTTTGTTGTTGTTTGAATCTAGTACTTGACTCCACCAGTAACTTGGACTGATACTTTTTTGTTCTAGTTCTCGTGAGTTTTGTTCTAGGAATGAGCCGTAACATGACTTGCCCCCACACCGAACCGCACCAAAAGGCATAGTCGTACTGAAACATCTTCCTTGTATGGACTTGCCCCCATTATCTATCTTATTAGGGGTGTGGGTGCGTGTGGGGAGGAGGGGTGTGGGTGCGTGTGGGGGGGGGGAACAGAATAACCGCATTGGGCCTCTCAAATGAGCACACTGCCAC
>LR738709.1:456312042-456330500 GCA_902687465.1 Secale cereale
CCTCGGTGCATAGTTGTACTGACACATCTGTTGACGCTCAAAAGTGGCACAATCGTAAAAGTTGCTTTAATCTATGTCAAGATTACTTCAAACTTATGATTGCAAGTCACCATGAGATGGCTTTCTTTGAGAACATCAAGATGGATATGAAAGTGGTCTAAAACGGAGTCCGGATGCAAAAGTTATGACAAGTTCAGAGATGCTCATGGTGACACCAGATTAAAGAATGGCTTGAAACCCAATTAGGATGACTTCATATGGAAAAAGTTTCAACATGAAAGTTGTGCGTCTCGTTGAAACGGTCGATTTTGATATAAAAATCGTCCCAATCCGAGTTCGTATGCAAAAGTTACAGCCATCCGAACACAACCCTGTCACAGAGCCATAAGTGGCGCGCCCCACCAGCCACGTGTCTGATGGGTAGCGCGAATAACAGCCTGTATTGCATGACCGTTTTGGCCTGGAAAATGGCTTCAAATCAAAAAACGTTCAACATGAAAGTTGTTCGTCTCGTCGAAACTGTCAAGATTGCTTTTGGGCTCTTTTCCATCCGAGGTCGTTTACCATCTCAAAAATTACCCGCAAGGTACAGCCAGTTTAAACCGAACAATTTTGGAAAGTTCGGACAAAACCAATCCGAATTTGGCTAGGGTTTTGGACGTGAATCCAAGCCTTTTCCTTGCACGGGAAGTCCAGCCACCTCTTATATACTCAAGGGGTGACGGCCGATTGAACAACAACACACAATCGCAAACGCATCTACAACTTTTTCATCTACGTTTTGTTCCTCCCTCGTTCTTGCTCCCTCGTTCTTCGTCGTTCTTCGTGTTGGAGAGCTGCGAATACCGAGGCTCTAGGGGCGGCTTGACCGACCTAGGGCAGCCCATAGCCGCCGCACTCCCCGACGGGGTCCCTCCCGGGAGTGTAGGGTTTCGGGTTTTCAAAAGCTCTCGCCGGTCGACTTGAGAATCGCGCTTCCGGTGAGACTCCTTCGACGTGAGCTGCGGTGCACCACCCCCGACGTCGAGGGTACACGTGGCGTGTTCGTGTGCGAACACACTTTTTGGCTACTCCACTGTGAATACCGAGGCTCTAGGGGCGGCTTGACCGACCTAGGGTAGCCCATAGCCGCAGCACTCCCCGACGGGGTCCCTCCCGGGAGTGTAGGGTTTCGGGTCTTCAAAAGCTGTCGCCGGTCGACTTGCGAATTGCGCTTCCGGTGAGACTCCTTCGACGTGAGCTGCGGTGCACCACCCCCGGCGTCGAGGGTACACGTGACGTGTTCGTGTGCGAACACACTTTTTGGCGACTCCGCTGGGGACAAAGATCAATCATCATCATCATCCATCATGTCTGGCAAGGACAAGATCCCCAAACCCTCGGAAATCGACGCCGATAACATAATCAAGCCCAATTTTGAGGAGTTATCGGAGGAACATCGCCAAGCTTATGAGGAGTACAAGAAGGCACGTGAAGAGAAGGAGATGCAGGAGTTCCTTGCTAAGTTCAAAAAGGATCGTCAAGGCAATATCACTCCGGTTGGAGAAATCAAGTTTCCTCCTCTTCATGATGAATAGGTTAAACCCTCTGTAAGTAATACCTTCTCTCCTGAGGTATGGGCTGAAATTGATAGTCGCATTACAGATAGCAATAATCTTTTATACCAAATTTTCTTGGAAAATAGTAATGCTAAAAATAGTGTGCCTCAATCATCTAGTGGTAATGTTGGTGTGCCTGTTAGCGCAGAAATCCCTAGTCCAACTTTACCTATTTCATCGGAGCCCCCCATGCCGATGAATTTTTATCCTAGCCCCACAAATCAAATTGTTGCTGCACCCATTAATCCTATCATGAGTATGCCAAGTTTGGTGGTGACGCCGAACCAAACCCTACCTACAAGAGCAAACCCTATTAGATCACTGCCGAATTACAATTCGGCATGCATGCCACAATTCACACCTGCAACTACTAACCCTACTCCTCATATGCTACCGCCACAAGCTTCATCGTCCACCGTGGATGATGGTCTAGCTAATATTAGAGGGGAGATGGCTAAGATGCTCCGAGAGAATTTTGGAGTTGAGTTGCCAAGGAACCGTATTTATCAAAAGCCATATCCAGAATACTTTGATGCAATTCAATGCCCTCCGGGATATAAAATTCCAGATTTTGTTAAGTTTAATGGAGAGGGCACAAAAACCACCTGGGAGCATGTTAGTCAGTACTTGGCACAATTAGGTGAGGCAAGTTCACGAGATGAGTGGAGAGTACGTTATTTTCCTTTATCTTTAACCGGTACTGCTTTATCGTGGTTTTCTGCGTTACCACCTGGTTCTATTACTACATGGTTTCACTTGGAACAAAAGTTTCATGATCACTTCTACAGTGGTGACAATGAGCTTAAGCTATCCCATCTTACATCGGTTAAGCAAAAGTATGATGAATCGGTCTCCGATTATGTCAAAAGATTTAGGGATACAAAAAACCGGTGCTATAGTTTGGTGATAACCGAGAGAGATTTGGCTGATCTTGTGCTTAGTGGTTTGAGAACTCTTATTAGAGAAAGGCTAGAAGGATACGAGTTTTTAAATATCAACCAAGTCTTGCAAAGGGCTTTGTCTCAAGAAAGCCGAAGCAAAGATCTTAAAGAGGTGCATAGATATAAAACTGATCGTTCTAAAATGAATATGGTTGAGTATGGTAGTGACCACTCGGACGATGAGGGTGATATTTATGCTGCTGAATTTGTTTGGCCATCTAAGGCCAAACCATTTACTTGCAATGATTTAAAGCCGATTCATAAGAATCGTGATGAAGAGATGAAATTTACTTTCAACATTACTAAGTGTGATAGAATATTTGATGCTTTGTTGCAAGCCAAGATTATTAGAATATCTCATACTTTACCGCCGTTCGAATAGCTGAAACGGCGTGCTTATTGCAAGTATCATAATTCTTTTTCTCATGCTACTAATGATTGTAATGTTTTTCGACGACAGATACAATCGGCCATTAATGACGGACGATTGAATTTTTCTGAAATGCAAGTTGATAAGCAGCCTTTCCCAGTGAACACCATGGATTTGGAGGGGAAGAAGATGTTAATTCGGCCCAACATAGCCGAATCAGCTAATAAAAATAATATTGTCATTGGTGAGCCCAGGAAAAATGAGGAGAGCAACAAGGTTTTGGGGAGACAAGTTGTGCTTGACAAGCAACCCGATGGCAAGGAGGTAATCAAGATCACCATCAAGAATCCTACACTCGGGGGGCAATCACAAGTGCAAGAGAACACTCATGTCAAATTTGTTATGCCCAAGAGTCCAGAGGTTGGCAAGTGGAAGACGAATGAAGCTAAAGTGCAGCGCAAGAGAATCAAGCCAACTTTTGATATGCTATTGTCCAAGTATGCCAATCAAGCGGCCGGTTCTAGCTCTAACCAGTCATCAAATTTGAAGTGCTCAAGATCACCTCCGAGGGAAGAATCTCATCATCACGCAAGGCCATATGGGTCATGGGCACCAGGACCATGGATGGCGCCGCCCCCCTATGCGCCATACTACATGGGAGGCTTCAATGGAGGATGGGGGCAGCCTCCAATGGCCCCTTATGATTTTTATCCGGGTTGGGCAGAAACAAGGAGGCCCATTCATGAGAGGCTTTCTTATCCCACACGAGGACGTTTGAACAATGGTGTCAATCGGCCAATGCAAGATAATGAAAAAAGGGTCAACCGGCAAGTGTGGCGTGCCAAATCATCAAGTGCTGAAATTTCAGAGCCTAGCAAGCAAAAGGAGAAGAATGCTAGTGGTGAAACTATTATGATAGGCACTAAAGAATTAATAATCAAAGAGCCGATTATTGTTGATAATCCGGCTGATTCTAATAAAGATGTGGCTGCGGTCCAGCAAGGCCCCATGGCTAATGATCATGAAGCTAGCATAAGCAAGGCCAAGTCGAGGGATCCAAAATATACTCAGCCTAAGTGGTGTCCTTCCGGTCTGACCAAGGCGCAAAAAAGGAGATTGCAGCGCATGAGGAGTCATGAGAAGGAGGAACAAGAAGCAGAAAAGCTAAGGGATAAATTATTCAATGAAAGTCGTCCCATGGTACCCCCAAAACAAGTGTGGAGGCCAAAGCAAAAGGAAAACATTGCAGCTTCTGCATTGATCATAGCAACACCTACACCACCAACGGAGGACGATGCGGCTACTATTACATCGTCCACTTTGCCTACTACGTCCCCTTCCCTTGAAGATATTTCGGAGTCAGTGGACATGCTTGCGGAAGGAGATAAAATGCTTGATTATGAGTCTACACCAGTTCATGAAGGTATGGATATTAATATGGTGTATTACTTACCCGCTGAATTTCGTGCTATAGATGAAGAAGGGGAAGTAGCTCAGCTAGATTTTGGTCCTAAAAATGCTATATTCGAGAAGCCAAAAGAACCGGTGACGCACTTGAAGCCATTGTTCCTTAAAGGTCATATTAATGGATCGCCGGTTGCTAGAATGCTTGTCGATGGTGGTGCTGTGGTGAATCTTATGCCATATTCGGTCTTCAAAAAATTGGGGATGCGTGATGAAGAGTTAATAAAGACCAACATGGTGCTTAATGGATTTGAAGGCAAAGAGAAAACTGAAGCCAAAGGTGTGATGTATGTGGAGCTTACGGTGGGAAGCAAAACTTTGGCTACCGCATTCTTTGTCGCCGAGGTGCAAGGTAACTATGTAGTAATATTAGGCCGCGATTGGGTTCATGCGAACCAATGCGTGCCATCTACTATGCACCAGTTTTTGATTCAATGGGTTGATGATGAAGTAGAAGTCATTCATGCGGATAATTCAGCTTGTGTTGCTTTGGACGATGCATCGGTGGATTGGCAACATCCCAATGCTACTTGCTTGACGGGGCGCGACTTATCAGAATATGATTTTCTTAGCGCCACAAAAAGTGGTTTCGTGCCCGTTTCTTTAAAGTCGGTTGGCGATAATCGGCTCCAAGGTATGATGTATTTAAATGGATCTTAACTCAGAGTGGTTACAAAAGCGTCTTGTAGAATATCGGTCCAATGAGAACGATATGTATGAGTCCATAGAAGAGTTAGATGATATGGATAAGTTAGGACAAGGTTTTACATCGGCCGATCCATTAGAAGAGATAGATATAGGAGATGGTTCAATTCCTAGGCCGACATTTGTAAACGAAAATTTAAGAGCTGATCATAAGGCTAAGTTGACCGAGCTATTGAAAGAATATGTTTGTTGCTTTGCATGGGAATATCATGAGATGCCGGGTTTAAGTCGAGAGCTAGTGGAGAATCGGTTACCTATAAAGGCCGGTTTTAGACCATACAAGCAATCGGCCAGAAAGTTTAATCCAAAAACGTATGACCGGATCAAGGAAGAGATCGGTCGTTTGCTTAAAGCTAATTTTATTAGACCTTGCAGGTATGCCGAGTGGATTTCTAACATTGTACCAGTAGAGAAGAAAGGCTCTGGCAAGTTGAGGGTGTGCATTGATTTCAGAGATTTGAATAGAGCTACACCTAAAGATGAGTATCCCATGCCAATAGCCGATATGCTTATTAATGATGCTTCTGGACATAAGGTCATTAGCTTTCTTGATGGTAATGCGGGGTATAACCAGATTTTTATGGCCGAAGAGGACATGTCCAAAACGGCTTTTCGATGTCCCGGTTTTCTTGGTTTATTTGAGTGGACAGTGATGACCTTTGGATTAAAAAATGCCGGTGCCACGTATCAAAGGGCTATGAATTTATTTTTTCATGATTTACTTGGTGTTATACTTGAGGTTTATATTGATGATATTGTTGTCAAATCGGATGCTTTTGAATCTCACTTAGCCGATTTCCGTTTGGCTTTTGAAAGAATGAAGAAATATGGGCTGAAAATGAATCCTTTGAAGTGTGCCTTTGGTGTATCGGCTGGGAAGTTTCTGGGTTTCATTATTCATGAAGATGGCGTGGAAATTGATCCCAAAAAGATAGAAGCTATAGAGAAACTAGGGGCTCCAACATGCAAAAGAGATATGCAAAAATTCCTTGGCAAGGTCAATTATTTGAGGAGGTTCATAGCCAATCTATCAGGGAAGGTTGATGCATTTACTCCTATCCTTCGGTTAAAGAATGATGTTGATTTTACTTGGGGGGCAAAACAGCAAGAGGCATTTGATATGATTAAGAAATATTTGTGCACTCCTCCGGTTATGAAAGCGCCCAGGCACAGGGAGCCATTTAGACTTTACGCTGCAGCGGAGGAAGGTGTTATTGGTGCTGTTTTGACTCAAGAGACTGAAGGAAAGGAGCATGCTATTACTTATTTGAGCCGACGGTTATTGGACGCCGAGACAAGGTATACATTTATTGAGAAACTATGCTTATGCTTATATTATGCTTGCACAAAATTGAGACATTATCTAGTGCCTAGTACTTGCATTATAGTTTGTCAAACTGATGTCATCAAATACATGTTGCATAGGCCAATTCTTAGTGGTAGAATTGGCAAGTGGGCTTATGCTTTAATTGAATATGATTTGGCTTATGAATCTCTGAAATCCATGAAAGGCCAAATTGTTGCTAATTTTATTGTTGAGCATCGTATTGATGATAAGCATGATATTGATATAAATGTTGTCTCATTAGCACCATGGAGATTATATTTTGATGGTTCAGTGTGTAGCAATGGCCAAGGTGTTGGTATTGTTTATATATCTCCTCATGGTGCTGTTTTTGAAGCCTCATGCCGCTTAGAATACTTTTGCACAAATAATCAAGCCGAATATGAAGCATTGTTATTCGGCTTAGAGATGTTGCTTGCCATAGGTGCTACACATATTGAGGTTTTTGGTGATTTGTTATTAGTAGTGCAACAAATATCCAAAGTCTTTCAATGTTTTGACGAATCACTTAATGTTTATCTTGATAAATGTCTAGATATAATTTCAGATTTGGATTATTTTCGCATTGCTCATATATCTAGACACGACAATTGGAGAGCAAATGAGTTGGCACAACAAGCATCCGGCTATCTTGTTGATCGTGGCATGTTTCATATTTCTCAAAGGCCGATGTCTAGTCTTGCCAACATAGGGGAGGCCGAACAAGAGCCCACCGTTTCGGCCACTAATGAAAAATTTAATGCAGGAGAAAATCAAGACTGGAGGAAACCCATTATTGATTATTTGTGTGATCCTAGTAAAAGGGTGGACAGGACTGTTCGGCGTATGGCTTTCAAATACACAATGCGAGATGATGGTCTCTATCGCCGAATGGTTGATGATGTTCTTTTAAAGTGCTTGAACGACGACCAAGCGAGAGTTGCTATGGGAGAGGTCCATGAAGGTATTTGTGGCACTCATCAGTCGGCTCCCAAGATGAAATGGCTATTACGACGTGCTGGGTTTTATTGGCCGACGATGGTTAATGATTGCTTCCGGTATTATAAAGGATGTGAAGCTTGTCAAAAGTTTGGTGATATTCAGTTGGCTCCCACTGCTATGTTACATCCTATTGTCAAGCCGTGGACTTTTAGAGGTTGGGGATTAGACTTTATTGGAGAGATTCATCCTTCTTCTTCAAAGGGGCATCGGTTCGTGTTGGTGGCGACTGATTATTTCACTAAATGGTCTGAAGCAATACCACTCAAAAATATGACGCATACAGAGGTAATTCAATTCATAACTGAGCATATTATTCATAGATTCGGCATTCCTCAAACATTAACTATGGAACAAGGTTCATCCTTTATGTCACATCAAGTCAGAGAATTTGTTGAATCATATAAGATAAAGTTGCTCAATTCCTCTCCATATTATGCCCAAGCCAATGGACAAGCTGAGTCTAGTAATAAAATATTAATCAAGCTCATCAAGAAGAAGATTGAGGATAATCCAAGGAGATGGCATGAGCTATTATCCGAAGCTTTGTGGGCACATAGGATCTCAAGGCATGGTGCTACAAAGGTGACTCCATATGAGCTCGTATATGGTCAGGAGGCCGTTTTACCAGTGGAAGTGAATTTGAGTGCTTTGAGAATAGCCAAACAAAATGATTTGTCGGCTGTGGACCTCTATAACTTGATGATGGACAATATTGATGAAGTTGCCGATAAACGTTTGGTTGCTTTAAAGGCCATAGAGAGGGATAAGTTGAGGGTGGCAACAGCTCATAATAAGAAGGTCAAGTTGAAGAATTTTCAAGTTGGCGATCTCGTGTGGAAGGTGATTCTACCAATAGGTTCAAGAGATAGAAAGTTCGGGAAGTGGTCTCCAAGTTGGGAAGGTCCTTTTAAGATTACAAGAGTGGTTCCCGGAAACTCATACTTGGTGGAATCCGTACAAAGCACATTATTACCTCGAGCTCTCAATGGCAAATATTTAAAGAAGTATCATCCAAGTGTGTGGCAAGAAGCCTAGATAGGCAAACGGCCGATATATAACTATCGCCCTTAGCATAAACATGGCCGATATATAATTATCGTCCTAAGCATATAAATGGCCGATGGGGTGTTGACATCGTCCTTAGAACCAACATGGTACAAATTATTTTTCGGCACGCTTGCTTTGCCGAAAAACAGGGGGGGCATGTGTTGCGCTCAAAAGTGGCACAATCGTAAAAGTTGCTTTAATCTATGTCAAGATTACTTCAAACTTATGATTGGAATTCACCATGATATGGCTTTCTTTGAGAAGATCAAGATGGATACGAAAGTGGTCTAAAACGGAGTTCGGATGCAAAAGTTATGACAAGTTCAGAGATGCTCATGGTGACACCAGATTAAAGAATGGCTTTAAACCCAATTAAGATGACTTCAAATAGAAAAAGTTTCAACATGAAAGTTGTGCGTCTCGTCAAAACGGTCGATTTTGATATAAAAATCGTCCCAATCCGAGTTCGTATACAAAAGTTACAGCCATCCGAACACAACCGTATCACAGAGCCATAAGTGGCGCGCCCCACCAGCCACGTGTCTGATGGGTAGCGCGAATAACAGCCTGTATTGCGTGACCGTTTTGGCCTGGAAGATGGCTTCAAATCAAAAAACGTTCAACATGAAAGTTGTTCATCTCGTCGAAACGGTCAAGATTGCTTTTGGGCTATTTTCCATCCGAGGTCGTTTACCATCTCAAAAACTACCCGGAAGGTACAGCCAGTTTAAACCGAACAGTTTTGGAAAGTTCGGACAAAACCAATCCGAATTTGGCTAGGGTTTTGGACGTGAATCCAAGCCTTTTCCTTGCACGGGAAGTCCAGCCGCCTCTTCTGTACCTCTATACCTAATAATAAAGCACAGATTGAATCCGTCGGGTTCACCGTCACAATACGCTTTCACCCAGTCGTAATACGCTTTTACGATTTGTATATACAAAATTGTAATATAAACGAGGTGGTACTAATCTTATGTTGCACGATCGTTTGGAAAACGATTCGCGCGTTTGTATCGGGCATTGGCCTATTGTAAAAAAAATACTCACGGACGAACCGGTCTCCTCTTCTTGCGACCGACTACTAATAATGGGATTACCCCTTCTTCCCCCCTAATTTCCGTCCCGTTAGTTTCGTCCGTCGTCCTTGCTGACATAATTTTTGTCCTCGCTCGTCCGGTCCCGTATGTTGTATGCAGCTTCGTAATTAATGGGCCAGAATTTTTGTTATGGGCTCTACCCTCCCTTACGACTGCGGCAAGCAGCGCTAAATTTTGAGATTACAATTAATAGTCCCACCTTGCCCTTTTACATCCAACCCTAGCAACTTATATACTTCGGAGTTGCGAGAATCAACAAGCCAACAAAGGAGGATAATCTATGGGTCATCTTATCAATGAAGAAATATGCCATGCATCACCAACAGAAAATGCTAAGTGGCAGACCCTAGCCCGTGAGGAATGTCAGAACAATATAAAAGAGGAGAGAGGTGCGAATGAAATCCAGTACAGGAAAGGGATAGAGGGCCAATCCTAAGATGTAGAGACAGGGTCCAAGGCCAACATAAAGAAAAAGGAAAAAAGGAATGAGCATGGCTGCTCAATGGATGGTGTCGGTTGGAACTGCACGACCGTCCATGCCATGGCCGGGGGAGCGGGGGAATCCTCGCGGGCTGGAGCGGGGGGAGATCCCGCGGTGGCATGCGGTGAGGGGGCACGTGGGAGGGGGGATCCTGGCGGTGTAAGCGCACGCAACAACGGCGCCGTGTCGTCAGAGTTGGGATGTGGACAACTGGCAGAGAACACGTTGAGGAGATAAGGTTGTGCGAGGGAGGAAGGTCCGAGCGACGAGTTCAATGGCTGGAGGAGCGCTACCAACGTGGACATAGTTTAATACCTGGTTTCTTCTAGACCAAACGACGTGTGTAAGCCAGTTTTTTTTGACATGTTTTTTAGACTAGCATGCACGCATGTTGACAGGTTCGTTTTCCATTTTAGTAGTTTTGATTTTTTTTGCGACATTAATATTTTGGGTCCTTTAGACACCCATAGAAATCCTCGAGTCCATCACGCGGACGTCTTGTTTTCTTGACAGCACCATCACACTGACGTGTTAGTGTGCACACATGTCTTTGTTCTGCGAACTTTGCACACGCTGCCCTTTCGTTATAAAGTTGAATTTGAACCATCTCAGAAAAAGGTTAAATTTGACTGGCTACTAAGACGTGAAAACTGAAAAAGAACGAATACCATACATGCATGGATGAGAGATAGACAATGTTGGACTAACATATATACACAGATTAGGGCACACACGGTAAAAACATATATGCTTACAAATCCAGTGAAGTATATATATATAATAATTTGTCTCCAGGTGATCACAGTTCATATGAGTGCATAGTCAACCATTGACGCCAAAACAAAAAACATTTATAGTCACGGCAATAGTCTTTACCCGCTTGGTTTATCGTAATTGATGTTTAGTTAATAGCGAAGCACGGGGCATGGGTGTGTAGTTTTTTTCTCCCGTAGCAACGCACGAGCAATTTTCCTAGTCTATACCTAATAATAAAGCACGGAACGAATCCGTCGGGTTCACCGTCGCAATACGCTTTCTCCCGTGAATTTTACGCTTTCATAGTTCTCCATACGTCTATTAGCCCCTGCATTTTTTTTAATAATGGAACCCGCAGTTTAGAAGAAAACGTACTGCCTCCCGATCCATTTGCAGCGGACGTCACCGCCCGACAACGGAGTCACGGCCGCCAGCTCCGTAGAAGTCCAGATCTCCACTCCAGCGCGCCGTCACCTCCTGCCCCGCCCCGCCTCACCACGCGCCTCCGGTGCGCCGCCGTCCCGCCCCCTGTCGCCGCACGCCGTCAGCCCCCCGCCCCCTGTCGCCATGCGCCACCGGCCCGCCCACTATCGCCGCACGCCGCCAGCCCCCGCGCCCTGTCGCCATGCGCTGCCGGACCGCCTACCGTCGCCGGCTCTCCCCAACCCCAAGGTCACATCTCTCTCGGAGGTCCTCTCCAACCCGTAGTTCCTCGCGGAGGGCACCCGCTCACACCGGCGTGTGGAGAGGAGGTAGGTCGCCCCTCGTTGCGGACGCACGGATGAGGGTCTCACGCTGCCGCCGTGCATCGGGTGTTCCTGATGTCCCCGCCCCCCTGCTGCGTAGGTGAGGCTTATTTTCTGTGTTTCCTCAACCTAGATTACAACATTGTATGATATGTGGTTTTTGTTCTGGTTCATATGGATCAGACAAGAGCTTTCTTTTTCTGTTGGGATTTGTAGCTCATTTGGATTCATGATTGTAAATCATGGATTATTCAGTAGCTGCTGCAGGCTATGGCGAAATAGAGCAATTGAAAGAAATTGGCAAGGTAAGTAACATGATTCAGTTTAATTATCTTCAAAATTCTGTGTATGGGGAAGTGCATGGCGGTGGTGGTTGGGCACTTGAGCTTGGAGCTGGCGAGGACAGTGGTGTGATGGGGAAGGGTAGATTGCTGCTACTGCTGTCATTGTGTGTATGCTACAGCTGCAAAATTCTATGTATGTGATGCTGCAAAATTCAGTTTAATTTTGCTTTTTTGAATGTTGTTCTTTAATCCAATAGTTTTTTGGTGGTGCAGGTAAGTCAATCCTAGGGGAGTGCCATATTATTGCCTTTGTGGTGACTGCTACACGATCCTGTAATGCATTCTAGGACTGTTGCTTCTTTCAGTTGTTTCAATTACTAGATTAGCAGCACAATGCATCCATGTCAATGTTGGATTTTACTTCCGGATTCCCATTCCAAGTTCTGCAGGAAAGAAATAAGGAGAGGATAGTGAAGGTTAGACCTCAATCTAGCACTCTTAACTGAAGAAAATAGGATTTTGTCAAGGTTGTGCCTCAATATCATGGACACGCCTATGCATGTCAATTTTTCTAACAACTTGTTGTCGATGCTGCTGAGGTCGGCATGGTAGTTCACTGGTCCTATTTCTTTATATATAAGATAAGGTGATATGCATGCTTTGAACAGATGGTTATTATCCCATGCCAAACAGTTCTGAAGACAAATAGACAATGCTTCACTTTATCTTGGTTTGTGTGAGTGTAACCTTTTATTAAGTTGGTACTTGGAGGTGGTCTATTGGTTTAGTATTTTGGAAAGTAAAAGTTGCACTTGATGATGCTTTGTGAGATGGAGCACTTCATTCCAGGGCATGGTTTTGAGAAAGATCCAATAGTAAATTAAACTGATATTTGAGTTCACCATTGTTTGTTTGGTAATTTGACTTAATTGTACATCTGAATTTTTATTTGCGTATATCAACTGCAAACAGCTACATATTTCTGCATCATATATTGAGGTTTGATTAAGTTCATATACGACAGTCGATTAGCTACAGTCTGACATTTTATTCATTCAAGACGAATGCAAAAATGTTTAGAATAAGCTATACATTGCAAGTTCACATATTTTCTGTTGTAATATTTTCTGTGTTTGTGCAAAATTGGGATATGACCGCTTACGTATCCGAGACACAAGGGGCCACCATAGCCTGGTTTATCTCTTTAGACTGCCATAGTGCCCATCCGGGCGACTTGGATCCTCTGGCCATGGGCCTTGCTGTCTATGGATCATATGCCACCGGCCATGCTTCGCCACCTGTCTCCCAGGACAACCATCCCTGTGTTGGGGAGGCAATGGAGGGAGCCGACATGGTCATCACCATTCCGTGAATGAATAAACTCTTCAAGATCACGTGTGCAGCTCGGTTAAAGGTAAATAGGTCCATAGTATCTTCGTAAGCATATCGGTAATAATTTGACGCATTAGATCAGTCCATACATACAAATTGGTTTCATTGAGATGTGTTCCTTTTCTATCATTTCAATGATGAATATACTCTATATTTCTTTCCTCATAATAAATTGACAATTCTATGAGATGGGTAAGGAAAATCGTCAAGATTAAAGAATTGCAGGTTGAAAAAGTATATTGTTTAATCCCATCTTATTTTCACAATACTCGGGTTGATGATTTTTGGAAGATTAGATTCAAAAATAACCGTTTTTTCTCTCGTAGTTGAGTTGGGAGTCGTTGTAGATAAAGTTGTGCAGGTTAAATTTATGCTCAATACCCACACTACTGTAATTCATGCATGTTGGTGCTTTCCACGTGATGTGCCCAACATGCTTTTGCACGAGAATGGCAATGGAAGCGAGTATTGCCCATGTATAGATTTGTTTAATGAATGTTGTTAAATTTGTCGTGTGCCTGCTGCTTATGACATTTACCTTCTTGTACTGTTGTGCTAGGGCCTGAATCAGTTTTTGATGCATACTCTGAAGAGTTACACTGCGATGAAGTTGGACAACATTCAATACAACCAGTGTTGAAGTATACTGATCACACATCAGCTTCTGAGTCCATCAACAATCTGGGCTTTGTATCTTTGAGTTTCAGATATTTGAGTATTATTATTTTCTTGTCACAGTGAAGGTTATCATGTTTTCACACCCGCTCTATAATGTTTTAAGAAAAAATGTCAAACATGGTTACCTTTGTAAAGAGTTCAGATCATCTAATGTAAGTATGCAAATTGCAAAACAATCCGATAAATTTATTTTATTGCTTGAATTATGGAATCGGAGATATTGCTTTTGTGATTATTGCTCCGTGTGATATGCTTATGGTACAACTTTGTACTTATGTTCCTACAAAATTAAGTTCCACAAGTATACGGAGTATTCGGTGTCGCAATATATCATGCTAGGTAGCTCCACATAAAGGTTTATTTTTGCAACAAATTTTGTTGTCTGTAGCGAGGCACAAAGATTTTAGCCACGCCTCTAAATATTAATGCAAATCCTAATGAGATAGTATTCCACTGTTTATAAATGGTCCTACAGCTACTAGCTCTAATGGATAATGAGGTACAACTTTGGTTTTACATTTTGCATTCTTAAAAAATATGTATTGGAATTTGATATCTTGAACAGGAACTAAAAAGATGACCACAAGGAGGAGGTCCTGCTCGACGTGGCTGCCACCACCAACGGTAACCGCGACGACGATCACGAGGCAGTTGCTGGAGCACCGGAGCTTGCTCGAGAAGAGTGCACTATGAATTGTGCTACTGAACGAGGATGAGAGGGACACCCACAACCAGGAACAAAGAAGATGTATGTGCAAGGAGAAGAACACGACAATGCCATGTGATGTGCTTGAGGATGATAAATGTATATCTTAGACACGATTGAAGTTGAACCACTAAAATACACATGCCCCCGTTGCAACGCACGGGCATTGTCCTAGTAATATTAATATGTCAATCAATCATGTGATCTCATTGTTTATGTTCCTGGAAGCACGGAACGAGTTTGTCGGGTTCACCGTCACAATACGCTTCTTCCCGTGAATTTACGCTTTCAGCTATATTATTTTCTATATATCCGAGGTGGTACTATTTTACTGCGGTTGAGATTAAAGAGGACCTGACCCAAAACTTAACCGCGTCTGTGTGGGCATACGTTCGCACCAACCCAGCTTAATTTGGGCCGAGCCGCCAGCCCATCACTACTTTCTCCCCGTTCGTGCCTTCCTGTCCCTCACAACTTTGAATCCTCACGTTTGTCAATCGTCAACAAGTCGACTCGATACGGCCATGCAAACAGGTGTACGATGACGGTGATGTGATCGTGTACGATGGTGCACGAACACAACCAGCGGCCAGATAGGCGGCGACGTCTGTGTGATCGTGTACGACGGTGACCGGAGCGCGTCCAGCAGGTGCTCTCCGATGTTGTCGAGGACGACCAACATCAGGCGGACAGCGACGACGTGTGATCATGTACGAGGGCAACACGAGAGCTTGCCAATGTTAGCGACGACCACCAGGCGGACAGCTGCGACGGCCATGTGATCGTCTACGGCGGCGACGCAAGCGCGGCCAGCAGGTGCCAGGTGGCCGTGTGATCATGTACGATGGCTACGTGAGCGCGGCCAGCAGGCACTCACCGTTGGTAGCGACGACCACCAGGCAGACGGCGACGACGGCTACATGAGCGCGGCCAGCAGGTGCTCGCCAACAGTAACCACAACCACCAGGCGGACGACGACGGCCATGTAATCATGTACGACGGCTGCGCGAACGTGGCCAGCAGGCGCTCGCCGATGTTGACGACGACCACCAGGCTCTCCGCTCTTCGCGATTTGGACGTGCACCCGAGGACGACATGATCACCATGGTTGGTTAGCAGCTGCCGCCATGGTTGGCAAGCCTCGTGCAGCCACAACCGTTTTCTGCTGGGTCGTCGACGCCGTGCAGATGGCCGTGCAGGAAGTTATATATGGAGTAGTGATGGCTGCTTGGTTGGTTAGGAGTTTGGGAGCAGTGATCTTGGAGTAAGCAACAATGGCACCTGTGCCAGCATCGGTGGCAACAGAGCAGACAGCATGACAATGACACCACAAACCCATGCACAAGGATTAGCTCAAGATGCCTTCGGGCCAGCATGGTCTTGGTGCTGCAGCTTTGACACATCTTTAGCCCATCAAGTATCAGGTTTGTCCGTCTAATTAATGGATATCCAGATGCATACAAACGATCCCGAGCAAACTAGGGATCTGTAGTTCATTAAAAGGACAAGGAAACCTCAAATAGATTGCACAAGAAGAACGTGCAGCGAACAAAGAAAAAGGGGAAAAGATCTCCTTGGCGAGTAGTGGCCGGCAGCTCAAATAGCTTCTTTGGTCGACCTGTACATGCCGGTGACATACTGCCTCAACATAAGCAAGTTTGATATGGTGTGCAATTTAGATTTGAATAGTTGATACTTTGAGGCAAGGTGTCATAACTACATACTATATATCTATTTTGAAGACTAAAAGGCAGAGGTTTATGCTCACATATGTCAGTGAAATCCACGCTTTGTCGATAAATTCTGACAATGCCTGCCATGTTGCGCTGGTGAATGCACTGGCCTAACTTATTTAGCCTATCAAATTATGGATTCCGCTCCAAGCAATTTTAGCATGGTCCTCTTACCTCCTCTTTTCACATGAGAGGTAAGAGTATATAATAGATCTAACCCGTTGATCTTACTAATTCGTGGTCTGATTAACACTTGCCTTCTTACCTCACATGTAAAAAGGAGAGGTAAGAGGGAGCATTTTAAAATTAGCCGCTTCGAGCCATCGTACTTGCGTGCTCTTCGACCTCGCTAGGAGGTGCATATAATCAAATAATGTGACTTCCTATTTCCTGCCCGGGACATAAAATATTTTCCATCTGACTTTAAAGTATCAGCTATCCTAGCTTCTTTTAACCCCTTCACCAATTAGCACCGATCACATAATCGACAACCCTACGAGGGGAGGTAGGGGGGAAACTGAGGAAGCGCCCAGTAGTAGAGGATAATCGATGGATAATGGGAGGATGGAGATGGATGTCTGATCCAATAATGTCGCCGTCATCAACCAGTCCTTCAATGACCTCTCCATCGATGGTGAATTAATCCATTCTTCTACACTGGCATTACATGGTGTGGCATTCATGGTTACACTATCATTATAGGTGTTCATATGTTTTTGGTGGCTTGATTTAAAAGATGCAATTTTATTACCCCATTGCAACGCACGGGCTCTTTTGCTAGTAATAATAAAACACGGATTGAATCCGTCGGGTTCACCGTCACAATACGTTTTCATCAGTCGTAATACGCTTTTACGATTCGTATATACAAAATTGTAAACTAATAAATTTTACACAAAGGCCCCTGTGATTTTTGGGATTTAAAGCCGTCGTCCCTACTTTAGTGGATCTGCAAAACGTTTTGTTTCTCTATTTTTCACGCCGCTAACCGCGCACGCTGCTCGGAGCGACGACGCGCAGCACGGGCCGGCCGAGGTGAGCGTGCTGGATTTGTGGGGTGCATAGGGTTTCGCCGCGAGATGGACGGTCGGGATCAGCAGCAGCAGACGCCGACGCCGACGCCGCAGCCGGAGACGCCGCGCGTGAGCTCACCGCCACCCATGGCCCCCGGTGTCATGATGCCGCAGCACGCCTACGACGCGATGCCGCCGGGCTCCACGAACGTCATGCACGGGATGCCGCTCGCCTTCAACCCCATGGCGTCGCCCGGGGTCGGCAATGAAGCCGGCGGACATGCCGCTGCTGGCCATGTACCGGCCTGATTCCTCCCCGCCGGGCATGCCGCAGCCCGTCAGCGGTGGCGGTGGCGGTGGCGCCCTGGTGGTCAGCGTCAGCGGCAGTGGCGGGGAGCTCGTGAAGAAGAAGCGGGGAAGGCCGAGGAAGTATATATGGGCCGGACGGGACCATGGGCTCGGCGGTGAAGGCCGAGGCGGGCAGTCTGGTGGCGCGAGCGCCAACTCGAATCCTGACGGGAAACGCAGATGACGGCCCCCGGGATCTGGCAAAAAGAAGCAGCTCGATGCCTTATGTAATTTTGGCTGCACCCGCGTTGGTGTTCACTCAGCAGCAGCTTGTGGTGAATAAAAGCGTGTACTGTATGTATTCGGCTGGATGGGCCAGTCCGGCCCATAGCCTGGCTCGTCAGTCCCACCTGCCCACGTTTGTATTTCTTAAAAAAAACTGCCCACGTTCGTGTTCATAGAAACTGATCCTTTCTTCATGATATACCCCTAAAAAATTCCTCTTTCCTTCAGAAAAAGAGTCAAAAGTCAATGCAAACACTACCGTTGCTGCTGCACCCGTCCAATTTATCCTAAGAACAAAACCGGCCCGAGAAGGAGGAGCGAGTACGCGGAGCAAGGGCCCGCCGGCGCTCCATGGCCATGGCGACTTGGTCTCCTGCCAAGAAGAGACGAGGTGAGATGGAGAGAAGAGAAGGCAGAGTAAGGATGGCGCGGCTACCTGTTGCTGGTCCGGCGGCGGCTCTGATCGCCTGATTCAAGTTTGTGTCCTGGTGTCCGGGTTCCTCTACTCCCCGCTGCACGACGGGGTTGCCTAGCCGCCACTCTCCCTA
>LR738709.1:456338114-456376763 GCA_902687465.1 Secale cereale
GCATAGTTGTACCGACACATCTTCCTTGTATGGACTTGCCCCCATTATCTATCTCTAGGGGGTGTGTGGGTGCGTGGGGAGGGGGGAAACAGAATAACCGCATTGTGCCTGTCAAACGAGCGCACTGCCGCGTTAGTGCGAGGCCGAGCCGGGGGGAGGTGGGGTCGGGACCCTCCCTCCCCTATCCCGGCGAGGCCGAGCCAGGAACGAGCCGTAGCAGGCGACGAAGCGGCGTGCCGGGGCGTCGCATGCGGAGGCGAGTCCGTAACATGACTTGCCCCCACACCGTATCGCACCGAGGGGCGTAGTTGTACTGACACATCATCCATGTATGGACTTGCTCCCGCATCGCACTGCACCGAGGGGCATATAGTATTGATATATCTTCGTAACATGACTTGTTCCCCGCACCGCACCGCACCACACCGAGGGGCATAGTAGTACATGATTTGCCCCCGTTATCTTATCTTTATTTTTTTGGTGAAAAACCAACACCGTTATGAATTATTATTTCATTTATATTTTTTGATAATTTTTATTGTACTGTTGTGAGTTATTATTTGTACTTTAGCTGTTTGTTTTCTCCCTCTATATTATTATTTTATTGTATTTAATTTTTTCTATTATCTTTGGTAATTGCCCAGAGATAGTGGGCTTCGCCACGGTTCTGGGCTTTAGCCGGCGGTTTTCTCCCACTCACCATTTAACCTACGCTCTCCCCCGTTCCGCTCCGCACCCCTCTCCAAATCGATTCTTTCTTCATTCCCCTCTTCTCACAGAGAAGTTGCTTCTCCTGTTTCGCCGCGGGAGCGTCGGTCGGCGGGTTGAACCCCAGGGGTGGAGGTTTGGGTGCTCTGTTTGCTCCTTTTGGTCTGTGATTGACTTCCCTTGCGTCCTCTTATGTACATATTTTCCCTCTATTTCTTAGCTCTTGCTCTCTTTCTCTTGCTGTTTCAGACTGGATTCGCTAGGGTTCCTTTGCTCTTGAACGAGCGGTTGGCAACAGTGATACTCGATTCCGTGGCGGATTTGTGTTTGCTTGTAAGAGTTTTGATTTGAATGGCGTGCTTCGTTTCTGAAATAGGTCAGAGCCCTAATTTTTGTTCATGTGTCTTGCAGATCTGGTTCGGCAGATTTTAGGTCTGTACATCTCAATGGGTACATCATCCAGTCCGGACGAGTTGAATGCAGGTGATTTTCCCTGTAATTTGGATGATGTTTTAACAGATCTGGTTTTTAGGTTGTATAGGTGTGGTCGTATCGACTTTATAAGTTGTATGTATTTTGATAGCTGTTAAAATTGCCCTGGATTGTGTGGTGTGTATAGTTTTGGCGGTTGATGTGACCTGCAGACATGTTGTAGTACTAATCAGCATCTGTAGTTTGAACTGTTGTCCTGGCATTTGAATGGGTTGTAGTAGTCAGTGAAGAACTGGTATGATGTTGAAAGTGTTTTCATTCTGAAGTTTATTGCGCTAGTGGTGGGTTCATATTGTTTTATCGGGTGCACTTGTAGTGTTCATATAGTTGAACTGATTGCTTGTTCATGTACTTTTTTGCTAATTATGATGTTGTTGACGATGTTGGAGTGCCGGTGCCCCCTGATTCTGAAAAATCAGAACGCTTTCAAGATCTTGTGAATGTTATTTTTGAGACACCAAATCCGCGATAAGAACTTGCGGATGTTGCTGGTGTTTCCCTTATATTTTCTCTTTTTTTTAACAGCCTTGAATACATAAATATGCTTAGCTAGATCAGTTGTTCCTTTTGTTTGTGTCTGATGCTATGCGCTTTATTTATCTTGTCTCTGCAATGTTAATTTTGTTTTGATTTTATACGTGCGTGCTTATGTTTGTTGGTTTATGCAGTTAATGACAGCCATGGTGCTCCTGAGGACATTGCTGATGTTGTCAAAGATATTAATGATGGAATGTATTCTCTTAACATTGAAGATGTTGATGGCAGCTTGCAGTTGTCTGTTACTCAGTCACAGAGTGTTGATGGCACTGAGCCTGTTACTCAGGCTGAGGATGTTCCTATGCAGTTAGAGCTCGAGGATGAAAGGATAAGAAAGAATAAGTGTGATTTCGAGAGGAGAAAGGAGCTGGAACGGCGTCAAAAGGCTGCCTGTGTTCAACGAAGTGATCGGGATGTTGCTCAAGCTCCTGAAGGTGTAGGTGATGAAGGTGGTGACACGGCCTTTTCAACTGTTGATGCTGGATCTCATGGAAGCGACATGCCTGTGAAGACAAACCTGATGCAAACTCGTTTGACGCAAGTGTTTACTCGTGATGCAGTTAATGAGAAGAAAGTTGTTTTGAAGAGGAAGATGTGAGATCGAAATCCTGATGGCACACAGAGGCATAGCCCACGTGTGAAAGCTGGTTCCCAACCTGGTAATAGCAAAGCTGATGGGGATAGTGTTGTTGTGAAGATTGGTCCGAGCAAACTTGGTGGCTCCCCTGTTCGTCGTAGTCCACGGGTTTTGACAAATAAGAAGCCTTCTTCTCCTCCTCTTCGAGAGCGCTCTTTGTTGAAAGAAAATAATAAGCGTAAAGTTCATCCTGCGAAGGTGAACAAAGGTGTGAAGAAGCGTGCTCGTGTCGAAGCTGAAGATGTTGTATCTGAAGAAGATGATATCGAAGTTGATTTTGAAGATGGATTTGCAGTGTTACGTCTTTTGTACTGTATGTGAATGACTAGTTGTACTTGCAATGATTTAATTGTGCCTGGGCTAGTATGCTGGCCAGGCTAGGCTGGTCATTGTTTGCATCAATCGAGGGTGGTACTAATGTTGTTTCAATAGTTGAACTTGTGCAATCTTTTCTTTTTTCTACTTGCATTCATATGCTTGTTTCATTTTCTATATTCATTTATTTAAGGTGTGGCTTCTTTATTTTCATTTACAGCCTGTTAGCATTATGAGTTCGGTCAAGCCAGTGGGACGCAATGCCGAAAAAGTTGCCTTGGATGAAGGTGACCAACGGAAATTGAACTTGACTGTGCGATGTTCGTTGGGAGAGGTTGAAGCTTGTGCTAAATTTCTTGAGAGTCGGCATGTGGCTAGGGTTCGTGCGGCTGGTTTTGGTTCTATCTTCAATTGGAGGGTGAAGTCTAACATTTCCCGCCCTCTGATGGGAGTTTTGTACCTGAGGATAGATCCTGATACGATGACTCTTGACATGGGTGAGGTAATAAGAAGCTTGGCATCACTAGCAATGGTATACATCAATTATTTGGGTTCCCTTGTGGTGGTCGTTCTCCGCCATGGCCGTTAGAGGATGGATATGACGACGCTCTGATGAAGTTAAGATCGGAGCTTGACATTAGCAGGAACATAGATATCAAGACAAAGGATTTGAGGAATAAGCTCAAGGTGCTCGTCAAGGATCCTAGCAAAGATGACCTTGCTCTGAAAGTGTTCTTCATTATTGTGTTTATGAAGGTTGTGTTGCCTGGTACCGCCCCGCGTGTTTCTAGAGAGGCAGCAATGTTTGAGGGTCTCGTCTTCGAGGATATGGCTAATATGCATTATTGTCAGCTAATGGTTGATGAGCTTAGAAGGTCTATTGTCAGGTACCAAGATGGTGTTACCCTTGGGAAGGCAATCATAGGCTGTGCTATAGGGCCTGTACAAATGTACCTTGACTGCCTTATCCATGGAAAGACTGCGGAGCCTGACATGCGAGTCCCCCGCATATGTTTCATGGATCCTGTCAAGCTTTCTGATCTGGTTGATGAAAATTTGATAAAAAAAGGCAATGCAGATCCTAAGACTTGGGTGTTTGGGAAGCTTCCGGTGAGTTTTATTTGTTTCGTGTCTTGGAGACCTTTATTTTATTTTAGGTATAGCTATTTTTGTTGGAGTGAACATGTTTAGATTTTTGTTATTTCTTAAGCTTTGTGAGGTTTAGGTACGATTTTTAGTACTGTTTTTTCATGTGTGGTTGAACTGAATATCTTTGTTCAACTGTCGTGTTGGTAAATACTAAGAAATTGGCACTGACAGTTAAAGATTGATAGTGCTGTTGATTTAAATCTGTTAATATCATGTTTTATTTTTCCCTGTGTGTTGCATTGATTAATTAACTATTTCCCCCCTTGTTTGTAGTGGAAAACTCAAGACGAGGTTGTCTTTTTCCGAGTGTATAAACGGCCAGTCCTGGAGATGCCGTCGTCTCAGGTTCCCAAGTCTTCATCTCTACACGATGAGTTGAGAGGTGGCCGTGGTGTTGAGAGTGCTGGATATGTTCCCCATGGCCCTAGTAATGCTAGTACTTCACAAAGGCATGGTTTTGGTATTGATGTTGTTGTTTCTGCGTTGGAGCGCGCTGAGCATATTTTAAGTATTGTGTGTTCTGAGCTACAAAAGGTCCCAACGATAGTTGAGCGTCTGAGCTGTATCAATGGTATCCTTCCTGAAGGTCATCAATTTAATGCTGAGGAAGCAGTGGACTATATTGAGATGGAGATAATTTTTATTGGTGATATGCGTCACAGTGCTGCTGATCTAGTTCGGAGCTCGGTTCATCTGTTGAACAACTTGAAGCGTTTCAATACTATGCAAGACTCTCGTTGCAAGCCATATGAAGGAAGTGCAAAAGTTGTTATCGAGCAGATTGAGCAAGATGAGGCTACTGCCACCGACAGTAGGTCTGGTGATGGTACCGAGGCTAATGTTCCTGATCACGAAACGAATGATGTTGGCTTGGAGCGCGCTGTTGATGATGTGAGTGAGTCCTCGGTGTTTGCAATTTTTACTATGTTGTTCTGCTGTCAGTATTGTAGTTGAACTTTCTCATCTTCATCTGTTTATTAAATTTTCTTCCATGCAGATTGAGCAGGATGAGGCTGGTGCCACCGACAGAGGGCTGATGATGGTACTGAGGTTAATGTTTCTGATCACCATATGAACAATGTTGGCTTGGAGCACCCTGTTGTTGATGTGAGTCAGTCCCTGGTGTTTGTATGTTTTTACTATGTTGTTCTGCTATCAGAATTGTAGTTGAACTTCCTGATCTTCATATGTTTATTTTGTTTTGATGCAGGAGACCAGTCATAATGTTGAGGCTGCTGTTGACTGTGGAGTTAATGATCCATCTACTGATAAGTGCAAGGTTATTTTTATTTTTAATGTGTTTATTCATATTTCTTTAATTTTCAGGCGCACCAATGTGCCTTGCTTGTTCATTTTTCTATTCCACACCGTTAAGGGTTTTGCAGGTGATACCTACCTTTTTTGTTACTGTGGTTTAATTCCTTGTGTTTATTGTTGCTAATAATAGCATTGTTTTTTTGGTTCATTACATATGAAATCAGGGTCCTGTTGTTGGCGACGAGCCTTGTTCGCCCATTGGTGATGTTGCTTTTAATGTTAGCAACAACAAGATTGATGATGCTTCTGCGAATGCTTCTAAGGTTTTGTTTTTCTATGCACCTCTTGCTAGCTTATTTTTGATTGTTAGTTTTGCTCATATTATTCACTTTTTCTGAATTTTTATTTCTTCAGATGACTGATGTTGAGCGTGAGGCTGTCGTTAGTGGTGGAGATGATGCTCATGGTGTTCCATTGAGTAGTGGGCGCGATGTTGGTGCCAAAGTTGCTGATGAGGATGTTGGTGCTGCTAGCATACTTGATGCCAAACCGCTGGTGTTGGTATTGCTGGGAATGAAAATCTTTCTGATTTTGAAGATTTGCCGCCAGAAAATTTTCCACCTAAAGGGCTTGATTAGGGTGATGCATTGCAAGATGCTTCTAGCATGGAGGAGGTGCCATCCGAGGATGACGATTTACTTCTGTCGATTTCTTCTGGCCCCTTGACGCATGAGGCGCTCGTGTCGTCCCAGGATTTTCTTTCCACAAACCCTGAAAGCGCAGCGATATTGGTGTCCTCTCAAGATGTGCCATCGTCAAACCCTGAAACTGGAGGCATATTGGTCTCATCACAGGAACTACCGTCGTCGTCAAACACTGATAGTGCAGGTAAGGACTTGTAAATGAGGCGTACTTCTCAATTTTAGAATTTTGGACATGTTCACTTGTAGTGCTTGAACTTATTATTTTTCTTCTTTTTCTGCAAGCAGAAAGTGGAAATGTTGTTAAGGTTGATATGTTTTTCTTCGCTGTTACGAGGTTGCGCACGAACCGTACGAAATGGTTAGTTTGGGATTTTTCCCGTACCATTTTTGTCTCTTTTTCTTTCTCTCATATGAGAATGGTTGTTGTTGCAGTAGTTTTAATTCATGTAATCTTTTGTGTTTTTGTAGTCACAAGACGATGTTTCAAAATAAAGAATGTGATGCCAGTGTTGGTTCTATTGCTAAAGCATTTGTCCCCACTGGCATGCTCCACTCAGACTGTGGGGACCCCGACTCATAAGTCGTGATCATCGAATGCACGTGTACAGTGATCCCAGAGATCAATGCTCACTGAACACACAGAAGCTGAATAACAAGAGTCTTACATCCATACATACCGTATTACACAAATAGGACCGTTAAGGTCAAGTCTTGAGTATATCATCGCAGCGGAAATCTTCAATGACAACTTGGACCCATGCCATCTGCCTTAACCCTACAGGCATTCTGACTGGGAAGCGTCCTAGCTCGCATGCTCGTCACCAAGAAATCTTCATCATAACCTGTTCTCTCATGCCTGGCCAATAAAATAACCAGTGGCAAGCCAATGAGTACTTTGAATGTACTCGCAAGCAACCCAAGTGTGATGACAGAATAATTATGCAAAGCTCTACTGCTAAATTGGCAATTTTGCGGAAAGCTAGTTTTTTATATGCAAGTATGATCAACATATAACATGGACACGCATGTGTCTGCAACAAGTACCAGGAGGTCACATACATCATTATCGAGAAAGAGTTGTAATCAAATCATGCTCAAACTCATTGTGACTTTCTCACGATCACATCAACAGATCCACCATACCGTGTTGTTTTCCAGAAACTTATGGACATAGTCTAAGTAGCACCACCCAACTGTCCTTGACCGTGGACGCGGCTATTCGAATAGTTTGACACTCTGCAGAGGTTGCACACTTTACCCACAAGATCCGGGGAACTTCCGTGTCATCCACGACCCGCAGTACCTCAAGTACCCGGGGTTAGCACCCGATCACTATCTTTCCCTAGACGACACTAACACAGAGTCCACTCGATTGGTAGCAACCCCCGTGCCCCACATTTCACATCTTAATAATTGTGGAGACTCGCTCCCATATTCATCACATACCACAAGCACGGGGTACCAACGGTGTGTCCGGTGCCCTGTAAAGACAGTCATGGCCGCATATCCAAACACAACCCCGTCCCGAGAGTGACCTCATGTCACTCCCGTCACTAGTAATGCGGGCACCATGCTAGTATCGACCTAGGTAATCAATAATGCCCTTTCCCATATAAGGGTAGAGTGGTTGCGCATGTTTGGTTGGGACGGTAGTCACACATAAATCTAATCCATCTCTGTAAACAACACTTTCGTCAAGCCTTGGCACACTACTTCTTCACCAAGTAGTGCCCTAGTTCCTCATCAACTCCCAGGGGCATTAGTGGCACCCACTGGGTTATCTGCAAGTATGTCTTACCACACTTGTTTCTCTCAATGCATAACCCTGACCCATTTTGCGTAGCCAACTACTATAGCATATATCTATCTACTCCCACCCACATAACCCTCATAGGATGGTAGGGTCATGTTTGATGCAAGTTTCAATAGTGAAGTAACAAAGGTACCAACCCCAGTGGTCACCTCTTCTATATGATTCCGATGCATTGGTAATAAGGCGTTATAAGACATGCATAAAAAGGTTTCTCGAACATGGTCAAAGGGCTGCTTGCCTTGTCCTTCCGAGTCTTCAAACCTTCTGGTCCATCTCCGAGTACTTCGTTTATTTCGTCAACTAACGATGGAAACAATCATAATAAGCAACACAATCAAAGCAAAAATAAAAGTGCTCTAAAAATAGGAGTTGGACTTTTCTAGGATACCTCTGGTCATATGAAAAATAACCAAGGTGGTTTCATTGGGGTATGATCAATGGATGGTTTGGCACATTTCAATATGATGGAATCAAGGGTTTTATGGATTTGAAAGAAGTGTACAGAAATATATTTTTGAACAATGAGCAAAGGCACCTATCCATCAAGTCATGATTTTAGAAGCATCTAGGAGTTGGTTTCACTGGATTTGGAATCCAAATGAATTTCCTAGGATTTTGCAAAGTTGATAAATATGAAGAAGTGGCTCAATATTTGGTGGTGTACAGAAAGTATTAATAAAAATGTTCCAAAACTAAGTTTGGATATGACAAGCACCTAGGAATTTGAACCACTGCATTTGGATCAAATTTGAGCCCTCTGTGATTTTCTAAAGTCCATCACAGAAAATGGAATAATGGCATTTTGATAATATTTGTGAAGGGAAAGTTTCTGGAAAAATGTGCATGTTGCACCAACACGTAGATCAGAATTTTATGAACTACTAGAAATTTGAATCATCAAATTTGGACACTATTTGAATATTTGGATGATTTTTGAAGCTGTCTGGTAAAAGAAAAAGGATAGGAAAAAGGGTTTTACCCCTATACAGCGTGCTGGGCGGGAGATAGCAGTCGGCCGGCGTTGGGAGATAGCAGTCGGCCGGTGTTGGGTGCACGGCGACAGGGGCGACGTCAAAGGCGCCTCCGCCTAGTGCGCCTCCACAGTGGAGAGGCGGAAACTGCCGGGGCCGCCTCCAATTAAACTGCTGGGCCCGCTGGCCGGGTCGCTGACAGGTGGGGGCCCCCCGCATGGTCATCTTCCTCCTCCCGCTCCCACGACAGAGGGGAGGGGAGGCTCTGGCCGCGCGACGCCGGTGCTTGCCCCCCGGCGGCACATGCCACCTCTGGCCAAGCTGTGGCCACCGGAGGGATCCTCGGGGAGCGGCGCATCACGGAGGTGGGCTGGGGTCAGCGGACGGCGGCCGAGGCGGCCCCGGCACGGGCCTTGGTGGACGGACATTCGGGCGTCTACGAGAAGGGGAGGCACGGTGCCCCGGAGCGTTGGGAGGAGAGGGGGAAAGAGTCACCGGACCCTGGCGCTTCTAGTGGTGGGGAGAGAAGGAGCGGGGAAGTCTTCCTTTGCCCGAATCAGAGCGGAGGCCGGCGGCGGCACCCTTGCTATGGAGGACGCCAGGAGGCTTGGGAGGAAGAAGGGGCCTGTCTGGGAGGTTTGTGGGGTGCAGGGGGTTCGATCAGAGGCGAGAGGGAGAGTAGGGGATAGCTTAAATAGGTGCGGCCGCGGTGCACCGTGAGCGACGTCCATGGACGCGCTCGGGCGAGCTCGCGGAGGGAGAAGGAGGGCAGGGGAGGATAGGGCCGACAGGTCTGCAGGTCACGGACGTCGAGGGCACCTCGGGAGACACGATCCCAACGCCCCAGGCTGTCGGGTGCCTCGGGAAGGACGCGGCTACAGTGCGGGAGCGCACTGTAGCGCGCTCCAGAGCGCCCGTATGGCTGGCACGACCGTGTCCTCGCCGCTCTGGTCGTGTCCATCTTGCCCAATGTTGTCTAGGGGGTCAGGGGAGGAGTAAAGTAATGGGTTGTGGCCTTGGGTGCCATGGAGGGCCACTGGAGTGAGGAGGGAGGTGAGAAAGAAGGGGATTGCTGCTCTCCAGAAGTGTAAATTGGGGTTTTACCCCCCTCCAATGATTGAGCTGAGGCAGGGGAGAGTTACTGGAGGTAGAAGAGGACTAGGAGAAGCTGTGGTAGAAAGTAGAGCTCAAGGGGAATAGTAAAAAGTGGTCAAAACAATGGATTAAGAAAAATGGCAGAAGGTGTTTGATGCAGATTTGGGCAAGCAAAATAGCTCCACTTGACATGAGACTTAACAAGATCAAATGGCACATATATTTAGGCCCTTCCACCAAATTTGAGCTCATTTGGGCAAAGTTGCCAACGTAACTTTGGTGAACCCTAGAAATCAAGAGAAATGGTTTCACCATGTTTGAGTTAAGCTAATCATCCCCCCTTGATGCACCACTTGGTGTAGCATCATCATTTGGGGTTATGATCATGCCCACAAAGTTTGAAGCCCCAGGTAAAAAGTTGACAATGTAGAGTTGTTCAAATTTGAATTTGAACAGAAATGGTTTTGGGGCACTTAGATCAAGTTATGCTTCTCCAAAACTTGTGCCATTTGGCATAGAAGCATAATTACATCATTTTAGCATGTGCACCAAGTTTGAGAGCATTTGGACAAGTTTGGCAATGTAAAGTTGCTCAAACTTCAAAATGGACAGAAATGGTTTTGAGGGGATTAGATGATGTTTCCTTGATCTTCAAGGCATGAGGCTTTGTAAGATCATCAAATATGTTACATTTGACATGATAGAATTTCCCTGGAATTTTTGGAGAATATTCCCTGTGTAAATATTTCAAAAGCTTGAAATATCCAGAAAGGGTTTTGGAAGGATTTGTCCAATATTTTGAACATGAACATGTGTTTAAACTTTTATATATGGACAATATATGTCCTATGAGTTTCCCTGAATTTTGGCAAATATTTTTGAAATATTTAAATAATTTTTCCCTATTAAAGACTATTTCTGGCCTTAAGAAAAAGCTTTTAAATAAAATATAAAAATAACTTTTAAAATTATAATTTTGTGGTTTCTGGGAGTCCTATACCTAATAGGATTCAAACATACTTTTTGAAAGATTTTTCACACCCTAAATAAGGTACTTGCAGTGCAAACCTTAATTCAGGGGTTTTTGGAAAACTAATTTTAGAAAATACTATTTGGCCAAAATATTTTTGTAAGAAAATTCTATACTGGTCTATACACATGGCATGATCATTGGGAGAAGGTTTTTGGATCAAGGAGATGAAATATACGAGTTGGAGGATTTATTTGATTTTTAGAGCACTAGCAAGCAGCAAACAGAAAGTCAATCAAGCAAAGTCAAAAACACTCAATTTTTTTTGCCAAACCACATTTTTAGCATGATTATTAGCTTAAGCAATGTGGCATGAAAATCAGGGCGTGACAGACCTACCCCCTCTTACAAGAATCTCGTCCCCGAGATTCCCAGACTAGGCGTGGAAAGGAATACGGAGTCTTGGATACAGGGTAGTCTTCACTTCTTCTTGTTGGTTTTGCTTTCGACTGGTGCTCCATGGAATCTTGAAGTACTTGGTGGTGGCTTCTTGCTGGTTACCCTCTTTGATGGAGGTTGCTGAGGGGTCTCTTGCGTAGGTTAGGTTGGGTTAGATGTCAAAGGCTCGGTGATGTCCTTGTGGGGACCGGGCTAGTTAGGAAGTAAGAAGTACTTCCAGAGTGGTGACTCGTGGAATATTTGGTGCACGGAGGGTAACTCAGGTGGTAAATCTAGCTGGTAGCCGTCTACTATTTGACTTGCAGTGGTCTTGAAGAAGGTCGATAAATCTTGGTGTGAGCGTCCCTTTGACACGGAAATGCTCTGTCCCTTCGAGAGGAGTGGTTTGCAGATACGCCCGGTCTTCGACGCGGAAGTTTACTTCTTGATGACGGTGGTCGGTGTAGTTCTTCCTTCTTGACAGGGCGGTCTTCAAATGTCTTCTATCCAGCTGTCCGCCTCTTCTTTTGTCTTCGGGCAGACAAGTAGGCCATCAAATAACGATGTTACCCAACTTGTCCAATTACTCCATGAGGTCTATGGGGTACGCAAGGTAGGCTAGGGTATTGGTGGTGGTCTCCGTTGAGTATTTGCAGAGGCCTTCCTGACTTAGAGCCAAGGCCCGTGGTCGGGATCAGACCAGGTTGTGGCTTGGTGGGGCTTAAGGGTTTCAAGGATCCTAGTGAGTGAGTGAACTTTTATTGTCTTATCCTTAAGCACAGTTTCTGAGATGCCAATAGCTCTATCTAGTACTCCGAACGAAAAAGCATCTTCTCGCATAGACCAGCTTCAATCACCACTCATGCCATACATAACCTCATGACTCTCAAGAGGCGGTCTAACAAAATTGTACTTGCCTACGATCCCCAAATCCATATGCATGCCTTCCCCTAAAATCCATGGGTAGGTCATACATGCTACTAAGCTTAAATTAAACTCCACAATCCAAGCACTCAACCTATTCTTGCAAGGCTCACGATAAGGCATCTCTATTCTAAGGAAACACGTCATATGCCACTCCAAGATTTGTTTCCTTCCTATAGGTCAACTCCAATAGCCCGGTAATTTCCATCAATTACCACATAATGCGACAATTCTACAGATCCGGCGTCTACGGTGTTCCACAAGGTCTCAAGTCCCTATAATACCCAATTACTTGGAAGGACTATGCATTACGATAGTAAGTCCACCAAATTCCCAACATCCGGGTCAAGTGAACTCCAAGGTCATGATTATATAGATCCCTAAATCAACTCCAACAAATAATCCAATCTCCTAGGTTATTGTCCACCGAGAAGCACGGTATCATGAGCAGGATCATCGGTCTAAATCCAATTTACTCCGAACCATGCAGACATATCTAGCATCTATACCCAATCAGAATCACTTGCTTACATCCAAATCTCAAGCCCGATGAGAATTCCTACATGCTTCCCCAAAGTCATGATCCCACCAACATGAAAACCTCACAATCCATCAAGGTCTCAGATAATTCCTCGAAGTCACTGATATAAAGCCACCAAGTCATCTGTCTTATATCCTCAAATTGGTCTATCTATGGCATCGTCAGTTCTTGTGCTATATTAGGATGGAAATGTGCTCACTCACTGTGTCCACTAGTTCCATTACGAACCCAGTGTTGTGCAAGGTTACAAAGGCTTAACAGGTTCTCATGCAATTCTATGGGTTAAGCTCATGGTTAAGGATTCGTGCTGGATTATCTCGTGAAGTCTCAAAGGGTCTAGGAACGGGTCTCTAGCCTGGAGAGTTAAACATAACTTCACGAGGTTGCACTTGGTCGTGGAGGTTGTAGCAGAAGTCTTCAGTGCCAGTTGGTTGCCGAGGTAGAATCCTTGGTGCATCTTGTCTTGCGGGTCTTCAGTTGGGGAGAGAGAAGAGAGGGAAAAAGTAGCGTAAAGGAGGGGAATGCCTAAAGGGGGTTCTATAGTGCAGGTGCAAACAAACAGGTGCAAAAAAGGCCGAAACAAAAGAAACAGGGCAAGGAAGATGACATAGCCATGCACTTATTGCCTAGGGAAAAAGTGCGACTTATATCAAAACACAAACAAATAAAAGCAAGCAACACACAATCATGGTTCCATTCGAACCATCATACGGACTCGACTGCGCATAGAGGGTACACGACTCATCCTACCCTAGGGGTTCTCGGACTCAGTGTCGTGACTTGTGCCTCGTGCAGTCTTATGAGCTTCCGCAGGTGTTGCTATGTCCCTTGTAGTTGTTTGATAAACGATCCGGGTTGAGCCTGAAGAATCTTCAACAACTTCTCGCCTGATGTGGTGATGTGGTGAAGGTGCCTCCTTGTAGCTGGCGTTGACTTGATGTTTTCTTGTCTCCTTAATCATGACGATCCCTTGTGCCTTCTGGGGCGTCGAGGGTACCAGGTAGGCAATCCTTTATGCAATGAAATTAACAAGGCATAGTAGAGGTTCAACATGTCGGTTACGTTGATGACAACATCGACACCAAGAGCGGGGGACGAAGAGAACCGTTTTCCTGCTCACTATAGTGAGGCGGACCAGATGGTGAGGTTCTCATCCACCGGTGGTTGCCGATACAACAACGGTAGTGACAGGATTACTCTATTAGCGATGCATATCATGATCTTGCATAACCTATACCCTGGTCATCGTAGGCCAATGCTGCATCATCCTGGGGCACTGTCAAGGGTGTCACCATCTTTTGGGTCTTCATGTCCTCATTCCTCGAGGATGGATTTTCTGTTGGTATCGTCTTGTCGTGGTGTCGCCACTCTTGCGGGCAGAAGTGGTGGGTGAGTGTTTGGCAAGGTGCACTCCACGAGGATTACAGAAAATTCCAGTGGTCAGGGGCATAGGGGTTCTAGCGACCATCAGTTTTGAAGGGGGGAGAGATTAGGTATGGCCTAGTTTTTCAAAAAACTGAGAAGGGAAGAGAAGTATAGATAGTTTTGAAAACTAGTAATATTTTTGAAAATAGTTTACCCTAACTAACGACCATGCTAACTAAGGCTTCCTAGAGTCAGGATGGCTCTGATACCAGCTCTGTGGGGACCCCGACTCATAAGTCGTGATCACCGAATGCACGTGTACAGTGATCCCAGAGATCAATGCTCACTGAACACACAGAAGCTGAATAACAAGAGTCTTACATCCATACATACCGTATTACACAAATAGGACCGTTAAGGTCAAGTCTTGAGTACATCATCGCAGCGGAAATCTTCAATGACAACTTGGACCCATGCCATCTGCCTTAACCCTACAGGCATTCTGACTGGGAAGCGTCCTAGCTCGCATTCTCGTCACCAAGAAATCTTCATCATAACCTGTTCTCTCATGCCTGGCCAATAAAATAACCAATGGCAAGCCAATGAGTACTTTGAATGTACTCGCAAGCAACCCAAGTGTGATGACAGAATAATTATGCAAAGCTCTACTGCTAAATTGGCAATTTTGCGGAAAGCTAGTTTTTTATATGCAAGTATGATCAACATATAACATGGACACGCATGTGTCTGCAACAAGTATCAGGAGGTCACATACATCATTATCGAGAAAGAGTTGTAATCAACTCATGCTCAAACTCATTGTGACTTTCTCACGATCACATCAACAGATCCACCATACCGTGTTGTTTTCCAGAAACTTATGGACATAGTCTAAGTAGCACCACCCAACTGTCCTTGACCGTGGACGCGGCTATTCGAATAGTTTGACACTCTGCAGAGGTTGCACACTTTACCAACAAGATCCGGCGAACTTCCGTGTCATCCACGACCCGCAGTACCTCAAGTACCCGGGGTAAGCACCCGATCACTATCTTTCCCTAGACGACACTAACACAGAGTCCACTCGATTGGTAGCAACCCCCGTGCCCCACATTTCACATCTTAATAATTGTGGAGACTCGCTCCTATATTCATCACATACCACAAGCACGGGGTACCAACAGTGTGTCCGGTGCCCTGTAAAGACAGTCATGGCCGCCTATCCAAGCACGACCCCGTCCCGAGAGTGACCTCATGTCACTCCCGTCACTAGTAATGCAGGCACCATGCTAGTATCGACCTAGGTAATCAATAATGCCCTTTCCCATATAAGGGTAGAGTGGTTGCGCATGTTTGGTTGGGACGGTAGTCACACATAAATCTAATCCATCTCTGTAAACAACACTTTCGTCAAGCCTCGGCACACTACTTCTACACCAAGTAGTGCCCTAGTTCCTCATCAACTCCCAGGGGCATTAGTGGCACCCACAGGGTTATCTGCAAGTATGTCTTACCACACTTGTTTCTCTCAATGCATAACCCTGACCCATTTTGCGTAGCCAACTACTATAGCATATATCTATCTACTCCCACCCACATAACCCTCATAGGATGGTAGGGTCATGTTTGATGCAAGTTTCAATAGTGAAGTAACAAAGGTACCAACCCCAGTGGTCACCTCTTCTATATGATTCCGATGCATTGGTAATAAGGCGTTATAAGACATGCATAAAAAGGTTTCTCGAACATGGTCAAAGGGCTGCTTGCCTTGTCCTTCCGAGTCTTCAAACCTTCTGGTCCATCTCCGAGTACTTCGTTTATTTCGTTAACTAACGATGGAAACAATCATAATCAGCAACACAATCAAAGCAAAAATAATAGTGCTCTAAAAATAGGAGTTGGACTTTTCTAGGATACCTCTGGTCATATGAAAAATAACCAAGGTGGTTTCATTGGGGTATGATCAATGGATGGTTTGGCACATTTCAATATGATGGAATCAAGGGTTTTATGGATTTGAAAGAAGTGTACAGAAATATATTTTTGAACAATGAGCAAAGGCACCTATCCATCAAGTCATGATTTTAGAAGCATCTAGGATTGGTTTCACTGGATTTGGAATCCAAATGAATTTCCTAGGATTTTGCAAAGTTGATAAATATGAAGAAATGGCTCAATATTTGGTGGTGTACAGAAAGTATTAATAAAAATGTTCCAAAACTAAGTTTGGATATGACAAGCACCTAGGAATTTGAACCACTGCATTTGGATCAAATTTGAGCCCTCTGTGATTTTCTAAAGTCCATCACAGAAAATGGAATAATGGCATTTTGATAATATTTGTGAAGGGAAAGTTTCTGGAAAAATGTGCATGTTGCACCAACACGTAGATCAGGATTTTATGAACTACTAGAAATTTGAATCATCAAATTTGGACACTATTTGAATATTTGGATGATTTTTGAAGCTGTCTGGTAAAAGAAAAAGGATAGGGAAAAGGGTTTTACCCTTATACAGCGTGCTGGGCGGGAGATAGCAGTGGGCCGACCCAGCGGCTCGGGTGCGCGGCCACAGGGGCGACATCGAAGGCGCCTCCGCCTAGTGCTCCTCCACAGCTGAGAGGCGGAAACTGCCGGGGCCGCCTCCACTTAAACTGCTAGGCCCGTTGGCCGGGTCGCTGACAGGTGGGGGCCCACCCGCAGGGTCATCTTCCTCCTCCCGCTCCCGCGACAGAGGGGAGGGGAGGCTCTGGCCGCGCGACGCCGGCGCTTGCCCCCCGGCGGCAGAGGCCACCTCTGCCAAGCTGTGGCCACCGGAGGGATCCTCGGGGAGCGGCGCATCACGGAGGTGGGCTGGGGTCAGCGGACGGCGGCCGAGGTGGCCCCAACACGGGCCTTGACGGACGGCCATTCGGGCGTCTGCGAGAAGGGGAGGCACGGTGCCCCGGAGCGTTGGGAGGAGAGGGGGAAAGAGTCACCGGACCCTGGCGCTTCTACTGGTGGGGAGAGGAGGAGCGGGGAAGTCCTCCTTTGCCCGAATCAGAGCGGAGGCCGGCGGCGGCACCCTTGCCATGGAGGAGGCCAGGAGGCTTGGGAGGAAGAAGGTGCCTGTCTGGGAGGTTTGTGGGGTGCAGGGGGGTCGATCAGAGGCGAGAGGGAGAGTAGGGGATAGCTTAAATAGGTGCGGCCGCGGTGCACCGTGAGCGACGTCCATGGACACGCTCGGGCGAGCTCGCGGAGGGAGAAGGAGGGCAGGGGAGGATAGGGCCGACAGGTCTGCAGGTCACGGACGTCGAGGGCACCTCGGGAGACACGATCGCAACGCCCCAGGCTGTCGGGTGCCTCGGGGAGGACGCGGTTACAGTGCGGGAGCGCACTGTAGCGCGCTCCAGAGCGCCCGTATGGCTGGCACGGTCGTGTCCTCGCCGCTCTGGTCGTTACCATCTTGCCCAATGTTGTCTAGGGGGTCAGGGGAGGAGTAAAGTAATGGGCTGTGGCCTTGGGTGCCATGGAGGGCCACTGGAGTGAGGAGGGAGGTGAGAAAGAAGGGGATTGCTGCTCTCCAGAAGTGTAAATTGGGGTTTTACCCCCCTCCAATGATTGAGCTGAGGCAGGGGTGTGTTACTGGAGGTAGAAGAGGACTAGGAGAAGCTATGGTAGAAAGTTGAGCTCAAGGGGAATAGTAAAAAGTGGTCAAAACAATGGTTTAAGAAAAATGGCAGAAGGTGTTTGATGCAGATTTGGGCAAGCAAAATAGCTCCAATTGACATGAGACTTAACAGGATCAAATGGCACATATATTTAGGCCCTTCCACCAAATTTGAGCTCATTTGGGCAAAGTTGCCAATGTAACTTTGGTGAACCCTAGAAATCAACAGAAATGGTTTCACCGTGTTTGAGTTAAGCTAATCATCTCCCCTTGATGCACCACTTGGTGTAGCATCATCATTTGGGGTTATGATCATGCCCACAAAGTTTGAAGCCCCAGGTAAAAAGTTGACAATGTAGAGTTGTTCAAATTTGAATTTGAACAGAAATGGTTTTGGGGCACTTAGATCAAGTTATGCTTCTCCAAAACTTGTGCCATTTGGCATAGATGCATAATTACATCATTTTAGCATGTGCACCAAGTTTGAGAGCATTTGGACAAGTTTGGCAATGTAAAGTTGCTCACACTTCAAAATGGACAGAAATGGTTTTGAGGGGATTAGATGATGTTTCCTTGATCTTCAAGGCATGAGGCTTTTTAAGATCATCAAATATGTTACATTTGACATGATAGAATTTCCCTGGAATTTTTGGAGAATATTCCCTGTGTAAATATTTCAAAAGCTTGAAATATCCAGAAAAGGTTTTGGAAAGATTTGTCCAATATTTTGAACATGACCATGTGTTGAAACTCTTATATATGGACAATATATGTCCTATGAGTTTCCCTGAATTTTGGCAAATATTTTTGAAATAGTTAAATAATTTTTCCCTATTAAAGACCATTTCTGGGCTTAAGAAAAAGCTTTTAAATAAAATATAAAAATAACTTTTAAAATTATAATTTTGTGGTTTCTGGGAGTCCTATACCTAATAGGATTCAAACATACTTTTTGAAAGATTTTTCACACCCTAAATAAGGTACTTGCAGTGCAAACCTTAATTCAGGGGTTTTTGGAAAACTAATTTTAGAAAATACTATTTGGCCAAAATGTTTTTATAAGAAAATTCTATACTGGTCTATACACATGGCATGATCATTGGGAGAAGGTTTTTGGATCAAGGAGATGAAATATAAGAGTTGGAGGATTTATTTGATTTTTAGAGCACTAGCAAGCAGCAAACAGAAAGTCAATCAAGCAAAGTCAAAAACACTCAAAAGTTTGTGCCAAACCATATTTTTAGCATGATTATTAGCTTAAGCAATGTGGCATGAAAATCAGGTTGTGACACAGACAGTGCTGACGTTGTTTTATATTCTCTACGTCAGAAGTACCGAGACACTGACAAGTTGATAGTTCCCAGATGGGTGATGGTCGGTATTTTGCTTTTTTAGATAGGATGATAACTTGTTTTGCCAATTTTCTAACTGTTGTTGTTCTTTTTGTACAACAGACCCCGATCTGTGATGGAAATATTGATTCGAATGTGCTAAATTGGTTCACGGGATCGTGCGCTGATGGTTTTGACCAAGTAGGTGAACTTGTACTTTTTGTACTCATGAACTAGAACTTTCTTGTTTTCTTGCAAGTTTGGAAGTGGTGGAATGAACTTGAGCAACCTGCTTTTAGCCCTGCACTTATGAATGATGTGTGCTTCTTTTTTTGAAGCTGAACTTATTGTCGCAAGGAAATTGAACTGATATGTTTGTTGCAATTTTAACTAGAGTAGCATATATTTTTTGTAGTGTTTTGCTTACTCAATTAGAACTTATGATTATCTTATTTTTGTTTGTACTTATGAATTTCAATTTTCTTATTTTTGAGGCTGAACTTATTTTTGTTTCATTATGATTTGTTAAATTCATTTTTCCTCTGCGATTTTTTGTCAGCTTCTCTTCCCTACTTTTGATCCGCCATCCATTGCGGCTACCATGAGGCCTAGCGAAGAATCTGGGCATTGGTGCTTGATTGTTCTGAATTTGAGGTTCCGTCGTTTTGAGTGTCTTGATTCACTGTGCGATGAAACCTAGAGTGATGCAGTTAGATTCTTAAGGACTATGACAAATAACATAAAGAAGCTTTGGAGGGAGTCTAGTGCAGACAGGGCGAAACCGTTCTCGTCGGCGCATATTGATGGTTTCTCTTGTGAGTTTGTGCGGGTGCCGCATCAGACAAACACGTGAGTATCCGTTTTTAATGAGTTTTTGTTAGTTTTTTTTTGCTGGGAGGGTGGTGTTACTGTGTTTTTGGATTTGTGATGTACCCATTTGTTTTTTCTTTTGTTAACATGCATGATTGTGGATTCTTTATGCTACAAAGCTGCAAGACCTATCATTGATGGGAGGATGGTGTGATTGAAATGTTAGATTACAACCACGAAGACATTCTTGACATTAGGAAGACTTTTTTGTATACCTACGCAACTAGCGATGTGTTTGTTGTTGACTTCTGTTGTTTGTTTGGCATCGAACCCTGTACGTAATGCATGACCTTTTGTACTTCTTTGATTGGTACTGTCATGAATTACGTATTTGAACTTTACCCTTGATGCAGTCTTTTATTTTTTTATTTTCGCAGGTGAGTGGCTGGATCTTGATGAGCATGACTACAGGATCTTTGGCAGCCAGTTCTCGGAGCTCGAGCGCGTATCTATTGATTTAGCCAGGGGCGTTCTCCAGAAAAGACAAGGTCTGGTGTTATTAAGGGGCGGTTGGGAGCTCTGGAAGGTTCTACGACTGCTTGTCCAGAGAGCCCCTCTACACCCAAGAATCCCATTGTGGAATTGATAGACAGCGATGATGATGCGTTTGACAAGATTGCTGGCTTGGGAAGAGTCACTAGGAGCGCTGGTGCTGCCAAGGGTTTATCCCCACTTGCTGGAATAGTGGCCCGTAGAGCTGGTGGTGCTAGGAAGGATCCTGCTTTGGATTCTGGCAATGTTACAAGCACGAAGCGTGCACCCAGAGCTCCTATAAAGTTTTGCTCCCCTGTGCAGTAGCTTCACCCTCATTGATTCCCTCACCTAGACAAGGCTCGCAAGTTGTATAATTTGTTGCTTAGCGACGAAGCATGTGAGAAGTATGCCGAGTGAGTATCTCTCATTACGTTTCCTCTTCTTTTCCTCTGTTGTTTGTGACTGCTAGATAGATATGACCTGAACTGTTACTTTTTATACAACTTGAACTGCTATGAATGCCTTATCTTGTTTCCCCTGCTTTTTGTTCTTGTCCGTGCTCCAGCAATACTTTCTCAATGATACCTCAGCCCGATGATAGCGTAACCAGCTTCACTGGGAAACGCATCTAGGAAGTTTTTGCACCTGGGCAAATGATGGAGGGTGATGTAATGGACTTCCTTATTGATGATTGGAAGAAATATCCCGATAGAAATGTTGATTTTGCGTCTGGGAAAAGGGTATTGCTGAGTCCATATTTCATCACAGTAATCAATCAGATCGTTTGTTTCTCTCAAACAAGACTGCCTATTGTTTTATGAGTTTTAATAATACTTTGCTTGTTGATCCTTTCCACCTGTCTATTTCTTTTCTGGGCTTTTTGCAGGTTGTGCTTGACTGTACGTTTTACGGTGCTGAAAATAAACCGCTTAATGTCGAGAGTGCAGCGAGAGATTTCAAGAGCTATGTCAAAGAAAAGGAAGACTTGCTCACTACCGACCTTGTGAGTTCTACTAGCTGATTTTTGGTTTTAATTGTTTGTTGTCATGCTATTTTTTATTTTGAATATTTAACATCTCTTTTTTGGTCATTTGTTTTTAGATCATGATGCCTCTATCCAAGCCTATGGTTTTAGCAAAGGATAAGAAAGTGAACCACTTTTCCTTATATGCCATGAATCGGTACCGAAGTAGCGTCGACATCCTTGACTCTTTACCTTATCTGAAGAACCATCGTCCTTCAAAGAACACCTATCATAAAGACTGCGAGAAGATTGTGAGTGACATTTATTATCTATACTGGATTAATTTTTCCGCGTCATTTGTTTCTGCTTTTTTGAGACCTGAAAATGTGTGGTTTTTTTTATAGATCTCCAGGATGGTCCAAGTAATGAAGGCTTTTTATGGTGATGCTTAGTACAATGCGAGCAAGCAGCCCAAATGGGAGCTTTTTGCAAAGAAACCAACATATGTCAAGGTTCCATTTCAAGGGGAGAATGAATGTGGCCATTATACCCTGAAATATGCGGGATCCTATGATGGTGAAAAGATTGTTGAGAACATTCATAATAGTGACGTGGGTTCTAGTTGAGATTTTTCACCTTTTGTGTGTTTGGTTGATTGTGTATTCTTGTTTTTATGTGTCATGATTTTTGATAATTTATTTTATTGCTTTGCAGCCTCGTATTGTTGAATGGAAAGTTGAGGATCTGTATAGAGTTGTGTTCAATCGGAATAACCAGCTTCTGGTGATGGAGCTTCATGAGGTTCAGGCTTTGGCTCCTGGTGCATAAAAGAAATGGTCATCATTTGCGTAGTGAAATGGATAGTTGTGTGATATATCTCTTGAAAGCATTGTAGGCTTTGATTGTAGTGTTTGGATGTCTAGTCAAGTACTATGTAATTACTGGTATATTTTGTGTTGTGTTTAAGTGTGGCACAATGTTTAACAATGTAAAGTAGTTGAACTGAAAACACCTTTTCCCAAGTTCATTATGAGTTGTTGCTGGAAAAGTGAGATTTATTTGGTTTTCATCTGTCCCAACCTAGGTTGGACCTTTATAGTTTCTGTACCCTATTTTCTTGTACTTATAGTATAGCTATGTTAGTACTGAATTGTAATGTCGTTCAGCGTAAGGCTTTTAATATTTGGTGTCACGATAGCACTTGTGGATCTAGCGTGAGTGGAGTGATGCTTCCTTGTTATGTAGAACTGATTTCATATAATGTATTAGAACTGAAGTTTTTTTTGTGATTGAAATTATTTACGGCCAAGTTGCTACATCATATCTAGCCAGATTTTATTCAAGTATAAAAAATTTAGCAAGATTTGAGAGCCAAATTTTTGTTTGAACTTCTTGAATTGTAGTAGTTGAACTTCGTAGTAAAATTTAAATACTGGTTTAAATTAGCTACATTTAAATATGTCTCCGGGGGGAACCTATTTTCTAGGATGTGGTTCTTCTCAAGGCAATGTTTTGTATGATCATAGTACTTGCCTTACAGACTAAGTTGTACTGACATTTCAATTGTACTATTAGTGTTATTCTTGAGTGTGTCAATGTTTTATGGAATGTGAACTGAAGCTTCCCGTTCCTTTTTATATTTTTGTAGAATGAATGTACCGTTTGTTCAAGTGTACCAGAACTCTCAGTCCTAGCATGCTAGTGGCTGGGAAATATGTACTGATTGTTCTTTGCTTTTCATGTTGCAGTACTTAATAAATTTCTAACTACTATTAGCACGATGCTGTTAGTAGTGAATGTTGTCGTCGGCTGAAACTTAGTCTTTTTAGTGTTCTTCTGAAACTAAAAACTGATTTCTTAGTGTGATATTACTACTGTAAATGTCTAAGCTATACTGAGCGTCCAGTTCTACTATTTGTTGTTGTCCTTAGTTAGTCTGCCACTGTTTTTGTGTTTTTTGTGAAAATATCCATGTATGATTTTTGTTTCTGCATGACTGGTTTCAACTTCAACCTACTTCAACTTCAAATGATGGATGAACAAAATAGGAAGCTAGCAAACTTGTTGACTGACACAAGCAAACGATGTACATGATAGACATAGGCAAACTTGTTCAAACCCTGACAGACATAACATAAGGTAGCTGGTTCAACATAACGAAAGCAAACTACAAATCTGAAACAACAATATTAAGGACAGGCAGAAGTGCGAGCAACACGAATGCAGACTTTCATGCATCTTCATCCCGCGAAGTTGCAGTGGTAGTAGGGGTCAGCCTCCTGCTCTTTTGAAATATCCCAACCTGTCACGATGTTGTCGTTGTCTTCCATGACTTGTACGTGGCGTACGCATCTATTCCTGCGTACGTAATGAGGTTGTCTGGGAGCGGGCTGGTCCCCCACAGTTTGTGTTCTCTCTTGTCCATCTTCTTCTTCATGTCGCTGTAGAATGGGTGGATTACGCCGCCTGCAACATCGGCCAAGGAGTCTTAGTATTTGCTGGTCTTTGCATCTTTCCACTTGCGCTGCATGCAATGAAGTTGTTGGGGTTGATCTCCAAACCAGACTTTTTCAGCATCCCCTTGTCGCCTCCAATGCTGAAACCGACAAATGTGTACAATTTCTCCTCCTGCAGGAAGTCTTTGAGGCGCTTGGGCCTGCAAGGTGGGAGACACACATTTAAAGATTAGTCTTCTTTTTTGAATATTGAATTCTTCTGCTTTTTGGTTTTGAAAGTGATAACCCATGAGGTAGATGCTTATATAGTATAAGTCATGGATGAATGTAGTCCAGAAACTAGGACACAAAGTCCTGAAATTAAATTCAACTACACGATGTTATTTTTCTTTTTTGCTATCTTCAGTGCTTCACCAAATGCTTCACCAAATTCAAGAATCATTTTACCAGATTCAATGATATATGTGCTTCTTGATTCAAGTTTAGTTTTATTTTTTGTTGAATAAAATACATATGCCAGTGCTTGATACATCTTTGTGCATCAGTTCTATATCAAGTTCAGAAATTAATTTGAGAAACATGTGCATCAAGATATGGACCTATACCACTTCACCAAACATCTTTAAGTACATCAATTATATAAACTATACTAGTGCATCAAGATCAGAATCTATGCTAGAACATCAATTTCAGAAATTAATTTGGTGCATCAAGTTCAGAATTCTATAAACATTTTTTTAGATGCTAATCTGGTGAAACAATCCACTTCACAGTTTCAGAAATGCATGTAAGTTGAGAAACATGTACTCGTGCATACATTTCACAAAGTATAGTAGTTCATCTAGTTGGGAAGCTAGTTTAATGAAGTTTTTAGTGAGTAGTACTAGTACAACAGATGAATGAACAATAGTGTGGGTTACCATTTTGTGGCTGCTGCGATGTGGTATACCAAGCAGAGTTCCTCGACGCACAACTGTAGGACTGCCGCCATATGTGGAGGTTCATCATCGCTGGTGTACTCCACATCAACTCCGATGAAGATCGGATACAAGCCGCCGCCCTTCATCCTGAGCCTGCTCATCACCTCGTCGGCCTTGTCTGGTTCGGTGGTGCAGACGATCTCCAGCGTCTCCTTGCCGTGGAGCTCAACCCCTGTGAGGGTTCTCGTGTACTCGCGCTTCTCACCGGGAACGTGAACGTCGACGAGGTTGCTGCTCTTGTCCGACGTCTCGCCATGATAACGCTTGGCGGACGGTTCCTCTGCCATCGGCTTCCTCCGGCGACTGTGGGCTTGGGAGAGAGAAGCTTGTGGTTTGTGTGCAGTGGAGATGGAAGTGGCAATGGTGGTTTGTGGGAATGAGGGAGAGATGGAAGACAATGGGGTATTTTGCAGTGCATGGACGGGGGTTTGTGGGAGGCAGTTCGTCGGGGGCGTTGGTGTATTGGTTGTGGGGGTCGTCGTTTGCACTCCCTCGTGGCAACCGCCCAGTGGGTGGCGCGGGTGGTGGTCTGGAAGAACTAACCGTCCAAGACAAAGGTTTTTTACTACTGCACTGAGTAGTCGTGTCAAGCTGTACTTATGACCTGCTAAATCCCGCTTGCAAGTCTCAAGGGTGGTGATGATGCCATTTTGCACTGTTTAGGTGACGTATGCTTTGTGATGTTTTTCCGTGTGGGTGTTAAGTATTGTTTTTCCATTGAAGTCTTATACACTAGTTTATCTCAAAACATTTTTTGAGTGCCCTGGATTATAGACTAGTTTATAGATTTGTTGCTCAAAACTGGTACTTATTTTATGTTCATCTGTACTAACCTAAGTTAGGCCTTTATAGTTTTTGTATTGTCATTTTAGTGCACTTATGGTTTAGTGCTGTGTGAACTGAAATGTAATTTCATACAGTGTGTGGTTTTGAAATTTGGTGTCACAATTTTGTGAGTGGCCTGACTAATCTTACTTTTTTAGTACTGATGTCATATGTATGTTTGAACTGACTTTTTTTTTTGTTTTTTTGGGTTGGTTGGGGGATTGAGATTATTTTACGACCAGATCGTTCGTTGAGGTGTGGAAAGATTTTATATGAATAAGAAATTTACCAGAATTGACAAATAAATTCTATTTGAACTTCTTGCATTTTAGTAGTTGAACTTGTCAGATTTTATATGAATAAAAAATTTAGCATAATTGACAAACATCATATGTTTGAACTTTTTGCATTTTAGTAGTTGAACTTGTCAGATTTTATATGAATAAGAAATTTAGCATAATTGACAAACATCATATGTTTGAACTTTTTGCATTTTAGTAGTTGAACTTGAAAGTAATATTTAATTCGTTTTTTTTAATTATGTACATTTAACGGATAGGCTATTAAGTTCTATTCTTTTTAGAGGTTCATTGTTTTTGTATCATATTTTCTCCTTTTTTATCATCCGTGCCTGCGAACTAGTATTTGAATTTATATATTTTTAGTTTCGAATTTTTTCTTGTAGTTTATATTTCTTTGCCCCGCCCTCTGGTTTGTTTTACTGGGCTTATTGGTGGGGTGTTTGTAAATGATGCAGGCTATTGGGCCGTTTTCCGGCCCAGATAGCTCGTCCGCGCGGCTGTGCAGTACGGCGTGCGCATGCGCTCTGGGTTTAGTCCCACCTCGCTAGTCGAGGGGGCTCCAAACCTGTTTATAAGCGCAGCTGAGGCTCACTGGTCGAACTCCTCCGAATACTTACCTGAGCGCTTATACACGGCGCTCGCTCTCTCTCATGACCTGTGGGCCCTGGTCGGCGGGCCCTCCGTTGTGCTGATTACTAGGGATTCCCCCACGGGCTCGAGTTCAAGTATGTAGCAGCGTGAGGGCCTGCGCCTGACCTTGGGCGGTCAATTTTTTCTTTTTTTTTGTTTGATTGAATCTAGCACTTGACTCCACCAGTAACTTGGACTGATACTTTTTGTTCTAGTTCTTGTCAGTTTTGTGTAAGTGTAATCTTTTTCATTTGAGTTTTTTGCCTTCTTTTTTGTACTTGCGTGTAGCCTATAAGTTATACTGATAGTCCATTCATAGTAGCGCTTACGTACTGATGCTTGTTTGTACTTTTTATTGTAGTAAGTATGTACTGTCAGATCAAGTGTACTATTACTATCATTCTTAATCTGCAAGCGACCAACATAAGTGTGTGCTTATGCTTCTGATCTTTTTCTGTTTGTAGTACTCCCTCCGTCTCATAATGTAAGACGTTTTTTACTCTAGTGTAGTGTCAAAAAACGTCTTACATTATGGGACAGAGGGAGTACTTGTTAATTTTCTAGCAGCTACATATGAAAGAGAACACTACATGAAGTACTAAGAATCTTTGCTTCAAATTTTGAAGTGTCGTTAAGTAACTCAAATTGTGCTGATTGTTTTCAACGTTATGTTTTCTATACAATACTGAATCGAAACTGGACATGGAACAACGTTGTGTGATTAGTTGCTTTATAACTAGTACTTTGGAGCAGCCACAAAGTTCCATTCAGAAGGTACTTTTTGAACTTGAAATAATGGATTGACAACATACGAAGCTACCAAACTTATATAATGAGATAAGCAAAACATTGTACTTGATGACATAAGTAAACTTGTTCAACGATGACAAGCACAACATAATCATACTGGTTCAACCCAACAAGAGCAAACTACTAATTTGAAACAACAAGATAAAAGGCAAGCACAAAGCGGAAGTAAAACGAAGGCAGGCAATAGGGGTGGTCGTAGTAATTCGCAGCCTCCCGCTCTTTTGCATATCCCGAACCATCTGTGATGTAGTCGATCGTGCTCCACGACTTGTACGTGGCGTACGCATCTACTCCTGCGTACTTGATGAGGTTATCTGACAGCGGGCTGGTCCCCCACAGTTTGTAGTCTTCCTGTGTGTTGATGTTCTTCTTCATGCCTTTGTAGAATGGGTGGATGACGCTGGCTGCAACATCAGTCAAGGAGTCATACTCTTTTCCGGTGTATGGAACTCTCCACTCGCGCTGAATGTCGATGAACTTGTTGGGGTTGATCTCCAAACCGAACAACTTCAGCATCTCTTTGTCGCTTTCAATGCTGAAACCGGCAAATGTGAACAACTTCTCATGCTGCAGCATGTCGTTCAGGCGCTTGGGCCTGCAAGGGGAGAGACATTTTGAAAATTAGCATTACTTTGATGTTTGAATTATTCATTTTTGTTTTGTTTTATAAGCGATGAATCCATGAAGTAGTTGTTTATGTAGCATAAATAATGGATGAATGTACTTCAAAAACTAGTAAACAAAGTTGTGAAATTAAATTAAGTACATCATGTTATTCTTCTTTTTGGATTAAACATAGTTTTAGTCAATGTTTTATGTTCTGCATTGGTATTAGTTTAGTTTACGTTTGTTGAATAGGATAACGCATAACCAGTACTTCGCCAAGTCCTTAGTTTATTTTCTTATGAAAATAACATTAGACCAAATTCATAAACTACTTCACTACATCAAGTTCAGAAACATCTTTTTAATACATTGAGTACAGAAACTATACTATTGGATCAAGTTCAGAAACTACACTAATCGATCAACTTCAAAAATTAATCTTCCGCAAGATTTGCCAAATAGTAATCCAGTGCATCAGGTTCAAAAATACATTTATAGTGTATCTACTTGAGAAAATGCAGTAGTGCATCCACTTTTCACAAGCCACACTAGTACATCTAGTTGGGAAACAAGTCTGATGAAATTTTCAGGATACAGTACTAATAAAACAGATAAACTAAACAGGGCAAATGAGTAGGATGGCTCACCATTTTGTGGCAGATGCGATGTGGTACACCAAGTAGAGCTCGTCGACGCACAACTGCAGGACTGCTGCCATCTGGGGAGGTTCATCTTCGTTGGTGTAGTGGACACCAACGCCGACGATCCTACGACTCTGACTCTTGCCGCAAAGCTTCATCCAGAGCCTGGAGATCACCTTGTCGGTCTTGTCTGGTTCGCTGGTGCAGACGATCTCCAACGTCTCCTTGCCGTGGAGCTCAACCGCTATGAGGGTTTTGGTGTAGTCGCGCCTCTCGCCGAGGACGTGAACGTCGACGAGGTTGCTGCTCTTGTCCGCCGGCTCGCCTTGATGATGTTTGGCAGACGGTTCCCGCGCCATCGCCCTCCTCCAGCGGCTGTGGGCTTGTGAGAGAGAAGTTTGTGGTTTGTGTGCAGTGGAGATGGAAGCGACAATGGTGGTTTGTGGGAATGAGGGAGAGATGGAAGACAATGGGGTATTTTGTAGTGCGTGGACGGGGGTTTGTGGGAGGCGGTTCGTCGGGGGCATGGGTGTATTGGTCGTGGGGGTCGCCGTTTGCACTCCCTCGTGGCAACTGCCAAGTGGGTGGCGCGGGTGGTGGCCTGTAAGAACTAACCGTCCAAGAGAAAGGTTTTTTACTACTGCACTGAGTAGTCTTGTCAAGCTGTACTTATGACCTGCTAAATCCCACTTGCACGTCTTAGGGGTGGTGATGATGCCATTTTATGGTCGCACTGATTTGTCTCGTCAAGCTGTACTTATCAGCTGCTTATCCCACTTGCACGTGTCAGGGTTGGTGTTGATGGAGGTCTGTACTCCTCTACTGTGGTACTTGGACTGGTGATTGAAGTGTAATTGAACTTACCAAATACCAGTGAGACTATGTGTGATGCTAATGTTTTTTTAAACATTTTTTGTATTTTGAAAGGATTGTTTATATCAAGATAATCTCTGAGTTTTTTTACAGATAAATTAGATTTTCATCAATATAGGATGTATTATATTCGCGTTTTGCTTGAGGTAATTATTTTTATGTACTGATGGTCTTTCTGAATTGGGACTGGCAGAAGCATACATAGCTTTGTATTTTCAAAACGATGTTTTTTAGGTGTCCACGGGTGTGTTTGTTTTACTATGCCTTTGTACCGACGACTGAGAATTATCAGTACTGATATACTATAAGAGTTTATTTCCTGAAAATATTTTTGCTGAGTTACTGGTCGACAGTAGCGTTTGCGTCAGATAAATCCAGATAAGTTTTTTCAAATGTATTTGTGACTGAATTCAAAAGGATTATCAAATGGTTTACATAACAATGTCACTGCTCCAGCGGACACAAATCAGAAATTATATCAGTACTGATGTGTATTCTGCCTTGTACTGACAAGTGAGAATTATCAGTACTGATGTAGTATAAGAGTTTAAATTTTCCTTTGACATATTTTTGCTGAGTTACTGGTTAACAATAGCGTTTTCGGCCAGTACAAATGTATTTGCGACTGCATTCAAAAGGATTATCAAATGGTTTACATAATAATGTCATTGCTCCAGCGGGCACAAACCACAAATTATATCAGTACTGATGTGTACTCTGCCTTTGTATTGACGACTGAGAACTATCAATACTGATGTACTATAAGAGTTTAAATTTTCCTTGACATATTACTGCTGCTGAGTTACTGGTCGACAGTAGCGTTTCCGTCAGATAAAACTAGATAAGTTTTTTCAAATGTATTTGTGACTGCATTCAAAAGGATTATCAAATGGTTTACATAATAATGTCACTGGTCCAGCGGGCACAAATCACAAATTATATCTTAACTATGGTACTGATCGAGAAGTTGACGATAAAGCTAAACAAGTTTTGGTAACGACAGTGTTTCTGAAATGTTTCCTCAATGTGTGCCGAGGCAACTGAGACCACTATGTATTGTTCAGTTGTTCAGTCTTGAGCTTCTCCTAACTGGCCCCGAATGTTTTGCCTTGCCGGTTCCCTTTCCCAGTTGAGCCTTGGCAGCTTCATCGTCAGTTTTAGTTTCCTCGTCCCCGACACTGTCATCTTCTGTTGGGGAACGTAGTATTTTAAATTTTTCCTACGATCACGCAAGATCTATCTACTAGATGCATAGCAACGAGAGGGGAGAGTGTGTCTACGTACCCTCGTAGACCGGGAGCGGAAGCGTCAAGTGACGCGGTTGATGTTGTCGAACTTCTTCGCGATCCAACCGATCAAGCACCGAACGTACGGCACCTCCGCGTTCAGCACACGTTCAGCTTGATGATGTCCCACGAGCTCTTGATCCAGTTGAGCTTCACGGGAGAGTTTCGTCAGCACGACGGCGTGGTGACGGATATGATGTATTTACCGGCGCAGGGCTTCGCCTAAGCTCCGCGACGGTATGACCAAGGTGTGTTTCTGTGGAGGGGGGCACCGCACACGGCTAAAACAATTCAACTTGTGTGTCTTTGGGTGCCCCCCTGCCCCCGTATATAAAGGAGCAAGGGGGAGGCCGGCCGGCCCTTGTTTGGTGCGGCTAGGGTTGCAATCCTACTAGGAATAAGATTGCAATCCTATTCCTAGTAGGAATCACCAAAAGATGGAAGAGAGGGAAAGGAAAAAGGAGAGGTGGCGCCCCCCCCAATCCTAGTCCAACTAGGAACCCTAGGTGGGGCGCCGGCCAGCCCTATGGGCTGCCTCTCTCTTTCCCTTAAGGCCCACTATGGACCATCCCCCCTCGTAGGGGGTTCCGGTAACCCCCTCCGGCAATCCCGTTAAATCCGAAACTTTTCCGGAACACTTCCAGTGTCCGAATATAGTCGTCCAATATATCAATCTTTATGTCTCGGACATTCCGAGACTCCTCGTCATGTCCGTGATCTCATCCGGGACTCCGAACTACCTTCGGTACATCAAAACTCATAAACTCATAATACCGATCGTCATCAAACGTTAAGCGTGCGGACCCTACGGGTTCGAGAACTATGTAGACATGACCGAGACTCATCTCTGGTCAATAACCAATAGCGGAACCTGGATGTTCATATTGGCTCCTACATATTCTACGAAGATCTTTTATCAGTCAAAACCGCATAACAACATACGTTGTTCCTTTTGTCATCGGTATGTTACTTGTCCGAGATTCGATCGTCGGTATCTCTATACCTAGTTCAATCTCGTTACCGGCAAGTCTCTTTACTTGTTCCGTAACACATCATCTCGTGACTAACTCATTAGTCTTTTGCTTGCAAGGCTTATTGCGATGTGTGTTACCGAGAGGGCCCAGAGATACCTCTCCGACACTCGGAGTGACAAATCCTAATCTTGATCTATGCCAACACCACGAATACTTTCGGAGACACCTGTAGAGCATCTTTATGATCACCCAGTTGCGTTGTGACGTTTGATAGCACACAAGGTGTTCCTACGGTATTCGGGAGTTGCATAATCTCATAGTCATAGGAACATGTATAAGTCATGAAGAAAGCAATAGCAGTAAAACTAAACGATCATAGTGCTATGCTAACGAATGGGTCTTGTCCATCACATCATTCTCCTAATGATGTGATCCCGTTGATCAAATGACAACTCATGTCTATGGCTAGGAAACATAACCATCTTTGATCAATGAGCTAGTCTAGTAGAGGCATACTAGGGACATACTGTTTTTGTCTATGTATCCACACATGTACTAAGTTTCCGGTTAATACAATTCTAGCATGAATAAAAGACATTTATCATGATATAAGGAAATACAAATAACATCTTTATTATTGCCTCTAGGGCATATTTCCTTCAGTCTCCCACTTGAACTAGAGTCAATAATCCAGATTACAAAGTGATGATCCTCACACCCATGGAGTCCTGGTGCTGATCATGTTTTGCCCGTGGAAGAGGCTTAGTCAACGGGTCTGCAACATTCAGATCCGTATGTATTTTGCAAATCTCTATGTCTCCTTCCTTGACTAGATCGCGGATGGAATTGAAGCGTCTTTTGATGTGCTTTGTTCTCTTGTGAAACCTGGATTCCTTCGCCAAGGCTATGGCTCCAGTGTTGTCACAAAAGATTTTCATTGGACCCGATGCACTAGGTATTACACCTAGATCGGATATGAACTCCTTCATCCAGACTCCTTCATTTGCTGCTTCCGAAGCAGCTATGTATTCCGCTTCGCACGTAGATCCCGCCACGACGCTCTGCTTGGAACTGCACCAACTGACAGCTCCACCGTTCAATAAAAATACATATCCGGTTTGTGACTTTGAGTCATCCGGATCAGTGTCAAAGCTAGAATCGACGTAACCGTTTACGACGAGCTCTTTGTCACCTCCATACACGAGAAACATATCCTTTGTTCTTTTCAGATACTTTAGGATGTTTTTGACCGCTGTCCAGTGATCCACTCCTGGATTACTTTGGTACCTCCCTGCTAGACTTATAGCAAGGCACACATCAGGTCTGGTACATAGCATTGCATACATGATAGATCCTATGGCTGAGGCATAGGGAATGACTTTCATTTTCTCTCTATCTTCTGCAGTGGTCGGGCATTGAGTCTTACTCAACTTCACACCTTGTAATACAGGCAAGAACCCTTTCTTTGACTGATCCATTTTGAACTTCTTCAAAATCTTATCAAGGTATGTGCTTTGTGAAAGTCCAATTAAGTGTCTTGATCTATCTCTATAGATCTTGATGCCTAATATATAAGCAGCTTCACCGAGGTCTTTCATTGAAAAACTCTTATTCAAGTATCCTTTTATGCTATCCAGAAATTCTATATCATTTCCAATCAACAATATGTCATCCACATATAATATTAGAAATGCTACAGAGCTCCCACTCACTTTCTTGTAAATACAGGCTTCTCCAAAAGTCTGTATAAAACCATATGCTTTGATCACCTCATCAAAGCGTATATTCCAACTCCGAGATGCTTGCACCAGTCCATAGATGGATCGCTGGAGCTTGCATACTTTGTTAGCACCTTTTGGATCGACAAAACCTTCTGGTTGCATCATATACAACTCTTCTTTGAGATATCCATTCAGGAATGCAGTTTTGACATCCATTTGCCAGATTTCATAATCATAAAATGCGGCAATTGCTAACATGATTCGGACAGACTTAAGCATCGCTACAAGTGAGAAAGTCTCATCGTAGTCAACTCCTTGAACTTGTCGAAAACCTTTCGCAACAAGTCGAGCTTTGTAAACAGTAACATTACCGTCTGCGTCGGTCTTCCTCTTGAAGATCCATTTATTTTTGATGGCCTGCCGATCATCGGGCAAGTCAACCAAAGTCCACACTTTGTTCTCATACATGGATCCCATCTCAGATTTCTTGGCTTCAAGTCATTTTGCGGAATCTGGGCTCATCATCGCTTCCTCATAGTTCGTAGGTTCATCATGGTCTAGTAACATGATTTCCAGAACTGGGTTGCCGTACCACTCTGGTGCGGAACGTACTCTGGTTGATCTACGACGTTCAGCAGAAACTTGATCCGAAGTTTCATGATCATTATCATTAACTTCCTCACTGATTGGTGTAGGAATCACTGGAACAATTTTCTGTGATGTACTACTTTCCAATCTGGGAGAAGGTACAATTACCTCATCAAGTTCTACTTTCCTCCCACTCACTTCTTTCGAGAGAAACTCTTTTTCTAGAAAGGATCCATTTTTAGCAACGAATATCTTGCCTTCGGATCTGTGATAGAAGGTGTACCCAACAGTCTCTTTTGGGTATCCTATGAAGACACATTTTCCGACTTGGGTTCGAGCTTATCAGGTTGAAGTTTTTTCACATAAGCATCGCAACCCCAAACTTTAAGAAACGACAACTTTGGTTTCTTGCCAAACCATAGTTCATAAGGTGTCGTATCAACGGATTTAGATGGTGCCCTATTTAACGTGAATGCAGCTGTCTCTAAAGCATAACCCCAAAACGATAGTGATAAATCGGTAAGAGACATCATAGATCGTACCATATCTAATAAAGTACGGTTACGACGTTCGGATACACCATTACGCTGTGGTGTTCCAGGTGGCGTGAGTTGTGAAACTATTCCACATTGTTTCAAATGAAGACCAAACTCGTAACTCAAATATTCTCCTCCACGATCAGATCGTAGAAACTTTATTTTCTTGTTACGATGATTCTCTACTTCACTCTGAAATTCTTTGAACTTCTCAAATGTTTCAGACTTGTGTTTCATTAAGTAGATATACCCATATCTGCTCAAATCATCAGTGAAGATCAGAAAATAACGATACCCGCCGCGTGCTTCAACACTCATTGGTCCACATACATCAGTATGTATGATCTCCAACAAATCTGTTGCTCGCTCCATAGTTCCGGAGAACGGAGTTTTAGTCATCTTGCCCATGAGGCATGGTTCGCAAGCACCAAGTGATTCATAATCAAGTGATTCCAAAAGTCCATCATTATGGAGTTTCTTCATGCGTTTTACACCAATATGACCTAAACGGCAGTGCCACAAATAAGTTGCACTATCATTATTAACCTTGCATCTTTTGGTTTCAATATTATGAATATGTGTATTACTACAATCGAGATCCAATAAGAATAGACCACTCTTTAAGGGTGCATGACCATAAAAGATATTATTCATTAAAATAGAACAACCATTATTCTCTGATTTAAATGAATAACCGTCTCGCAACAAACAAGATCCAGATATAATGTTCATGCTCAACGCTGGCACCAAATAACAATTATTTAGGTCTAAAACTAATCCCGAAGGTAGATGTAGAGGTAACGTGCCGACGACGATCACATCGACTTTGGAACTGTTTCCCACGCGCATCGTCACCTCGTCCTTAGCTAATCTTCGTTTAATCCGTAGTCCCTGTTTCGAGTTACAAATATTAGCAACCGAACCGGTATCAAATACCCAGGTACTACTACGAGCATTAGTAAGGTACACATCAATAACATATATATCACATATACCTTTGTTCACCTTGCCATCCTTCTTATCCGCCAAATACTTGGGGCAGTTCCGCTTCCAGTGTCCAGTCCCTTTGCAGTAGAAGCACTCAGTTTCTGCTTGGCTCCAGATTTGGGTTTCTTCGTGGAAGTAGCAACTGTCTTGCTATTCCTTTTGAAGTTTCCCTTCTTTCCCTTGCCCTTTTTCTTGAAACTAGTGGTCTTGTTAACCATCAACACTTGATGCTCCTTCTTGATTTCTACCTCCGCAGCTTTGAGCATGGTGAAGAGCTCGGGAATTGTCTTTTGCATCCCTTGCATATTATAGTTCATCACAAAGCCTTTATAGCTTGGTGGCTGTGATTGAAGAACTCTATCAATAACACTATCCTCGTCAACCTTGCAACCAAGTTGAGTCATATGATTGTAGTACCCAGACATTCTGAGCAAGTGTTCACTGATAGAACTATTCTCCTCCATTTTGCAGCTGTAGAATTTATTGGAAATCTCATATTTCTCAATCCGGGCATTTGCTTCAAATATTAACTTCAACTCCTGGAACATCTCATATGGTCCATGACGTTCAAAACGTCGTTGAAGTCCCGGTTCCAAGCCGTAAAGCATGGCACACTGAACTATCGTGTAGTCATCAGAGCGCGATTGCCAGACGTTCAAAGCGTCCACATTAGCAGGAGGGGGCTTGTCACCTAGCGGTGCTTCAAGGACATAATTCTTCTGTGCAGCAATGAGGATAATCCTCAGGTTACCCAGTCCATGTAATTGCTACCATCATCTTTCAACTTAGCTTTCTCTAGGAATGCATTAAAATTCAAAGGAACGGTAGCACGGGCCATTGATCTACAATAACATAGATATGCAATAACTATCAGGACTAAGTTCATGATAAATTAAAGTTCAATTTAATCATATTAATTAAAGAACTCCCACTTAGATAGACATCCCTCCGGTCATCTAAATGATCACGTGATCCAAATCAACTAAACCATGTCCGATCATCACGTGAGATGGAGTAGTTTCAATGGTGAACATCTTATGTTGATCATATCTACTATATGATTCACGCTCGACCTTTCGGTCTCCAGTGTTCCGAGGCCATATCTGCATATGCTAGGCTCGTCAAGTTTAACCTGAGTATTCTGCGTGTGCAAAACTGGCTTACACCCGTTGTATTTGAACGTAGAGCTTATCACACCCGATCATCACGTGGTGTCTCGGCACGACGAACTTTCGCAACGGTGCATACTCAGGGAGAACACTTATACCTTGAAATTTAGTAAGGGATAATCTTATAATGCTACCGTCGTTCTAAGCAAAATAAGAAGCATAATAAGATAAACATCACATGCAATCAAAATATGTGACATGATATGGCCATCATCATCTTGTGCTTTTGATCTCCATCTTCAAAGCACCGTTATGATCACCTTCGTCACCGGCGCGACATCTTGATCTCCATCGTAGCATCGTTGTCGTCTCGCCAACTATTGCTTCTACGACTATCGCTGCCATTTAGTGATAAAGTAAAGCAATTACATGGCGATTGCATTTCATACAATAAAGCGACAACCATATGGCTCCTGCCAGTTGCCGATAACTTTACAAAACATGATCATCTCATACAAAACCGTATAACTCACCATGTCTTGACCATATCACATCACAACATGCCCTGCAAAAACAAGTTAGACGTCCTCTACTTTGGTGTTGCAAGTTTCACATGGCTGCTACGGGCTTAGCAAGAACCGTTCTTACCTACGCATACAAAACCACAACGATGTTTCGTCAAGTATGTGCTGTTTTAACCTTCACAAGGACCGGGCGTAGCCACACTTGATTCAGCTAAAGTGAGAGAGACAGACACCCGCCAGTCACCTTTAAGCAACGAGTGCTTGTAACGGTGAAACCAGTCTCGCGTAAGCGTACGCGTAATGTCGGTCCGGGCCGCTTCATCTCACAATACCGCCGAAGCAAAGTATGACATGCTGGTAAGCAGTATGACTAGTATCGCCCACAACTCATTGTGTTCTACTTGTGCATATCATCTACGCATAGACCTGGCTCATGATGCCACTGTTGGGGAACGTAGTATTTTAAAATTTTCCTACGATCACGCAAGATCTATCTACTAGATGCATAGCAACGAGAGGGGAGAGTGTGTCTACGTACCCTCGTAGACCGGGAGCGGAAGCATCAAGTGACGTGGTTGATGTTGTCGAACTTCTTCGCGATCCAACCGATCAAGCACCGAACGTACGGCACCTCCGCGTTCAGCACACGTTCAGCTTGATGACGTCCCACGAGCTCTTGATCCAGTTGAGCTTCACGGGAGAGTTTCGTCAGCACGACGGCGTGGTGACGGATATGATGTATTTACCGGCGCAGGGCTTCGCCTAAGCTCCGCGACGGTATGACCGAGGTGTGTTTCTGTGGAGGGGGGCACCGCACACGGCTAAAACAATTCAACTTGTGTGTCTTTGGGTGCCCCCCTGCCCCCGTATATAAAGGAGCAAGGGGGAGGCCGGCCGGCCCTTGTTTGGTGCGGCTAGGGTTGCAATCCTACTAGGAATAGGATTGCAATCCTATTCCTAGTAGGAATCACCAAAAGATGGAAGAGAGGGAAAGGAAAAAGGAGAGGTGGCGCCCCCCCCAATCCTAGTCCAACTAGGAACCCTAGGTGGGGCGCCGGCCAGCCCTATGGGCTGCCTCTCTCTTTCCCTTAAGGCCCACTATGGACCATCCCCCCTCGTAGGGGGTTCCGGTAACCCCCTCCGGCAATCCCGTTAAATCCGAAACTTTTCCGGAACACTTCCAGTGTCCGAATATAGTCGTCCAATATATCAATCTTTATGTCTCAGACATTCCGAGACTCCTCGTCATGTCCGTGATCTCATCCGGGACTCCGAACTACCTTCGGTACATCAAAACTCATAAACTCATAATACCGATCGTCATCAAACGTTAAGCGTGCGGACCCTACGGGTTCGAGAACTATGTAGACATGACCGAGACTCATCTCTGGTCAATAACCAATAGCGGAACCTGGATGTTCATATTGGCTCCTACATATTCTACGAAGATCTTTTATCGGTCAAAACCGCATAACAACATACGTTGTTCCTTTTGTCATCGGTATGTTACTTGTCCGAGATTCGATCGTCGGTATCTCTATACCTAGTTCAATCTCGTTACCGGCAAGTCTCTTTACTCGTTCCGTAACACATCATCT
>LR738709.1:456376773-456407011 GCA_902687465.1 Secale cereale
GTGACTAACTCATTAGTCTTTTGCTTGCAAGGCTTATTGTGATGTGTGTTACCGAGAGGGCCCAGAGATACCTCTCCGACACTCGGAGTGACAAATCCTAATCTTGATCTATGCCAACACCACGAATACTTTCGGAGACACCTGTAGAGCATCTTTATGATCACCCAGTTACGTTGTGACGTTTGATAGCACACAAGGTGTTCCTACGGTATTCGGGAGTTGCATAATCTCATAGTCATAGGAACATGTATAAGTCATGAAGAAAGCAATAGCAGTAAAACTAAACGATCATGGTGCTATGCTAACGGATGGGTCTTGTCCATCACATCATTCTCCTAATGATGTGATCCCGTTGATCAAATGACAACTCATGTCTATGGCTAGGAAACATAACCATCTTTGATCAATGAGCTAGTCTAGTAGAGGCATACTAGGGACATACTGTTTTTGTCTATGTATCCACACATGTACTAAGTTTCCGGTTAATACAATTCTAGCATGAATAAAAGACATTTATCATGATATAAGGAAATACAAATAACATCTTTATTATTGCCTCTAGGGCATATTTCCTTCATCTTCATTGTCTTCGTCTGATTGTTCGTCATTCTCGTCAAACTCTTCTTCTTCATCGTCTTCATTTGATTTTTTGGAACTCTGCACCTTGCCCTGTGTCTGTTCAGCGCCAATGACCTCCTTGCCCACTTTGCACGTGCGGGCATTATGCCCGTCAGTTGCCCCACACTTGCGGCAAGTGTAGCTGTTACGTGTGTTGTCTCCATTTGTAGAAACCTGGGTGGCTCCAATCTGCTTGTACTTGTTGACAGTGCCATCTGTGCGGAGTGGGCATGTGCGGTAGTTATGGTTGCTCACGACGTTGCAGAATCTGCATGCCCTTATCCCGAGAGGTTTGCCGTTCGGGCCAAATTCCACACGCTTGATGGGGCGTGCCGACTTTTTGGCTGCTGCTTTCGCTGCTTGCGTCTTGATCTTTCTCCCCTTTGTGTTTGAGAATATGGGTGGTTTAATCACTCTTTCCTGCTGCTGCTGGTAGGATGTGCTGTTGTCATGTCGTTCGCCTACAACACCATCAAGCTCATGATCTCGCATGTGAGCTTGTTGGTGCTCTTGAGTGTGCACATGGGCAAGCTCTGGTTGTTGCTGCTCCTCTTCCTCGTTGTCGAACGGGTCAACAGCTCCCAGATGATTCATCTCAGATAACATTGTAGCAATATCCTTCTCAATGGCTTCATTCTCCGCCGCACCTCCATTTTCAGCAGAATGCATGGCGTCGAGTTCTTGTTCAAGTTTCTCCATGATGACTCGTGACCTCGCCATTTGCTCTGGGCTTCTCAAACTTTTCTCTGCACCCTCATGTTCAGTGTCAGCAGTGAGCTTTCAATGCAGTATTGGGATGCCTTGTTTGACGCTACTATCCTCAAGTCATTTATGTCGAATGTTGGCTGGATGTTCGGGCGTTTGGTGTATCTCCTGAGGATGTATTTCTCTAGAACGCTGGCAGCCTTAATTGTCTGCATCATGCACAGGACATGCACGCAGAAAAGACCTGTATTGTTTTTGGAAGAGGTGCATGTTTTTTGTCATTTCATTCGAACAAAACTTTGCAAATAAAGTAGTACAGTATGTAACATCTTTTTTTGTGGTCCTCACCTGTGTGGTCCCATAGCCCGCACTCGCACTCATATGTTTCTCCCACGGGGTCTGCAACCACCTGGAACGCGTGCTGAGACCATGCAGACAGTTTTTGCGGGTTGTTGTAGCGCACGAGGTACTTTGTGGGCTCTTCCGTCTCTGTCGCCATGAAGAGTGTGCTCAGTTTTAGCCTTTTTCTGATCTCGCTGTACACAGCTTGCGAGTAAACCTTCGCCATCTAGGTGTCAAACCCATAGAAGGTCAGCGTGTTTTGTTCCTTCTGCACATGCAAGAATGATGACCAAATTGTTAGTTTTCTCGCAGCTAAAACTTGTCTAACTAATATAGTTTTACTTTAGTAAGCATGTTTTTTGTCTCACGATAGGTGATAGAGCTATACCCTGTAACCCATTGTCTCTTGGTTCTCTGTCTGCCTCCTGGTTTTGACGCAGGAGTTTACCTGGCTGACAAACCAGTGTAGGTTTTGTCTCTCACTTACAAAGTTCTTCTTGAGCACATAGTTCATGCTCTCACTTCACTGTGTGGATATCATTTTGGCGCAGAAAATTTCTTTGAAGTAGGTTGATATCCATTTCTCACGCTCGTTCCACATGGCCACCATCGTGGCATCATCATGGAGGTTGTACCTATCCATGAGTCCTTTACAGGCATCCTCAAACTCAGTTGGCATGAGGGGCCAGTTGAGGATTGATGTGAATTCATCCTTAAAGTCTCCGTGCAGGTAGTACAGGTATGCGAGGTGTTCCTTGTACTTCTTCATAATGTGCCAGCAGCACAGCTTGTGTATTGTGTTCTTGAAAACTTTTGGTATCACCAAAGCCATTGCCGGGCACTGGTCCGGTAATGAGAAAAGAGATGTGGAGTGGTCAACATATGGTGGTGCATATATACAAATAGAACTGACACAACATTTTTTACCGTGTTATTTTCCTTTTATTTTTTTGGGGGAAGGGGGTGGTGGTGGGGGTGGGGGTGGTTTTCGCGGTTGTACCTGTGAGGATGCATGTAGGAGCCTTCCCTCTTATGCACCTTAAAAACATCTTGAACAGCCATCTGAATGATTCAGCATCCTCATCTCCTATCAAGGCGAAACCAAAGAATGTAGTCTGTAAGTGGTTGTTAGTACCGACAAACACCCCAAGTGGCATATGGTACCTGTTGGTCTTATATGTGGTGTCAAATGTTATGCAGTCACCGAAGTCCTGATAGGCCCCTCGGCAGCTTGCATTCGCCCAGAATATGTTCTTAACTCTGTCGGACTCATCGAGTTGCATGTCACAGAAGAATTCTACGTTTATAGCTTTCATCTCCCTAAAGAAGTTGACAGTCTTTAGGACATCGTCCACATCATCCATCCTTGAATTCTTTTCTTTCCTGCATATTAAAAGTTCATTCAAAAATGCATGTTGAACTGGTGTCAGGTCATACGTTGCGTAACATGTTTGTACTGACAGAGGAAAAAAGACATAGGCGGTTTATGGGAGGAGAACAAGTTTGTACTTACAGGTTAATCAGGTCTTTGGCATTCATTTCGAGGAAGAAGCTACCAGGGTCATCACCGCCCAGTATGCTCATGATTTGCGCGTGTTCAATGCCTTTGAACTGCAGGTACTTGACGTACTCCCAGATTATTTTGTCAAAGTTTTTGTGGGAGTGCAAGAAGACAAACATTTGCGGAATGAGCTGTAGCATGTGGTTGTGTTCCCAGACTATCTCTTTTACGACTAATGTTCCATCCTTTTCAATCTTCAGCCTCATTTTAGCCCCGCAGTTAGTCCTGGCTGTCGTTTTGTTCCGCTGTCTATTTGCTTCAGACACCTTCGATTGATAGACTCCATAGCACGTGCAATAAAGGTAGGCTCTGGTCTTAAACTTGGAGCCTTCCCTGACAGCTAAACCCGCGTGCTTCGCATAGATGTTGTAGAAGTTCTTTGCTTCCTCAAAAGTTTCAAAGCACATCTCTAGCCTTGGCAGAACATAAGCTTCAATGTTAGGTGGTTGCACGCAACAGTGAGCAAACAAAAACACAGTTATGAAAATGTTAGATGGGGTGGTCATAGTACCATGGTATGGACTGTGCTTGTATGTTTTTTTTCTATATGGATACTTACATGTGTATAGCTCTGTGCTGCCTCCGGTGTTTGCTGTTCACCCTGGTGTATGGGCGTGGGTGGTGTCACCCTTGGCACATGTAGCAATTCATCTCTTGGAGGGAGCAATGTTGACGAAGATCTCCGTCTCTCATTGTACGGCCGTCTCCCCTCAGATTCGTTGTGAGGTTGCTCCTGTCTATATGGCTCATATCTTGTACTTTGGAACCTGCTAGAGCGGCCAAATTTTCTGTCTCTTTGGTCTGGTCTTCCCATCACAACCGCTTTTGCAGCACGAATGATTAATGTTGACGGAGCGACTGGTGGAAGCCTTGTTGCAACCCATCCACGGCTTCCTGTCGTTGGCTTTCTGCATGCGCTAGGGAAGGAAAACATTTGTTGTTGGGGATATTGTTAGCCTTGTTGCAACCCACGAGTGACAAAGCTTGTATTCCCAGATATTGGTGTTTGCTTCATAGAAGAACTTGTCCGTGCTTCTGATGATTCTGGTGTATCTTGAAATCTGCCTGTATTGTTGAAGTATCCAGGTGGTATTTTTGGTGTTACCCAACCAGGTGGTGCCCATATCTGCTTGGCTCATCAAACGCTCGCTGCGTGTGCCGCCTTGCTCGCTTCTGCAATGACATCCAACAGTTTTGGGATTAATCTTTTCTGCATTTTTCTCGTATACATGTTGTGGGTAACATGTCATGCACTGAAGGCATTGTACAAGTTGAACTTGCATCGCTGGTTGTTATTTAAACAATTGTTCTCTATTTTGTATCTGGTTTCGTTATCACTCGAATAGTATAACCGTACATGCTCAACACTGATGTACTGATGTACTATTTTTTAGCACTGCTTGTAAACTGAACATTGAACTTCAGAGATGTATGGATATGCATATATATAAAACTGATGCATGTCTTCTCTTTTGTTCATCTATACCTTATGCAACTACACTAGAAGTACTCCTAGTTTATGTATCATTGAACTTACTGTTTAACATGTGTATATTTTTTTTCAACAACATTCTTTCACTAGTTCAAACTGACGCAACTACACGGCATGTACTATTAGAAATAACATCATACAACTTGAAGTGGTAGCTGAACCTTATATAAAGCCTAGTAGCTCCTTGTACTAATGCATAAGTGTGACGCCCCCGATTTGTCCGTACACTAATCATGCACGCAAATGTGTACGGCCAAGATCAGGGACTCACTGGTAGATATCACAACACAACTCTAAAAGTAAAATAAGTCATACAAGCTTCATATTACAAGCCAGGGGCCTCGAGGGCTCGAATACAAGTGCTCGATCATAGACAAGTCAGCAGAAGCAACAAATATCTGAGTACAGACATAAAGTTAAACAAGGTGCCATAAGATAGCTAGCACAAACTGGGATATAGATCGAAAGAGGAGCAGGCCGCCTGCCTGGGATCCTCTTAACTACTCCTGGTCGTCGTCGGCAGACTGCACGTAGTAGTAGGCGCCTCCGGTGTCGTAGGAGTCGTCGTAGGTGGCTTCTGGCTCCTGAGCTCCACCATCTGGTTGCATCATCCGAGAAGAAGGAACAGAAGGGGGAAAGGGGGAGCAAAGCAACCATGAGTACTCATCCAAAGTACTCGCAAGCAAGGATCTATACTACATATGCAATGGTAACAATGATATGGGTAATATCGGTGGACTGAACTGCAGCAAGCCAGAATAAGAGGGGGATAGCTAATCCAAACGAAGACTACGCTTCTGGCAGCCTCCATCTTGCAGCAGTAGAAGAGAATAGATGGTAAGTTCACCAAGTAACATCGAATAGCACAATCCTACTCGGCAATCCTCCCGCACATCACCCTGTGAGAGAGCAACCACCGAGTTATATCTGGAACTCATCTAGGTGTGTTTTATCAAGTGTCCGGTTCTAGTTATCATGAGGTCGGAATACAACTCCGGGTCGTCCTTTTACCGAGGGACACGGCTATTCGAATAGATTAACTTCCCTGCAGGGGTGCACCACATAACCCAGCATGCTTGATCCCATTGGGCCGGGCAAACTTTCTAGGGTCATGTCCGGCCTCGGAAGATCAACACGTCGCAGCCCTACCTAAGCACAATAGAGAGGTCAGCACGCCGGTCTAAGTCCTAAGCACACAGGGGTCTGGGCCCATCGCCCAATGCACACCTGTACGTTGCGAGGGCGGCCGGTGAGCAGACCTAGCAACCTCCATTACTAAGGAAGTTACGTTACGCGGTCCAACCCGGCGCGCGCCGCTAAGCCGCTGACGTCAAAAAGGCTTCGGCTGATACCACGACGTCGAGTACCCATAACTATTCCCACGTAGCTGGTTAGTGCGTATAGGCCAACGGCCAAACTCGGATCAAATATCCAAACTTGCTAAGCGTGTTATTATGAAATAACCGCGGACAACGACCAGGGCCAGGCCACCTCTCCACTGGGTGTCTCAACCTGCCCTGTCGCTCCGCCACAAAGATCCACACTGAGGGCCGTCGGGAAAGTATGTCCTTTCAGCCCCCAATCCGTGAATCAACCGCGGGTACTCAATGAGTCGACCCGACTTTAGTCACATCAAGTATCATGTATAAGTGTATGTAGTATATACCCGTGATCACCCCCAAGTGACCACGGCCCGATGGAATAGCAGGGCAGACGGACAAGGGTGTAGGGCCACTTATGGAATACTAGCATCCTATACTAAGCATTTAGGATTGCAGGTAAAGTATCAACAGTGGTAGCAACAATGACAGGCTATGCAGCAGAATAGGAGTATCGAAAGCAGTAACATGCTACACTACTCTAATGCAAGCAGTAGAGAGAAGAATAGGCGATATCAGGTTGATCAAGGGGGGGGGGCTTGCCTGGAAGCTCGGCAGCCAAAGTGGGGTCGTCAACACCGTAGTCGATCGGGGCAGCAGCATCGTCGGTCTCGTAGTCTACCGGAGAGAAGAGGGGGAAGAAACAGTGAATACAATGCAAACAGATGCATTACGATGCATGACATGACATGTAACGGTGCTAAGTGTGCCCTAACGCAGTATCGGGTGATACTGACGAAGGCGGGAAACATCCGGGAAAATATTCCCGGTGTTTCGCGTTTTCGGGCGGATGAAACGGAGGGGGAAAGTTGCGGGTTCGGTATGCTAGGGACGTGTTGTTGACGAACGGTCTGCGCATTCGGATGCGTCTCGAAATTTTGAGCAACTTTCATATATAAAGTATTTTCATCCGAGTTACGGTTTATTTTATATTTAATTTCAAAGTTTTTAAATCATTTTCTAATTTATTAATTATTAAATAAAACAACATTATCCAGAACACTGCATGCTGACATCATCATGACGTCAGCATGACGTCAGCAGTCAACTGTGAGTTGACTGGGTCAGACTGGCGTGTGGGTCCCGCGTGTCATTTGCTGTAAAGTTAACTAACAGTTTAGCTAATCTAATTACAGTTTAATTAAGCTAACTAGTTAATTGGGGTTAATTAAACATGATTAAATAACTTAAGTAATTCACTAATTAATTAATTAATTATATTTTAATTATTATTATTTTTATTTTATTTTTTATTTTTTTAGCAACGTTCTGGGGGCGGGCCCCCCTTGTCATTGGCCCAGAGGGCCTATCGGGTTCGGGTGTGGAGCGGGGCGGGGCTTGCGAGCGCTGGCGCCCGAGTGCCCGCCCGATAGGCGTCGGGGCGACGTCGGCCGCCCGAAGCGCCGGCGAGGAGCGGCTGGTGGCCAGCGGCGGAGGGGGAGGCCGGCGCAGCTGGAGAGGGGGGGCTTGCGGCGTAGGGGCGCGGGGCCGTGGGCGCCGAAGCGCCAGGCGCTCGCCCGCACGGCGGCGGAACGAGGCCAGAGGCCCGGCGGCGGCCAGGCAGCAGAAGGGGCGGGAACGGCGGCCAGCGAGGGGAGAGGGGACCGCGGCGAGGGGCCAGAGCAGGGCGGGCGCGTGGCGGTGGCTGACTGCCGCGGCGGCAGCAGGAAGGCAGCACGGCGGTTGGCGCAGCCGGACGCGGCAGGGCGCGGCCAGTGCGCGTGAGAAGAGGCGGGCGAAGCGGGGCCGCGCGAGGGGGCACGTCTGACCAGGCGCGGTGCGGAGAGGAGGCCGCAGTCGTGGGCGCGTACGCGTCCGGAGAACGGCGAGGTGCGGGAGCAGAGAGAGCTGAGGCCCGGGGCCTCACCGACGTTGTAGATGACCGGGCGGCGAGGCGTGAAGAAGCGGCTTGGGGAGGAGATGAGGAGGCGTCGGCGGTCCAGCAAGGTGCGCTCCAGCGACGGCCGCGGGGTCGAAGGCCGGGGCGGCGTCGGGCGTCGATGGGATCGGGAGCGATCCCGATCCAGTCGAGGGGGGGGTGTTGGTGGGGGTGGAGAGGGGATATTTTCCCCCACTGTGGGGTGGGGGGTTATAGGCTGAGGGGGGTAGTGGGCCGAGGCCCAGTAGGTTAGGGTAGGTTAGTTTATTTTTTTACCCTCTTTTTTTGTTTTTGTTTTTATTACTTTCTGTTTTCTATTCACTTTATAATTAATTTAGTTTTATAAAATACAATATCAATACCTAAATTAGTGTTACAATTTATGCCACTGCCACAAACAGTTTAGCACTGAAATAAAATAGTTTTGAAATTCTTTATTATTATAAAAGCATTTGAATAAGTGTTTTGCCACGGTTTAGTTATTATAGTGCATTTAAACTCTTTATAAAAGTGTGGTTTCTTCACCGAGAGTTGATATAGATTATGTTCCTCAAACCGAGCATTTTGGTCTTAATGTTTTCAAAACTTTTGTTGTTTGCCTTTGTTTCAAAATTTGAATTTGGATCGATCTGAACTAATGCGAGATTATCAACAGTGATCGTGGTGACGTGACATCATTAGCATGGGATTACTGTAGCGTAATTACCCGGGCGTCACAATTCTCCTCCACTACAAGAAATCTCGTCCCGAGATTTAAGCGATGGAGTAAGGGGGAAGTTCTGGTTGCGAAATTATAACGGGTCTTCTTGGTCTTGGTTGCCCTTCTCTAAGAGGTTGACTCCATGCGTTGATGTCCTCATTTGCTCTGCTTCCTTCGGGGTCTTCATCGTCCTATGAACGCCATAAGGGGAAGATTTTTTTTTGGAAGAACTCATCTCCACAAGGCTGGGCATCTGACGGTGAACTAATTGGGAAATACACCAAGTACCCTACGAGTAGTATTGTAGTGAACTCATTGAGAGCAATACGCGATGTTACAAAAGTTTCAGATGGGTAGGCATTCGTTCGATGCCTAAATAGAAACTGAAACGGGGGCTTGAGTAATGAGAGCAGTTATTGTGCTTGATACCAGGATGAAACATGGTATACCATCTAGCTCGTGAATTACTTACGAGCCAAGTGTAAAGGATACTTTAAAATCAAGGTTGTATAGAAGAGTCAGGTTTCGATCCCGTGGACCTGTGGGTTATGGGCCCACCATGTGGGTTAAGAGTAGGAAGGGCGATGACATCTTTCACAGAAAGCAAGGCATGTCAGAGGATAGTGTGTCAGCTAAGTTGGCAACAATGTTGGTACCAAGGATGGGGAACGAAGAGAACCATTTTCTTGCACATTGTAACGAGGAGGACCAATAGGCAAGGTTCTCGTTCACCGGCAGTTAAAGGAATGTTACAACAATAATAGTGATGTCTTACTGACAGAGTTGTACAACGAGGTGTTTACATAAGCAGAGAATCATTACTGCTTAGATTATATGTAGATCAAAGAAAGGTTAAACAAACAAATGGAAAGGAAATTTGTGATTACACACTTATTAGGAGTATATCCTTCCCATGGACAAAAAGATCATGGCATACAGGGTAGGAGAGCAAGTACCCAACCATTCAGATAAGGAGGGCAGGAATAATGAAGATGTTACCCATACAACGATGTTTGGATAACTGACCAAGAAACATTTAGCATTGGGCTTCAAATGCTCTTGTTGAAAATCAGAGCACCACAGACATGCTTCGAGATAGCATTGGCATGGTCTTGAAGAAAAGGTCGGACTTGGATACACAAAGGATTCATCAGGAACAACTTATAGAATAAGTCTTACAATTTCCTCCTGGAAGAACGGTTATCCTTGCAAAAGAGATTATAATGATAGGTCCTCCAGCCAGGGGTGCTAGGCATGACATCATATTATCGGGTCATCAAAGGACCAACATTATAAATCCTGGAAAGTTGCCCCAACCATCATATCTGACCGAGATTCAGATCTGATTGGTGTCATGATACCTCAAACTCGGGATGTTTGAGAAGAAAAGGTGCAACACAAATCGACGAAATGGCATTGCAAGATTCTCGGGAAATGAACTATGGGAGCGGGTTCCCGAAACAATAGTTCATCATTAAACCAAGGAGAGGATGAGGAGGTGGCTGATGGACTCAGCAACAATTCATCGAAAATTCCAAACGAATGGATTTCCACAATAATGTGAACAAGAGGATGACACTTATCAATTCAAATGATATAATGTTGTATGCTCGAGGAAAAACATACACCATTAATCATTAGTTGAAAGGTGTGCCCGAATATGACCTTAGGCAGAAAGAACAATGTCAGAGTGACGATTCAATAACCAACAGTCTAAGAACGAATTGTCGATCGTTAACTTCAAAGCAATAGGGTTGCTGGAAGTACAGAACTCAAGCAGCATCGCTAGCATATTGGTATCCCGGTTAAAAAAACACGGAGACCAAGGAAGAATGGTGATGGTGAGAAGTATCATCATACCGAGAATTTCTAAGAGGTGGAGCAATCCTCACAACATTCTCGACATAAAAGTCAGTAATACTTCAATGCAGAACACAACACTAGCTGGAGAGCAAGTGGTATTCATAATGTGGACAATTTCGCGATGAAAGGAAGTCAAGGGTGTTGCCGATGATAATAAAAATCATCGAGGGCAAGGAGAGTATTTCTCATCATGAACACAGTTGACATCTCGGAAGAAGTCAAAGTGTTGAAGGTGATCCGACACATTTGCCGGGAGGTTTCAAGAGGATGCAATCAAACAACAATGGCAACAAGCAAGGGAATGACGAAGTGGCAAGTTATAAGATCGATATATAAGATGCAAGCTCGGAACCAAAGTTGCCTTTCAAGACAAACAACATGATGTTGAAAGCTCGACGTGAGTCATGCTCACACACTGAAGAATTCGTGCACCAGAGATGGACGAGGTAGCACAGTCAAAGATAGCAAGACCAGGATGCATCCGATAGCCTAGGAATGATCAGATTGAGTTCAGAATTTCCCAGTAAAATATTAGGGGTATTTGAATTGTAGTGCGGAATAATTTCACTAGTCGATGTCCTCGGTTGACACCAACCCAAACCCCGTAGAGTGATTACGACAATGAAAGACATTACTTCAACAAAGTCAGTATGATGTGGTGCAATGGCAAGACATCTTCGAGATACCAGGGGGTAATACTTGAAGGCGTAACATGATAGAAGTAGAACCGGGTCATTAACCTATGACAGTAGATGCTTTAACCTTGTCAAAAATTGACAAGGCCTGAAATGGATTTATTCCAGATATATTGAATAAGGACAGCATGGTCGGAACCATAACTGTAAGGAATCAATTCAAGAATATCGAAAGAATCACACAGCTGGATAATCATTTTGCAAGAAGCTTCCGAGACGGTCTACATCATTTTCATGGGCATGAACGCAAAGTTCAAGGTCGACTCCCACTTCTTTAATGCATAACATTTCATTCACCTCTCGATTTGATAAAACTGTAGTGTTGGAATTTTATTTGGTAGAACACCAGAAAAGTATGACTTGTGAAAACTTTTGGGTTCTCACGGATTAGGGGAAGGCATAGGCTCAACCATTGGGCATCTTAGTAACATATACCACAAGTTTCAAAAGTAAATACATAAGCTCAAAAGCAGAGCATGGTTGGCCAAGCAGAGGATACAATTTACCAAAGGCATTATGTACCAGGGGAAGAACTCACAAGGTGATTGTATATGAAGGATACTGTCGGATAACAATCCAACAATGGATCGGGTGATCCACAACGGAGCTGATGTGAGTATCGGTACTCACTCAGAGGAAGAAGGAATGCAGAGGCATCAGATCCAAGAATTACCTTATTAGCCTGATGCTTAAATAGAAAGAATGTCACATCCCTAGCTAGCACTTGCATTAGGACCTGACTAGAGTGTGCATCATGTCTACTTTCAAAGGAAAATTGAAATGGGATTAACAGAAACCCCAGCACCCCTCCCCTAACAACTAGGGTTTGATAAAATATTTTCCAATGTACCCAAAATGCCCTTCAAAATGTTCATCATTTCTGCCTTGGTCCTAAACCTCTGCCAAAAATGGTGCACATTTTTCTAGGACAATCTAGGGCTTTGGATTAAATCATATGGTATTTGAATTTGGGCATTTAAATGCTACAAAATATTTTAAATGCTCAAATAATCATAAACTATAATGTTTCCTACTGTTCATATTATATACAGCAGGTATGACAAGTGTTATGAGTTACAAAAATGCTTTGGCATTTTATTTAATTAAACAAAGTTGCAAAAGAAATGAAACAGAAAAGAAAATAGAAAAAAGGGAGAGAGAAAGCTTACCTGGCGCCCACCCGGCCCACCTGCCGGCCCAGCCCAGCTGCCGCTCCAGCGAGCTGCTTGGCTCGGCCAGGCAGGCAGGCAGGTGCTCGACGGCGACCGCGCCGCGCGCCACGCAGTTGCCCGCCGCCTTGCTTCACCCCCTCGCCGTCCTGGAGGGATGGTTCGACCCTCCACGTCCTCCTCGACCCCGCACACACCTCCACCTCCCCCCAGTCCCTCTCCTTCGCTCTCCCCACGCCATGGCCGACGCCGCCGTGTTCGCACCGTCGTAGAAGCCGCGTCCCCCGTCGTCCCTGAGCTCCGCCTTGGTGTCCATCGTCTCTGCCATCCTCGACTGCTTCGAACAGGCCGAGCCCCGAGCGCTCGCCCGCCCTGGAGACGCCCCCGACCTCTTCTTCCCCAACTCCGGCCGCGGAGATCCCCCTCGCCGTTCTGCTCAACTCCGACCACCCCCGAGCTCGCTCCGGTGCTTGCTGCAACCCCTGTGAGCCTAGCTACCTCCTCCCCCTCTCTGTTGGCTCCCTTTTTGCCCTGTAACGCACTGCACGAAGCTCGCCCGCACGCACCGCCGCCGTGCTCGCCGCCGGTGATGCTCCGGTGACCATTTGGTCACTGGCACCGTCCAACATACTCACCGCAGCACGTAGATGCGAACGGTGCTACGCACGCATCGCCTAGGCCCCTGCAGCCGTTTCTCCACTCACGCCCGACGCCGGTCGCCGCCGTCGAGCTCGTTGCCGTCGTCTCCGGCCACCCCAGGTCCGGCGACCACCTCCATCCGACGCGCAACAGCAAGGGCTATCCAACGCACCCAGCCGCAGCTCGAGCCGTGTACCGTAGGCGTTTTCCGAAACACGCCGCCGTGTTTGGCCTCGCCGGCGACTAAACGCCGACGAGTTGGACCTGTTTTGACCACGGGTTTGACCCCCTGGGTCAATGACATGTGGGCCATGCCCGCAAGTCAAACCTAGTTTAGGTGTTAATTTAATTTTAATTAGTTAATTAGTTTAGTCACTGACACGTGGGCCCTGGCCCCACTGACAGCTAATTAGTTTTAGTTTAACTCTAATTAACTCAGTTAATTAGCTGTGACACTGACATGAGGGACCCACTGGTCAGGTTTGACTTGGACTGGCCCTGTTGACTGCCTGACGTCAGCATGATGTCATGCTGACGCAGTAAAGGTTTTTCTGGGATTTTTAGATCTAAAAATAATTCAGGAAATTCCAGAAAATACCCAAAACTTCTAAAAATCATATAAAATCAACCATAGCTCAGATGGAAAAGATTTATATATGAAAAATGATCAGAAAATTCCAATCTTTCCAATGGCACAGGTTTCATGCATGTTTGAACAAGTTAACTTGCTGTATACATCAAAAACATGATAATGCACTTATTTAAATAATAGTTTGAACTATAATTTGAATCCTTGATTCAAATAGGTTCAAACCCTTCTGGTTTTAGTTGCATTAGCCAACACACATGCATCTTGCCATGTCATGAACATGCATCATACTGTTGCATTTGTTTGTTAATAATTGTATCGTCGGTATTCCCTGTGTTAGGTCCTGCTCCCGAGGATACTGCTGCGTATCCAGTTGAAGAGCAGTACCCGACAACTACCTTGTCAGGCAAGCAATCATTGATCATTCCGATACAAACCCAATCTTCTCGCTCCTGCTCTCTTTTACTGCATTAAGGCAACAGCGTGTGAACTGCTACTTGCTGTGGTAGTTGAACCCTATTCCCTTGCATGACCTGTCGTTGCCATAGTAAATAGTTGAAACCCACTAGCATGTGTAGGAGTTGATTGAGCCATGTGATGTGTGATCCACCATGCTATTTACTTATGTTGCCTGCTATGCTTAGAGTTGTGTCTGGTCTGGTTCATCTGGGTGATGGATCAGAGTGAAATGATCTTACCGATAAAGAGAAGGAAGTGTGGAATACGCTTGGTAAAGGTATCGATGAAAGGCCATGTAGGAGTACATGGTGGGTTGTTTCATTGGAATCGTCCATAGGACCCGAGATCTATGTGTGTGATTCAAGTTACAGTTACTACCACACATTGGGCCCTGGAATATGACCCCGCTTGACTTATTAATTACCCTTGATCTCTGTCCAGGAGTTGCAACTAGTTTCTGGTGTTTATAGCTTACTGGAGGTCGTGCACAACGCTGACCCTCGGGGTGGGTTGTGATGCGACAGGTACGTGGCACGGTGTACCGGATGCCCGTTTGGTAACTCGGGAACCCTGTACACATCGTTTGGGGCCGTGAGTGACACCCCGGCCGGATCTCCCCACGGATGGAACCCAAATAGGCGATAAACCTGGACGAGAGACTTGAGTGGTTGGTTAGGTCGTGGTCTACACCCACGTCGGCTTTCGCTTGAAGTCTGCCGAGCACATGTCGTGTGCAGACGCTAAGTGGTGAAAACATGTGTGAAGAAGTACACCCCTGCAGGGTTATCAAACTATTCGAATAGCCGTTGTTCGCGGTACGAACTACTTGGTTGCTCTTACAGTTCATAGACAAGTTGATGGTTACTACTAAAAGCCTCAAGATAAGCGTGAGTGCCGTGGATGGCCTTCCGTAGGATGACGGAAGAGGATCCTCGGTAGTGTATTGATGTGGTGAGTAGAGGACTCGTGTTCGTAATAACATCTTGCAATCCGTTGAGAGTTGTAGTATAGGTTAGCCAAGGTCAAAGCTGGCATTCTGCTATAAACTCCACTACCCCCTTTGATAATGTTGCATGTATGATAGGTTCTGTGGTAAGACTTGCTGACTACCTTTGTACTCATGTTTGCTTAATAACTGTTGCAGAGGAGAACCCTGCCCCTGCTGATGGGTTCTACATAGACGTTGACGTCGACGAGTAGCTTGACACCCAGACAGTGATCTGGAGCTTGTGGAGGGCCTTGTAGATAGTCAGGCTACAGCAAGCCTGTTTTATTTTCTAAGTTGTCTGTACTCAGACATGTAGCTTCCGCTTGTGCTTGTATGACTGTATGACTTGAGTGTTGGGTCATGTGACCCCTTACCTGTATGGATATGATATGTATGGCTCTTGGAGCCTTTTAAATAAAGTACTTTGAGTCATAGAGTTCTGTTGTGATGCAATGTTGTATTTGCACATATTGAGCATATTGCGTGTATGATTGAAATGCTTGGTATGTGTGGGATCCGACACCTAGTTGTTTTCCTTTGGTAGCCTATCTTACAGGGAAATGCCTCCTAGTGATTCCAATGAGCCTTGGTAGCTTGCTACTGCTCGGAACACGTAGGCTGGCCGGCATGTGTCCTTCTTCGTTCCTGTGTCTGTCCCTTAGGGGAAATGTCACGCGTTGTTCCTTTAAGTCCATGTAGCTTGCTACGACTTGGGTTCATACGTTGATGACCGACACGTTCGTTGCTGGGTCATGGATGCCTGTCTCTGTAATTTAGTGCCACTTTTGGTTTATAACTAGCCATGTCGGCCCGGGTTCTCTGTCATATGGATGCTAGCGACACTGTCATATACGTGTGCCAAAATGCGCAAACGGTCCCGGGCCAGGTAAGGTGGCACCCGTGGGGTTACCGTGCGTGAGGCCGCAAAGTGATATGACGTGTTACAGCTAGATCGGTGTGACTTAGGATCGGGGTCCTGACAGCGTTGGCATCAGAGCTGGACTGCCTGTAGGTTTCTCAAGCCAAACTGGTCGATGTTGAGTCTAGAAAAATTCTTAGTTATATGTAGGGGAATTGATTGTGGAAGGGAACGTAAGGCTCTTTTTACTCCTTTACCTTATGCCCTTCTGATCTGAGTCGGTCTATTCTTTCTACGGGGATTTAGGACTAGGCCTCTTATCCTTACTAGGTTCACGTGTTACTAATCCGTAGACTCTTAGGATTGTTAGTTTCAAGCCTCAGTTCAGTTTCTATCCTTTTAGTATGATGATTGTTGAACCGGAACCTTGATATGGAATTGTTGAGTGGCTATGCTATCATTTGTATGATGTCTCAAATCTTTGTTTGAGCATTTACAGTTGTTATGCTGCCCGATTTCTTCCAGAAACACTAATGCCTTTGCATTATTTCGTGTTCCAGATGTCTGGCCGCATCCCTCACCAAGTGGTTCGTTTGACTCGGTGCATTAATGTGCCCGGTCACACGGCCATGCTAGTCCGTGTGATGACTGAGACCGGTTATCGCTGGTATCCTGAATACACCGTGGAGGAACAGTACCGGGATTTCAATCAAAGTCAGTATTTCTTCACAGTCCGGATATACCCCTCATATCCCAGAGCTAATGATCCCATCCATTGGTCTTATGGACTCGGGATTACCATCGAGATGGCAGTGCAGGATGCCGCTTATTCGATGATGACCATTCTCCGTGCTAGGCATGCCCTGTTGCTGAACACTGAGTTCTGTTACATGCCAGCCTCACTCCCCGGAGAGGAAGGCTACTACACTGGTCTGTATACTGATGCTTCTCATGAAGAGCCACTGCTTCAGACTACTGTTCAGATGTTGGAGGATAGGGACCGTGAGGTCCGTGCCCTCCGAATGGAGCTGTATAACACTCGAGCCGCTCACTGGACTACTTTGACATAGCTTGCACCTGCTGTGCACACCGGATATCTGGACATGCAGGATTTGTACCCCGTGCGGACTCGTCTGCCTGATCGCATGGATTGGCGTGACGTTGGGGGTATTACACCTCCACGTGGGCGTCGGTTACCACCAGCATCGGGACCGAGACCACACCCATGCCCCTATGGTCCACAGCCTTCGAGTGCTCGCGAGTTCCAAGATCCGTCTGTACCACTTCCAGGCTACGGTGGTAATCTTTACGAGGATTACTACGCGAATGTCTGAGCTAGTCCGTGGTAGTAGTAGTATTGTAGTAGTTGTATTTCCACAGTCCTGCGCGTCTTGTGGAATATGACTTAGTGTGTACTGAATTCCGGATGTGTAGTTAAATAATGTATAGGAGCTTGGAATGCCTCTGATGGGATGTATCGTCTTTCACCGCAGTTGTACTTTAGCCTTGGCTTGTACTAAACTTTGTATGGTGTGTATGACCACTGGTGTATATATAGCAGTTCCTATATTACCATGTCGTACGGATGAACATCTCTGCATTCTGTGTCATCCATTGCATTCTGCACTTCTATGTCAAATTTTTGCCATCCTTGTCTAAACCGTTGTTTTGTTTTCCTAGGATGGTCAACACTCGCAACACTCCTGCTGCTCAGGAGGAGGGTGAGGCTAGTGGGGCTAGAGATGGAAATCTGCCCCAGCCACCCTCTTTGGCGGAGACTAACCGTCTGCTGGAACGCATAGAGCAGAACACTGGGTTCCATCAGAGGAATGACGTGGTGTCAATCCACGATTTTATCAAGATGTGTCCACCAAAGTTCCATCACTCCACTGAACCTCTGGATGCTGATGACTGGCTACGTAGTATCACCCACAAGCTACACTATGCCCGTGTGGCCGAAGCTGACAAGGTTATCTACGCCGCCTACCATCTTGAGGGCCCTGCCAGTCTTTGGTGGGAAAACTTTGAAGCTATGCGTCCTGCTGGCCAAGTCACTACCTGGGTTGAGTTCAGTGAGGCATTCCGTGAACATCACATTCCGGAAGGTCTCATGGATCGCAAGCGGGAGGAATTCTGCAATTTCACCCAGGGCCGTTTAACTGTGGATGGCTATAGTCGTGAGTTTGGTAATCTGGCACGCTATGCACCTGAGGAAGTATCCACTGATGCCAAGAAACAGGCGAGGTTCCGCAAGGGACTCAGCCCTGAACTTCGTCGAGATTTACGTCTGCACGAGTGCACTTCCTTCCAGAAGTTGGTTAACAAGGCTATCAGTGCTGAGACAGGCCAGACCGACTTCGAGGCCACCCGCAAGCATACTCGAGACTTTGGTTCCTCATCCGGCTCTGGCTCTCACAAGCACCGTGTGTGGGTTCCTAACACTGCCCTGCCACCCAAGTATACACCGAGGCCATCCTATGAGGCGCCTCGCCCAACTCAACAGTTTGCACCTGCTAAGACCTATGGAGGTCCACCCTCCAACTTTGCTCCACGCACCACCACTGTGACATGTTTCAAGTGTGGAGAACCGGGACACTACATGCGTGATTGTCCCCAGAATCAGCCAGGAAAACCCGTTGGCCGTGGTAAGCCAACCGGCAAGGTGAACTATGTCAAGCCAATCCCCACTGCACGTGGTCATGTCAACTATGTTTCTGCCGAAGAAGCTTATGAGGATCCTAACGTCGTCCTTGGTACGCTTCTCGTAAACTGCCATCCGGCATCTGTTCTTTTTGATACTGGAGCATCCCATTCGTTCATATCTGAGAGCTATGCTCGATTGCACAACATGACTTTTTGTGACATGCCTACTTCCATGGTTATTCAAACTCCTGGTTCAAAGTGGCAAACCTCTAGGGTAAGCCATGGAAATGAAATCCTTGTTGATAGACTTGTTTTCCTTGCATCTTTAATCGCTCTCAAGTCCTCGGACATAAATATCATTTTGGGTATGGATTGGATGACAACCCATTACGCCAAAATTGATTGCTTTACTAGGACCGTTCAACTTACACATCCATCCGGCAAGATAGTCAATGTCTTGACTCGAATGGCTGAATGTCAGCTCTACTCTCTTAATGCCAGCCCTCTACCAGAACTCGAAGATATCCCGGTAGTTCGTGACTTTCCGGATGTTTTTCCAGAAGAACTGCCAGGAGTTCCACCTGACAGAGATGTCGAGTTCGTGATAGATCTTATCCCTGGAACTGTCCCAATCTCTAGGAGACCTTATAAGATGGCACCACTAGAATTAGCTGAGCTAAAGAAACAACTCGATGAGTCTTTGCAAAAAGGTTTCATCCGTCCTAGTTCTTCCCCTTGGGCTTGCCCCGTCCTCTTCGTCAAGAAGAAGGATGGAACGGACCGGATGGTTGTAGATTACCGACCTGTCAATCTGGTCACCATAAAGAATAAGTATCCGCTTCCCAGGATCAACGACCTGTACGATCAGCTCGCGGGATCCTCAGTCTTCTCTAAGATGGATTTGAGGTTGGGCTACCATCAAATCAAAATCAAGAACGGGGACATTCCTAAAACGGCTTTCGTTACTCGTTATGGCCAATATGAGTACACCGTCATGTCCTTCGGATTAACTAATGCCCCAGCTACCTTTTCTCGGTTAATGAATTCTATATTCATGGAGTATTTGGATAAATTCGTCGTGGTATACCTCGATGATATACTCATTTTCTCCAAGAACAAGGAAGACCATGCCGAGCATTTAAGGCTGGTATTGACGAAGCTTCGAGAGCACCGCCTTTATGCCAAATTCTCTAAATGTGAATTTTGGTTGCCAGAAGTAACCTATCTAGGTCATGTGATCTCTGGCAAGGGTATTGCTGTCAATCCCGAGCGAGTTCAAGCCGTCCTTGATTGGACTCCCCCTGAATCGGTCAAGCAAGTTAGGAGTTTTCTTGGCTTAGCGAGCTATTGCCGACGTTTCGTCGAGAACTTCTCCAAGGTTGCTAAACCTCTAACCGAACTCCTCAAGAAAGATAAAATGTTTGAGTGGACCCCACAGTGCGAGTCCAGTTTCCAGGAACTGAAAAGACGCCTGACATCTGCACCTGTACTGGTACCACCAGACTTTTCCGAGGATTTTATAATCTATTGCGACGCCTCGCGACTAGGACTAGGTTGCATTCTCATGCAAGATCGTCAAGTGATTGCATACGCATCCCGACAGTTGCGTCCACATGAGGATAACTATCCTACTCATGATTTAGAGCTTGCAGCTGTAGTCCATGCACTCAAAACATGGCGACATTACCTCCTTGGTAATCGCTGTGAAATCTTCACTGATCACCAAAGTTTGAAGTATATCTTCACCCAACCGGATCTAAATCTCAGGCAAAGACGTTGGGTTGAGTTGCTCACCGACTATGACTTAGGAATCACTTACACTCTTGGAAAGGCCAATGTCATGGCTGATGCACTAAGTCGTAAGTCATATTGTAACAATTTAATGTTACAACAAAGTCAACCACTTACCCACGAGGAATTTCGTAAGCTTAACCTTCACATTGTTCCTCGAGGATTCCTTTCCACCCTGGTGGTGAAACCTACCCTTATGGATCAAATCATAGCTGCCCAGAAGCGTGATAAAGGTGTATCACGACTCCAAGAGAACATTGCTAGCGGACTCGCTAAAAGTTTCTCCATGGATGATCGAGGTGTTGTTTTCTTTGAGAACCGTGTAGTGGTTCCCAAGAACTACTATCTACGGCAATTAATCCTTAAGGAGGCTCATGAATCTCCTCTCACGATTCATCCCGGTAGTACCAAAATGTATCAAGACCTACGTCAAAGATTCTGGTGGACTAGGATGAAGAGAGAAATCGCTCAATTCATTGCTAACTGCGATGTTTGTCGTCGAGTCAAAGCAGAGCATCAACGGCCTGCTGGCACCCTTCAACCTTTAGCTATTCCTGAATGGAAATGGGATAAATTCGGTATGGACTTCATTACCGGGTTTCCCAGGTCCAGAAAAGGGAATAATGCTATCTTCGTCGTTATCGACCGCCTCTCTAAAGTAGCTCATTTCCTGCCTGTTCGGGAGAGTATTACCGCTAGCCAGCTAGCAGACTTATATATCTCTCGAATAGTATCACTTCATGGTGTACCGTTGGAAATTAACTCGGACCGTGGAAGTCTTTTCATTTCAAGATTTTGGGAAAGTTTCCAGAATGCTATGGGAACTCATCTCTCTTTTAGTACTGCCTTCCATCCGCAGTCAAGTGGTCAAGTGGAACGAGTCAATCAAATTCTGGAAGACATGCTTCGAGCCTCTGTCATTTCTTTCGGTATGGAATGGGAAAAATGTCTTCCATTTGCCGAATTCGCTTATAACAATAGTTATCAAGCCAGCTTGGGCAAAGCTCCCTTCGAAGTTCTATATGAACGAAGGTGTCGAACACCTCTTAACTGGTCAGAGACCGGGGAAAGACAATTCTTTGGCCCGGATATGATTCAGGAAGCAGAAGAACAAGTTCGCATCGTTCGTGAGAGATTGAAAACAGCCCAGTCTCGCCAAAAGAGCCAATATGATAGTCATCATAAGGCTGTGACTTTTGAAGTCGGCGATAAGGCTTACCTTCGGGTTACTCCTCTTAAGGGAACCCATCGCTTCGGTATCAAAGGCAAATTGGCCCCTCGTTACATCGGTCCTTTTCGCATTCTTGCCAAACGAGGAGAAGTTGCCTACCAATTGGAACTACCTCCGCACCTCTCCAGAGTTCATGATGTTTTCCACGTTTCCCAACTCAGGCGTTGCTTCTCGGATCCTATCCGCGGAGTGGACCACGGAACGCTTGATCTCCAAGACAATCTCACATATCGAGAATACCCTGTTCGTATTCTTGATCAAACTGAGCGCACCACTCGACGCCATAATATCAAGTTTCTTAAGGTTCAATGGTCACATCATTCCGAGAGTGAAGCTACTTGGGAAAGGGAGGATCGTCTTCGACTTGAGTACCCCACCCTCTTTCCAGAGGAACCTGAATCTCGGGACGCGATTCTTTTAAGTGGGGGTGAGTTGTCACATCCCTAGCTAGCACTTGCATTAGGACCTGACTAGAGTGTGCATCATGTCTACTTTCAAAGGAAAATTGAAATGGGATTAACAGAAACCCCAGCACCCCTCCCCTAACAACTAGGGTTTGATAAAATATTTTCCAATGTACCCAAAATGCCCTTCAAAATGTTCATCATTTCTGCCTTGGTCCTAAACCTCTGCCAAAAATGGTGCACATTTTTCTAGGACAATCTAGGGCTTTGGATTAAATCATATGGTATTTGAATTTGGGCATTTAAATGCTACAAAATATTTTAAATGCTCAAATAATCATAAACTATAATGTTTCCTACTGTTCATATTATATACAGCAGGTATGACAAGTGTTATGAGTTACAAAAATGCTTTGGCATTTTATTTAATTAAACAAAGTTGCAAAAGAAATGAAACAGAAAAGAAAATAGAAAAAAGGGAGAGAGAAAGCTTACCTGGCGCCCACCCGGCCCACCTGCCGGCCCAGCCCAGCTGCCGCTCCAGCGAGCTGCTTGGCTCGGCCAGGCAGGCAGGCAGGTGCTCGACGGCGACCGCGCCGCGCGCCACGCAGCTGCCCGCCGCCTTGCTTCACCCCCTCGCCGTCCTGGAGGGATGGTTCGACCCTCCACGTCCTCCTCGACCCCGCACACACCTCCACCTCCCCCCAGTCCCTCTCCTTCGCTCTCCCCGCGCCATGGCCGACGCCGCCGTGTTCGCACCGTCGTAGAAGCCGCGTCCCCCGTCGTCCCTGAGCTCCGCCTTGGTGTCCATCGTCTCTGCCATCCTCGACTGCTTCGAACAGGCCGAGCCCCGAGCGCTCGCCCGCCCTGGAGACGCTCCCGACCTCTTCTTCCCCAACTCCGGCCGCGGAGATCCCCCTCGCCGTTCTGCTCAACTCCGACCACCCCCGAGCTCGCTCCGGTGCTTGCTGCAACCCCTGTGAGCCTAGCTACCTCCTCCCCCTCTCTGTTGGCTCCCTTTTTGCCCTGTAACGCACTGCACGAAGCTCGCCCGCACGCACCGCCGCCGTGCTCGCCGCCGGTGATGCTCCGGTGACCATTTGGTCACTGGCACCGTCCAACATACTCACCGCAGCACGTAGATGCGAACGGTGCTACGCACGCATCGCCTAGGCCCCTGCAGCCGTTTCTCCACTCACGCCCGACGCCGGTCGCCGCCGTCGAGCTCGTTGCCGTCGTCTCCGGCCACCCCAGGTCCGGCGACCACCTCCATCCGACGCGCAACAGCAAGGGCTATCCAACGCACCCAGCCGCACTCGAGCCGTGCACCGTAGGCGTTTTCCGAAACACGCCGCCGTGTTTGGCCTCGCCGGCGACTAAACGCCGACGAGTTGGACCTGTTTTGACCACGGGTTTGACCCCCTGGGTCAATGACATGTGGGCCATGCCCGCAAGTCAAACCTAGTTTAGGTGTTAATTTAATTTTAATTAGTTAATTAGTTTAGTCACTGACACGTGGGCCCTGCCCCCACTGACAGCTAATTAGTTTTAGTTTAACTCTAATTAACTCAGTTAATTAGCTGTGACACTGACATGAGGGACCCACTGGTCATGTTTGACTTGGACTGGCCCTGTTGACTGCCTGACGTCAGCATGATGTCATGCTGACGCAGTAAAGGTTTTTCTGGGATTTTTAGATCTAAAAATAATTCAGGAAATTCCAGAAAATACCCAAAACTTCTAAAAATCATATAAAATCAACCATAGCTCAGATGGAAAAGATTTATATATGAAAAATGATCAGAAAATTCCAATCTTTCCAATGGCACTGGTTTCATGCATGTTTGAACAAGTTAACTTGCTGTATACATCAAAAACATGATAATGCACTTATTTAAATAATAGTTTGAACTATAATTTGAATCCTTGATTCAAATAGGTTCAAACCTTCTGGTTTTAGTTGCATTAGCCAACACACATGCATCTTGCCATGTCATGAACATGCATCATACTGTTGCATTTGTTTGTTAATGATTGTATCGTCGGTATTCCCTGTGTTAGGTCCTGCTCCCGAGGATACTGCTGCGTATCCAGTTGAAGAGCAGTACCCGACAACTACCTTGTCAGGCAAGCAATCATTGATCATTCGGATACAAACCCAATCTTCTCGCTCCTGCTCTCTTTTACTGCATTAAGGCAACAACGCGTGAACTGCTACTTGCTGCGGTAGTTGAACCCTATTCCCTTGCATGACCTGTCGTTGCCACAGTAAATAGTTGAAATCCACTAGCATGTGTAGGAGTTGATTGAGCCATGTGATGTGTGATCCACCATGCTATTTACTTATGTTGCCTGCTATGCTTAGAGTTGTGTCTGGTCTGGTTCATCTGGGTGATGGATCAGAGTGAAATGATCTTACCGATAAAGAGAAGGAAGTATGGAATACGCTTGGTAAAGGTATCGATGAAAGGCCATGTAGGAGTACATGGTGGGTTGTTTCATTGGAATCATCCATAGGACCCGAGATCTGTGTGTGTGATTCAAGTTACAGTTACTACCACACATTGGGCCCTGAAATATGACCCCGCTCGACTTATTAATTACCCTTGATCTCTGTCCAGGAGTTGCAACTAGTTTCTGGTGTTTATAGCTTACTGGAGGTCGTGCACAACGCTGACCCTCGGGGTGGGTTGTGATGCGACAGGTACGTGGCACGGTGTACCGGTTGCCCGTTTGGTAACTCGGGAACCCTGTACACATCGTTTGGGGCCGTGAGCGACACCCCGGCCGGATCTCCCCACGGATGGAACCCAAATAGGCGATAAACCTGGACGAGAGACTTGAGTGGTTGGTTAGGTCGTGGTCTACACCCACGTCGGCTTTCGCTTGAAGTCTGCCAAGCACATGTCGTGTGCAGACGCTAAGTGGTGAAAACATGTGTGAAGAAGTACACCCCTGCAGGGTTATCAAACTATTCGAATAGCCGTTGTTCGCGGTATGAACTACTTGGTTGCTCTTACAGTTCATAGACAAGTTGATGGTTACTACTAAAAGCGTCAAGATAAGCGTGAGTGCTGTGGATGGCCTTCCGTAGGATGACGGAAGAGGATCCTCGGTAGTGTATTGATGTGGTGAGTAGAGGACTCGTGTTCGTAATAACATCTTGCAATCCGTTGAGAGTTGTAGTATAGGTTAGCCAAGGTCGAAGCTGGCATTCTGCTATAAACTCCACTACCCCCTTTGATAATGTTGCATGTATGATAGGTTCTGTGGTAAGACTTGCTGAGTACCTTTGTACTCATGTTTGCTTAATAACCGTTGCAGAGGAGAACCCTGCCCCTGCTGATGGGTTCTACATAGACGTTGACGTCGACGAGTAGCTTGACACCCAGACGGTGATCTGGAGCTTGTGGAGGGCCTTGTAGATAGTCAGGCTACACCAAGCCTGTTTTATTTTCTAAGTTGTTTGTACTCAGACATGTAGCTTCCGCTTGTGCTTGTATGATTGTATGACTTGAGTGTTGGGTCATGTGACCCCTTACCTGTATGGATATGATATGTATGGCTCTTGGAGCCTTTTAAATAAAGTACTTTGAGTCATAGAGTTCTGTTGTGATGCAATGTTGTATTTGCACATATTGAGCATATTGCGTGTATGATTGAAATGCTTGGTATGTGTGGGATCCGACACCTAGTTGTTTTCCTTTGGTAGCCTATCTTACAGGGAAATGCCTCCTAGTGATTCCAATGAGCCTTGGTAGCTTGCTACTGCTCGGAACACGTAGGCTGGCCGGCATGTGTCCTTCTTCGTTCCTGTGTCTGTCCCTTAGGGGAAATGTCACGCGTTGTTCCTTTAAGTCCATGTAGCTTGCTACGACTTGGGTTCATACGTTGATGACCGACACGTTCGTTGCTGGGTCATGGATGCCTGTCTCTGTAATTTAGTGCCACTTTTGGTTTATAACTAGCCATGTCGGCCCGGGTTCTCTGTCATATGGATGCTAGCGACACTGTCATATACGTGTGCCAAAATGCGCAAACGGTCCCGGGCCAGGTAAGGTGGCACCTGTGGGGTTACCGTGCGTGAGGCCGCAAAGTGATATGACGTGTTACAGCTAGATCGGTGTGACTTAGGATCGGGGTCCTGACAAAGAAATTATGGTTTCCAAAACAAAGGATCAAAAGCAGACGCTCTGATCAAGGATGGATAAGTTGAAAGCACTTAGTTGGACAATCAATGAAGGTTTGAATTGCCGAGAACCAACTCATGTCCGGAATGATGTCTGAGCCGGAAAGATAATTTTTAAAAAGGATAACCTGATGACTGCGTGCACACGCACACATTGAATCAATAGGCTCAAAATGTCTAAGACAAGGGATATTAACGAAGCCTACTAGTCAAATGGAATTAACCATAATGCAAGCAGGCAAGAATTTCAAGAGTAACAGGCTGCAGAGGATTTTTGAAAGATCAAAAGTATTCCGAAGAATTTTGTGAGACACATGAACAATTGAGAAGAACGGATCCTTGATAATTGTGAGGAAATAACCGTCAGGGTTTTCATGCGAAATAAAACTACCAGACAGTGAACTCAAAGGATTCTCGGGACAAGGGAGAATATTTTGAGGCATCTTGTAACAACAAGAGCGACGAGGAATGATCGTGAGAATGACAAGGGCATACAGATATCCATAGGGATATATCGGTGGCAGTGAATTGCAAAGGCAATGAACACAAGGGTCTCGGGAAAATATCGAGGGATATCCTCAGAATCTTCTGACGAAGCAGGTGATCTTCCGTAATGAGGGCTCTCCGGGAGAAATAGTTGCGAGAACCTAGAGTAAGAGTTAATAAAATCTTTTAACCCGAATAGAAGAGAGATCAGAGTCCCAGAGCATAGAAGAGGAATAAAGGATCCTAACACCACCCATTGGTGCTGCGGGCCCGTAAGCCACACAACAAGTTAGTAAATTTGTTTTTCCAAGACTAGACTCAACTTTGGCCAAGGAGTTGGAAAGGGGGATTCCTACAGGCAGTCGGCTCTGATACCAACTTGTGACGCCCCCGATTTGACCGTACACTAATCATGCACGCAAATGTGTACGACCAAGATCAGGGACTCACTGGTAGATATCACAACACAACTCTAAAAGTAAAATAAGTCATACAAGCTTCATATTACAAGCCAAGGGCCTCGAGGGCTCGAATAGAAGTGCTCGATCATAGACAAGTCAGCGGAAGCAACAAATATCTGAGTCCAGACATAAAGTTAAACAAGGTGCCATAAGATGGCTAGCACAAACTGGGATACAGATCAAAAGAGGAGCAGGCCTCCTGCCTGGGATCCTCCTAACTACTCCTGGTCGTCGTCGGCAGACTGCACGTAGTAGTAGGCGCCTCCGGTGTCGTAGGAGTCGTCGTAGGTGGCGTCTGGCTCCTGGGCTCCACCATCTGGTTGCATCATCCGAGAAGAAGGAACAGAAGGGGGAAAAGGGGGAGCAAAGCAACCGTGAGTACTCATCCAAAGTACTCGCAAGCAAGGATCTATACTACATATGCAATGGTAACAATGATATGCGTAATATCGGTGGACTGAACTTCAGCAAGCCAGAATAAGAGGGGGATAGCTAATCCAAACGAAGACTACGCTTCTGGTAGCCTCCATCTTGCAGAAGTAGAAGAGAATAGATGGTAAGTTCACCAAGTAACATCGAATAGCATAATCCTACTCGGCGATCCTCCCGCACATCACCCTGTGAGAGAGCAACCACCGAGTTATATCTGGAACTCATCTGGGTGTGTTTTATCAAGTGTCCGATTCTAGTTATCATGAGGTCGGAATACAACTCCGGGTCATCCTTTTACCGAGGGACATGGCTATTCGAATAGATTAACTTCCCTGCAGGGGTGCACCACATAACCCAGCACGCTTGATCCCATTTGGCCGGGCACACTTTCCAGGGTCATGTCCGGCCTCGGAAGATCAACACGTCGCAGCCCTACCTAAGCACAACAGAGAGGTCAGCACGTCGGTCTAAGTCCTAAGCACACAGGGGTCTGGGCCCATCGCCCAATGCACACCTGTATGTTGCGAGGGCGACCGGTGAGCAGACCTAGCAACCTCCATTACTAAGGAAGTTACGTTACGCGGTCCAACCCGGCGCGCGCCGCTAAGCCGCTGACGTCAAAAAGGCTTAGGCTGATACCACGACGTCGAGTACCCATAACTATTCCCACGTAGCTGGTTAGTGCATATAGGCCAACGGCCAGACTCAGATCAAATATCCAAACTCGTTAAGCGTGTTATTATGAAATAACCGCGGACAACGACCAGGGCCAGGCCACCTCTCCACTGGGTGTCTCAACCTGCCATGTCGCTCCGCCACAAAGATCCACACAGAGGGCCGTCGGGAAAGTATGTTCTTTCAGCCCCCAATCCGTGAATCACCCGCGGGTACTCAACGAGCCGACCCGACTTTAGTCACATCAAGTATCATGTATAAGTGTATGTAGTATATACCCGTGATCACCCCCAAGTGACCACGGCCCGATAGAATAGCAGGGCAGACGGACAAGGGTGTAGGGCCACTGATGGAATACTAGCATCCTATACTAAGCATTTAGGATTGCAGGTAAAGTATCAACAGTGGTAGCAACAATGACAGGCTATGCAGCAGAATAGGAGTATCGAAAGCAGTAACATGCTACACTACTCTAATGCAAGCAGTAGAGAGAAGAATAGGCGATATCAGGTTGATCAAGGGGGGGGGGCTTGCCTGGAAGCTCGGCAGCCAAAGTGGGGTCGTCAACACCGTAGTCGATCGGGGCAGCAGCAGTGTCGGTCTCGTAGTCTATCAGAGAGAAGAGGGGGAAGAAACAATGAATACAATGCAAACAGATGCATGACGATGCATGACATGACATGTAACGGTGCTAAGTGTGCCCTAACGCAGTATCGGGTGATACTGACGAAGGGGGGAAACATCCGGGAAAATATTCCCGGTGTTTTGCGTTTTCGGGCGGATGAAACGGAGGGGGAAAGTTGCGGGTTCGGTATGTTAGGGACGTGTGGTTGACGAACGGTCTGCGTATTCGGATGCGTCTCGAAATTATGAGCAACTTTCATATATAAAGTATTTTCATCCGAGTTACGGTTTATTTTATATTAAATTTTAAAGTTTTTAAATCATTTTCTAATTTATTAATTATTAAATAAAACAACATTATCCAGAACAGTGCATGCTGACATCATCATGACGTCAGCATGACGTCAGCAGTCAACTGTGAGTTGACTGGGTCAAACTGACGTGTGGGTCCCGCGTGTCATTTGCTGTAAAGTTAACTAACAGTTTAGCTAATCTAATTATAGTTTAATTAAGCTAACTAGTTAATTGTATTAATTAAACAGGATTAAATAACTTAATTAATTCACTAATTAATTAATTAATTATATTTTAATTATTATCTTTTTAAATTTTTAAATTTTTATTTTATTTTTTTAGCAACGTCCTGGGGGGCGGGCCCCCCTTGTCATTGGCCCAGAGGGCCTATCGGGTTCGGGTGTGGAGCGGGGCGGGGCTTGCGAGCGCTGGCGCCCGAGCGCCCGCCCGATAGGCGTCGGGGCGGCGTCGGCCGCCCGAAGCGCCGGCGGGGAGCGGCTGGTGGCCAGCGGCGGAGGGGGAGGCCGGCGCAGCTGGAGAGGGGGGGGTTGCGGCGTAGGGGCGTGGGGCCGTGGGCGCCGAAGCGCCAGGCGCTTGCCCGCACGGCGGCGGAACGAGGCCAGAGGCCCGGCGACGGCCAAGCAGCAAAAGGGGCGGGAACGGCGGCCAGCGAGGGGAGAGGGGACCGCGGCGAGGGGCCAGAGCAGGGCGGGCGCGCGGCGGTGGCTGACTGCCATGGCGGCAGCAGCAAGGCAGCACGGCGGGGCGGCGGTTGGCGCAGCCGGACGCGGCAGGGCGCGGCCAGTGTGCGTGAGAAGAGGCGGGCAAAGCGGGGCCGCGCGAGGGGGCACGTCTGACCAGGCGCGGCGCGGAGAGGAGGCCGCAGTCGTGGGCGCATACGCGTGCGGAGAACGGCGAGGTGCGGGAGCAGAGAGAGCGGAGGCCCGGGGCCTCACCGACGTTGTAGATAACCGGGCGGCGAGGCGTGAAGAAGCGGCTTGGGGAGGAGATGAGGAGGCGTCGGCGGTCCAGCAAGGTGCGCTCCAGCGACGGCCACGGGGTCGAAGGTCG
>LR738709.1:456407326-456431790 GCA_902687465.1 Secale cereale
TGAGGGGGGTAGTGGGCCGAGGCCCAGTAGGTTAGGGTAGGTTAGTTTATTTTTGTTACCCTCTTTTTTTGTTTTTCTTTTTATTACTTTCTGTTTTCTATTCACTTTATAATTAAGTTTAGTTTTATAAAATACAATATCAATACCTAAATTAGTGTTACAATTTATGCCACTGCCACAAACAGTTTAGCACTGAAATAAAATAGTTTTGAAATTCTTTATTATTATAAAAGCATTTGAATAAGTGTTTTGCCACTGTTTAGTTATTATAGTGCATTTACACTCTTTATAAAAGTGTGATTTCTTCACCGAGAGTTAATATGGATTATGTTCCTCAAACCGAGCATTTTGGTCTTAATGTTTTCAAAACTTTTGTTGTTTTCCTTTGTTTCAAAATTTGAATTTGGATCGATCTGAACTAATGCGAGATTATCAACAGCGATCGTGGTGACGTGACATTATTAGCGTGGGATTACTGTAGCGTAATTACCCGGGCGTCACAATAAGTTTATGTTTTTTGGTTTTGAACTGAACCTATCATATTAGAGGTACTGACAGTAACCTCGACATCCAAATTGTTCATCAAGTGGCAGGGGTGTAATGAACTGATCAAGCATTTGCAATGTACTATCAGGTACTTCTTCATAGCAGGACTGATGAACTGACGTACTCACACAAACGTGGGAACCAGACATTACCTCCAGTGGACTGACTTCTTCTTCTTCCTCTCGTGGTCGGCGTACTGGCATGTTCTTGGGAGGCGGCGCCATTGATGCAGCTCCTGCTTGTGGTGGACGTCGGGCGAAGAGGTCTGGGGAGGCAGCACCTTGCGGGAAGCACTGCCCCGGAGAAGAAACCTCGGCGATGGAGGGAGGCAGGAGGCGGTGGATCACGACCCCATCGTTGGACCCGACGACGGAGGGAGGCAGGAGGCGGCGGATCACGGCCCCGTCGTGGGATCCGGCGATGGAGGGAGCCAGGAGACGGTGGATCACGGCTCCGTCGTTGGACCCGGCGACGGAGGGAGGCAGGAGGCGGCGGATCATGGCCCCGTCGTTGGATCCGGCGACGGAGGGAGACAGGAGACGGCGGACCACGGCCCCGCCGATGGATCCGGCGACGGAAGGAGGCAGGAGACGGCGGATCACGGCCCCGTCGATGAATCCAGCGACAGAAGGAGGCAGGAGACGGCGGCGGATCCGTCGCCGGCTAGTCACGGCGCCGCAGGCGGAAGAAGGCGGGTTGGGTTCGGGCTGGGTCGGCGGGATTCTACTGTGGTCGGCGCGTCACGCCTATATAGGGCGGGGGGGGGGGGTAACAGAATAGTCCAGCCCTATATATGACTCCTCTTCTGTACTCCTGGGAGTATGTACTCCCATCCTCAATATACCTCATATACGCATTAATTATACCTCTTTATCATTCTCAATATACTTCATTAAATATTCTAAGATACCCAATACGAGTTTTGTTGAAAAAATATCATATGCGACATAATTTTTGTAATATACCTTTTTCACGTATAAACACATCAGTATATACGTAAACATTTAAAATATGTAGACTCATATTAATTTTTTCATGAAAATCATTTTGAGGTATCTGATAATTACTAATGAAGTATATTAATAAAAATAATAAAGAGGTATAAAAGATTCATTTATATGGTATATGAGGAGCCGGAGTACACAACCATTTTCCTATATATGAGAATAATATAGCTGGTCTATTCTCATAACATTATGAGAATAATATTCTCATAACACTTCCGAACTGCTTTGTTTTACTGCATTGGAAAGCTATGCGCACTCCACAGATACTGCAATAGAACCTAATGTTTGAAAAAGGTACGTATTGTTTTTTCGATACCTTTTTTACTCTAGTTTTTTAACCGTTTATCGGAATTATGCGTGTAATATACCGTTGAAAAGCTATGGAGTAGACGCAACTTCGCCATGTTGAACACTTTTCAAAATTCATTATAGTTTAAGAGCAGTTTCGAAAATCGTGCGGCTCACAACGAATGGCAACAAGCGTTTTTTTGCGTTTTTTTCTAAACCGCTCGTCGGAATGAAACGTATGATACACCGTTGGAAAGGTATCGTCGGCGCGCATCTTTTTCATATTTATTATTTTTTCTATTTCGCTACGGTTTAAGAGCAGTTTTGAATTTACTAAATCGCGGAATTGTGTTTTTCGATTTTTTTTTCTAATTTTCGGTACTGTTTTCACTCCAGTTTTCTAACCGTTTGTCGAAACAAGGCGTGTAATATACCGTTGGAAAGCTACGAACGAGACGCAACTTTCATATGTTGAAATGTTTTTGGGATTCCTTACGGTTTTTAGTTAAATTTGAAAATCGTGCGGCTGACTACGAAGGGCAGTGGTCGTTTTTCGTGAAATTTTTACGAAACTTTGGTCGAAATGATCCAAACGATACACCGTTGGAAAGATATCGTCGAGACGCTACTGTTTCATGTAGAACAACCCCCTAATTCATTACAGTTTAAGAGCAGTTTTGAAATTACAAAAACGCGGAAATTCTGTTTTTCGCGACACCCAAATCGACGCGTTTTTTTGCGCTTCCGAACTGCATGTTACTGCAACACAGAGACCAATGAACTGCATGTTTGAAAAAACTGTACGTGTTGTTTTTTCGGTACCTTTTTTGCTCTAGTTTTTTAACCGTTTATCAGAATTATGCGTGTAATATACCGTTGAAAAGCTATGGAGTAGACGCAACTTCGCCATGTTGAACACTTTTCGAGATTCCGCACGGTTTAAGAGCAGTTTTGAAAATGGTGAACTGCATGTTTGAAAAAATTGTACGTGTTATTTTTTCGGTACCTTTTTTACTCTAGTTTTTTAACCGTTTATCGGAATTATGAGTGTAATATACCGTTGAAAAGCTATGGAGTAGACGCAACTTCGCCATGTTGAACACTTTTCGAGATTCCGCACGGTTTAAGAGCAGTTTTGAAAACGGTGCGACCGACGAATAATGGCAGCGAGCGTTTTTTTGCGCTTCCGAACTGCATAAAAAAACCGCACTGCATCAGGGTAGGAGCCGGCGCGACGGTGCTGGGGGAAGGAGGCGGGGCGGCAGCGCGGGGGTAGGAGGTGGGGCAGTGGTTGCTGTCCTCGGGGCGCTCCGCGCTAGACACCTATTTAAGTAGGGGTGTTATGCGAATAAGGTTTTTGTTATGAGAATAAGGTCTTAAGGGGTGTTATAAGAATAGACCCACCATATATATATATATATATATATATATATATATATATATATATATATATATATAGTTGTGTACTCCTGCTCCTCATATACCACATAGATGAATCTTTCATACCTCATTATTGTTTTTAATATACTTCATTAATAATTATTAGATACCCTAAAATAAGTTTCATGGAAAAAATCCTGTGAGTCTACATATTTTTAAAGATTTACGTATATACTGATTTGTTCGTACGTGAAAAGGTATATTACAAAAAGTACGTCACAAATGATATTTTTTCAACCAAACTCGTACTGGAGTATCTAATAATACTTAATGAAGTATATTGAGAATAATAGAGGGGTATAATCCATGCGTACAAGAGGTATATTGACGATGGGAGTACATACTCCCAGGTGTACAGAAAATTAGTCATATATATATATACAGACACACACATAAACACTATTCTTATCACGGGATCAGAATATTATTCTGATCACACCATATACTTCCTGAGATACACGCCTGAACTTCCCTCTGTAGGAACCCGACCTTCGAGCTATCTTTGCAACCGTGTCTCTTCGCGTGAATTATTCTTGTTAGTCGTGTTCTATGTGATGTAAGTGTAATCTGCAAATGTTTTTTAGCAACTAAATACGCTTTTTAAATAGAAATCTCACTCATGGGCGAATTTTGCTCTCGGGTTGTGATGAACTCGTGTTTTTCGTAATTTTACTGCCTCAGTTGCACGCTTGAACTTTCCTTTGAACTAGGTTGAACTTCCGCCAACATCGCCCAAAAGGGGCTTGTGATATACCGTTGGAAAGCTAGGGACACCAGTATCATGACCCAACTTAAATTTTTATCAAAATGTAAGCGGTTTAAGAGCAGTTTTGAAAACCGTTTTTTTTCACACAAAAAACGTGAATCGTATTTTCGATCTTATTTCTAAACCATTTATCGGAATGCGGCATATAATATGTCGTTGGAAAGCTGCTGCAAAACCACTCCTTCACATGTTGAAAGTTTTCTCTAATTCCCTAAGGTTAAAATGTTATGTTAAAAAAACTTCAAATTTCGCGAACCGAACAGCCGAGTTCGTATTTTCGCTGTAATTTCTGAATGGCTAATCCAATTAGGGAATATTATATGGCGTTGGAAAGCTTATGAATATTGACTACTTTTTCATGTTGAAAGTTTTTTTCTAATTTTGAACGGTTTAAGAGTAATCTAGAAAACAGTACAAGTCCTACCGAGTTCGTATTTTCGTGCTCATTTTTTAACCGTGCGTCCGAATGCATCAAATGATATGGCGTTGGGAAGTTTGGACAAATGCGAAACTTTATGGTATGTATTGTTTCTCCCAATTCTTTACGGTTTTAAGTAAGTTTCGAAAATGGCGAAAAACGTATTTTTGTGTATTTTCTACAAACTTTATCGGAATTCTGCAAATAATATACCGTTGAAAAGCTACAGAAAATGCGAAACTTTTTCATGTTGACGATTTTCTTTGATTCCCAGCCGTTTTCAAGTAATTTCGAAAACGGCGGGATCATTCGTTATGCCTTTATTGCGAAACAGATTCTTCGAAAATGCACCGCGTGAATAACCTGAACTTCTGGGCGCGTGTAGTTGAACTTCACTCTGTTTTTCATGGGCTTTTTTTGCTCGTAGATCTCGATCCACTGCTCGTATCTCTTCATCCACTCACCGGAATTGAGCAAGTGATACACCGATGGAAAGCTGCTGTAAACATGCAACTTTCCCGTGTTGATCATTTTTTCAAACTCGTGACAGTTTTAAAAGTTTTTGATCTAACATTCATTCAGTGTAGTAGTTGAACTCCCTCCCGTTTTCACATTGAACTTCTGTATGAACTTCACTCTGTTTTTTGACGTGTTGTTTTTTCACGTGCAATTTTTTGCACTGTGTGAAGTAGTTGAACTTCTGGGGGCATGTCCGTTTGAACTTCACTCTGTTTCACTTTTTTGTATTTTTCTTATATGAAACACACCCCATGCAGTACGTGAACTTCCGGTTGTTATCAGTTTTGAAATTCTCTCTTGTTTTTTCAATAAATGATGAACTTCTTCCTTATTTTGAACTGAACTTCTTGGTTTATTCGTAAGTAATGGGAAAATTATGAGTTTTCGTAACAAATATTGAACTGCTCTACTTTTTAAAATTGAACTTCTTGGTTTATTATTTTAGTAACAAAGAAAATCCAGAGTTAAAATTTTGTAGGTGACGCTTTTTTTCTTTCTTGGCAAATTAACCTTGAACTAACTTTGTTATTTAATTTGAACTTCCTGGTGTTTTTTTAGTAACTAGAGAAATTCCAGTTTTGTGATAAACAACGAACGTCTATGTCAAGTAAAGTCTTCATACAACATCATAATGAGCCCCGGGAAGTGGTCGTGGTTGGCGGTGGTTGGTTACTACAGCGGGGAGGAAGCACGGATGAGAGGGTCCAGTGGCACGAACAGAATGTATGACCTTCCAGGGACCACAACCTATGAACATGTTGAGCAAAAAAACATTCAAACACCACGCGAACCTCATTTTGAAGCACTACACGGTTTTTCCATGAACCGAATGTATGAACTTCCAGGAACTAGAAAGACTTTTCTGAACTTTTCTAAGTTACAAGATTTTGAATTTCGCAATATAGAGAACATGAACTTCGGAACACACACTATAACTGAAATCAATCAAAATACAGTGATTCATCAAAAATAGAATAATACCAGCACTATACACAGAATGAGGAAAGGGAGAGGACAATTTTTGTTCCCAAACTGTTATGTTTGAACTTCAGTTGCTTTTATATCTGACCTTCTAGAAATTCTTTCTTTTGGTAAATCATCCAAATACATTTTGTTAGATCAAAGCAAAATCCCCTAATCCTATTGGACGTCCTGGTGGCGCACACATCCAGCTGCAGGATTGCCAAGTTGAAGATGCTCTAAGTATAATTCAACAATCACGTCCCTTTATTACGAAGTGCATCAATACAAATAGCACATTACTTTTATCTGCAGCTTCTTATTTTACATAGCGCCCGAGGCTTGGTTAATCAATTAGTTGTTGCGACAGTCAACGAACTGGTAGTTGACGGTGAGGTGGCCCTGGGCCACGTCTTGGCCGTTGGTGTCGATCTTGCTGAACACAGTATCGAAGTCGAGGTCCAGCCCTTCGTTGCTACACTGGTCGACGATCCTTGCCGTGATCTGCGCGCGGGTCGCCGTGTTCGCCACTGCTACTTCTCGAGCTTGCGTTGTATTCCCTCGAAGAGGAAAGGGAGATGCAGCACAGTAGCGTAAGTATTTCCCTCAGTTTTTGAGAACCAAGGTATCAATCCGGTAGGAGACCACTGATACATCTCAAACATATCTACTTTCCCAAACCCTTTTGCCCTTGTTTTGGACTCTAACTTGCATGATTTGAATGGAACTAACCCGGACTGACGTTGTTTTCAGCAGAACTGCCATGGTGTTGTTTTTATGCAGAATAAAAAGTTCTTGGAATCGCCTTAAAATCAACGGAGAATTATTTCAGAAAATATAAAAAATATCTGCAAGAAGATCCTCACCAGGGGGACCACACCCTGTCCACGAGGGTGGGGGGCGCGCCCCCTGCCTCGTGGGCCCCCCGATGCTCCGCCGACGTACCCCCAGATCCTATATCTTTCGTTTCAGGGAGAAAAAATCAGGGAGAAGGAATTATCGCGTTTCACGAGACGGAGCCGCCGCCAAGCCCTAATCTCTCTCGGGAGGGCTGATCTGGAGTCCGTTCGGGGCTCCGGAGAGTGGAGATCGTCGCCATTGTCATCATCAACCTTCCTCCATCACCAATTCCATGATGCTCACCGCCGTGTGTGAGTAATTCCAACGTAGGCTTGCTGGACGGTGATAGGTTGGATGGGATCTATCATGTAATCGAGTTTGTTTTGTTAGGGTTTGATCCCTAGTATCCACTATGTTATGAGATTGATGTTGCTATGACTTTGCTATGCTTAAAAGCTTGTCACTAGGGCACGAGTGCCATGATTTCAGATCTGAACCTATTGTGTTTTCATGAATATATGTGTGTTCTTGATCCTATCTTGCAAGTCTATTGTAATGCCCGGGATGGGAGTATACCTCCTATGTGTCGAGGCACGACTTCAAGGTATAAGCCCATTCTGAAATGATCTCAAGTTTGGTATCTTTGCACGACTCATGTAAAAATAGGGATGAAATTGCAAAAGGATAGTTGGCTTACACTCGCCACGTCACACAATACATTACATAAGCAAAACATCATCCAAAACATCACAACCCGACTACGGGCGAAGATCCAAAAGAAAGATACCAAATACATAAAGCCACAGGTCCGAATCGCCCCTAGTAGAAACCACTACTGATCGTCGAAAACGTCGCATACATGCGGCTACGCTCTTCATCGAACTCCCACTGAAGTTTTGATCCATCTCCTGCATCGTACTCAACTGTACCTGCATCTGGTGTTGTAATCTATGAGCCACGAGGACTCAGCAATCCCATAACCATGGGTAACAAGACTAGCAAAGCTTTATGGGTAGGAAGAGGGAAAGTGGTGAGGTTGCAGCAGCGGCTAAGCATAATATGGTGGCTAGCTTACGAGTACAAGAATAAGATGAGCATCTACGCAAGCGGTCGCAACTAGTAATGATCGCTAAAGATCCTGAACTACCTACAAGTCAAACATAACCACACTGTGTTCTCTTCTCAAAGTGAAAAGAGACAGTCACGGTTACTCACACAGTTGTGTGTTTTACTTCGAATCCCATGTCAAGTTTTCTACAATCGGACATTAACAAATTCCAATCTGCCACATAACCGCGGGCACGGCTTTCGAAAGATCATAACCCAGCAGGGGTGTCCCAACTTAGCCCATCACAAGCTCTCGCGATCAGCTAAAGTGATAAATATAATATAATCACCCCTTATCTTAGGGAAATCCGATCAGGCTCGGTATCCCGGTGCACAAGACATTCCGACAATGGTAAAACAAGTCCAGCAAGACCTCCCGGCGTGCCGGCACCCTGATAGTAGCCGCGCGTATCTCGTCTCAGGCCACGTCCGGATAGGTGAGCCTACGGGAGCCAATCCTCGAGTTTCCCCGTGGTGGCCCCGCAGTCTCCCCGTTTGGGACCAACACCATCATCACTGGCCCCCCATGTTATGTAGAATTAAGAACCCGGGGACATGACACCTATGCAATTAATTAATTAATTAAGTTGTTATTATGAGCAAATTAAAACCAACGTTGGGCCTTGCTGGAGGAGTTTTATTCCAAGACGAAGTGTCAAGGGGTCCCCATATACCCAACCGTGTAAGGAATGCAAAATAAGGGAACATAATGCCGGTTTATCGACGCCTAAGGTGGCATGAGTGGAACAAAACACCGAGCAAAAGGCCAAGCCTTCCACCCATGCCCAGTATATAGGTGTGTTAATAATAATAATAGATATTGTGATATTCCAACAACAAGTTCCCACCTAGAACGATCTTCATCTTCACCTGCAACTAACAACGCTATAAGAAGGGCTGAGCAAGCGGGTAACATAGCCAAACAATGGTTTTTGCTAGGAAGGTGTCAAAGGTTAGAGGTTTCATGGCAACAAGGAGAAGGGCTGACAATAAGATGGGTAGCGCGACATGTAACGATAGCATCGAGACAACTAATCAAAGGCAATGATAGTAAAGGTATCCAAGGGTATGGTCATCTTGCCTGAGATCCCGCAAGGAAGAACGGATCCATGAAGAAGACGGAGAAGAAGCCTTGAAAAAGAACCACGGGTAGACGAACGAATCCTCACGATCGCAACGAAACAAGCACTAATGAGAAGAAGCAAGCAATACGATAAACACACAACACAAGAATCATGACAATATGCTCAACCAAGTATGATGCAGACAGTTCTATATAGGATGCACTACAATTATATACAGGAAGCACAACATTTCAAGGTAGGAAGCACAGTAAAACAACACAAGTCTATATATGATGCAATACATGGCAAGGTATGATGCATGACAAGTCTATACAGGAAGCAATGCATGACAAGGTAGGAAGCACAGAAAAACAACACAAGAAACATGACAATATGCTCAAGCAAGTATGATGCAAGACAAGTTTAATATGATGCAAGGGGTGAAGCAAAAGTGAACTAACTATTTAGACAAGTTTAAATGAGGCCGAAATAACAAACAACAATTTCGGAAAATCCCCATGTGCATATTATGAATTTGGTACTGTTGTGCCTATTACACCATTTTAAAGTTGTTAAACAACAAAACAAGGGGCACCATGTTATTCTACACATTTTCCCACCCCATTTACATATAAAGTTTATTAAAAACCGAGCTACGGTCATTTAGTTATGAATTAAATCATTTTAGCATGTTATTTACACAAATAAATGCAAAAATCAAGTTAAACTTTTTTAACAGGGGTGAAAATGGCATATTATGAAACTAGACAAAATTCTGAGCATTTTACATATATAAAACATTTTCAAACAATGCACGGTTAGTGAGATATTAAATGCATGAAGTCTAGGGGTCAAACTGCAAAACTGTTGTGTCTGGAATAATAGCTAAAACGCATTACTGAAGAAAGAAAAAAAACATGGTCGGGCCGAAACTGGCCGGCCCATCAGCAGGAAAACACAGGGAAGAGGCGCTGCGCTGTGGCCTCACCCAGTGGGCTTCGGCCCGGTCGATGCAGAGGGGAGCTGGGGCTGGGCCTCGGTTTGTCGGTGGAGGAGGCCCAGGAAGGCGCAAGGGAGGTTGGGCCTCGCGGGGATGCAGCCCAGGAGGCGCTGGAGGCGCCGCTCGTCAACTTGGCGGCGGATCAGGCACGACACCCTGACATGGCGGCCGGCAGTACGAGATCCGGCGTGGAGGACGACGTAGCACGGCCGGCAAGGCCGGGATCGGGCGGATCCGGTCATTGGGGACCGGTTCGAGGCAACGGCAGCGACGGGCGAGTCTCCAGGCGGCACTGCTATCGGCGAAGCTCCCTGCTTCGGCCGGCCATGGAGGTCTCCAGTGGCAAAGGGGAAGAGAGAGCGGAGAGATTAGAGGGAGAGACAGACAGAAGGAGATGAGGAGCGCGACGAGGGAGGACCTCAGGTCGTCGGCGGGGTCGTCCACGGCGCTCCGGCGAGGATGCCGGCGAGCGGGGATCACGGAGGCGGTGGCGGGCGCGGCCAGATCGGGACCTCCCGAACCGGTCGATCGGAGGGAGCGGACGCAGAGCGCTCGGGGCTCGCTTCGGGCCCCGGCGGCTTGGGCGGCGGTGTAATGCCCCGGATGTAATACTTTCTCTTTTGAGTATATAATATATCTCCGGCTTCATCTATTTCCATTCCGGGTTCGTTGTCTTTCGGGTTTTCGTCGTTTTGTTGTGTGCGTGTGTGGCTTTCATTCATATCATGTAGACATGTGCATCGCATTGCATTTGGTTGTCGGTTGCATCCGGTTCCACGCGTTCCTTCCCGTTGTCCGTTTCGCGTTCCAGAGCTCCCTCACGTGTTCGCGGCGTCCCGTAGGCCTACTTTGTTGTTTGGGCGTGTAACGTTACCGGTGTGCCGCGAGGTTGTTGTGTGTGTTGTTGTTTTGTTGTGTGCACCCCGCCTCTCAAATCTCGTCGCGTTTGGACTCCGTTTGCTATCCCATCAGTTATTCGTTTGGGTCCAAAGTGCCTTCACTTTGTGTCCCAGAAACACCCCTACAGCAGCCACTACCTTCTCCTAGGCCCATCTAAACTACCCCCGCGATCGGATCCGTCGGATCGCGATCGGAGGGCTCCTAACACCCCTAAATCCCCCCTAACCCTGAAAATTTGCTATATAATAGACCCCCTAGTCTATTTTTGGCATCCCTAACCCTAGCTCCTTCTTCCCCACTTCTCCACCTCAAACATTCTGGATCCAACCACCCCCTCCTCTCCACTTGGCAGCTCCTTCCTTCGATCCCAGGGCGTGTTTCCTGTCGAAGCAGCCGCCGGCCTCGAGGCCTGGGTCAACGCCCGTCGCCTGGATCCTTCTGGCGCCGTCGAAGCCACCCGCCGCATCCGATCGGGGCCCAGCCCAAGCCTCCCGCCGCTTCGATCGCCTCCTGCGCCTGGGATCCCAGATCGGGACCACATCGCTGACCTCCTCCTGGGCTAGAGCCGGGGCCCAGCCGCCTCCCGCTCCAGGCTAGCGGCCTGGTCGCCTGCCTCACCGCCGCCGATTTCACCTAGGCCGCGCCCTTCATCCCCCGCAGCGGCCCACCGCACCGAGGCGCCAGCGACCGGGGCCACCTCACCGCCTCCCTCCCGCTCCACCAGGCCAGTCTTCGCGGGCCGCCGCCCCGCTGCAATCGTCCACCCCGCGCTAGCCGCTCCGCGGGCCGAGCGCCAGAGGCCGGCCGCTCTAGAGCCCGCTCCGCACCGACCGGGCCGCCCAGTCGCCGGGCCGCACCGAATCCAGACCCGGGCCGCGTCCTCCTTTTTTTTCAGCAGTTCTGAGGTTGACTCCCCCTCTTTTCCTTCTAAGTCCCTGTGGTATAATTGCTGATGCTATTTTTCAACTGCTCTAACTTTGTGTGTGTTTGTCCGATTCGCGCAAATAGCATGTCCAGACGTTCGTGGTGATTAGCACTACGTTTTATCTTTTAGTGTCATGCATGTTAGAGATCATCTAGGTGCCTATTTTTCTGTTGCAATAGTGCATCGTGATAAAAATTGCTGCTATGTGATGTTTTTATGCCATCTTTGCTATGTGATATCTTTTAGCTCGTTTGTCCGAATGATGCAAATGACATGTCCACGTGTTCGTCTTGCCATGCTCTACATGTTGCTTGTGTTAGGTTGCATGATAGATTTATTCTTGCCATGTTTATCATCGTTGCAAGGTGCCATGTGGCTGTGATGTTGTTTCACTTGTTATGAAATGCCATCTTGTTGAGCTCGTTGCTATCGTTGTGTTTATCTCCATGAAGCATGCTTGTGTGTTTCGGAATCACCATCATGTGTACTTTGATGAGGTGCTTACCACTTGCCATGTTTAGTTTCGAGGTGACTTAAACTTGCTCTTTTAGATGCCATGATGAAACTGCTGTTTTAGGACTTAGTGGTTTTTCACTAAGTCTGAAATCTGTAACGTTCCGATGCCATGTTTGCTTGCTGCTCTAGGACAAACCATGTTAGTTTTGGAGTGGATCTTGATTGTTCCTTGTAGTATATATTGTTGGCTTTCCATTTATGTTCTCACATGCGTATTTAAGTGGCTGTAGCATGTTTATCTTTTGCTCCAAAGTTTCAATAAAATTCTGCTGCCAGAATTTTATTGTCAAGTTCAATATGTCCAAGCTTATTGCTATTGATCCGTGGCTCCTTTGGGGGTGCACCTTTGGACTTATTTGCTGTAGGATATGTCTAGTTTATGTTCATGTCCTTTGCCATGATGTTTGAGTGCTGTAGCTTAATTATTTTGAGCTCCGTAGTTGCTATGTTGCTGTAATTTTCAGCTTTCGCTCATTTCTTGTTTCAGGCATAACTTTTAGCCCGTAACTCCGATTTCAGCGAGTCTTACATGAAACTTGATTGATTTTCTGTGTAGATTCATAATATCTTATTGTTATCATGTTTTGAGGTGTTTTGCTTGAGTGCTATTTTCCGTGCTCCGTGTGCATCCTTTGTGCATCCATCATGCATCCATCATTTTTCGAGTGCGCATTGCATCTTGTTGATTTGTGCCTTGTGTGATTGTTTTGTTTAGAGCCGGAAGCTGAGACCGAGTACGAGTACGAGCACGAGGTTACCAACGAGGTTGAGCACGAGGACCCTTCTTACGATCCGAACGACTTCTCTTCTGGCAAGATGACCGAACCCCGATAACATTACTATCTTTGCCTATTGCTAGTAGTTCCGCTCTATAGTTTTGCCTCGATGCCCATGTTCTTCCTGTCAGCCTCCTACTTGTAACCATCACCATGTTTAACCACCCTACCTATGCAAACCCTTGCTTGGCTAAGTACGCTTCGCTCAGCCCTTCTTATAGCATTGCTAGTTGCAGGTGAAGATCGAAGATGCTTGCTTCATGTTGAAGTTTGTTTGGGTTATATCACACTATATAAATGCTTAAAATGAAATCATCTATATATTGGCAAGGGTGGAAGGCTAAGCCTTTTGCTTGGTGATTTGTTCCACTCATGCCGTTAGGAACCGTATAAACCGGTGTTATGTTCCTTGATTATGCGTTCCTAACACGGTTGGGGTGTATGGGACCCCCTCGATAAACCGCTAAGTGGTAAGTCTTTTCCAGCAAGTCCCAACATTGGTACTATTTGCCTAATAACTAAATAACTTGCATAGGGAGTAATTAACCCGAGTTCTTAATCAACAACCCCGGGGCAGTGCTCCTCATGAGTGTTGGTCCGAAACGGGGAGCCTGCGGGGTCACCACGAGGGAACTCGAGGATTGATATAAACCCGTAGCTTCACCCATCCGATCGTGTCCTGAGACTTAGATACGCGCGGCTACTATCAGGGTGTCGACACGCCGGGAGGATTTGCTGGATTAGTCTTACCTTAGTTCGGTATATCTTGAGCACGGGATTCCGAGAATACTCGGGTCTTCCCACTTTGGAGTTGCGACTCCGCGGATCGTGGGCTTGTAATGGGTCAAGTTGGAACACCCCTGCAGGGTTATGAACTTTCCAAAGCCATGCCCGCGGTTATGTGGCAGATGGGAGCTTGTTAATATCCGGTTGTAGATAACTTGACACAATGTTTCTAATACACTACCAGCGTGTGTTCCGTGACCGTCAATTTCCGAATAGGGATTCGGGAGTTGAACACGGAGGGGTTATGTTTGACGTGTTGTAGCTAGGATCACTTCGTGATCATCTCTCGACCGAGGCTTTCTCTTCTCGCTCTCACTCACGTAAGCTAGTTGCTAGTTGCTGCTGCAGACACTTACTCTTTTCTTCAGCCTTATCCTCTCCCACGGCTTAAATAGTCTTGTTACCCGAGAACGGGATTGCTGAGTCCTCTGTGGCTCACAGTTACTTCACCACACCAGATGCATGTCCAGTTGTGAGCTATCCAGGTGATGGCACCGAGCTGGATTGGGAGTACGACGAGGAGCGTAGTCGGTACTATGTTCGTTATCCGGATGATCAGTAGTGGAGACTTCTACTAGGATTCGATCCGCCTGTGGTTTATTTATCTAAGTTTGGTATCTTGACATTTGGATTTTGCCCTTAGAGGGTTGTGATATTCTTAATGTATGATGTTTGAGACTTGTATTGTATTTGTGTGACGTGGCGAGTGTAAGCCAACTATTTATGATTACAATTCCCCTCTTTTACATGAGATGTGCAAAGATTACCAAACTTGAGATCATTCTAGGATGGACTTATGCCTTTAAGTCGTGCCTCGACACGTAGGAGGTATATTTCCATCCTGGGCATTAAAGGCGGGTCGTGGATGGGCCTAGAGGGCGCGACGCGGTGGGAGGCGTGGGAGGCCAAGTGGCAGGCGGCGGTTGGCTGAGGCGTGTCCAGCGGCTGAGGTGGCGCACTGCGGTTGGCCGGGGCACATTGGCGGCGGCGACAAGTGGCGGGAGCTGGCTGGAGCGGTGCGGATTCTCAGGAGGGGGAAGGCTGGAGGTAGATGGAGGCTAGGGTAGTCCAAAATTGGAAGGGAGGGGTAAGGTCCAAAATTCTCAGGAGGGGGAAGGCCTCGGACTACGGGGAGAGAACAGAGAGGAAGGCCCAACGACGGTTTCGGAGACCGAAACATCCGACGAATAAACCGGCTATAATGCTGCTATATGTTTAACGGTTGGGCTATCAAACGAACTCCAAACGCGATGAAGTTTGGCAGGTGGGCTGTCTACACTATAATAAGACCACCCGCCAAGTTTCACCCCATTCCGAGAATGTTTTTCAGCCACTTATAAAATAAATATTCGGAGGTGCCGCGGGCGCGTGCGAGTGTGTCTGGACTCAGAACGGACAACGGAGAGGACGGGCGGACTCGGACGGATGTGAGTTTTGAAAACATGATGATGCAACACACATGATGTCATGACAAAGTGCAACACGCAAGCAAATGACATGGCAACGATGACGAATCACTGGCTGACACCTGGCGCACCGACCTCGGGGCGTCACAACTCTCCCACACTAACTGAGGATCTCGACCCGTGATCCTGGAGATGGCACCGGATAAAACAGAAAAGGAAGAGGTAAAAACAAGTTGCTTCTTTGACCAACGAGTGAAACCACGAACCTTGAGAGGTTGAACAATCTTGAAAGAAAGAATACAACGGAGATGAACGAAGTTAAGAGCACTTCGGTAAAATGAGGAACAAGGAACATTACGAGAACCTTGTGATGGGCCTCGAACCCCTCGTTGGTTACCCCAAGTGGAAGGTGTAAGATGCAGTAAGTAGAAGTGTTTTCCCCTAGCAAAGATGCCAAGGATCGATTCCCCAGAGACTCCTAGGTTCAACAGGTAGGTGTCAATTGCTACGGCGCCAGATTAGTAGCAACCAACGTGGACCTGCACACAGATACAAATAACTTTGCTCCCATCGAGTACAGAGAGGTTGTCAATCTCTCCGGCCTTGTAGTTCACAAAGGATTAAAAGCAATGATAGTAGTGATAGATAGTTTTTGCAATAGTAAGTAAATAGCGAAAAGTAAATGGTGGATGTGATCAATGATGGTAATATGGACCAGAGTCTCGTGATGTTCACTAGTGATGTCTCTCTCCCAAAAGACGATAAAACAGCTATGTGAGGTAAACAAATTACAGCTGGGCAATTGACAGGACCACGAACGCAAACCAATGCTGACTACATTGCAAGAAAGGTTGAGGTTCAAAGCATGGGCGGTACGCCAAAGTAAGTAGACCGAAATCCATCAATATCTACTACTAATCATCCACCTTGAGATATCTATCCAGAACATCTCGCTGGTATTAAGTTGCGAGTCCCACCCATAGTGTAAACTCAATGCAACAGACAACTGCATTAAAAGAACTTTGCGTAAAGTAAACAATCCTTGCACCCGCGGGCACAAGCATCGTTGTTTTCCCCCTTGTGGCAACAGCACATCCCCTAGACTCATGTTTCTATCACTCAAGCTAGTCATCGAGGGGCATGAACCCACAATCGAGCATAACGTTCCCTCTTGGAGTCACTACCTACTACTCGGCCAAATCAATAAGTAACAACGAAGAACATGCAAGAATTACTTATGAACTAAAATATAAAAGAGGTGAATCAAATATATTACTCAAGATCAATCTGAACATAATCTCATAATCCATCGGATCCCAGCAAACTCAACATAGCAACAGCATAAGGATTACATAGGTGCCTCGATCATGTAGGGCAGCTCACGAGGACTAATTAGTGAAGCACAAGAACGGGAGGAGAACATCACATAGCTACTGGTCATGGACTCATGGTCCAAGGGAGACTACTCACGAGTCATCCGGGAGGCGTCCATGGTGGTGGAGAAGCTCCCGGTGATGATCCTCCCCTCCGGCAGGATGCCGGGAAGAGTTCTCCTGGTGCTCCCGGGGGAGTTCCTCCTCTGAGGGTTTCGGAGGGTCCTTTAAATATATGCCAAAGTAGGCCACCGGGGGAGTTTCGGGGGGCCCAGGCGCCCCCCCCCCCGGCGCGGCCCAGGGGGGGGGGGGGCGCCCACAGGGCGCCTGGAGCCCCTATGGCCCCCCCTAGGCTGCCCTTCGAACGCAGTGTTGTTTCTGGATCGCTGATTTTTTATATAATTTTTCTGGATTTTTCTGGGCAGTTCTCGAAACGTGAATACCTGAAATACAAAAACAGCCAAAAACAGAAACTCGCACTGGGGTGCACTGGATTAGTAAGTTAGTCCAAATATGATCAAAAGTGTATGGAAGTGTATGAATATCATAGCAATATCACCCAAAAGTGGCATGGAGCATGCATAAATTATAGATACGTTTTGGACGTATCACCTTGTAGGTTGAAAGACATGAAACAAGTGCTTACGAACCAAAAGAATATGAAACTGCAATGGTATAGCCAAGGAATAAGAATGGCATAATTTGGACAGCACTCCGACTGAAAATGGAAGGAATTAACGTGAGCTTGAGGAGATGATATGATACTTGATGAAATCAGCAACACATTGCCTCCAAAAAAATTAAAAGAATGGCACAAGGTTAAGAAAGATTTCAGATAGCACTCCGGTTGAAAAGAGAGGCAAAACTTGGTAAGATGAGAGAATTAGAATGGAGGTCACGACACTCTAGTTAAATGGATAAGCCAATGAAAGGATATGCTCTTGACAAAAAGAGATGATGGAACGAAGATATCAATATTACAATACCTCCGGAACAAAAGAATAGATGCTAGATCGTTGGAAGAAAAGAACGGAGAAGAAAATGACCACTTCTCCCACGAATAAATTGCAACTCATCCTTACGAAGAAGGGTTGAACGGATTTGTTGGAAGAATCAACAACAAAAAGAATAAGCTCGTTGTGGGCTTATGGAAAACATCAAAATTATACGGTGACAACCGACCACTGACGAGAACATTTAATTGGATTGAGATCAACAAGGAGACGAAAAACTTATTTCACCGGGAAGGATAAATGAAGAACTTGGGTCATTTATAAGCACCATAATTAGCAACAATCCTTAGGGAAAGCTTTAGGTGAATTATAACCCAAGATAACTCCAACGAATAAATTGAATGGTTGGAAAGATCTCCTGAACAAAGAAAATGATGGGTTTAAATATCTCATTCCTGACAACTTGTGAATCATGAAACATGAAGGGAAATTGTCAAAAATGGCATACCACCATCTCAAACAATAAAGGTAGAAAGAATTGCACTTGGAAAGCATGATGAAGAATGCTTGAGCTCCAACAAGAATCTTGATGAAGACTTCGAGGATGAATTAAATCTTGATGAACCACCATGAAAACTCTGGTAATGAAAGCATGAGAAGTGAAAGATGAAAAGAATAAGATTGAAGCCTTGCAATGCTTTAGATGAAGCTTCGTGACAAGATAATTGAGAGAGCTTAGAACACCGAGGAACAAGACGAACAACTTGAAACCTAGAATTTACTCCTCATGAATAAACTCTAAGCAAAGGGACTAATCCACTTGGATGAAATAAGAATAAGAATTATGTTATGCATATCCTTCATGAATTTAAATTGACGACAAGCAATGGATTTGGCATACTACTTATTCTCATTGCAAAGAATTAAAGAAAGATCTAGTACAACCTTGAGAAAGTATTCAACGAATCACCGGTATGATTTCAGAAAGAACGAATTACTTGATATGATGACAAAGGGAAATGAATGTTGAACGAACCACCGTAAAAAAATCGAAAGCGAGTGATGATAGAGAACAAACCACAATGAAGAATTAGAAAATGAACGAAGATACATGAGGCAATCTTAGATACAAAAGAACGAATGGACCACGAGTAGAGTAAAGAATACTTGAATGATGCACCGGAAGAATATGGAGACGAACGGAGAGGCATCGATGAAGAATATTTGGAGGACGAAGTTGAAAACTGAGAACGAGGAAATCTTCTGAAAGGATGGCCTTCGGAGGATCACAATGGGAAGAATTCATGAAATGCTTCGGATGGGTATGAAAATAATTCCTCACAATCGAAACAATAATGAGGATGGCATGAAGCTAGAACCACTAATCTTGGAAGAACGGATAAGGATTCAAGAGGAACTCGTCTTCGAGTCTTCAGAATCTGAGAAGACGATGAGATACACCACCATGAATTGTATAGGCACTCAGTAATGAAGAATTAAAAGGTTGAACCAATGATGAAAAAGAATTTGAAAGCGGTCCTGGAGAAGGACTGTGACTGATGGGATTCATACTTACGTCACACTTTGAAAAGAATTTTAGAATAACTCCAGAAATATTAGAAGAGTCAGGTAAGATCCTGGAAAAAGACCTATGTCTTAGGGCCCACTAAAGAAATCACCGTTGAAAAATATTGCTTAAGAGATATTGCACCGGTTGAATTAAATGGCTTGAGCGAGATAACCACCTCAAAATAGTTTGAACAGATTAAGAATGGAATTATGAATCATCTGAGTTGTCTTGTACACTCCGGATAAGAATAGGAGAGTTGAATAACCAGGAGAGACTTTGGATAAGAAATTTCAACATGGGAAAACATGTGAAACAAAAGGAATAGATTTGATCATGACCGAAGCTTGAATTTATTCCACCGGAGAAGAAACGCGAAAGGAGAATGATAAACTTGAAGCTCCTGAGCATCTTCACGATAAATCTCCGGATAAGAACATTGAAGGAAATGAATGAAGAAACATCACGTGAATAAAATGGATATTTCATTTGAGAATTTCTGGCTCCGAGAAGAAGAAGGGAGGGAGGGCGGGAAAAACAAAGGCAATTTGGTATAAGTGAAACAGACACCGTTGACAGTTGATCTTGCAAAAGATGAAGAGAACGGATTAACTTGAAGCGAAGAACGCCGGTTGAAAAGAACTTAACATAACAATCTCGATGATCAAGAAGGATTAGCACTACCATAGAAATATGAGAACACCGATTAGGAAAGGTATGGAATCAACACTTGATATCGAAGCAACTCGAATACCAGAATCAAAACGAAAACAACGGATAGATATGTTGCAACATAATCTTCGCAATATCATTCGAACAGAGAATTGAACGAATGAATTCCGTAGGTACATCAACTTGTCGAGAAGACACATGGAGAACAAAAGGTAAATAAAAAACAACAAGGAGCAGATAGAACAAATACAAGATAGAAGCTTCGTTCGACAATTCGTGCTGAAAGCTTATGGAACATGTTACAAAAGGGTTTTGCAATCCCCGGATCAGCATAGCCAAGGACCCTTTAAGATGCAACTCTCGATCGGAACAACGCCCATAAAACTACTTCACTCAATGTAGAACCCTGAACTCCATATCATGCATTCGTTGGAAGAATGCCTACGAGCTACTAGATGAACCCACCTATTAATTTCCGAAAGTTTCCAGTTATGCAATCAGGTGTTGGGGATACAGGGGAAGCATCGCGCACTCAACTCTAATCCTACATCCAGCTGTATCCATCCTTCAACACATAACCAGTTATTTCCGGAAACCGTTTACCTCGGACCTTCGAAACGCATTTACTATACAAGCTATGGCAATACTCCCGAACTACCTCCCCAGTACTGGGTGATGTCGGGGTTATCTTCCCACTAACCGCATAGGAGAGTTTTCGATGTCGGCCGTATTAAGTATTCCAGAACTGCTGTGATATATTTGTGACGACAACACCTCGGAGCTCAACTCCTCGGGACACCGCCACAACCCCTAAATGATAGGAGGCATCGAGAACAACGTTCTCGTCACAAAAACATCGGAACAATCCAAACAATACTCGCGAGATTCCTAAAAAAAAATTTGGTGAATTTTTTAGAGTAGAAGAGACAAGAGTAATCGTCAGGAGTCCTCACCAGAGTGAAAAGAGATGAGGAGCAAAAGAAATCCTACTCTCCGATATATATATAGGACTCAAAACATTTTCATGTGTGTGCCTAGACTCAACCGTCAACGATTCGATCAATCAGTGTGGGCTTCTAGGTCGGAGAAGGCTCTGAATACCAACTTGTAATGCCCAGGATGGGACTATACCTCCTACGTGTCGAGGCACGACTTAAAGGTATAAGCCCATTCTGGAATGATCTCAAGTTTGGTATCTTTGCACGACTCATGTAAAAATAGGGATGCCATTGCAAAAGGATAGTTGGTTTACACTCGCCACGTCACACAATACATTACATAAGCAAAACATCATCCAAAACATCACAACCCGACTACGGGCGAAGATCCCAAAAAAAGATACCAAATACATAAAGCCACAGGTCCGAATCGCCCCTAGTAGAAACCACTACTGATCGTCGAAAACGTCACATACATACGGCTACGCTCTTCATCGAACTCCCACTGAAGTTCTGATCCATCTCCTGCATCGTACTCAACTGTACCTGCATCTGGTGTTGTAGAATCTGTGAACCACGAGGACTCAGCAATCCCATAACCATGGGTAACAAGACAAGCAAAGCTTTATGGGTAGGAAGAGGAAAAGTGGTGAGGTTGCAGCAGCGGCTAAGCATAATATGGTGGCTAGCTTACGAGTACAAGAATAAGATGGGCATCTACGCAAGCGGTCGCAACTAGTAATGATCGCTAAAGATCCTGAACTACCTACAAGTCAAACATAACCCCACCGTGTTCTCTTCTCAAAGTGAAAAGAGACAGTCACGGTTACTCACACAGTTGTGTGCTTTACTTCGGATCCTCTGTCAAGTTTTCTACAACCGAACATTAACAAATTCCAATCTGCCACATAACCGCGGGCACGGCTTTCGAAAGATCATAACCCTGCAGGGGTGTCCCAACTTAGCCCATCACAAGCTCTCGCGATCAGCTGAAGTGATAAATATAATATCATCACCCCTTATCTTAGGGAAATCCGATCAGGCTCGGCATCCCGGTGCACAAGACATTTCGACAATGGTAAAACAAGTCCAGCAAGACCTCCCGGCGTGCCGACACCCTGATAGTAGCCGCGCGTATCTCGTCTCAGGCAACGTCCGGATAGGTGAGCCTACGGGAGCCAATCCTCGAGTTTCCCCGTGGTGGCCCCCCAGTCTCCCCGTTTGGGACCAACACCATCATCACTGGCCCCCCATGTTATGTAGAAACCCGGGGACATGACCCCTATGCAATTAATTAATTAATTAAGTTGTTATTATGAGCAAGTTAAAACCAATGTTGGGCCTTGCTGGAGGAGTTTTATTCCAAGACGAAGTGTCAAGGGGTCCCCATATACCCAACCGTGTAAGGAATGCAAAATCAAGGAACATAATGCCGGTTTATCGACGCCTAAGGTGGCATGAGTGGAACAAAACACCGAGCAAAAGGCCAAGCCTTCCACCCATGCCCAGTATAAAGGTGTGTTAATAATAATAATAATAGATATTGTGATATTCCAACAACAAGTTCCCACCTGGAACGATCTTCATCTTCACCTTTAACTAACAACGCTATAAGAAGGGCTGAGCAAGCGGGTAACAGAGCCAAACAATGGTTTTTGCTAGGAAGGTGTCAAAGGTTAGAGGTTTCATGGCAACAAGGAGAAGGGCTGACAATAAGATGGGTAGCGCGACATGTAACGACAGCATCGAGACAACTAAGCAAAGGCAATGATAGTAAAGGCATCCAAGGGTATGGTCATCTTGCCTGAGATCCCGCAAGGAAGAACGGATCCATGAAGAAGACGGAGAAGAAGCCTTCAAGAAGAACCACGGGTAGACGAACGAATCCTCACGATCGCAACGGAACAAGCACTAACGAGAAGAAGCAAGCAATACGGTAAACACACAACACAAGAATCATGACAATTTGCTCAACCAAGTATGATGCAGACAGTTCTATATAGGATGCACTACAAGTCTATACAGGAAGCACAACATGGCAAGGTAGGAAGCACAGTAAAACAACACAAGTCTATATATGATGCAATACATGGCAAGGTATGATGCATGACAAGTCTATAAAGGAAGCAATGCATGACAATGTAGGAAGCACAGAAAGACAACACAAGAAACATGACAATATGCTCATGCAAGTATGATGCAAGACAAGTCTAATATGATGCAAGGGGTGAAGAAAAAGTAAACTAACTATTTAGACAAGTTTAAATGAGGCCGGAACAACAAACAACAATTCTGGAAAATCCCCATGTGCATATTATGAATTTGGTACGGTTCTGCCTATTACACCATTTTAAAGTTGTTAAACAGCAAAACAAGGGGCACCATGTTATTCTACACATTTTCCCACCCCATTTACATATAAAGTTTATTAAAAACCGAGCTACGGTTATTTAGTTATGAATTAAATCATTTTAGCATGTTATTTACACAAATTAATGCAAACAGCAAGTTAAAGTTTTTTAACAGGGGTGAAAGTGGCATATTATGAAACTAGACAAAGTTTTGAGCATTTTACATATATAAAACATTTTCAAACGATGCACGGTTAGTGAGATATTAAATGCATGAAGTCTAGGGGTCAAACTGCAAAACTGTTGTGTCTGGAATAATAGCTAAAACGCATTACCGAAGAAAGAAAAAAAACATGGTCGGGCCGAAACTGGCCGGCCCATCAGCAGGAAAACACAGGGAAGAGGCTCTGCGGTTTGGCCTCACCCAGTGGGCTTCGGCCCGGCGATGCAGAGGGGAGCTGGGGCTAGGCCTCGGTTTGTCGGTGGAGGAGGCCCAGGAAGGCGCAAGGGAGGTTGGGCCTCGCGGGGATGCGGCCCAGGAGGTGCTGGAGGCGCCGCTCGTCGACTTGGCGGCGGATCAGGCACGACACCCTGACATGGCGGCCGGCAGTACGAGATCCGGCGTGGAGGACGATGTAGCACGGCCGGCAAGGCTGGGATCGGGCGGATCCGGTCATTGGGAACCGGTTCGAGGCAACGGCGGCGACGGGCGAGTCTCCAGGCGGCGCTGCTATCGGCGAAGCTCCCTGCTTCGGCCGGCCATGGAGGTCTCCAATGGCAAAGGGGAAGAGAGAGCGGAGAGATTAGAGGGAGAGACAGACAAAAGGAGAGGAGGAGCGCGACGAGGGAGGACCTCAGGTCGTCGGCAGGGTCGTCCGCGGCGCTGCGGCAAGGCTGCCGGTGAGCGGGGATCGAGGAGGCGGTGGCGGGCGCGGCCAGATCAGGACCTCCCGAACCGGTCGATCGGAGGGAGCGGACGCAGAGCGCTCGGGGCTCGCTTCGGGCCCCGGTGGCTCGGGCGGCGGGCCGCGGATGGGCCTAGAGGGCCCGATGCGGTGGGAGGCGTGGGAGGCCAAGTGGCAGGCGGCGGTTGGCTGAGGCGCGTCCAGCGGCTGAGGTGGCGCACTGCGGTTGGCCGGGGCACGTTGGCGGCGGCGACAAGTGGCGGGAGCTGGCTGGAGCGGCACGGATTCTGAGAAGGGGGAAGGCTGGAGGTAGGTGGAGGCTAAGGTAGTCCAAAATTGGAAGGGAGGGGTGCTTAAATAGGCAGGGGTCTAGGTTAGGGGAATTTGGGGTCGTTTCGAAGCTTCGGATGGCGATCCGACGGTTCCGGAGCGGGGGGGGGG
>LR738709.1:456431852-456446855 GCA_902687465.1 Secale cereale
GGGGGGGGGTCTAGGAAAGGCCTAGTGGGCTGATTGGTGGGCTATGTAGAAGGCCTCGGACTGCGGGGAGAGAAAAGAGAGGGAGGCCCGGCGATGGTTTCGGAGACCGAAACGTCCGACGAATAAACCGGCTATAATGCCGCTATATGTTTAACGGTTGGGCTATCAAACGGACTCCAAACGCGATGAAATTTGGCAGGCGGGCTGTCTACACTATAATAAGACCAGATGCCAAGTTTCACCCCATTCCGAGAATGTTTTTCGGCCACTTATAAAATAAATATTCGGAGGTGCCGCGGGCGCGTGCGAGTGTGTCTGGACTCAGAACGGACAACGGAGAGGACGGGCGGACTCGGACGGATGCGAGTTTTGAAAACATGATGATGCAACACACATGATGTCATTACAAAGTGCAACACGCAAGCAAATGACATGGCAACGATGACGAATCACTGGCTGACACCTGGCGCATCGGTCTCGGGGCGTCACATCTATAGTCACCTACTATGTGTTATGATCCGGCAACCCCGAAGTGACAATAATCGGGACCACTCCCGGTGATGACCATAGTTTGAGGAGTTCATGTATTCACTATATGTTAATGCTTTGGTCCGGTACTCTATTAAAAGGAGGCCTTAATATCCCTTAGTTTCCAATAGGACCCCGCTGCCACGGGAGGGTAGGACAAAAGATGTCATGCAAGTTCTTTTCCATAAGCACGTATGACTATATTCGGAATACATGCCTACATTGCATTGATGAACTGGAGCTAGTTCTGTGTCACCCTAGGTTATAACTTCTACATGATGAATTGCATCTGACGTAATTTTCCATCACCGATCCAATGCCTACGATCTTTACCTATATTGCTAGTTGCTATTTACTTTTCCGTTGCTATTATCTCAAAAACTACAAAAATACTATCGTTACTTTTATTGCTGCTACCGCCACTATCATATTACTTTGCTACTAAACTATCTTGTTGCAGATACTAAGTTTCCAGGTGTGGTTGAATTGACAACTCAGCTGCTAATACTTAAGAGTATTCTTTGCCTCCCCTTGTGTCGAATCAACAAATTTGGGTTGAATACTTTACCCTCGAAAACGGTTGCGATCCCCTACACTTGTGGGTTATAAAGACTATTTTCTGGCGCCATTGTCGGGGAGCGTTGTTCTATTATTTAAGTAACTTGGGATTTATATCTGCTTATCACTATGAAGAATTTGAAGGGCTCAAAAACCAACATCTTACCCTCAACTACGAGGGGAGGTAAGGAACTGCCATCTAGCTCTGCACTTGATTCTCCTTCTGTTATGAGTAAACATGCGACACCTACTCCTGCTGTTGAATCTGATATGTCGTATGTTCTTGATGATGCTACTTCTACTATGTATGATGAAACTACCTCTATGCCTGATACTGTGCCACTAGGTGAATTTCTAGATGAACAAATTGCTAAGGTTAGGGAGAGTGCAAATGTTGAAACTGATGATATTTATGAAAGTGATGATGAAACTACTCCCAATAGATATGAATTGCCTGTTGTGCCTGAGGGTTATGTTATGGATGAAGAAACTGCTAGAGACTTTCTTGCTTGCAATGATAGATATGATCTTAAGAAATTATTAGCTAAGTTGAAAGAAAAGTCCTTGAATGCTAGAATGAAACATGACCCTGCTTTTGCTACTTCACCTATTTGTGTCACTGATAAGGATTATGAATTCTATGTTGATCATGAGTTAATTACTTTGGCTGAATCAGATCCTTTCCATGGCTATGAGTCTGAAACTGTTGTGGCACATCTTACTAAGTTGAATGATATAGCTACCCTGTTTACCAATGATGAAAAGATCCGCTATTACTATATCCTTAAGTTGCTTCCGTTCTCGTTAAAGGGTGATGCTAAGACTTGGTTTCATTCTCTTGATCCTGGTTGTGTGCGTAGTCCCCAGGATATGATGTATTACTTCTCTGCTAAATATTTTCCCGCTCATAAGAAACAAGCTGCCTTACGGGAAATATATAGCTTTGCTCAAACTGAAGAAGAGAGTCTAGCTTGGTTAACTTTTATTGTGAGTTACTAAAAATTTCAGAAAATTTCAGAAAAATGTCTAGGAGAAACTTCCAAGGTGGTCCTTCAAGGAAGCAAGAACCGAGGCTCGCGTTCCATGAGCCGGACGATGAACCACCGAGTGATGCTGATGTGCGGCCTTGTGAATGGCCGTCAGATGAATTTATGGGTCAAGCTGGTATTAAGGATGAATTTTACGCATACGTGCGCAATGCTGACCTCGATGATTTCATACAAGATAAGTGCGCTCAATACCGTGGCTTAACTGATAGTTTTGTGAGAAGGTTTAAATTTTCATCTTCACGTAATTCTCACACTGTCCTGTTTGACCTTTATGATAAATCTTATACCATGGACTTAGAGGATTTTAATGTTGCCTGCAAGCTCCCACAGTGGGGCAGTATGAGTGATCCTTGCAAATATGAATTTAGAGAATTCCTAGCTAGTATTACAGTGGGGGAATCCAGGGACGTCACACAAGCTACCACGAGGAGCATACATTTTCCTGCTATTCATTACTTTGCTATCTTTATCGGTAGATGCATAAACGGTAAAGATGAGGCTTGTCACAAGTGTGTCCCTGATCTTAGTGTTCTCAGGAGTGTTGTACTAGGTGATAGGCAATATAACCTGGGAGATATTGTTGCACGTAGGCTACACCATAATGGTTTGCATGGAGATTTATTTGGTGGGATCTATGCTACTCGCATAGCCCGCTATCTTGGTGTGTCTGTGCACACGAATGATGAACCTTTACCTCCTGCTTATTTAGACTGTCATGCTATGACTAGTCACCGGTTTATAGAGTGGGATAATCAAACCCTCAAATATCGACTAATGTTTAACAGGCAGCATGCCATCCCTATTGTTCTTCCTGCGCCTTCTTTGTTTAACTTTCAGGAAAAAGGAAGATACACTATAACTATGGAGGAAGCAAATACTTATTATAACATGACGGAGGCAGCCCGCCTTCGAGCTGCAGCTCAGCATGCAGCATCTACTGTGTCTCAGTATGACCCCAACTACAACTTTGGATATCCGTCAGGCCAATACTGGCCATAGACCGACTTAGGACAAAAGCCTAAGCTTGGGGGAGTACGTGTTTCTCACCGACTTACATTAATGTTCACACTTATTCTAACTGTCGATGCTCACACTCTTTCACTGTACCATCCATGCTTAGTTTAAATTTCTTTTTCTTAGTCTTTTTCTTGTGTGCTAGAGAAACCCAGAAAAACAAAAAATATTAGTTGTAGCTTCTAGCTAGTTTACTTTCTTTGCCTGTAGTAGTAACTAAAAATGAAAACCCGAAAAGATTTCCCGTTCTTCTTTTGCTTGTTGGGAGCTTTCCCGTGTAAATAGTTTCTTTTCTTTTCTTTAGGGGTTGAGAGTAGAAGACCATGATAAAAATGCTTAGTGGCTCTCTTATGCTTTGTTGTTGATTTAACCTTGAGCCATATTACCTTGTCTTCTCTCTTGTATTAAATGTCTGCAGATTCCAGCTTAGTCCAATGCACGTGCACTATTATTATTATTCACAACGTTTGGTCGTGTGAGTGAAAGGCAATAAGGATGATATATGATGAACTAATTGAGATGAGAAAAGCTGGTATGAACTCTACCTCTTTTGTTTTTGTAAATATGATTGCTCGTTGTTCTTGATTCAGCTTGTTATGAATGAAACATGCTTGCAATGACAATTTGAGATCATAGCTGCTTATGCCATGCTTAATTAGCTGAGAGTTTATAATGGTCTATCTTGCGTGCCAACATGATATTAAAATGGTTGTGATGTGGTATGATGGGTGGTATCCTCCTTTGAACGATTTAAGTGATTTGACTTGGCACATGTTCACGCATGTAGTTGAAACAAATCAACATAGCCTTCACGATATTTATGTTCATGGTGATTTATATCCTACTCATGCTTGCATTCATTGTTGATTAATTTTAATGCATGTTCATGACCGTTGTTGCTCTCTAGCTGGTCGCTTCCTAGTCTCTTTCTAGCCTTCACCTGTACTAAGCGGGAATACTGCTTGTGCATCTACTTCCATAAACCTCAAAGTTATTCCACATGAGTCCACTATACCTTCCTATATGCGGCATTTACCTGCTGTTCCAAGTAAATTTGTATGTGCCAAACTCTAAACCTTCAAATGAAATTCTGTTTTGTATGCTCGAACAGCTCATGTATCAACTAGGGTTGTATATATCATCCATGCTAGGTGGGTTATTCTCATGATGAGTGGACTCCGCTCATCATTCCTGAGAAAATGGCTGGTAACCGGGATGCCCAGTCCCATGCTTAAAATCATAATAATTAAACAAAACTCCCCCCAGGGTTGTTGCTGGTTTGGACGGTACCCGTTGTTTCGGGCTAGCCATGGAGTGTGCTTGTTGGTGGTTGGGGGAGTATAAACTTTACCGTTATGTTTGGGAACCGCCTATAATGTGTGTAGCATGGGAGATATCGAGATTCTTGGTTGTTATGTTGACAATGGAAGTATACCGCTCAAAATGTTATTCATCTCTATTTAAAAATCGAGCTCTGGCACCTCTACAAATCCCCGCTTCCCTCTGCGAAGGGCCTATCTATTTACTTTTATGCAGAGTCATCATCCTCTTATCAAAGAGCAGCAGTAGGAGAGCACCTCTGTCGTTGCATGTATTACTATAAATTTGCATTGAGTATGATCATGACTGGATCTCTTTTACCATGGATTACAATGTCTAGTCCGTCCTTGATCCTTGAAGGTGCTATGCATTTATGTTTTGCGGTCTCAGAAAGGGCTAGAGAGATACCATCTTGTTATATCATATCATGATTGTTTTGTAAAAGTGTAGTCATCCGAGGTTTATTATTATTGCTCGCTAGTTCATTATGCCATTGATGTAAGTAGTCTTGAGACCTGAAAGTTATTGTGAATGTGGTTAGTTCATGATCTTGTTGAAAACATGAATGCTAGCTTACATATTTACAACAACAAGAGCAAACCGAGTTTGTCAAAGTTTTTCTTTATCACTTTCAGTTTATCAACTGAATTGCTTGAGGACAAGCAAAGGTTTAAGCTTGGGGGAGTTGATACGTCTCCAACGTATCTACTTTTCCAAACCCTTTGGCCCTTGTTTTGGAGTCTAACTTGCATGATTTGAATAGAACTAACCCGGACTGACGCTGTTTTCAGCAGAACTGCCATGGTGTTGTTTTTGTGCAGAATAAAAGTTCTAGGAATCGCCTGAAAATCAATGGAGAATTATTTCAGAAAATATGAAAAAAAATCTGCAAGAAGATCCTCACCGGGGGGCCCAAACCATGTCCATGAGGGTGGGGGGCGCGCGCCCCTACCTCGTGGGCCCCCCGATGCTCCACCAACGTACCCCCAGATCCTATATCTTCCGTTTCTGGGAGAGAAAAATCAGGGAGACGGAATTATCGCGTTTCACGAGATGGAGCCACCACCAAGCCCTAATCTCTCTCAGGAGGGTTGATCTAGAGTCCGTTCGGGCTCCACGGAGTGGAGATCGTCGCCATCGTCATCATCAACCTTCCTCCATCACCAATTCCATGATGCTCACCGCCGTGCGTGAGTAATTCCATCGTAGGCTTGCTGGACAGTGATTGGTTGGATGGGATCTATCATGTAACCGAGTTAGTTTTGTTAGGGTTTGATCCCTAGTATCCACTATGTTCTGAGATTGATGTTGCTATGAATTTGCTATGCTTAATGCTTGTCACTAGGGCCCGAGTGCCATGATTTCATATATGAACCTATTATGTTTTCATGAATATATGTGTGTTCTTGATCCTATCTTGCAAGTCTATAGTCACCTACTATGTGTTATGATTTGGCAACCCCGAAGTGACAATAATCGGGACCGCTCCCGGTGATGACCATAGTTTGAGGAGTTCATGTATTCACTATGTGTTAATGCTTTAGTCCGGTACTATATTAAAAGGAGGCCTTAATATCCCTTAGTTTCCAATAGGACCCCGCTGCCATGGGAGGGTAGGACAAAAGATGTCATGCAAGTTCTTTTCCATAAGCACGTATGACTATATTCGGAATACATGCCTACATTGCATTGATGAACTGGAGCTAGTTCTGTGTCACCCTAGGTTATAACTTCTACATGATGAATTGCATCCGACGTAATTTCCCATTACTGATCCAATGCCTACGAGCTTTACCTATATTGCTAGTTGCTATTTACTTTTCTGTTGCTATTATCTCAAAAACTACAAAAATACGATCGTTACTTTTATTGCTGCTACCGCCACTATCATATTACTTTGCTACTAAACTATCTTGCTGCAGATACTAAGTTTCCAGGTGTGGTTGATTTGACAACTCAGCTGCTAATACTTAAGAGTATTCTTTGGCTCCCCTTGTGTCGAATCAACAAATTTGGGTTGAATACTTTACCCTCGAAAACTGTTGCGATCCCCGACACTTGTGGGTTATCAACCAGGCGCGAGTCCCTCGCACCTGCACAAACAAATAAGAACGTCGCAGCCAACGTGATAAGGGGTTGTCAATCCCTTTACGGTCACTTACGAAAGTGAGATCTGATAGAGATGATAGTTTATATTTTTGGTATCTTTGGTTTATAAGAACAACAAACAAAAGCGATAAAAGTAAAGTAGATATAGATTGATATGTTGAGAATAGACCCGGGGGCCATTGTGTTCTCTAGTGGCTTCTCTCATCATAGCGATATTCTACAGCGGGTAAACAAATTACTGTCGAGAAATTGATAGAAAAGCGAATAATTATGAGGCTATCTAGCCATGATCATTGTATATAGGCATCATGTTTGAGACAAGTAGACCGAAACGATTCTGCATCTACTACTATTACTCCACACATCGACCGCTATCCAACATCCAACATGATATAAACCCCATCTTTTTATCCTCGATGGAAACAATACAATACGTGCCTTGCTGCCCCTACTGTCACTGGGAAAGGACACCGCAAGATTGAACCCAAAGCCAAGCACTTCTCCCATTGCAAGAACTATAGATCTAGTAGGCCTAACCAAACCAATAATTCGAAGAGATTTGCAAGGATATTATGAGCACACATGAAAAGTTCAGAGAAGAACTAAATATCTTTCATAGATAACCTTGATCATAAACTCACAATTCATCGGATCTCGACAAACACACCACAAAAAGAGATTACATCGAATAGATCTCCTCGAAGACCGAGGAGAACTTTGTATTGAGATCTAGAGAGAGAGAAGAAGCCATCTTGATACTAGCCATGGACCCGAAGGTCTGTAGTAAACTACTCACAACCCATGGTGAGAGCGATGATGATGATGATGATGAACTCCGTGATGGATCCCCCTCCGGTGGAGCTCCGGAACAGGCTCCTAGATGGGATCTCACGGGAACAGAAGGTTACGGCGGTGGAATTAGGGTTTTCTCTCTGTTGTCGAAGGTTTCGGGGTATGTATACTTATATAGGAAGAAGGAGGGCACCGGGGGACGCTCGAGGGGCCCACGAGGTAGGGGCGCCCCCTGGGCAGGGGGCTCGCCCCCCACCCTCGTGGGCGCCTCGATGCTCCGCTGACGTGGTTCTCAAGTTCCATGTGCGTGATTTTCTCCAAAAATATCTCTCCCGAAGGTTTCATTCCGTTTGGACTCCGTTTGATATTCTTTTTCTGCAAAACCCTGAAACAGGCAAAAAACAACAATCTGGACTGGGCCTTTGGGTTAGTAGGTTAGTCCCAAAAATGATATAAAAGTGTACGATAAAGCCCATTAAACATCCAAGACTTCATAAATAATAGCATGGAACAATAAAAAATTATAGATACATTGGAGACGTATCAAGCATCCCCAAGCTTAATTCCTGCTCGTCCTCGAGTAGGTAAATGATAAATAAAGAATTTTTGATGTGGAATGCTAACCAATATAGTTTTTCAATGTAATTCTCTTAATTGTGACATGAATGTTCAAATCTGAAAGATTCAAGATAGAAGTCTATATTGACATAAGAAATAACAATACTTCAAGCATACTAACAAAGAAATCATGTCTTCTCGAAATACTATGGCTAAAGAAAGTTATCCCTACAAAATCATATAGTCTGGCTATGCTCCCTCTTCATCACACAAAATATTCATATCATGCACAACCCTGATTTCAGCCAAGCACTTGTTTTCATACTCTATCTTTTCAAACCTTTCAACTTTCACGCAATACATGAGCATGAGCCATGGACATAGCACTATGGGTGGAATAGAGGTGGTTGTGGAGAAGACAAAAAGGAGGGAGATAGTCTCACATCGACTAGGCGTATCAACGGGCTATGGAGATGCCCATTAATAGATATCAATGTGAGTGAGTAGGGATTGCCATGCAACGGATGCACTAGAGCTAAGTATGAATGAAAGCTCAACAAAAGAAACTAGTGGGTGTGCATCCAACTTGCTTGATCACGAAGACCTAGGGCATTTGAGGAAGCCCATTGTTGGAATATACAAGCGAAGTTCTAATATGAAAATTCCCACTAGTATATGAAAGTGACTAAACATGAGACTCTCTACAATGAAGAACATGGTGCTACTTTGAAGCACAAGTGTGGAAAAAGATAGTAGCAATTGTCCCTTCTCTCTTTTCTCTCATTTTTTTGGAGGGGCTTTCTCTTTCTTTCTTTTTTATTAGCCCCTCTCTATATATTTTTTGGGCCATCTCTTTTTTCTATTGGCCTTTCCTCACATGGGACAATGCTCTAATAATGATGATCATCACACTTTTTATTACAACTCGATACTACAACAAGTATGACTCTACATGAATGCCTCTGGCGGTCTACTGGGATGTGCAATGAATCAAGAGTGATATATATGAGGATTATGCATGGTGGCTTTGCCACAAACACGATGTCAACTACATGATCATCCATGGCAATATGACAATATGATGCGTGTCATATGAACGGAACGGTGGAAAGTTGCATGCCAATATATCTCAGAATGGCTATGGAAATGCCATGATAAGTAGGTATGGTGGCTGTTTTGAGGAATAAGATGGTGGTTGTTTTGAGGAAGGATATATAGTGGGTTTATGGCACCGGCAAAAGTTGCGCGGTACAAGAGAGGCTAGCAATGGTGGAAGGGTGAGAGTGCGTATAATCCATGGACTCAACATTAGTCATAAGAACTCATATACTTATTGCAAAAATCTACGAGTCATCAAAACAAAGCAATCAACGCATGCTCCTAGGGGGGAGGTTGGTAGGAGTTAACCATCGCACGCCCCCGACCTCCACACAAAGGTTGTCACTCTACAAATACCTCATGCTCTAACTTCGTCACATAGCGGTTCACCATACGTGCATGATACGAGAATCACTAACCTTAACACAAGTATTTCTCAATTTCACAATAACTCCACTAGCATGACTCTAATATCACTATCCTCGTATCTCAAAACAATTATCAAGCATCCAACATCTCATCATATTCAATGCACTTAGTGCGAATTTTTTTACTACATTGACATTAGATGTCTATCATGTGAAGACTAGTTTCTTTAGCCTAAACACATTACCATGCTGTTTTAATAGACTCTCAAATAGATATAAGTGAAGCATGAGAGTTCAACAATTTCTACAAAATATTACCACCACCGTGCTCTAAAAGATGTAAGTGAAGCACTAGAGCAAAGACTACTCAACTCAAAAGATATAAGTGAAGCACATCGAGTGTTCTAACAATTTCTAGGCCATATTTAACTCTATCAAATAGGTGTGTCTATCAAGGATGATTGTGACAAACTAACAAGCAAAGACTCAAATTATACAAGACGCTCCAAGCAAAACTCATATCATGTTGCGAATAAAAATATAGCTCCAAGTATAGTTACAGATGGAAGAAGACGAAAGAGGGGATGCCTTCCCGGGGCATCCCCAAGCTTAGGCTTTTGATTATCTTGAATTTACTTGGGGTACCATGGGCATCTCCAAGATTAGGCCTTTGCTACTCCTTATTCTATAGTCCATCAAAGCAATTCTCAAAACTTGAAAACTTCACAACACAAAACTTAGACAAAAATTCTCGTGAGCTCCGTTAGTAAAAGAACGCAAACCACTACTCAAAGGTGCAACAATTAATTCATTCTTTGTTTATATTGGTGTTAAAACTACTGTATTCCAACTTCTCTATGGTTCATATCCTCCAATACTACTTATAGATGCATCGGAATAAGCAAACAACACACGAAAAACAGAATCTGTCAAAAACAGAACAGTCTGTAGTAATCTGCAGGTTTTACCTACTTCTAGAACTCCAAAAAATTCAAACTAAGTTGGAAAATTTGCGGAATTTGTCTACCAATCATCTGCAAAAAGGATCAACTAAATATCATGCTCCAGTAAAATCTGACGACTACTTTAGAGAGCGCTAACGATTCTATTTTTCACAGCAAGATCACATAAACTTCACACAAGTCTTCCCAAAGGTTCTACTTGGCACAAACACTAAAAAAACATGAAACCACATCTAATCAGAGGCTAGATGCAATATTTATTCCCTAACAGCAGCAAAAACAAAAAAATTATAAAGTTGGGTAGCCTCCCAACAAGTCCTATCGTTTTACGCCCCTAGCTAGGCACGATACAAGATAAATCTAGGTATTGCCATCTTTGGAAGGCAATCCATAAGTGGCTCTCATGATAGATTCATATGGTAATTTGGTTTTCTTTCTAGGAAAGTGTTCCATGCCTTTCCTTAACGGAAATTGGAATCTGATATTTCCTTCCTACATATCAATAATTGCACCTATCGTTCTAAGGAAAGGTCTACCAAGAATAATATGACATGAAGGATTGCAATGTATATCAAGAACAATGAAATCTACGGGCACATAATTCCTATTGGCAACAATAAGAACATAATTAGTCCTTCCCATAGGTTTCTTAATAGTGGAATCCGCAAGATGCAAATTTAAAGAACAATCATCAAGCACATGGAACCCTAGCAAATCACACAAAGTTTTTGGGATAGTAAAGACACTTGCACCCAAATCACACAAAGCATAGCATTCATGATCTTTTATTTTTATTTTAATAGTAGGTTCCCACTCATCATAAAGCTTTCTAGGGATAGAAACTTCTAACTCAAGTTTTTCTTCATAAGATTGCATCAAAGCATCAACTATGTGTTTGGTGAAAGCTTTATTTTGACTATAAGCATGCAGAGAATTTAGCACGGATTGCAACAAGGAAATACAATCAATCAATGAGCAATTATCATAATTGAATCCCTTGAAATCCAAAGTTGTGAGTTCATCACTATGCAAAGTTTTAATCTCTTCACTCCTGCATTTAACAATTATAGCATCAAGATCTAAAAACTCCGAATCATTAGGACACCTTAAAGAAGAATCATCTCCAATCCTATTTTCATCAAAATTTATACTAGAAAACAAGGATCTAATAGGAGACACATCAATAACTTTTAGATCTTCATCTTTATTTTCATGATAACTAGAAGAACATGATTTAATATAATCCTCTCTTTTAGCACGCATTCTAGCGGTTCTTTCTTTGCATTCATCAATGGAAATTCTCATAGCTTTGAGAGACTCATTGATATCATGCTTAGGTGGGATAGATCTAAGTTTCAAAGAATCAACATCAAGAGTAATTCTATCCACACTTCTAGCCAATTCATCAACCATAAGAAATTTCTCTTCAAGCATAGCATTGAAATTCTTTTGCGAGATCATAAACTCCCTAACACTAGTTTCAAATTCAGAAGGCATCTTTCCATAAGAGTTGTTGTAGGAATTACCATAATTATTAGAGGAATTACTAGGAAGAGGCCTAGGATTAAAAATACCCCTATAAGCATTGTTACCAAAATTATTCCTACCAACAAAATTCACATCCAAAGATTCATTACTATTTTCAATCAAAGTGGACAAAGGCATATCATTAGGATCAGAAGAAGCAATCTTAGCAGCAAATAATTTCATAAGTTCATCCATCTTTCCACTCAAAACACTAATTTCTTCGATAGCATGCACTTTTTTACTAGTAGATCTTCCGGTGTGTCATTGAGAATAACTAACCATAATATTATCTAGGAGTTTGGTAGCTTCTCCTAAGGTGGTTTCCATGAAAGTGCCTCCCGCGGCCGAGTCTAAAAGATTTCTAGAAGCAAAATTCAAGCCAGCATAAAAGTTCTGAATAATCATCCATAGATTCAAACCATGTGTAGGGCAATTACGTATAATTAATTTCATTCTCTCCCAAGCTTGTGCAACATGCTCATGATCTAGTTGCTTAAAATTCATAATATCGTTTCTAAGAGAGATGATCTTAGCAGGAGGGAAATACTTAGAGATAAAAGCATCTTTGCACTTATTCCACAAATCAATACTATTTCTAGGAAAAGAGGAAAACCAAGTTTTAGCACGATCTCTAAGTGAAAACGGAAATAACTTCAATTTAACAATATCGTTATCCGTATCCCTTTTCTTTTGCATATCACACAAATCAACAAAGTTGTTTAGATGGGTAGCGGTATCTTCACTAAGAAGGCCGGAGAATTGATCTTTCATGACAAGATTCAACAAAGCAGCATTGATCTCACAAGATTCAGCATCGGTAGTAGGAGCAATCGGAGTGCTAATAAAATCATTGTTGTTGGTATTGGAGAATTCACACAATTTGGTATTGTTCTGAGCCATAGTGACAAGCAAGCAATCCAACACACACAAGCAACCAAGAAGCAAGCAAACGATAAACACATGGTGGAAGAAGGGCAAATAAAACGGCAAGGGTGAAGTGGGGGAGAGGAAAACGAAAGGCAAATAAATGTAATGCGAAGGATAAGGGTTTGTGATAGGTACTTGGTATATGACTTTTCCGTAAGCCTCCCTGGCAACGGCGCCAGAAATTCTTCTTGCTAATTCTCGAGCTTGCGTTGTATTCCCTCGAAGAGGAAAGGGAGATGCAACACAGTAGCGTAAGTATTTCCCTCAGTTTTTGAGAACCAAGGTATCAATCCAGTAGGAGACCACGCGCGAGTCCCTCGCACCTGCACAAACAAATAAGAACTTCGCAGCCAACGCGATAAGGGGTTGTCAACCCCTTTACGGTCACTTACGAAAGTGAGATCTGATAGAGATGATAGTTTATATTTTTGGTATTTTTGGTTGATAAGAACAACAAATAAAAGCGATAAAAGTAAAGTAGATATAGATTGATATGTTGAGAATTGACCCGGGGGCCATAGTGTTCTCTAGTGGCTTCTCTCATGATAGAGATATTCTACGACGGGTAAACAAATTACTGTCGAGCAATTGATAGAAAAGCGAATAATTATGAGACTATCTAGGCATGATCATTGTATATAGGCACCACGTCCGAGACAAGTAGACCGAAACGATTCTGCATCTACCACTATTACTCCACACATCGACCGCTATCCATCATGCATCTAGTGTATTGAGTTCATAAGAATAGAGTAACGCCTTAAGCAAGATGACATGATGTAGAGGGATAAACTCTAACAATATGATATAAACCCCATCTTTTTATCCTCGATGGAAACAATACAATACGTGCCTTGCTGCCCCTACTGTCATTGGGAAAGGACACCGCAAGATTGAACCCAAAGCCAAGCACTTCTCCCATTGCAAGAACTATAGATCTGGTAGGCCAAACCAAACCAATAATTCGAAGAGACTTGCAAGGATATTATGAGTACACATAAAAAGTTCAGAGAAAAACCAAATATCTTTCATAGATAACCTTGATCATAAACTCACAATTCATCGAATCTCGACAAACACACCGCAAAAAGAGATTACATCGAATAGATCTCCTCGAAGACCGAGGAGAACTTTGTATTGAGATCCAGAGAGTGAGAAGAAGCCATCTAGATACTAGCTATGGACCCGAAGGTCTGTGGTAAACTACTCACAACCCATGGTGAGGGCGATGATCATGATGACGAAGAACTCCGTGATGGATCCCCCTCCGGTGGAGCTCCGGAACAGGCTCCAAGATGGGATCTCACGGGAACATAAGGTTACATCGGTGGAATTAGGGTTTTCTCTCTGTTGTCGAAGGTTTCGGGGTACGTAGACTTATATAGAAAGAAGGAGGGCACCGGGGGACGCTCGAAGGGGCCACGAGGTAGGGAGGCGCGCCCTAGGCAGGGGGGCACGCCCCCACACTTGTGGGTGCCTCGATGCTCCCCTGACGTGGTTCTCAAGTTCCATGTGCGCTATTTTCTCCAAAAATATCTCTCACGAAGGTTTCATTCCGTTTGGACTCCGTTTGATATTCTTTTTCTGCAAAACCCTGAAACAGGCAAAAAATAGCAATCTGGACTGGGCCTTTGGGTTAGTAGGTTAGTCCCAAAAATGATATAAAAGTGTATGATAAAGCCCATTAAACATCCAAGACTTCTTAAATAATAGCATGGAACAATAAAAAATTATAGATATGTTGGAGACGTATCAGCCACCTACGCACGTAGGGTCACATCACACGAGAAACGTCGTCATAGCAAGGACCACACAAAACAAGAGGAAGAAAGACAGACGCTTGAGAAAAGATTGTCCTTGATTACCAGGAGGCACTTGCCGCAGGACGCCTGGCCGGTTGGCTTCATCGCCGCAGGGGCGGTCTTCGTCGGGGACGGAGGAGACAGAAGCATGGGCAAAGGGGCATGCATCGCCGGAGTAGTCCGCGGGGGCGCTCCTTGCTGGGGTAGCTGGAGCTCGAGGTACGTGTTGGGAGGAGGAGGCGGCCACATGCTGAAGGATGCGGGGGCGGTCGGGCGCCGGAGGAGGCGAAGTGCGGTGATGCACCGGAGAGGCGGGTGAGGCCTCGAGCCGGAGGAGGTGGGCGGCGGTGGCTAAATGAAGTGGCGGGGGAGGCCTCGCATCGGAGGGGAC
>LR738709.1:456446923-456515920 GCA_902687465.1 Secale cereale
GGAGAGGCGGGGGATGGCTCGCGCCGGAGGGGGAGGGGCAGCACGGCGGTTGAGGCGGAGAATGCAGCGGCGGGATGGAGAAGAAGGTCGTGGGGTGGATCAGAGAAGGTCGCGCGAGGTGTGGGGGTAGTTGGTGTGATGTTTTTTTGTTCGGGAACAGACCATCGGGCCCTATATAGGCCTGGCGTGATCCAAATAGTTATTTTGATCTGAGGATCAGAATAGTGATGTCCTATATATATATGGAAGTGAATTCCATGCACATCTCATCCATATTGAGACTAGGTGGAGTTTCCCTTATATATTGGGTCAAAGAGAGAAAACATGCCACGGAAAATATATGAAGTAACTATGCATGCTCAAGACTTTCAAGGACCGATACCAAATGAAAAAGAAATGCCAAGTGAAAATAGGATACCAAATGGAGAAATCATCACTTGGAAGATATCATAAAAGATACATCAAAGAATGAGATATCCAAAGATACACTCAAAAGGAAAGATATCGAACTCCCAAGGGAGAGGATGGTTCCAAACAAACCAACACATCTACAAAGTTTCATGATGGAAGAAAGTACCAAAAAGAAACGGCTTGCCTTCCATCAACATACACTTGATATGGATCACAAGACGAGTGTTCTATCGAAAATAGGATAGCTCCCCCAAGAGCTATGCATTCAAGAGAATTTGCATTTGAATACAAAATGCACAAGGTGGGATCACCACTTTCACTATATCTATAAAACATTCAGCAAAATCAATAAAATAATAAGATCCACAAGTGGCACGAAAGGCAATGGGAGTTGACACAATCTTGGCAAAAGATAAGAGAAATAAAACCAAAAGACAATGTAAAGATGATCAATAATTTCCACCACCTAAAAGATTACATTGTCAAAGAGAAGAGGTATTTGGAAATAATTCCCAGTGATATATATCAATGATATCCAACATCATCTTCTCATGAAACACAAGCAAATTGCAACTTGTAGAGCTAACATGTCACCTGGGAACAAGATAATTTACAATATCAACTCTAGGTGACAAAATCTCAAATGTGCACATTTTCTAGGCTTGTAATATACACATAGCATATTACTCCCCCATAATGTGATACCAATGAAAACTTAAACAAGAGGCAATAAGAGGAACCTACAAGAGATAATTGATGGAGAATTTAGAATTTGACTTTCTCATGAGAAGATATACCATATAGCGACTAGATAATCCTGTAATATCAAAACTAGATGGTATTCCTCATGTACACACATTTACAGGATTGTGAGGTGCACAAAGCACATCACTCCCCCAAAATGGGATGTTCCATTAAGCTCTCACAAGAGCCAACTAAGATACAAACAAGATGCACAAAGGCTCAACACACTACACACATGTGCATGATGTGCAAACCGACATACACATACTTGATTTCTCAAGATAAGCAAATTGGAAGCACAACATATACACGCACATGCAAGGTACAAAACCACAACATGCTAAGAGGCAAGTAACTTTCAATGTAAACAATTTAAGCACAAGTTACCACAAGGAGGAACATTGGATATAAGATAGAAACTTGATAATCTGAATGACTTGCCTTAAGACAATATGAATGATGAAGACCCCTTAATTCTTCATAATGTAGCCAAGTCTCCAATGACCTCCAACTTCACATATTGATCAAGTTTGAGCTTGTTGGTCCCCAACCAAGTTGGGTCCTAAGAGGTTAGTCACAATAGGCTTGGCAACCCAAATGGTTCTTTGCTTGACACCACTTTGAGTACCAACAAACTTGGCAAACACATTACCAACCTTATCCTTCCCAAGAAAATAGATATCATCAATAATAATTGGTTTGAATAAGTTACCACCAATACAAAAAAAAAGACACATCCGTGACATTTTGGGCCGAACAAATTTTTTCTGTCATACTTATGACACTTCTATGACAATAATTGTGACAAAACACGGTATCATCATAGATGTGGTGGGGTCTTACTTATATGACAAAAAATCATGACAGAAAATGGGGCTTTCGTCCTGGGCGGGCCGGAGGCGCAGCTGCATGACATTCTTTGGGCCGTCCATGACGGAAAAACCCATGGTAGAAGCAAGGGCGAGGAAAATATCGGGGTGTTCCCGGTTATGGTGGGTGGTCAGGGCCGAGCGATGTGCGTTTCTCTCGTACACGCACACGCATGGGTGTGAGGCATTGGGCTCTAACTGAACCCGAGCGAGGCGTTGGGCTCTAACTGAACCCGAGCGATTGCACTGTAGGCTACGCGTTACTGAACCCGAGCGATCGATCGATGGCTGTTAACTGAACCCGATCGAGCGATTCCTTCGCTACTGCTACTAACTGAAGCCGATCGATGCTGCCTCTGGATGAACAGTGAGCGTTGCTGGGGGGGTTTGGATGAACAGTTCCCGGTGGGGGGTGGATGAACAGGACCCCATGGTGTTGCCTCTGGATGAACAGGACCCTGATCGATCGAGCCGGTTGGGGCTGGATTGTAACAACCCATATGTGATACCTTCCATATATGGCAATAAAGCTTTTATCAATTGATCCTTGTCCTTTCCTTGGGCGTTCTTTTTCAATTATGCATTCTTATTGTCATTGCATTGTCATGTTGTCTTTTCTTTTGCATTCATGCATTACTTCATCTTCACCATTGCATCATGATCATCAAGGCATTCTTTCACTTGTCATTGTGTTCTTTTCTTTTCTAGTATGCCAAGTGAGTGCACCATGTTATTGTTGTGATGGTGGTGGCAAGATCATGCCATGCTAAACCCCTTTCATCTAGCACCACTCACCTCCCTTCCCTTCTTTTCTTTTTCCATTCTTTAAGTATTTTTGCAAGTGGCTTACCTCTTCTTTTAAATGTTCATCTCCTCCCCACATCTTTGGTACCTTGACATAAGTCACCTTGCAAAGCCTTGACCCAATTTAAAATGATTTGGTCAGGTTCAAAAATGATAGAAGTTTGAACCATATTCAAACTTATTTGATTTTTCTACCTCTAAAAATGCCCAAGTCATTTTTATAAAATAGGGCATAAATCCAGGAGCTAGGGGATATTTTACTTCTCTCCTAAGTCCTTTTCTTTTGGCCTATGCTTTTTCCTTTTGTTTTTCTGCCTGAAGAAAAAGAAAAAGAAAAAGAAAAAGCATCAGCAGCGGTGGCCAACAGCAGGGCAGCCCAGCAGCACTTGGGCTCGGCCTCCCCCTCGGCCGCGCAGCCAGCGCGCGCCAGCAGCCCAGCAGTAGCCCGCGCGCGTCCCTCTCTCCTATTCTCACCCATGCCCCCGCATACCCCCTCTGCATCGCGCCCACGTGGCCAGGACGGGCCCGCGCATCAGCGACCGCGTCTGTCGCCTCACCCACCTTTTCATCCTCCTCCACTTCACGCCATGGGGACCATGGGCGAGCACGCCGTCGCGCACCGTCGTCGCCCTGGCCCCTCTTTTAAGCCACCGCCTTGTCCAACAACCCCCTAGGGTTCTCCTCTTCCTCCTCCCGCCGCCTGGTGAGCTAAGAGCCACCAGATCCGACGCACCATCGCCGTCCCGAGCACATCTGAGCGCACGGGCTCGTCGCCGACGAGCCCCTCATCCTCCGCAGCCCCGCCAAGCTTGTCCATCTCCTTCCTCGACGTCGACTATGTCATCTACGGCTGCTACACGGAGCTGAAGGTCACAGCTTCGTCCTCTTCTTCCTCGATGTCGACTTTGGCCACCACAAGTGTTTGCTCGTCGCCACCGTCGACTCCGTCCACCTCCCAGCCAGCCGAACACACCACCGTGTTCGTGGTGAGCATCCGCACCTCCCCGTGCCCTTTTCCCCTTCTTCTGCGCCGTCTAGAACTAGTTTACCATGCGCCCGAGATCGTTGACGTCGGGCCTCGTCTCCGGCGAGTGCCCCAACCACCGTCGCTCCTCCACTGGTGTCCATCATCTTCGCCGTGTCGCGTAGGGTCTGCCTGTGCTCTCGCCGCTCCGTTTGGGCTCGTGTTTTGTCGCGCTATAGTTCGTCGCTGCTGCCTTTGTTTCTTGCCGTCGGCGTTGTTGTAGTCGTCGTTAGGTTCTACAAGTACACGTCGCGGGTGCGGAACTCCTCCAGGAGCGCACCGCATGCCTCCGCCGCCCGTTTAGGCCGCCGGAGCAGCTCCGACGAGCTCCTCCGACGGGCTCTGTTTCCCCTCTGGTTTATGCTTCTTCAGTTAACACTTAAGGCAACACCCCTCTACTCTGTCAGACGAACACGCATAGCTCAGTGGCCTGAGCCTCTCCCTCGCCGCGCGCAGACCTAGGTTCGAATCTCACCGGGGCAGTGGTTTAATTCCCCCTTTTTGCATTTTCTGTGCCACTGACAGGCCGGCCCCACCTTTCAGCCACCCAGCTCGCGCACACACGCTCCCACACCCGTAGCGCCACCTCAGCACTTCTTGGACCCATGGGTCAGTGCCTAGGGCTAGGTCCAGGCTGGGTCGGCTTGACCCCTTTTCCTTTTCTGTTTTTGTTTTTATTTTATTTTCTGCATTTTCTTCTGCATATTTATATCTTTTAATATATGCATCTGATGAAAATGCTTCATATATGAAAACTTCCTAGTTTTTCATATAGAATAATTATATGTTGTTTGTTCCCATGTTTAAAAACATTTAAATTGTTGTTTTGAATTATTTGGAGTTTAAATATGCTGAAACTTGTAAAAATCATAACTAAATAACCCTAACTCCAATTTTGACAAACTTTATATGTATTTGGGGTGGAAAAATGTGTAGATTAAGATGGTGCTGTTGTTTTGCATGTTTAACAACTTTAAAATATGAATTTCTCATATTTGTCCTATTTGTGTTATTATGAATATGGGTGTTTTCGGAAATTGTTGGTTGTTCTTTCCGGCCCATTTAAATTGCTCGCATGATGTTGTTGGTCCTAGTTGCACCCCTTGCCATGTTAAAAAACTTTTAAAACTTGTTGGGTGTTTGTTTAATTCATCTACATAACCTTTTGAGACTATATTAGTTTTGTTTTCCTTTTGCTTGTGCTCCTCATGTGTGTGATCTTGTTTATTGCCCTGTTACTCGTGCACTCATCTTGTCCCTAGGAGTTGCATCATGTTCTAACCATATTCATATGCATCATATCATGCATCATGTGTTTGAGCATTGCACGATGATTGTTTGTTGTTCCGGTGTTTGCATTGTTGTGTTGGTTAGAGCCCGGTGACGATTCAGAGTTTGAGGTTCCTTTCGAGGCTGAGTTTGAGGAGCAAGGTTACGATCCCTCCATGGACTCATCAGGCAAGATGACCATTCCCCGATATCACCTCTATCCTTCCCTATGCTAGTTGCCTTGTTCTTTAGAAATGCCTCGATGCCTATTCCTGTTTGTCAGCCTCCTATTGTTGCCATGCAACACTCTAACCGCCTTCCTAGCAAACCGTTGATTGGCTAAGTACGCATTGCTCAGCCCCTCTTATAGCGTTGTTAGTTGCATGTGAAGTTTTGAAGATTGCTCCATGATGAACTTGTTATTGGGATAACACAATATATTACCTGTTAAACTAATGCACCTATATATTGGCTATGGGTGGAAGGCCAGGCCTTCTGCTTGGTGTTTTGTTCCACTCATGCCACCTTAGGAACCGATAAATCGGTGTTATGTTCTTTGATTTTGCGTTCCTAACATAGTTGGGTTTTATGGGCCACTCCTTGATAATTCGCTCTGTTTAAAGCTTTTCCAGCAAGGCCCAACATTGGTTTTACATTTGCTAATAACTAAAACTTGCATAGGGCGTTGCAAACCCGAGTTCTTAATTAGCAACCCGGGCCAGTGCTCCTCATGAGTGTTGGTCCAAACTGGGCGTACTGCGGGGCCACCTTGGGGGAACCCGAGGGCTGATATATACCTGTAGCTTGTCCCATATGGTCGTGGCATGAGAAGAGATACGCGCGGCTACTATCAGGGTGTCGGCACGCCGGGAGGTCTTGCTGGATTAGTTTTACCTTTGTCGAAATATCTTGAGCACGGGATTCCGAGAATACTCGGGTCTTCCCACTTTGGAGTTGCGACTCCGTAGATCGTGAGCTTGTGATGGGCTAAGTTGGGACACCCCTGCAGGGTTTTGATCTTTTGAAAGTCGTGCCCGTAGTTATGTGGTAGATGGGAATTTGTTAATATTTGGTTGTAGATAACTTGCCACCAGTTTCATAAGAATATACTACCTGTGTGAGTAACCGTAATGGTATCTTTCCGAAGGGCTTCGGGAAGTGAACACAGTGGGGTTATGTTTGATCGTGAGTAGTTAGGATCACTTCTTGATCAACTTGGCGATCGTTGGCACTTGTTCTCTTCTCGCTCTAAACTCGTAAGCTAGTGCTTAGTGCTTGCTGCAACCACTTTTATAGCCTTTCCACACCTAAGGCTTTGGTAGTTTTTGATACCCGGGAACGGGATTGTTGAGTCCTTTATGGCGCACAGATTCAACACACACCAGATGCAGGTACCGCTGAGAACAATGCAGGAGATGGCTCAGAACTTCAGTGGGAGTTCGATGAAGAGCGTGGTCGTTACTATGTTCCATATCCCGACGATCAATAGTGGTTCTTACTAGGAGGATCCGGGCTTGTGTTTATGGTATCTTTCTCATTTTGGATTTCGTCCGTAGTCAGACTCTGTGTTCTTTGGATGATGTATGTTATTGTATTCATTGTGTGACGTGGCGAGTGTAAGCCAACTATCTTTTACAATTTCATCCCCGAATTTTACATGAGATGTGTAAAGATACCATACTTGAGATCATTCTAGTATGCGCCTATGTCTTTAAGTCGTGCCTCGACACGTGGGAGACATAGTCGCATACTGGGCATTACAAGTTGGTATCAGAGCCTTCTCCGACCTAGGAGCCCCCTGATTGATCGAACCACTGACGATTGAGTCTAGGCACACACACAAATATATATATATATATATATATATATATATATATATATATATATATATATATATATATATATATATATATATATATATATATATATATATATATATATATATATATATATATATATATATCGGAGATTAGGATTTCTTTTTACTCCTCATCCTTTCATCGCTCTGGTGAGGCCTCCTGACGTTGTTCTTTCTCCTCTACTCTCAAAATTTCACCAAATTTTTTTTAGGATCACGCGGGTATTGTTTGGATTGCTCCGATATCTTTGTGACGAGAACATTGTTCTCGATGCCTCCTATCATTTAGGAGTTGTGGCAGTGTCCCGAGGAGTTGAGCTCCGAGGTGTTGTCGTCACAAATGTATCGTAGCGGTTCTAGAATACCAGAGGCGGACGACATCGAAAACTCTTCTATGCATGTCTGGTGGTGAGATAACCCCGACGTCACCCAGTACTGGGGAGATAGTTCAGGAGTATTGCCACAGCTAGTATATCGGATGCGTTTCGAATGTCCGAGGTAAACAGTTTCCGAGGATGACTGGTTATGTGTTGACGGATGGATACATATGGATGTAGGTTTAGAGTTGAGTGCGCGGTGCTTCCCATGTATCCCCAACACCAGATTGCATAACCGGAAAGCTTCAGAAATTAATAGGTGGGTTTTCAAGTAGCTCGTAGGTAATCTTCCGACGAGTGCATGGTATGAGGTTTGGGGTTCAACATCTAGTGAAGAGGTTTCATGGGCACTGTTCCAATTGGGAGTTGCATATTAAAGGATCCTTGGCTATGCTGATCCGGGGATTGCAAGACCCTTTGTAACACGTGCCATGGGGCATTCAGCACGAACATGTGGGACGAAACTTCTATCATGTATTTGTTCCATCTGTACCTTGTTGTTGTTGTATTTTATCTTTTGTTCTCCCAAGTGGCTTCTCGACAAGATTGTTGTACCATTAAGCTGTGGAATTCATTCGTTCATTTTGTTCGAATGTTCATTGTGAAGACTATTTGTTGCAAATATCTAGCCGTTGATTCAGCTTATCTATTTGCATCAATGGCTAACGGCTGTCGTCGTCTTCATGATGGCTCCTAAGAAGGTTCCCAACCCAAACCAAGAGGGTGAAGAAGAGCGCCCTCCTAAACGTCATGCTTCCCCTGCTCCATCGTATGAGGTATGGAGAGTGATTATGCAAGCAACCAACCAGAACACTTAGATGCTCATGCAGATGATGCAGAATTTCCAAGCCAATCAAGCCAATCAAGGCAATCAAGGGAACCAAGGCCAAGGCAATCTGTTCAATCAACCTCACTTCGCAACACTGAACCAATTCCTGGCAAACCAACCAAAGTCTTTTAGTACTTGTGTGGACCCGCTAAATGCTGAAGATTGGATCACAGACATCAAGAAACACTTTGAATGCAGTAACATAAGACCTGAGGATTATGTCAAGTTTGCCACTTTCCAACTCAAAGATCAAGCTGCAGATTGGTCGCAACAGTACAAAGACTCTAGAGGTGGTCGTGAGATCTCGTGGACCGATTTCTGTAGAGATTTTCGTTCTCATCACATTCCAACCAGTGTCATCGAAGGCATGCATGAGCAATTCTGCAACCTGAAGCAAGGCACCATGTTCGTCTATCAATACAATGTCAAGTTCCAGAATCTTGCCCGTTATGCGAAGTAAGACATCCCCGATGCCAAGAGCAAGATATACCAGTTCCGAGGTGGTCTAAAAGATGAACTCCAACTTGCTCTCACCTTGTTCGAGCCGGATGAATTTGATCAATTCTATAATATGGCTCTCAAGCAAGAGGCAGCTCAGCTCAAGTGTGAAGCTTCCAAAAAGAAGATAAGAGATGATGTCCACTCTTCCTCTTCCTCTCAAGTGGTTGCCAAGCAGCAGAAGTTCTGGCTACCTCCTCCTCCAGTGCTCCGTCCTCCAAGCAACAACAAGCATTCAGGTGGTCGTCGATTCTCCCACCCACCCAACCCAAGCAACCAGTCCAAGCCTCAGTTCCAAGTTCCAAGACCAAGTGGTCCTTATCATCGGCCTCTTTCAGAAGTTACTTGCAACAAGTGTTCTCAGAAGGGTCGCTATGCCAACAAGTGTCCCAACCCAAGGCGCCTTCTGCCTCGTCCACCTATCAGCAATGCTATTGTCAAGCACAATCCCAAGCATGCAAGAGTGAACCTGGTGAATGCAGCTCAAGCAGAGAATTCTTCACATGTGATAATTGGTAATCTTCCAGTTAACCTTAAACCTGCTAAAGTCTTGTTTGATTCTGGTGCATCACATTCCTTCATGTCATATCCATTTCCATCCAAGCACAACGTGGGCACAGTGGTCTTACCAAGGGAGTTATCAATTATTTCTACGGGAAAACAAATGAATTCTAACTTGTATGCTCCGGACATATCTATTCATATGGGTGATTACAGTTTTCTGGTTTCCCCGGTTATTCTCGGTAACTCGGACATTGATCTTATTCTTGGGATGGATTGGCTCTCGAAGCATGATGCTCTTATTTATTGTGCAAATAAGGAAGTCAATCTAACTCATCCTTCCGAAGACGTGATTATCTTTGCTTCTCGAGATAACACAATCAGGCTATTCGCTCTCAATGATAAGGGCGGGATTGATGCCATTTTTCATATTCCGGTGGTTTGTGAATATGAGGATGTATTCCCTGAAGAGCTTCCAGGCATGCCTCCCAACCTTCCAGTTGAATTCGTCATTGAACTTGAACCCGGTACCGAGCCAACATGTCGGCGTCTGTACAAGCTTTCTTCTAAAGAGTTGAAGGAGCTGAAGAAACAACTCGATGAGCAAGAACGTATGGGTCTAATCAGACCAAGTACTTCTCCTTGGGGCTGTGGTGTTCTATTTGTCAAGAAGAAGGATGGCATGGAATGCCTTGGAGTTGATTATCGTCCATTGAACAAGAAGACAATAAAGAATAAGTACCCGCTCCCCAATATCAATGAAATGTTCGAGCAGCTCAAAGGAGCCAAGGTTTTCTCGAAGCTCGATCTCCGGATGGGTTACCATCAGATTCGTATCCGTGAAGAGGATATTCCCAAGACTGCATTCAGAACGAGTTATGGCTCCTATGAATACACGGTCATGTATTTCGGCCTTGCTAATGCTCCACCCACCTTCTCTCGGATGATGCACTTCATATTCAACCCCTACACCAATGAATTCGTGCTCGTCTACCTCGATGATATCTTGGTATTCTACAAGAATAAAGAAGACCATGCCAAGCACCTCTGTTTGGTCCTTGACAGGCTCCGTGAGCACCGGTTCTATGCGAAGTTCTCCAAATGTGAATTCTGGCTGGATAAAGTCCTCTATCTTGGCCATAATTATCTCTGCTGAGGGCATTTCTGTTAACCCCAAGAAGGTTGAAGCTATTGTCAACAGGGAACCTCCGCAGAATGTCAAACAACACCGAAGTTTCCCCGGCCTCGCTAGCTATTGCAGAAGGTTCGTTGAGAATTCTCCAAGATTGCCAAGCCTCTTTCCAACTTGCTCCAGAAGAATGCCAAGTACTCGTGAACTCCTGATTGTGATGTGGCATTCAAGACACTCAAAGAGAAGCTCATTTCTGCTCCAGTTATTACTCCTCCGGATGAGTCCAAGCCTTATGAAGTCTTTTGTGATGCTTCATTGCAAGGTCTTGGCGGTGTTCTCATGCAAGACAAGAAGATCGTTGCATACACTTCACGTCAGCTGAAACCAAATGAGAAGAATTACCCCACACATGATCTTGAGCTAGCAGCAGTTGTTCATGCCTTGATCACGTGGAGACACCTTCTGTTGGGCAGAAAAGTGGACATCTTCACCGATCACAAGAGCTTGAAGTACATCTTCACTCAGCCAAACCTTAACCTTCGCCAGACTCGTTGGGTTGAGATGATTCAAGAGTACGATCCAAGCATTGAGTATACTCCTAGCAAGGCCAATGTCATTGCAGATGCCTTGAGCAGAAAGGCGTATTACAATAGTCTCCTTCTCAAACCGTTCCAACCTGAACTTTGTGAATCATTCAGGATGCTCAACCTCCAAGTCATTCCGCAAGGATTCCTTGCCAACCTTCAAGTTGCTCCTACCTTGGAAGATCAAATCTGTGAGGCCCAACTCAGTGATGCTATGGTGCAGAAAGTGAAACATGGTATTGCTAAGGGTACTCCCAAGTACAAGTGCTATCGCATTGATGACAGAGACACTTTGTTCTTTGAGGATAGAATTGTGGTTCCCAAAGGTGATCTCAGAAAGCTCATAATGAACGAAGCACATGACTCACTCCTCTCGATACATCCAGGAAGCTCCAAGATGTACCATGACCTCAAGCAATCATATTGGTGGACTCGCATGAAAAGGGAGATTACCCAATTCGTGAATGAATGTGATGTCTGCAAAAGAGTGAAGGCAGAGCATCAACGTCCAGCCGGACTCCTTCAACCTCTACCTATTCCCGAGTGGAAATTCGATCACATTGAGATGGATTTCGTCACCGGTTTCCCAAGTCCAAGAAGGGAAATGATGCTATCTTTGTGGTGATTGACAAGCTAACTAAAGTAGCTCATTTTCTTCCAGTCAAAGAATCCATCAAGGCAGCTCAGCTTGCAGAGTTGTACACCTCCAGAATTGTTTCTTTGCATGGCATTCCTCAAGTGATCTCCTCAGACCGTGGAAGCTTGTTCACTTCCAAGTTCTGGGATTCTTTTCAATCAGCTATGGGCACCAAGATTTGCTTCAGCATTGCGTTTCGCCCTCAGACTAGTGGTCAAGTCGAAAGAGTGAACCAAATCCTTGAAGATATGCTCAGAACTTGTGTCATCTCCTTTGGTATGAAATAGGAAGATTGCCTTCCATTTGCCGAATTCTCCTACAACAACACCTTCCAAGCAAGTGCAGACAAAGCTCCTTTTGAAATCCACTATGGCAGAAAGTGTCATACCCCTCTCAACTGGTCCGAGACTGGTGAAAGTCAACTCCTTGGTAATGATTTGATCTCAGAAGTCGAAGAAATGTGCAAAGTCATACGTCAGAATCTCAAAGCCGCGCAATCGCGTCAAAAGAGTTACTATGACGGCAAGCATCGTGACTTGGCTTTCGACATTGGAGATCATGTCTATCTCCGTGTTTCTCCCATGAAGGGCACTCAGAGGTTCGGTATCAAGGGCAAGCTTGCTCCAAGATACGTGGGCCCTTTCAAGCTTCTTGGCAAGAGAGACGATCTAGCCTACTAACTCGAGCTTGCCTCCAACTTTGCAAATGTGCATGATGTGTTTCACGTGTCTCAACTCCGCAAGTGCTTCAAGATGCCTGAACGCACCATTGCTTTTGAAGAGATTGATCTTTAGCAAGGCTTGTCTTATCATGAGCACCCCGTTGCTATTTTTTGAAGAAACTGAGCGCAAGACCCGCAACAGTCCATCAAATTCTTGAAAGTGAAGTGGTCACACCATACCGACCGAGAAGCTACATGGGAACGAGAATATCATCTCCGTTCCGAGTACCCCGCCTTCTTTCAGTCCTAGATCTCGGGACGAGATCTTTTTGTAGTCAAGGAGAGTTTGTAACACCCCATATGTGATACCTTACATATATGGCAATAAAGCTTTTACCAATTGATCCTTGTCCTTTCCTTGGGGGTTCTTTTTCAATTATGCATTCTTATTGTCATTGCATTGTCATGTTATCTTTTCTTTTGCATTCATGCATTACTTCATCTTCACCATTGCATCATGATCATCATGGCATTCTTTCACTTGTCATTGTGTTCTTTTCTTTCCTAGCATGACAAGTGAGTGCACCGTGTTATTGTTGTGATGGTGGTGGAAAGATCATGCCATGCTAAACCCCTTTCATCTAGCACCACTCACCTCCCTTCCCTTCTTTTCTTTTCTCATTCTTTAAGTATTTTTGCAAGTGGCTTACCTCTTCTTTTAAATGTTCATCTCCTCCCCACATCTTTGGTACCTTGACATAAGTCACCTTGCAAAGCCTTGCCCCAATTTAAAATGATTTGGCCAGGTTCAAAAATGATAGAAGTTTGAACCATATTCAAATTTACTTAATTTTTCTACCTCTAAAAATGCCCAAGTCATTTTTATAAAATAGGGCATAAATCCAGGAGCTAGGGGATATTTTGCTTCTCTCCTAAGTCCTTTTCTTTTGGCCTGTGTTTTTTCATTTTGTTTTTTTTTGTCTGAAGAAAAAGAAAAAGAAAAACCATCAGTAGCAGTGCAGCCCAGCAGCACTTGGGCTCAGCCTCCCCCTCGGCCCAGTAGCCAGCGCGCGCCAGCAGCCCAGTAGCAGCCCGCGCGCGTCCCTCTCTCCTATTCTCACCCGCGCCCCGCATACCCCCTCTGCATCGCGCCCACGTGGCCAGGACAGGCGCGCGCGTCAGCGACCCCGTCTCTCGCCTCACCCACCTTTTCTTCCTCCTCCAGTTCATGCCATGGGGACCGCGGGCGAGCACGCCGTCGCGCACCGTCGTCGCCCTAGCTCCTCTTTTAAGCCCCCGCCATGTCCAACAACCCCCTAGGTTTCTCCTCTTCCTCCTCCCTCCGCCTGGTGAGCTGAGAGCCACCAGATCCGCCGAGCCATCGCCATCCCGAGCGCATCTGAGCGCAAGGGCTCGTCGCCGATGAGCCCCTCGTCCTCCGCAGCCTCGCCAAGCTTGTCCATCTCCTTCCCCGACGTTGACTACGTCGTCTACGGCTGCTACACGGAGCTGAAGGCCACGGCTTCATCCTCTTCTTCCTCGACGTCCACTCCGGCCACCGCAAGTGTTTGCTCGTCGCCGCCGTCGACTCTGTCCACCTCCCGGCCAGCTGAACACACCACCATGTTCGTGGTGAGCATCCGCACCTCCCCGTTCCCTTTTCCCGTTCTTCTGCGCCGTCTAGCAACTAGTTTACCGTGTGCCCGAGCTCGGCGCCATCGGGCCTCGTCTCCGGCGAGTGCCCCGACCACCATAGCTCCTCCGCTGGTGTCCATCATCTTTGCCGTGTCGCGTAGGGTCTGCCTATGCTCTCGCCGCTCCGTTTGGGCCTGTGTTTTGTCGCGTCGTAGTTCGTCGTCGCCGCCTCTGTTGCTTGCCGTCGGCGTCGTTGTAGTCATCGTTAGGTTCTGCAAGTACACGTCGCGGGTGCAGAACTCCTCCAGGAGCACACTGCATGCCTCCGCCGCCCGTTTAGGTCACCGGAGCAGCTCCGACGAGCTCCTCCGACGGGCTCTGCTTCCCCACTAGTTTATGCTTCTTCAGTTAACACTTAAGGCAACACCCCTCTACTCTCTCATACGAACACGCATAACTCAGGGGCCGGAGCCACTCCCTCGCAGCGCACAGACCTGGGTTCGAATCTCACCGGGGCAGTGGTTTAATCCCCCCTTTTTTGCATTTACTGTGCCACTGACAGGTCGGCCCCACCTGTCAGCCACCCAGCTCGCGCACACACGCTCCCACACCCGCAGCGCCACCTCAGCACTTCCTGGACCCACGGGTCAGTGCCTAGGGCTAGGTCCAGGCTGGGTCGGCTTCACCCCTTTTCCTTTTCTGTTTTTCCTTTTATTTTATTTTCTGCATTTTCTTTTGCATATTTATATCTTTTAATATATGCATCTGATGAAAATGCTTTATATATGAAATCTGCCTAGTTTTTCATGTAGAATAATTATATGCTGTTTGTTGCCATGTTTAAAAACATTTAAATTGTTGTTTTGAATTATTTGGAGTTTAAATATGCTCAAACTTGTAAAAATCATAACTAAATAACCCTAACTCCAATTTTGACAAACTTTATATGTATTTGGAGTGGAAAAATGTGTAGATTAAGATGGTGCTGTTGTTTTGCATGTTTAACAAGTTTAAAATATGAATTTCTCAGATCTGTCCTATTTGTGTTATTATGAATATGGGAGTTTCCAGAAATTGTTGTTTGTTCTTTGCGGCCCATTTAAATTGCTAGCATGATGTTGTTGGTCCTAGTTGCACCCCTTGCCATGTTAAACAACTATTAAAATTTGTTGGGTGTTTGTTTGATTCATCTACATAACCTTTTGAGACTATGTTAGTTTTGTTTTCCTTTTGCTTGTGCTCCTCATGTGTGTCATCTTGTTTATTGCCATGTTACTTGTGCACTCATCTTGTCCCTAGGAGTTGCATCATGTTCTACCCATATTCATATGCATAATATCATGCATCATGTGTTTGAGCATTGCACGATGATTTATTGTTGTTCTGGTGTTTGCACTGTTGTGTTGGTTAGAGCCCGGTGACGATTTGGAGTTCGAGGTTCCTTTCGAGGCTGAGTTTGAGGAGCAAGGTTACGATCCCACCATGGACTCATCAGGTAAGATGACCATTCCCTGATATCACCTCTATCCTTGCCTATGCTAGTTGTCTCATTCTTTAGAAATGCCTCGATGCCTATTCCTGCTTGTCAGCCTCCTATTGTTGCCATGAAACACCCTAACCGCCTTCCTAGCAAACCGTTGATTAGCTAAGTACGCATTGCTCAACCCCTCTTATAGCATTGTTAGTTGCAGGTGAAGTTTTGAAGATTGCTCCATGATGAACTTGTTATTGGGATAACACAATATATTACCTGTTAAACTAATGCACCTATTGGCTATGGGTGGAAGGCTAGGCCTTCTGCTTGGTGTTTTGTTCCACTTATGCCACCTCAGGAACCGATAAACTGGTGTTATGTTCCTTGATTTTGCGTTCCTAACATGGTTGGGGTTTATGGGCCCCCCTTGATAATTCGCTCTGTTTAAAGCTTTTCCAGCAAGGCCCAACATTGGTTTTACATTTGCCTAATAACTAAAACTTGCATAGGGCGTTGCAAACCCGAGTTCTTAATTAACAACCCGGGCCAGTGCTCCTCATGAGTGTTGGTCCAAACTGGGCGTACTGTGGGGCCGCCTTGGGGAAAACCGAGGGCTAGTATATACATGTAGCTTGTCCCATCCGGTCGTGGCCTGAGACGAGATACGCGCGGCTACTATCAGGGTGTCGGCACGCCGGGAGGTCTTGCTGGATTAGTTTTACCTTTGTCAAAATATCTTGAGCACGGGATTCCGAGAATACTCGGGTCTTCCCACTTTGGAGTTGCGACTCCGCAGATCGTGAGCTTGTGATCGGGTAAGTTGGGACACCCCTGTAGGGTTTTGATCTTTCGAAAATCGTGCCTACGGTTATGTGGCAGATGGGAATTTGTTAATATCCGGTTGTATATAACTTGGCACCAGTTTCATAAGAATACACTAACTGTGTGAGTAACCGTGATGGTCTCTTTCCGAAGGGCTCCGGGAAGTGAACACGATGGGGTTATGTTTGATCGTGAGTAGTTAGGATCACTTCTTGATCAACTTGGCGATCATTGGCACTTGTTCTCTTCTCGCTCTAAACTCGTAAGCTAGTGCTTAGTGCTTGCTGCAACCACTTTTATAGCCTTTCCACACCTAAGGCTTTGGTAGTTTTTGATACCCGGGAACGGGATTGCTGAGTCCTTTGCGGCTCACAGATTCAACACACACCAGATGCAGGTACCGCTGAGAACAATGCAGGAGATGGTTCAGAACTTCAGTGGGAGTTCGATGAAGAGTGTGGTCGTTACTATGTTTCATATCCCGACGATCAGTAATGGTTCTTACTAGGAGGATTCGGGCTTGTGTCTATGGTATCTTTCTCGTTTTGGATTTCGTCCGTAGTCGGACTCTGTGTTCTTTGGATGATGTATGTGTCGGATTACGGGCTTCGCAAACCCAAGAAGTTCAAACACAAGGGCGTGAACGAAGATCTCTCCCACTCATGTCTACCTTGCATCTCGCCCTCGTCCAGTGAAGAGATTCAAGCGAACAACAATTAAAGCACACAAGAGTTTACCCAGGTTCGGGCCACCTGGTGGTGTAAAACCCTACTTCTTGCTTTGGTGGATTGGCCTCGGGAGGGCTTGAATATGGATGAATACAATGGTTCCTGAGCTTAGGAGGAGAGCTCTGGAGGGTCAGGGGGCAAGGGTTCTTGCTCCTTTGTGCGAGGGCCGAGTTTCTGGATCTGATTCCCTTGACCCCCCATAGTGGGGATCCTAGCTACTTATATAGGCGGCCAGGGTCCTCTTTCCCCGAAATGTTTAGGCGGGAAGGGATCCCACAACGGCCATTTTGAGCAGGAACACAAGGACATTCTTTTCCTGACAAAAGCGGTCTTCGCCTGCAAAAGGATCAGGCGGTGATGTGGTGGTGGGCTCAGTGGTGACATCCTCCCTGTCGTCCTTGCGGTCTTCGGTCTTGTTGCACCGAAGGGGAAAACTTTGTTCCACTCCTCGGGAACCTACGCCTGCGCTGTCTCCTTTGCACCAAAATGGCAATTGCGTCACTGGCACGCGCTCGCACCCGCTGGAGCAGTGCGTCACTGCCCTCTCATGAGGCAGGCTTGGCCTTGGATTTTCCGCCCCTCCGGAGCTACCTAGCCGAGGCCGCTCCTGAGGGAGTCTCGATGTCGTTCTCCTCGCGAGGCCTAGCCCCCTCGCGAGGGTCTTGGGAAGTTGGTCTATCAGCTGGGTCCGTACCGGGCCATGGTAGGAGCGCGTCGCGGCCCGCAGACAGGCAAGTCTAGGTACCCTAGTTCCCAGGATGCCGACAGTATCCCTCGGGCCCAAGGCGCGCACGGGGTTGCCTTCGGGGCGAAGCCATAGCCGAGGACGGAGCGCCGCGGGCCCCAAAAAAGGCTGCGGGCCAGGCTGGCGTGTAACGGTTGGATGGGACGTGGGCGACTCCGCTTCCCACGCAGTCTTGGCAACCGTGTAACTTGACAACTCTTTGGCTCGGGTGGCAGGGTCATTATGGCCGCGTGTGAGTGGCCGGCGATTGATCTTCTCGACCTAGAAACAGGGGGTGAGGCGCCACGTCCTTCATTTGACTGTTGCGAATCAACCCCTGCTCTTCCCACTTCTCCAAGGGCTTTTCATGGCGCCGATACGTAGGTTCTCGGCTGCGTAGAAGGGGAAGGCCCCGATGGCGTAGCCCGAGCAGCTCCCACCAAAGAAGAGGCGCCGTGATTCTCCAAGAGCGCCCCTAAGACTGGCGGACGCCTGTACATGGTGCACGCGGGCACCACCAGGATTCCCGCTTACCTTGGGTGCTCTAGCGACAGGAGGATGAAGCGGGGGCGATGCGGTCAGCCGCCCAAAAAGACGGGCGATTTCACGTGCTCTGCCGCCGTCTCATACTGAAGACGACGTCCGAGAGTTTATCGTGTGGGCGGGAGCCCCTCCGCATTCTTGAATCCTTCTTCCTCCATTCCTGAAGGAGGTGCTCCCGGCTCGCGGCCGGGTGACGATGCAGCTGCGGCATGAAGGGTGCCAGCTTCCCCCTTCATATGCCGACGTGGAGGTGGTATCCTCCGGCTAGGTCTTCATGACCTGGGGTTGGGGCGTGGTGCGCCGCGCCTGCGCCTTCGCCGGAAGGCACATTCTCCATTTCGCGCTGGACGGGATGGGCACGCTGACCTTCAAGGTCTTCGAGGCGGACGGTTGTTGGCTGGCGTGCAGCGCGGGGGATGGGCTCGCCGGCGACCATCCCCCATGCTGCCAGGGCAGCGAGGCCGGGGGCGAGGCGCTCGCCATTGGTTTTGCCTCCGACTCCTCTAATAGCAGCTATGCTTCCCCTGAGACGGCCTCGAGCTCCGACGAGAGCTACGAGCCGCCAAGTCGTCGTTCCTATCGCCGGAAGGGAACAGTGTCCTCCCGGCGCCGTCGTCGTTGAAGGAGTCCGGGCCGCATTCCTCCGAGAACGGCCCTCTTTAGCTTGGTCCCTGCGAGACATCCATGGACGGCCCCATGAGGGCGTGTAAATCATTTGTCATACTTTTGCTATTATCTGGCGTTATAAACTTATGTTCCTCATGAGGCCCTTTGCTGGAGCAGGACTTTCCCTTTCTCCTGTCCCTGGGGTAGTTTAGGGCCCTACGCCTGCGAGACCCAATCCCTAGACAAGCTTCAACCGACACTGGTATGCCAGGTCGCGATGCCGTGGTCAAGGTCAGGAGGTGAGCGACCCAGGGTCCGGTAAGAACCCCCGAGGCGCGATGCTCGGGAGGTCCCTCTTGGCGTGCAGGTAATCGTCCACTAGGGCCGGCGAGAGGGGCTTTTCGTGCTCCAGCGAATTCATGATTACAGTGGGTGGAAGTGTAGGTACGCGAGTAGTTGCGGGCGTTGAAAGCTTATCTTAGTGATCCCATGCGGTCAGGAGGCAGTGGCACTTGATCTTCTGTCACATTTCCTGCAGGGCGAGGCTCTGTGCTTCTTGGGACCCGAGGCTCTGCGCCCGAGTCATCTTCACGAGGAGGTGGCAGCAGTCGCTCCCAGGCCACCGAACATAGAGGGCACGGCTGCTGAGGCCCTGGAGGCGAAGGTGTTCCTCCGGGTTGCTGCTGTCGCGGACGAGGGGGTGGAGACTGGTGATGACGCACTTGGTGATGCCTGACCTGTTCATGTTTGGATGAGAGAGATGCAAGTGCCTCGGGGAGGCGTAAGAACTCGTTTGAATTTGAAGGACTAGGTATTATTGTAATAACTAGATTGAACTTGATGATTTCCGTGCTTGCTTCCTTTCATGTTTGCTTAGGTGCTTTGTGTCGGCAAGGCCCAACCCCGCGCATACCTCGATCGCCATTGAGCCCTCTAGGTGACCGGAGTTATCGTAATAACTAGACTCAAGGAATGATGGGCTACGTGGCTAGTGAGGCCCCTGGGTCGCGATGCCCAGGGATCCCCCTTGACGTTCAAGCGATCCCGTTTGCGTTCCGCGTCGGCAGGGCCCAGCCCCGCGCATACCTTGACCGCCATTGAGCACCGGGCTCAAGGAGTGAGGGGCTACGTGACTAGTGAGGCCCCTGGGTCACGATGCCCAGGGGTCCCCCTTGACGTACAAACGACTCTCATGAGGGAGAACGAGCACCATACCTTGCTCACGAGCCTTCGCCTAGGATGGGGGCGGGAGAAAGCCAGGTGTCTGGGCACCTGGTAGGGTGGCGTCTGCCAGGCGTGGCCTAAGCATAGCCCCTGTGCGTAGCCCCCCCGCGCGACACCCATCCAAGGAGAAGTTGTGAGCATCATGAGCTGAAAAGCTCCCTGAGGTTGGTGCGACCGCTGGGGGCCGCCCTCAGTTGTTTATAACTAGCACGGAGCATAGAGCTACCACACTTGCGCGGAGCATGGGCATGACCGCGCCTCGGTCGTAGCGGCCAGCGCGGAGCTTGGTGTTTCCACTGGTTCGTGGGCATAACCGCTCATCGGTTGGTTCTGCCAGCACGGAGCATGGCACTTGCACTAGACCGTGGGAGGGAGCCTCCCACCGGGAGAGACTCCGGGGCATGTACATCCCCGTCCTGACACGTGGCTTGCACGGCAGGACAGCCAAGGTGTATATGGGCCCTCCTCAGGATGACCTGAACGACTCTGAGGAAGTTCTCGTGAGCTTACGCATCACTCACGAGACCCTACCCTGAGGCAGGTTGCGCCTGAGTCTTCTTCTGCAATATGTGAAAAGAGAGGTGTTGTGTCGACCTGCACCGAGTGCATCTCTAGAGGGCATCGCATGAGAAGGCCACAGCACCAATGACCCCAGGGGGTGAAGTTAGCGGGACCGGCCTGTAAGACAGAGCTCAGCCACTGGATTTATCGACGCTGCAGGGACGGACCCGAGCACAGACGCTGTGCCCAGTCTTCTCATGCAACGGTCCAAAAGAAAAAAACCGGCGCGCGGTTCCCGCGTGAGCGAGGCACCTGCCACGGGCCCCTACTTACCCATCCACGATTATCCCATGTGAGAACAAGGCACCAAGGACCACGGGAGGTGATGTCACGGGAATGGCTCGCGAGACAGAGCTCAGCCCTTGGGTTTAGCGACGCTGCAGGGACGGACCCGAGCACAGACGTCGTGCCAGTCCTTAATCATAGGGCGAGTGGGCTTGCAAGGGCTCATGACCTTAGTGGCGGTGAGAACGCCAAGCATATAGATAATGCAAATAGGAAGAAGCAACTAGCCTTGATTCATGCGCAAAAATACACGGTTGCGGGGGCATAGCCCCCAGCAGCTCGAGGATGATGCAGCCCGGGGGGCGCCCTCGATTGAATACCTGAAACGTCACCTGACACTTGTCGGAGAAGAGTTGGGGTAGCAGAAGACGCGAGCCGTGCGGGTTGCCCCTGAGGATCGTCGGGTTCCTGAGGCCCAGGGGCTCCGGAGGCCCTCAGTGGTCGCGGGGGTCCGGTTCTCGCTCCATCCGGACCGCCTGCCACTGAGCCTCCCGAGCCCCCAAAGCCTGCCGTGCGAGGCGCTGGAACGTGGCAGCTGCGTTGCGGAAGCCGAAGAGCGTGCAGACGTAGCTACAGCGAAGGGCCCTCCTCCGGCCGACCACCGTTGGCCAGAAGGGTTCCAAAGAAGCGGCTCGGTTGAGACCCGCGACGTTGATGCAAACACGGAAGTGGTCGCTCGGGTTGCGGGTAGGTGAGCTTGGCACCATGCGGTTACGCCCACCGCGTATGAGCCTTGCGTACTGAAGTTCCTCGGTAACCTAGTCGATGAAGGCATGAGCCCCCAGCGCTGTACGGCTCACGCTGGGCTCACAAAAACGTGCGTCGAGACACACCTGCAGGTGGTGCCCGAACACCTCCCTCTTGACGCTAGTCAGGCCGGAGACACTCCAGAGGAGAGCCCCCGAGCCCGTCCTGAGAGGGGCATCGGGCTTGCTTCCCTATGTAAGGGTGGAGGGCGCCTCGTCGGCATGCGCGAGTCCTGAGGGGGAACCGTCAGGAGCCCCTGCGTCCTGAGGTCCATTGGCGGGCAGGTTCTTCTTCTTCTTGGGGGCGGTCTGCATGGAGAAGCCGGCTCCATCCTCGTCGGAGCTCTCGACCGCCGCGGTCTGGTAGGCACGCTCTAGGGAACGCACCGCTTCCTTCTTGTCGGAGGCGATCGTGATGACTCCGCCACTCCCGGGCATCTTGAGGATGTTGTAGCCGTGATGGGTCGCTACCATGAACTTGGCGAGGGCAGGATACCCAAGGATGGCGTTGTACGGGAGGTGGATGTTGGCGACGTCGAAGTCGATGAGCTCGGTGTGATAGTTGTCGTGGTCACCAAAGGTGACGGGGAGGCGAACCTGCCCCATCGGGAGTATGGAGCCATCTGTGACTTCGTAGAATGGCTTGGTCGGGTGGAGCTGATCATAGGGGACCTAGAGCGTCTCGAAGGTCTGGACGGAGAGGACGTTCAACCCTGCTCCGCCGTCGATGAGGGTCTTGGTCACGAGGACGTTGCTGATGGTCGGGGTGCAGAGCATTGTGAGAGCGTCTGGGCCTGTGGTGCACTTGAGCTGGTCCTTGGGGTAGAAGGCGAAGACCTGCTTGGTCCACCTGAGGTTGCGCGCGGCGTCCGGCCTGGGAAGCACCGTGTTCACCTCGCAAGCGAACTGCTTGAAGACGCGATGGGAAGCCGGAGAATGGGCTCCTCCCAAGATGCATGCAACCGCACGCGGCTCCTGAAAGCCCCCTGCTCCATCTCCCTGGCGGTCATCGTTGTTCCTTCTTGGCGGTGGTGGCAGCGGAGGCAGACCTCCATTGCCTTGAGGGCAACCCTCAGGAGGCTGGTCGCGCCAGGGGGCGTCACGAGGCTGCTCCTGCCAGTGGTCTTCACGAGCCTGTTCACGCCACCCTTGGCGCGAGTTCCTGCCGTCCCAGCGTCCTCCACTGCGGCCTTCTCAGTGGTCGTAGCCACGGTTGTCGCGCTTAGGGCGCTGCCCGACGCGCCTGCCGCGCATCGCCCTGAGCTCCTGACAGTCGTTGGTGTTGTGGCCGTGGACATCATGGAAGACGCAGTACAGACGGTTGTCTTTGTGGGGTCGTTGTAGCCGTAGCCACGCTTCACTTCTGGCTCCGGTACCAGCACGGTGGGTCCCTTGCACTTCGCATCCTTGGCCTTGGCCTTCTTGTCGTCCGCCTCCGCTTCAGGAAGCTCCTGGAGGGAGAGGCGTCCTTCCTCTGCCCTGGCGCACTTTGCTGCGAGCTTGAACATCTCGAGGGCTGTGCACAGGTCCTCGTGGATGGCGACCTCCTCCCTCATCCTGACATCACGGACACCGTCGGAGAACGCTGAGATGATGGCCTCGTCCGAGACCCTGGGGATCCGGAGGTGCATGGTGTTGAAACATTGGATGTACTTTTGCAAGGTCACCCCCGGCTACTGCTTCATGCGGCGCAGATCCGCGGCCGCCGGGGCTCGGTCGCGGGTGCCCTGGAAGTTGGCGACGAAACGCTCACGAAGCTCCCCCCAGGAGGAGATGGATCCCACGGGGAGGTTCATGAGCCAAGAGCGTGCGCCATCCTTGAGAGCCATGGGGAACCCGTTCGCCATAACCTGCTGATACGTCCAAAACGTATCTATAATTTCTGCTTGCTCCATGCTTCTTTTGTGTGATATTGCTATGATATTGACGCACTTCCATGCACTTTTGATCATATTTCGACTAACCTATTAACTCAGTGCACCACAGTGCCAGTTCCTGTTTTCTGCTGTTTTTCTATTTCAGGTTTCCCCCATATTAAAAGTGCTCCAAAAATTCCAGGAAAAATATAGGAAAAATCAGCGTACAGGAAGCTTCACGAAGAACCAAAGATGGGCCAATGGGGAGCCAGGGGAGGCCCAGGCGGCCACCTGCCGCGGCCCCATCCCTGGCCACGCCAGGGGGGCGCCTGGGGCCCCTGCTCCGCCTCTGGCTGCTCCCCTTCGCATATATATCCCTCTCGTCCCGAAACCCTCGAGGACAGAACCCTTTTTCGCGATCTCGCCTCTGTTCTGCCGCCGCAGCGCTTCCAAGTTCGGGAGCATCAGGAGAACTCTTCCCGGCACCCTGCCGGAGGGGAGAACCACCACCGGGAGCTTCTCAACCACCATGGACGCTTCCCGGATGAGTCGTGAGTAGTCCACCTTGGACCATGGGTCCAGGATCATTAGCTATGTGATGTTCTCCTCCCCTCTTTGCTCTTCACGGTTTAGACCTCGTGAGCTGCCCTACATGATCGAGGCACATATGTAATCTTTCTGCTGTTGCTTTGCTGAGTTTGCTGGGATCTGATGGATTATGAGACTATGTTCAGATTTTGTTTGAGTAATATATTTGATTCACCTCTTTTATATCTTTGTTCTTGAGTAATTCTTGCATGTTCTCTGTTGCTGTTTATTGCTTTGGCCAAGTAGTAGGTAGTAACTCCAAGAGGGAGCGTTATGCTTGATTGTGGGTTCATGCCCCCTGATGACTAGCTTGAGTGACAGAAACATGAGTCTAGGGGATGTGCTGTTGCCACAAGGGAGAAAACAACGGTGCTTGTACTTGCGGGTGCAAGGATTGTTTACTTTACGCAAAGTTCTTTTAATGCAGTTGTCTGTTGCTTTGAGTTTACACTTTGGGTGGGATTCGTGACTTAATACCAGCGAGATGTTCTGGATAGATATCTCAAGGTGGATGATTAGTAGTAGATGCAGATGAATTTCGGTCTACTTGCCTTGGCGTACCGCCCATGCTTTTGAGCCTCTACCTTTCTTTGCAGCATAGTTAGCATTGGTTTGCGCACATAATCCTGTCAATTGCCCAGCTGTAATTTGTTTACCTCGCTTTGCTGTTTTATCGTCTTTTGGGAGAGAGACATCACTAGTGAACATCATGGGACCCCGGTCCGTATTACCACCGCTGATCACACCTTCTATTTACTTCCTGTTTTTATTTCCTAGTTGCAGTCATAGCTATCATTATTATCTCTTGTGTTTGATCCTTTGTAAACAACAAGGCCGGAGGGATTGACAACCTCTATGTACTCGTTGGGAGCAAAGTTATCTGTATCTGTGTGCAGGTCCCGTCAACCGCTAAGTTTCTAGCGCCGTTGACACCTACTTGTCGACCCTCGAGTCTCACGGGATTCGAACCTTGGTATCTTTGCCAAGGGAAATTTGCCGCTACGCTACATCTCGACCTTCCACTTGGGGTAACCAACGAGGGGCGAGAAGCCATCAAGCAAGTTTCTGGCCCCGTTGCCGGGGACTCCACTCTTCAAGATAGGGGAGTTGCACGCTATCTTTTATCTTTGCTTTTTAGTCTTGTTAGTTTACCTTTCAGTTTTTGCATTAGTGTCCCTTACCAAAAATCACCAAAATAGTTATCTTGCTTGCTGCCACTATGGGTTCCACCGAGAACACCAAGTTGTGTGACTTCACTAGTCATAACAACAATGACTTTATCTGCACGCCTATTGCTACACCTGCCACTTCAGCACCTTCTTATGAGATTAAACCTGCTTTGCTGAACCTAGTTATGAAAGATCAATTCTCCGGTGCTGGAGATGATGCTGCTTTGCACTTAAATAATTTTGTTGAGCTCTGTGATATGCAAAAGTATAAAGAAGTAGATGGTGTTATTGTTAAGCTTAAGCTTTTTCCTTTCTCCTTGAGAGGAGGAGCTAAAATCTGGTTTCAATCCTTGCCTAGGAATAGTATAGATTCTTGGGACAAGTGCAAGGATGCCTTTATTGGGAAGTACTATCCCCCTGCTAAAATTATCCAATTAAGGAGTAACATAATGAATTTTAAACAATTGGATAATGAACACGTTGCCCAAGCTTGGGAACGCATGAAATCTCTTGTCAAGAACTACCCTACTCATGGTTTGACTACTTGGATGGTTATCCAAACTTTTTATGCAGGCTTGAACTTTACTGTAATGCCCCGGATGTAATACTTTCCCTTTTTGGGTATATAATATATCTCCGGTTTCATCTATTTCCATTCCGGGTTCTTTGTCTTTCGGGTTTTCGTCGTTTTGTTGTGTGAGTGTGTGGCGTTCATTCATATCATGTAGACATGTGCATCGCATTGCATTTGTGTTGTCGGTTGCATCCGGTTCCGTGTGTTTCTTCCCGTTGTCCGTTTCGCATTCCGGAGCTCCCTCACGTGTCCGTGTCGTCCCGTAGGCCTACTTTGTTGTTTGGGCGTGTAACGTTACCGGTGTGCCGCGAGGTTGTTGTGTGTGTTATTGTTTTGTTGTGTGCAACCCGCCTCTCAAATCTCGTCTCGTTTGGACTCCGTTGGCTATCCCATCCGTTGTTCGTGTGGGTCCAAAGTGCCTTCACTTTGTGTCCCGGAAACACCCCTACTGCAGTCTTTTATCTTCTCCTAGGCCCTTTTAATCTTTCCCCGCGATCGGATCCGTCGGATCTCGATCAGAGGGCCCCAAACATCCCTAAATTCCCCCCTAACCCTAAACCCTGCTATATATTAGACCTTAGTCTAATTTTGGCATCTCCATCTTCTTCCTCCTCCTCCCCCCTAAATTTTCTCAGATCTGCCATCCACCTACTGCCACTTGGCAAGTTCCCCTGGGGAACCAGCCGCCGCCGTTTCCTTCCGCAGCCCGCAGCTCCTCGATCTGCGCCAAGTCAACGCGCCAGCGCCGCCGCCAGGCGCTGGATCGACCGGGTCGATCGATAGGCCGGGACCAGTTCGTCGAAGGCCTCGGGGTCCTTCGATCCACTGCATCGAACCAGCTTCGGTGGCCCGAGGGACCACTTCCCCGGTGCACCGCCAGGGCCCAGAGGCCCGTCTTCCTTCGGCCGATCGCCCCGATCGCCGCGGCCAGGTCCCCACTTCCCCCGCCGCCGAACGGGCCCCAGCCTCCACCGGCCCAGCTCCCCCACACACCGCGCGCCGCGCCTGGGCCTCCGCCCGCCAGCCTTCGCCGCCCCGCTCCGCACCGCGGGCCCGTCCGCGTCGTCCCTCCGCGCCGGGGCCCGAAGGCCCATCGCCGCACCGCGCGCCCCACGGGCGCCGCTCCCAGGCCGGCTTCGCCTCCGCCGCCGCGGGCCCGTCTTCAGCTTCCACCGGCCCGATCTCCAGATCCGGCCCGTGTTGTTTTTCCTAGATCTGGATCTGAGGTTGACCTCTACATCACTAAGTCCCTGTTAATTTTTGTTCTGAGATGCAATGTTTGACCTGCTCTAACTTTTTGTCTGTTGCTCCGATTCGCGCTTATAATATGTCCAGACGTTCGTGGAGACTTGCTCTACGTTTTACCTGTTGTTGTCATGCATGTTAGAGATCATCTAGGTGCTTGTTTTGCTGTTGCAAGAGTGCATCATGATATAAACTGTTGTTATGTGATATTTTTGTGCCACCTTTGCCATGTGATATCTTCTAGCTCGTTTGTCCGAATGATGCAAATGACATGTCCACGTGTTCGTCTTGCCATGCTCTACGTGTTGCTTGTGATAGGTTGCATGATAGATTTATTATTGCCTTGTTATCATCGTTGCAAAGTGCCATGTGGCCGTGATGTTGTTTCACTTGTTATGAAATGCCATCTTGTTGAGCTCGTTGCAATCGTTGTGTTCACCTCAATGATGCATGCTTGTGTGTTTCGGGATCACCTTCATGTGTATTTTGATGAGGTGCTTACCACTTGCCATGATTAGTTTCGAGGTGACTTAAACATGCTCTTTTATATGCCATGATGATATTGCTGTTTTAGGACTTAGTGGATTTTCACTAAGTCTGAAATCTGTAACGTTCCGATGCCATGTTCGTGTGATGTTCTAGGACAAAGCATGATAGTTTTGGAGTGGATTTTGATTGTTCCTTGTAGTAGATATTGTTGTCTTTCCATTCATGTCCTCACATGTCCACTTAAGTGGCTGTAGCATGTTTATCTTTTGCTCCAAAGTTTCAATAAAATTCTGCTGTCAGAATTTTATTGTCAAGTTCAATATGTCCAAGATCATTGCTATTGATCCGTGGCTCCGTTGGGGGTGCACCTTTGGACTTAGTTGCTGTAGTATATGTCTAGTTTGTGTTCAAGTCCTTTGCCATGATATTGTAGTGCTGTAGCTCAATTATTTCGAGCTCCGAAGTTGCTATGTTGCTGTAATTTTCAGCTTTCGCTCATTTCTTGTTTCGGGCATAACTTTTAGCCCGTAACTCCGATTTCAGCGAATCTTATATCAAACTTGATTGATTTTCCGTGTAGATTCATAATATCAGATTGTTATCTTGTTTTGAGGTGTTTTGCTTGAGTGATATTTTACGTGCTCCGTGTGCATCCTTAGTGCATCCTTCATGCATCCTTCATTTTCGAGTGCGCATTGCATCTTGTTGATTTGTGCTTGGTGTGATTGTTGTGTTTAGAGCCGGAAGCTGAGACCGAGTTCGAGTACGAGCACGAGGTTACCAACGAGGTTGAGCATGAGGACCTTTCTTACGATCCGAACGACTTCTCTTCAGGCAAGATGAGCGAACCCTGATAACATTACTATCTTTGCCTTTTGATAGTAGTCTCGATCTATAGTTTTGCCTCGATGCCCATGATCTTCTTGTCAGCCTCCTACTTGTAACCAATTGCCATGTTTAACCAACATACCTATGCAAACCGTTGCTTGGCTAAGTACGCTTCGCTCAGCCCTTCTTATAGCGTTGCTAGTTGCAGGTGAAGATCGAAGATGCTTGCTTCATGTTGAAGTTTGGTTGGGTTATATCACACTATATAATTGCTAAAATGAAATCATCTATATATTGGCAAGGGTGGAAGGCTAAGCCTTTTGCTTGGTGATTTGTTCCACTCATGCCGTTAGGATCCGTATAAGCCGGTATTATGTTCCTTGATTATGCGTTCCTAACACGGTTGGGGTGTATGGGACCCCCTCGATAAACCGCTAAGTGCTAAGTCTTTTCCAGCAAGTCCCAACATTGGTACTATTTGCCTAATAACAAACTAAACTTGCATAGGGAGTAATTAACCCTCTTTCTTAATCAACAACCCCGGGCCAGTGCTCCACATGAGTGTTGGTCCGAAACGGGGAGCCTGCGGGGCCGCCTTGGGGCAACTCGAGGTATCTGGCATACACCCGTAGCTTCGCCCATCCGGTCGTGTCCTGAGACTTAGATACGCGCGGCTACTATCAGGGTGTCGACACGCCGGGAGGATTTGCTGGATTAGCCTTACCTTAGTTCGGTATATCTTGAGCACGGGATTCCGAGGATACTCGGGTCTTCCCACTTTGGAGTTGCGACTCCGCGGATCGTGGGCTTGTAATGGGTCAAGTTGGAACACCCCTGCAGGGTTTGAACTTTCGAAAGCCATGCCCGCGGTTATGTGGCAGATGGGAGCTTGTTAATTCCGGTTGTAGATAACTTGACACAATGTTTATAATACACTACCAGCGTGTGTTCCGTGACCGTCAATTTCCGAATAGGGATTCGGGAGTTGAACACGGAGGGGTTATGTTTGTTGAGCTTGTAGCTAGGATCACTTCGTGATCACTTCTCGTCCGAGGCTTTCTCTTCTCGCTCTCACTCACGTAAGCTAGTTGCTAGTTGCTGCTGCAGACACTTATTCTTTTCTTCAGCCTTATCCTCACCCAAAGGCTTAAATAGTCTTGTTACCCGGAGACGGGATTGCTGAGTCCTCTGTGGCTCACAGTTACTTCACACACCAGATGCAGGTCCAGCTGTGAGCTATCCAGGTGATGGCACCGAGCTGGATTGGGAGTACGACGAGGAGCGTAGTCGGTACTATGTGCGATACCCGGATGATCAGTAGTGGAGACTCTTACTAGGATTCGATCTGCCTGTGGTTTATTTATTTTAAGTTTGGTATCTTGCATTTGGATTTTGCCTTAGAGGGTGGTGATGTTCTTAATGTATGATGATTGAGACTTGTACTGTAATTCTGTGACGTGGTGAGTGTAAGCCAACTATTTTCTGTTTACAATCCCCTCTTTTACATGAGATGTGCAAAGATTACCGAACTTGAGATCATTCTAGGATGGATTTATGCCTTTAAGTCGTGCCTCGACACGTAGGAGGTATAACTCCATCCTGGGCATTACAAGTTGGTATCAGAGCCTTCTCCGACCTAGGAGCCCCCACTGTTTGATCGAATCGTTGACGGTCGAGTCTAGGCACACACTGAAAACTTTTTGAGTCCTATATTATATCGGAGAGTAGGATTTCTTTGCTTCTCATCCCCTTTCTCTCTGGTGAGGACTCCTGATGACTACTCTTGTCTCTCCTATCTTCAAAATTGCACAAATTTTTTTTAGGAATCCCGCGAGTATTCTGGGATTGTTTCGATGTTCTTGTGACAAGGATATTGTTCTCGATGCCTCCTGTTACCGAGGAGTTGAGCTTCGGGGTGTCATTGTCACAAGCATATCGCGGCAGTACTAAATACTTAAGACGGCCGACATCGAAAATCTCCCCTATACGGCCAGTGGCAAGATAACCCCGACATCACCCAGTACTGGGGAGGTAATTCGGGAGTATTGCCATAGCTTGTTATAGTGGATGCTTTTCGAAGGTCCGAGGTACACAGTTTCCGAGAAAGACTGGTTATGTGTTGAAGGATGGATACACCTGGATGTAGGTTAGAGTTGATTGCGCGGTGCTTCCCGTGTATCCCCAACACCTGATTGCATAACTGGAATTTTTCGGAAATCTATAGGTGGGTTTTATCCAGTAGATCGTAGGCATTCTTCCAACCAATGCAGGTTAGTGAGTTCGGGGTTCGACATTGAGTGAAGGGGTGATATGACCGATGTTACTATTAGGAGTTGCATCTTAAAGGATCCTTGGCTATGCTGATCCGGGGATTGCAAAACCTTTTCGTAACGCGTTCATATGCTTTCAGCACAAAGATGTTAGAATGAAACTCCTCTCTTGTGTTTGTTCCTTTCCGTACCTTGTTCTTGTCTTATTTTCATTTTGTTCCCTATGTGGCTTCTCGTGAAGACTGATGTTATCATTTAACTGAGAATTTCATCCGTTCCTCTTGTTCGGATGTTTTCATTCGTTCTATTGTTCGAATGATTATTGTGAAGACTTGTTGCAATTCATTCCATTGATTCAGCTTATACCTTTTGTCAATCAATTGCTGATTCGTGGTCATCTCTTACAGGATGGCTCCGAAAAGGATTCCCAACGCTAACCCAGAGGTGGAAGAGGTTCCAGAACATCCTCCTTCCCCTCCTCCTCCGCCTGAGGCTTGGAGAGCAATTATGCAGACTACAGCTCAGAACACCCAGTTTATGATGCAGATGATGCAGCAGATGCAAGCTATGCAAGCTAATCAGGGTGTTCCAGGGAACCAAGGCAACTTCTTCAACCAGCAGCACCATGCTACCCTCAACCAGTTCTTGGCCAACAATCCTAAAGCTTTCAGTTACTGTGTCGACCCTCTTGATGCTGAGGATTGGTTGACCGACATAAAGAAGCATTTCGAGTGCAGTAACGTGAAGGAAGAGGATTATGTGAAGTTTGCAGCCTTCCAACTGAAAGATCAAGCAGCTGACTGGTGGCAGCAGTACAAAGACTCCAGGCCGGGTCAAGTGATCTCTTGGGAGAATTTCTGCAAGGATTTCCACTCGCATCACATTCCTACAAGTGTCATCGAGGGTATGCGTGAGCAATTCCGCAACCTGAAGCAGGGCTCCATGACAGTCTATCAGTATAATGTCAAGTTCCAAAACCTCGCTCGCTATGCTAAGCAAGACATTCCTGATGCCAAGAGTAAAATCTACCAGTTCCGTGGAGGTCTCAAAGATGAACTTCAGCTTGCTCTCACTTTGTTCGAGCCCGATGAATTCGACAAGTTCTATAACATGGCTTTGAAACAAGAAGCAGCTCAGCTTAAGATGGAGGCTTCTAAGAAGAGAATTTGAGATGCCGTTCACTCTTCCTCATCGTCTCAGATGGTCTCGAAGCATCAGAAATTCTGGCTTCCTCCTCCTCCAGTGATTCGAGCTCCATACAACAACTCCAACAACTCCAACAACAAGAACTCTAGTGGTCGTGGCTTCTCCCACCCACCCAACCTGAGCAACCAGTCGAAGAAGCAGTTTCAGTCTCAAGGCTCCAAGTCCAGTGGTTCTCATTTCCGTCCTCTCTCTGAAGTGGTGTGGAACAAGTGTGGCCAGAAGGGTCATTATGCCAACAGATGTCCGAATCCGAAGCGTCTTCCTCCTCCTCCACCTGTGAGTTCAGCTATTGTCAAGCATGATCCAAAGACAGCAAGGGTCAATCTGATGAATGCAGCACAAGCGGAGAATTCTTCTGATGTCATTTTGGGTAACCTTCCAGTTAACTCTTTTCCAGCTAAAGTGTTATTTGATTCGGGTGCTTCATGCTCTTTCATGTCTCAACCATTTGCATCCAAGCACAATATTGCCACTTCAAATTTGCCTCAGAGGTTGCAAGTCATTTCTCCGGGGAGACGTATGTCTTCTACTGTCTATGCTCCGGATGTTTCTATTCGCATGGGAGATTATCGTTTTCTGGCTAAACCGGTGGTTCTTGGTCATTCTGATATTGACCTCATCCTCGGAATGGATTGGCTTTCTCAGCATGATGCTCACATTGATTGTGCTAAAAAAGAAGTCAAGTTGACTCATTCTGATGAAGATGTGATTATCTTCGCCTCCAGGGATAATACTATTCGGCTTTTCTCTCTCAATGATAGGGGCGAGATTAATGCCATATCTCAAATCCCGGTGGTGAACGAATATCTAGACGTCTTTCCTGAAGAACTTCCAGGCATGCCTCCACACCGTCAGGTGGAGTTTGTCATTGAACTCGAGCCGGGTACTGAGCCTGCATGCCGGCGTCCGTACAAGCTCTCTCTGGAAGAATTGAAGGAATTGAAGAAACAGTTGGATGAACAGGAGCGTATGGGTCTCATCCGGCCTAGTACATCTCCGTGGGGCTGTGGTGTCTTATTTGTCAAGAAGAAAGATGGCACGGAGCGTCTCTGTGTTGACTACCGGCCATTGAACAAGAAGACGATTAAGAACAAATATCCGCTCCCCAACATCAACGAACTCTTCGAGCAGCTCAAAGGAGCTAAAGTGTTCTCTAAGCTTGACCTCCGAATGGGCTATCATCAAATTCGCATTCGCGAGGAAGATATTCCCAAGACGGCCTTCAGAACGAGCTACGGTTCATACGAGTATACCGTCATGTCCTTCGGTCTCGCCAATGCTCCTCCTACCTTTTCAAGGATGATGCATTACATCTTCAACCCCTATACTGGCGAGTTTGTGCTTGTGTATCTAGATGATATTCTGGTGTTTTCCAAGAATGAAGAAGATCACGAAAAGCATTTACGTCTGGTTCTTGATCGACTCCGAGAGCATAAATTCTATGCCAAGTTCTCCAAGTGCGAGTTTTGGCTCGATAAGGTTTTGTACCTGGGCCACATCATCTCAGCTGACGGCATTGCGGTTAATCCCGAGAAAGTTGAAGCAATTGTCAACTGGGAAGCTCCTCAGAACATCAAGCAGCTCCGCAGTTTTCTAGGTCTTGCCAGCTATTGCAGAAGGTTCGTTGAGAACTTCTCCAAGATCGCCAAGCCTCTTTCCAACTTGCTTCAGAAGAATGTCAAATACTTTTGGTCTCCCGAGTGTGAAGTGGCATTCAAAACTCTCAAAGAAAAGCTTGTCACTGCTCTAGTTATGACTCCTCCAGATGAATCCAAGCCCTATGAAGTATTCTGTGATGCTTCTCTTCAAGGCCTTGGTGGTGTGCTTATTCAAGATAAGAGAATTATGGCATACACTTCTCGTCAGCTAAAGCCAAGTGAGAAGAACTATCCCACACATGATCTCGAGCTAGCAGCTGTGGTACATGCTCTGATTACGTGGAGACATCTGTTGTTGGGCAGAAAGGTCGACATCTTCACTGATCACAAGAGCTTGAAGTACATCTTCACACAGCCGCATCTGAACCTCCATCAGACTCGTTGGGTTGAAATGATCCAAGAGTACAATCCCAGCATTGAATACACTCCTGGCAAGGCAAATGTGATTGCAGATGCTTTGAGCAGAAAAGCATATTACAACAGCCTTCTTATCAAGCCGTACCAGCCTGAGCTTTGTGAAGCATTCAAGAAACTCAACCTTCAAGTTGTTCCGCAGGGTTTTCTTGCAAATCTTCAAATTGCTCCTACCTTGGAAGATCAAGTTCGTGAGGCCCAGCTTAGTGATACCATGGTGAAGAAAGTGAAACATGGGATTGCAAAGGGCACTCCAAAATACAAGTGCTTCCGTGTTGATGAGAGAGATACCTTGTTCTTCGAGGACAGACTCGTTGTTCCCAAAGGTGATCTCAGGAAGCTCATAATGGAAGAAGCTCATGATTATCTCCTTTCCATTCATCCTGGCAGTTCCAAGATGTACCAAGACCTCAAACAATCTTACTGGTGGACACGCATGAAAAGGGAAATTGCCCAATTCGTGAACGAATGTGATGTGTGCAGAAGAGTGAAAGCAAAACATCAACGTCCAGCCGGTCTTCTCCAACCTCTTCCTATTCCCGAGTAGAAGTTCGACCACATTGAAATGGACTTCGTCACTGGCTTTCCTAAATCCAAGAAAGGGAATGATGCTATCTTCGTGGTGATTGACAAGCTTACCAAAGTCGCTCACTTCCTGCCAGTCAAGGAATCAATCAATGCAGCTCAACTTGCAGAGCTGTACACTTCCAGAATTGTGTCCCTACATGGCATTCCTCAAGTTATATCCTCAGACCGTGGAAGCTTGTTCACATCAAGGTTCTGGGACTCCTTTCAGTCCGCCTTGGGAACTAAGATCAGATTCAGCACTGCTTTTCACCCTCAGACCAGTGGTCAAGTTGAGCGTGTGAATCAGATTCTAGAAGACATGCTCAGAGCCTGTGTCATCTCCTTCGGCATGAAATGGGAAGACTGCCTTCCATTTGCCGAGTTCTCTTACAACAACAGCTTTCAAGCAAGTGCAGGCAAAGCACCGTTTGAAATCCTCTATGGCAGAAAGTGCCGTACCCCTCTCAACTGGTCTGAAACAGGCGAACGCCAACTTCTTGGCAATGACTTGATCTCAGAAGCCGAAGAAATGTGCAAAGTCATACGTGAGAATCTCAAGGCCGCTCAGTCGCGTCAGAAGAGCTACTATGACGGCAAGCATCGTGATTTGGCATTCAACATTGATGATCATGTCTATCTCCGTGTGTCTCCGATGAAAGGCACCCAAAGATTCGGTATCAAAGGAAAGCTTGCTCCTAGATACGTCGGGCCTTTCAAGATTCTTGGCAAAAGAGGCGACCTAGCCTATCAACTTGAGCTCCCTTCAAACTTCGCCAATGTTCATGATGTCTTCCATGTGTCTCAGCTTCGCAAATGCTTCAAGGCACCTGAGCGCATGATTCCGTTTGAGGAGATTGATCTTCAACAAGACCTGTCCTACCGAGAGCATCCAGTTGCCATTCTCGAAGAAACCGAACGCAAGACCCGCAACAAGTCCATCAAGTTTCTGAAAGTCAAGTGGTCACATCACACCGACCGAGAAGCTACCTGGGAACGAGAAGATCATCTTCGTTCCGAGTACCCTTCCTTTTTCCAGTCCTAGATCTCGGGACGAGATCTTTTTGTAGTAGAGGAGAGTTTGTAATGCCCCGGATGTAATACTTTCCCTTTTTGGGTATATAATATATCTCCGGTTTCATCTATTTCCATTCCGGGTTCTTTGTCTTTCGGGTTTTCGTCGTTTTGTTGTGTGAGTGTGTGGCATTCATTCATATCATGTAGACATGTGCATCGCATTGCATTTGTGTTGTCGGTTGCATCCGGTTCCGCGTGTTTCTTCCCGTTGTCCGTTTCGCGTTCCGGAGCTCCCTCACGTGTCCGTGTCGTCTCGTAGGTCTACTTTGTTGTTTGGGCGTGTAACGTTACCGGTGTGCCGCGAGGTTGTTGTGTGTGTTGTTGTTTTGTTGTGTGCAACCCGCCTCTCAAATCTCGTCTCGTTTGGACTCCGTTGGCTATCCCATCCGTTGTTCGTGTGGGTCCAAAGTGCCTTCACTTTGTGTCCCGGAAACACCCCTACTGCAGTCTTTTATCTTCTCCTAGGCCCTTTTAATCTTTCCCCGCGATCAGATCCGTCGGATCTCGATCGGAGGGCCCCAAACATCCCTAAATTCCCCCTAACCCTAAACCCTGCTATATATTAGACCTTAGTCTAATTTTGGCATCTCCATCTTCTTCCTCCTCCTCCCCCCTAAATTTTCTCAGATCTGCCATCCACCTACTGCCACTTGGCAAGTTCCCCTGGGGAACCAGCCGCCGCCATTTCCTTCCGCAGCCCGCAGCTCCTCGATCTGCGCCAAGTCAACGCGCCAGCGCCGCCGCCAGGCGCTGGATCGACCGGGTCGATCGATAGGCCGGGACCAGTTCGTCGAAGGCCTCGGGGTCCTTCGATCCACCGCATCGAACCAGCTTCGGTGGCCCGAGGGACCACTTCCCCGGTGCACCGCCAGGGCCCAGAGGCCCGTCTTCCTTCGGCCGATCGCCCCGATCGCCGCGGCCAGGTCCCCACTTCCCCCGCCGCCGAACGGGCCCCAGCCTCCACCGGCCCAGCTCCCCCAGACACCGAGCGCCGCGCCTGGGCCTCCGCCCGCCAGTCTTCGCCGCCCCGCTCCGCACCGCGGGCCCGTCCGCGTCGTCCCTCCGCGCCGGGGCCCGAAGGCCCATCGCCGCACCGCGCGCCCCGCGGGCTCGCCGTCGAGCCGGGCCGCTCCCAGGCCGGCTTCGCCTCCGCCGCCGCGGGCCCGTCTTCAGCCTCCACCGGCCCGATCTCCAGATCCGGCCCGTGTTGTTTTTCCCAGATCTGGATCTGAGGTTGACCTCTACATCACTAAGTCCCTGTTAATTTTTGTTCTGAGATGCAATGTTTGACCTGCTCTAACTTTTTGTCTGTTGCTCCGATTCGCGCTTATAATATGTCCAGACGTTCGTGGAGACTTGCTCTACGTTTTACATGTTGTTGTCATGCATGTTAGAGATCATCTAGGTGCTTGTTTTGCTGTTGCAAGAGTGCATTATGATATAAACTGCTGTTATGTGATATTTTTGTGCCACCTTTGCCATGTGATATCTTCTAGCTCGTTTGTCCGAATGATGAATATGACATGTCCACGTGTTCGTCTTGCCATGCTCTACGTGTTGCTTGTGATAGGTTGCATGATAGATTTATTATTGCCTTGTTATCATCGTTGCAAAGAGCCATGTGGCCGTGATGTTGTTTCACTTGTTATGAAATGCCATCTTGTTGAGCTCGTTGCAATCGTTGTGTTCACCTCAATGATGCATGCTTGTGTGTTTCGGGATCACCTTCATGTGTATTTTGATGAGGTGCTTACCACTTGCCATGATTAGTTTCGAGGTGACTTAAACATGCTCTTTTATATGCCATGATGATATTGCTGTTTTAGGACTTAGTGGATTTTCACTAAGTCTGAAATCTGTAACGTTCCGATGCCATGTTCGTGTGATGTTCTAGGACAAAGCATGATAGTTTTGGAGTGGATTTTGATTGTTCCTTGTAGTAGATATTGTTGTCTTTCCATTCATGTCCTCACATGTCCACTTAAGTGGCTGTAGCATGTTTATCTTTTGCTCCAAAGTTTCAATAAAATTCTGCTGTCAGAATTTTATTGTCAAGTTCAATATGTCCAAGATCATTGCTATTGATCCGTGGCTCCGTTGGGGGTGCACCTTTGGACTTAGTTGCTGTAGTATATGTCTAGTTTGTGTTCAAGTCCTTTGCCATGATATTTGAGTGTTGTAGCTCAATTATTTCGAGCTCCGAAGTTGCTATGTTGCTGTAATTTTCAGCTTTCGCTCATTTCTTGTTTCAGGCATAACTTTTAGCCCGTAACTCCGATTTCAGCGAATCTTATATCAAACTTGATTGATTTTCCGTGTAGATTCATAATATCAGATTGTTATCTTGTTTTGAGGTGTTTTGCTTGAGTGATATTTTACGTGCTCCGTGTGCATCCTTAGTGCATCCTTAGTGCATCCTTCATGCATCCTTCATTTTCGAGTGCGCATTGCATCTTGTTGATTTGTGCTTGGTGTGATTGTTGTGTTTAGAGCCGGAAGCTGAGACCGAGTTCGAGTACGAGCACGAGGTTACCAACGAGGTTGAGCACGAGGACCTTTCTTACGATCCGAACGACTTCTCTTCAGGCAAGATGACCGAACCCCGATAACATTACTATCTTTGCCTTTTGCTAGTAGTCTCGATCTATAGTTTTGCCTCGATGCCCATGATCTTCTTGTCAGCCTCCTACTTGTAACCAATTGCCATGTTTAACCAACCTACCTATGCAAACCGTTGCTTGGCTAAGTACGCTTCGCTCAGCCCTTCTTATAGCGTTGCTAGTTGCAGGTGAAGATCGAAGATGCTTGCTTCATGTTGAAGTTTGGTTGGGTTATATCACACTATACAATTGCTAAAATGAAATCATCTATATATTGGCAAGGGTGGAAGGCTAAGCCTTTTGCTTGGTGATTTGTTCCACTCATGCCGTTAGGATCCGTATAAGCCGGTATTATGTTCCTTGATTATGCGTTCCTAACACGGTTGGGGTGTATGGGACCCCCTCGATAAACCGCTAAGTGCTAAGTCTTTTCCAGCAAGTCCCAACATTGGTACTATTTGTCTAATAACAAACTAAACTTGCATAGGGAGTAATTAACCCTCTTTCTTAATCAACAACCCCGGGCCAGTGCTCCACATGAGTGTTGGTCCGAAACGGGGAGCCTGCGGGGCCGCCTTGGGGCAACTCGAGGTATCTGGCATACACCCGTAGCTTCGCCCATCCGGTCGTGTCCTGAGACTTAGATACGCGCGGCTACTATCAGGGTGTCGACACGCCGGGAGGATTTGCTGGATTAGCCTTACCTTAGTTCGGTATATCTTGAGCACGGGATTCCGAGGATACTCGGGTCTTCCCACTTTGGAGTTGCGACTCCGCGGATCGTGGGCTTGTAATGGGTCAAGTTGGAACACCCCTGCAGGGTTTGAACTTTCGAAAGCCGTGCCCGCGGTTATGTGGCAGATGGGAGCTTGTTAAGTCCGGTTGTAGATAACTTGACACAATGTTTCTAATACACTACCAGCGTGTGTTCCGTGACCGTCAATTTCCGAATAGGGATTCGGGAGTTGAACACGGAGGGGTTATGTTTGTTGAGCTTGTAGCTAGGATCACTTCGTGATCACTTCTCGTCCGAGGCTTTCTCTTCTCGCTCTCACTCACGTAAGCTAGTTGCTAGTTGCTGCTGCAGACACTTATTCTTTTCTTCAGCCTTATCCTCACCCAAAGGCTTAAATAGTCTTGTTACCCGGAGACGGGATTGCTGAGTCCTCTGTGGCTCACAGTTACTTCACACACCAGATGCAGGTCCAGCTGTGAGCTATCCAGGTGATGGCACCGAACTGGATTGGGAGTACGACGAGGAGCGTAGTCGGTACTATGTGCGATACCCGGATGATCAGTAGTGGAGACTCTTACTAGGATTCGATCCGCCTGTGGTTTATTTATTTTAAGTTTGGTATCTTGCATTTGGATTTTGCCTTAGAGGGTGGTGATGTTCTTAATGTATGATGATTGAGACTTGTACTGTAATTCTGTGACGTGGCGAGTGTAAGCCAACTATTTTCTGTTTACAATCCCCTCTTTTACATGAGATGTGCAAAGATTACCGAACTTGAGATCATTCTAGGATGGATTTATGCCTTTAAGTCGTGCCTCGACACGTAGGAGGTATAACTCCATCCTGGGCATTACATTTACCTCGCGGAACTTGCTAGATTTGGCCGCAGGAGGAACCTTTATGTCAACTACACTTGGTGCTGCCACGAAGCTTCTCGACGAGATGATGACCAATTATTCCCAATGGCACACCGAACGCGCTCCAACAGGTAGGAAGGTAAACTCTGTCGAGGAGATTTCCTCCCTAAATGAAAAAGTTGACTTGATCATGTCTCTACTTTCCAAGCAATCTTCTATTGATCCTCATGATGTTCCTTTAAATTCTTTGATTGCTCAAGATCAAGTGGATGTGAACTTTATCTCTAGAAACAATTTCAATAACAATGCTTATAGGAGTAATTTTGGTAGCAACCCTAGACCGTTCCCCTCTAATTCCTATGGGAACAACAATACTTATCCTAGCACCAAGAACTCCACTTCTGAACTAGAGATTATGCTTAAAGGCTTCATCACTACCCAAAAGGCCTTCAATAAGAGTGTAGAAGAAAAACTAGACAAACTAGATAATCTCTCTTCGAAGGTAGACAATTTAGCCCATGAGGTAGAGTTGCTTAAAATTAGAACTTCTCCTCTTGAGGAGAGGAAGACCACTCCTATGAATGCTATTCAAGTGCAAATTAATGAAAACATTAGGATGATGGCTGAACTTAAAAAGAGATGGGCTAGAGAAAAGGAGGAAGAAGATAGAATTAAGAGCCTTCCTACCCACCACACTGTTGCTACTATTCAAGTTGTTGAGGATATCCAAACTCTTAGCACCCAATGCACTCCTAGTCCCATTGGTCCTATTAATGGTGATGCTATGACCTCAACCGTAGAAGAAGAAACTCCTATAACCATAGAAGCTACCAAACAAGTGAGCCTAAAGGACACCACTACCACTTTACTTGATTGTAGTGACCTTGATTTTGATAATTGCACCCTTTCTGAAGTTATTGGTTTTCTTCACAAGATGTCTAGAGATCCCCGCACTAGCACGCTTAACCTTGCCTTCACAGAGCATATCGCTAATGCTCTCATCAAAGCTAGGGAGGAGAAGCTTTGTGTAGAAGCCTCCATACCTAGAAAGCTAGAAGATAGTTGGGATCCTATGATTAAAATTAAGTTGAATAACTTCTCTTGCTATGCTTTATGTTATGTTGGAGCTAGTACCTCCGTTATGCCCAAAAGAATGTATGATATGTTTGAATTGAAACCTTTTGATCCTTGTTCTTTTGTTGTTCGTCTTGTTGATTCTTCCGTAAAGAAACCTTTGGGGAAGGTCGACGATGTTCTTATCATTGTCAATGACAATTATGTTCCCGTTGATTTTACTATTATGGATATTGAATGTGAACCTTCATGTCCAATTATTTTGGGACGTCCTTTTCTTCGCATCGTTGGTGCTATCATTGACATGAAAGAGGGGAATATAAAATTCCAATTCCCTCTCAAGAAAGGGATGGAACACTTCCCTAGAAAGAAGATTAAGTTGCCTTTTGAGTCGGGCTAGCTATTCTCTTACTCTTGATAAGACTTGATCTTCTCTTTTTGCATCATGCCTAGCTTAAAGGCATAAAAGAAAGCTCTTTTGGGAGGTAGCCCACAATGAATTAGGTTTTATTTTGCTATTGTTGTGTCTTGATGTTTGTTACTACAGTAGCATCATCATTGTATCTTTTCTTTTCAGCTTTGTGCCAAGTTTAGCCTCCGATTGCAAGAAAGTTCAAAAGTTGTGACGTGCTGTCCAGAAAACAGATTCTGTCCTTGGACAGAAAAATTCGAATAAAATCACCAGATCATCTTTTTGATCTGAATTTTTTTGACAGCGTGCTCTATACAATTGGCTTTCGAGCATCTGTTCTAAGTTTTTTGATTTGAGTTGCAGAAGTGCCCCAAAAAAATTATTTACTACCTGCTGGTCTGTTTTTCACAAATTCTGTCCTGTTTTGCCTTTTCTTCGTTTTGCAAACATTGAGCTTGCCTTTTTCTTTGCAAAAACCTTTTGGCAATCTTGAGAAACAGTAGCTCTTCAATATTATCTTTATTTCCAGTAGGGAAAAATTATTTTATTGTGGGTACTAACCTCGCTAATCAGATTATGATGAGTTATGTATGAAGGGAGTTTTCAAGTGTGCGAGGGAAGATGATAAAAGAAGATTCAGGAGGGTCAAACGCTCAAGCTTGGGGATGCCCCCGTGCACCCCCAGGAAATATTCAAGAAGACTCAAGCGTCTAAGCTTGGGGATGCCCCCATGCATCCCCTTCTCCATCAACAATTATCAGTTCGTCTTTCGTTCCACTATATATCACTTCATGTGTTATGTGCTATGCTTGGAGCGTCTTGCTCTTAGTTTCCTTTTTTTTAGTTTTCTTTAGCTTTGCTTGCTGTTCATAACAAGTTAGAACCCAGCTTTCTTTGTGTGGGAGAGAAACACGCTCCGCTTCAACCTAGAACACAACATAGGATTTTAATGCTTATCTTTGCTGTGTGTGTTCTTTGTCTTTCCATAGCTGCTGTCATGTTTAGCTCTTAGTTTTCATGCTTTTCTTTTTAAAGAGCTTTTGTTTAGTTGGTTGCTGAACTCTCTTGAGTTTTCATGTTTATCTTGTTAAGAGAGTTTGCCTGTTGCACTGAGTTGTGTGTCTTAACTTAAAGTAGGTAATTGAGGTTGCTATTTAATTTTAGTAGTAACTTGCAATAGTTTTGAAGTATTGCCATGAGTAATGTCTGAACTTTTGGTGTCAAGAGCTTTAGCCTATTAGTGATAGATGTCGTATTTTGGGCAATCCGTGTTTTTTTCGAAAACCTACAAAATAGTTGAGAACTTTAGCTACTAGATGGATCACTAATCTTTGGAGGGATCAAATATTAGAGTACACTCACGTACCATGAGTCGAGGATACGCAAGGATAACCAAACCCCCATACACTCCTCCTCGGGGTACTTGTCTCTTTGTGAACCTCCTGATTAGATTGAGAGTTACCGATAATAAGTGCATGAGTTCTTCGGACTAATGTGAGTATTCGAAAGTTGACACTTCCACCTAGCCATATTTTTCTAGCCTCTTCGGTACCGTGCATTACCCTTTCTCACCTCGAGAGTTGGCGCATACTTCGCCGGTGCATCCAAATCCTTGGCACGATACGCTCTGTCATCATAAGCCTCACTATATCCTTCCTCAAAACAGCCACCATACCTACCTATCAAGGCATTTCCATAGCCTTTCCGAGATACATTTCCATGCAACATCCATCTTCTCATGACTTGATCTTCATGTCATACATGCTTTTTGTTTGATCGATGAGCCGCATGCTAGTTGGGCCTTGCCCTAATCATTGCTACATGACGCGCTAGTATCACTGCATATCCTACTACACTGGCAGAGGCATACATTTGCATACATCATGATAGTTTCATTTTCTTTATGTTGAGTACTTTTGTAAAGTGTGAAAGATCTTCTATACTTCTTGTAATATATAGAGTGTTGCCCCTAAAGTGAGGAAAAGATCCCAAAGAGGACAAAATCAAAAGATCCCAAAGAGGACAAATGAGAGTTAAATAGAAAGAGCCATTGAGGCCACAAAAAAATAAAAAAAGAGAAAAAAGAGAAAAAGAAATAAAAAGAGAGAAGGGGGCACACTACTATTTCTTTTGAGAGATCCACACTCGTACTTCATCTTATACCTTGTACTCCATAGAGATTATCATTCATGCATATAGCTATGTGGGGACCTTCACACTATAGAACTTGGCTTGTATATTCCAATGATGAGGCTCCTCAAAAGAGCTCTAGGTCTTCTTGAGCGAGCAAGTTGGATGCACCCCCACTAGTTCCATTGTAGAGCTCACCTTAGCTTATATGTGCATCCGTTGCATGGCAATCCCTACTCCTCACATCATATCTATCATTTGGCTTTCTCTCGCCTATGATTGTCCTCATTGATGTGAGCCTTTCACACCTTTTTTGTCTTCCCCTTCATCATTTTTCTCTCTTTGCCATCCTTAAGTGTCAACCTTCTTGCTTACGCTCATCCATTGCATGAGTGCTCAAAATATCGAAAGGGAGTGGATCATTTTGACTTGTACCTGGCTAGTGGTCTGGGGATGAGTCAAGATAAGATTCCAAAGAAGACCAAGTGTGAAACTTTAGTAGATTAAGTTCTCAACAATACAAAAACTATGTTTTACTCTCTCGTATATCCCTATCCCCTTTCTTGCACGCAAACACCATTTGGAGACATTCGAGTCACGGACAGCGAGAGCTCTTGCACCTTTATGTTCTTATGTTGCTTGTTACAATGCTAATATAGACTCCTGCTTGTTATGACTTGAATTGAATTACATGCCTAGATTGCTTTACTTAAAAAGTTCTTATATGGTTGGTAGCATGTCACCACAGAAATTATGCTTGTTATTATTTACCTACTCGAGGACGAGCAGGAATTAAGCTTGGGGATGTTGATACGTCCAAAGCGTATCTATAATTTCTGCTTGCTCCATGCTTATTTTGTGTGATATTGCTATGATATTGATGCACTTCAATGCACTTTTGATCATATTTGGACTAACCTATTAACTCAGTGCACCACAGTGCCAGTTCCTGTTTTCTACTGTTTTTCTATTTCAGGTTTCCCCCATATTAAAAGTGCTCCAAAAATTCCAGGAAATATATAGGAAAAATCAGCGTACAGGAAGCTTCGCGAAGAACCAAAGATGGGCCAGAGGGGAGCCAGGGGAGGCCCAGGCGGACACCTGGCGCGGCCCCACCCCTGGCCGCGCCAGGGGGGGGCGCCTGGGGCCCCTGCTCCGCCTCTGGCTGCCCCCCTTCGCATATATATCCCTCTCGTCCCGAAACCCTCGAGGACAGAACCCTTTTTCACGATCTCGCCTCTGTTCCGCCGCCACAGCGCTTCCAAGATCGGGAGCATCAGGAGAACTCTTCCCGGCACCCTGCCGGAGGGGAGAACCACCACCGAGAGCTTCTCCACCACCATGGACGCTTCCCGGATGAGTCGTGAGTAGTCCACCTTGGACCATGGGTCCATGATCAGTAGCTATGTGATGTTCTCCTCCCCTCTTTGATCTTCATGGTTTAGACCTCGTAAGCTGCCCTACATGATCGAGGCACATATGTAATCTTTCTGTTGTTGCTTTGCTGAGTTTGCTGGGATCTGATGGATTATGAGACTATGTTCAGATTGTGTTTGAGTAATATATTTGATTCACCTCTTTTATATCTTTGTTCTTGAGTAATTGTTGCATGTTCTCCGTTGCTGTTTATTGCTTTGGCCAAGTAGTAGGTAGTAACTCCAAGAGGGAACGTTATGCTTGATTGTGGGTTCATGCCCCCTGATGACTAGCTTGAGTGACAGAAACATGAGTCTAGGGGATGTGATGTTGCCACAAGGGAGAAAACAACGGTGCTTGTACTTGCGGGTGCAAAGATTGTTTACTTTACACAAAGTTCTTTTAATGCAGTTGTCTGTTGCTTTGAGTTTACACTTTGGGTGGGATTCGCGACTTAATACCAGCGAGATGTTCTGGATAGATATCTCAAGGTGGATGATTAGTGGTAGATGCAGATGGATTTCGGTCTACTTGCCTTGGCGTACCGCCCATGCTTTTGAGCCTCTACCTTTCTTTGCAGCATAGTTAGCATTGGTTTGCGCACATAATCCTGTCAATTGCCCAGCTGTAATTTGTTTACCTCGCTTTGCTGTTTTATCGTCTTTTGGGAGAGAGACATCACTAGTGAACATCATGGGACCCCGGTCCATATTACCACCGCTGATCACACCTTCTATTTACTTCCTGTTTTTATTTCCTAGTTGCAGTCATAGCTATCATTATTATCTCTTGTGTTTGATCCCTTGTAAACAACAAGGCCGGAGGGATTGACAACCTCTCTGTACTCGTTGGGAGCAAAGTTATCTGTATCTGTGTGCAGGTCCCGTCAACCGCTAAGTTTCTGGCGCCGTTGACACCTACTTGTCGACCCTCGGAGTCTCACGGGATTCGATCCTTGTTATCTTTGCCAAGGGAAATTTGCCGCTACGCTACATCTCAACCTTCCACTTGGGGTAACCAACGAGGGGCGAGAAGCCATCACCTGCTCGGTGCCGTTGGATGCCTCGATGCTCAGCTCGTAGAGTTGGAGGAACTCTGTGGGGTCGGTGGTGCCGTCGTAGCGTGGAGGCAGATCTGGCTTGAACTTGCTGAGCCAGACAAGGCACCATAGCTCGGGAGCTAAGGTGCGACATCCAGCCACGCTCATGATTGCAGGCGCCCCTTGCGCCTGCGGTGCTCGTTCTTGGGGCGCTGGCGCGACCACCTCCTGTGGTGCGCGGTCTTGGTGTTGCGGGGCAAGGGGCCTGTGAGCTCCTTCCTGGGGATCCGGCATCACCTGGCAGCTGTCCTCTCGTGCGGATGGGCCCTGCAGAGCGGCTCACGCTACGGAGCCTCGCGCCTGACCTCCTGGGCGGCGCCGTAGAGTGGACGTGGAGCCGGGACACCGTGGCCCTCGTTCCCCGCCATGGGCGATGGGGGACGGGAGGAGTGAGTTGGTGCAGGTACCTCCCCGGTGGCGTTGACGAGCTCGGTGATGTGGTGGAGCCACTCGTCGTAGAGGTCGTCCGTTGGGCGGTAGCGCAGGAGCTCCCGCGCCATCAATAGCGCAGGCTGCTGGTAGACCGGCCCACGGCTAATCAGCGAGGACGACGCCGCGGCCAGCGAGGGTGACGGCATCGCCATCCGGCCATCGCGCTGCACGGACAGCGGCAGCGACGAGTCCTACTGCTCTTGAACGGCTGGGTCGGTGGCGGCGTTGGCGACCGGCGAGTTGGGGCGGAGGGGCGCACCATTCCCCATGGGCGCCGTCTGAGCGACGTTCGCGGCGCGGCGGGTGGCGCGTGCTCGTCGTGTGTCCACCATGGCAGTGGAGCGAAGTCGACGACGAGGGCGGGACGAGGTCGTCAGAGAGGCGAGATCTCGACATGCCCCCTACCTGGCGCGCCAAATGTCGGATTACGGGCTCCGCAAACCCAAGAAGTTCGAACACACGGGCGTGAACGAATATCTCTCCCACTCATGTCTACCTAGCGTCCCGCCCTCGTCCAGTGAAGAGATTCATGCGAACAACAAGTAAAGCACACAAGAGTTTACCCAGGTTTGGGCCACCTTGCGGTGTAAAAGCCTACTTCCTGCTTTGGTGGATTGGCCTCGGGAGGGCTTGAATATGGACGAATACAGTGGTTCCTGAGCTCAGGAGGCAAGGGTTCTTGCTCCTTTGTGCGAGGGCCGAGTTTCTGGATCTGATTCCCTTGACCCCCCATAGTAGGGATCCTAGCTACTTATATAGGCGGCCAGGGTCCTCTTCCCCCGAAATGTTTAGGCGGGAAGGGATCCCACAACGGCCATTTTGAGCGGGAACACAAGGACGTTCTTGTCCTGACAAAAGAGGTCTTTGCCTACAAAAGGATCAGGCGATGACGCGGTGGTGGGCTCGGTGGTGACATCCTCCCCGTCGTCCTTGCGGTGTTCGGTCTTTTTGCACCGAAGGGGAAACCTTTCTCCCGCTCCTCGGGAACCTACGCCTACGCTGTCTCCTTTGCACCAAAATGGCAACTGCGCCGCTGGCACGCGCTGGCGCGGTGCGTCACTGCTTGCGTCACTGCCCCCTCCTGAGGCAGGCTTGGCCTTGGATTCTCCGCCCCTTCGGAGCTACCTAGCCGAGGCCGCTCCCAAGGGAGTCTCGATGTCGTTCTCCTTACGAGGCCTAGCCCCCTCGCGAGGGTCTTGGGCAGTTGGTCTATCCGCTGGGCCGTACCGGGCCGTGGTAGGAGCGCGTCGCGGTCGGCAGACAGGAAAGTCTGGGTACCCTGGCTCTCAGGACGTCAACAATATGTTATTGTATTCATTGTGTGACGTGGTGAGTGTAAGCCAACTATCTTTTACAATTTCATCCCTGAATTTTACATGAGATGTGCAAAGATACCATACTTGAGATCATTCTAGTATGCGCTTATGTCTTCAAGTTGTGCCTCGACACGTGGGAGACATAGTCGCATACTGGGCATTACATGAATGAACAGGACCCCGTGGAGGGATGGATGAACAGGACCACCCCGTGGAGAGCTGGATGAACAGTAGACGGTGGAGGGCTGGATGAACAGTAGCCCATGGAGGGGTGGTTGAACAGGACCCCGTGGAGAGGGCTGGTTGAACAGTAGCCGGTGGAGTAGCACGCGGTGGAGGCTGGATGAACAGGAGTCCGTTGATGAACAGTCGCAGGTGGAGGCTGGAGGAGGTCGACGGTGGATGAACAGTAGCCCGTGGAGGCTAGAGGGGGTCGACGGTAGAGATGAACAGTATCTCGTGGAGTCCCGTTTTGCGGTACGCCACACCCCTCCCAATGAACAGGACCCCTGTTTCGACCGTATCGCTCCAACACAAGTCTGTTTCCTCCGTTTTGCGGTACGCCACACCCCTCCCGATCAACAGGACCCCCGTTTCGATCGTAGGAGGTACGTTTCCTCCGTTTTGCAGTATGCCAGACCCCTCCCGATGAACAGGATCATGTTTCGAACGTGGATGGTCGAACACAAGGCCGTTTCCTCCGTTCTGCGGTACGCCAGGCCTCGTTTGCATCGGTTGTTCCGTCCAAGCCCTCCCGATGAACATGACAACGCATTCTTTTCCGACCCAGCCGGTTGGCTCCCCATGAAGACGACGACGATGATGTTTCTCCATTCCGACCCAGCGATGTACCTGATCCCTGGCCGTACGTATGCGCGAGTAGGCGTTCGAGACCCCGCCCATATATACATACGTGGCTGTATTTACTTTCTTGCACCCTGGCCGCTGTACATACATGTACATGCTACGTGCGCGCCTCTACTACGACACGTGCGCGCCTCTACATCGACCAGTATGTACGTACACATTCGCGACTAGAATGACAACGCTACGTACGCTTCAACCAGGTGGGTCCTAACTGTCAGGCACTTCCTTGCGTGCGAAGATGTAGCTGGTGGGTCCCAGCAGTCAGGGGGGGCGAATCGTTTTTTTTTTGCTCGGACGCACTTCCTTGCGTGTGAAGATGTAGTTGGTGGGTCCCAGCAGTCAAGGGGAAATGTTTTTGCGCGAAATACGGTGGCCCGTCCGGTGGGTCCCTGCTATCAGGTGGAGGAATAATTATTTTGCGCATAATAAGGAGGCACTTCCTTGCTGCGCCCGTGGACCCAGCTGTCAGCCTCTCCACGTACAGTCCACGTCCGATGGAAGCTGTTCCTTGACCATGTTGACCACGCCGCGCCGAGAGCACCAGGGCGGTGGACGACGGCGAGGCCTAGGAAGGGGACGACGCGGAGCCGGGGAAGACGCGGCAGTGGATGCCCACGCGTAGAGGATTACGATGGTTCACTAGTTCGCTGCAGTGTGAGGCTGCCGTCGTCGCAGAATAACATGGGGTGTGGGTGTGTAGAGGGATGGCCTGGCCAGCAGTGGGAATAGTAGGGGGCGGTGAGGCCCCTGCGGCAGCACAACCAGCCACGGGAGGCAGGAGCATGTGGCACGACTGGCGCTGCTTTGGGCGGCTGGAGCAACAAGACCAGAGGTTGAAGAAGTACTACGGCCGTTGGATGGATATCGTACGGTCAGTAGAGCTAGAATCGTTCATATTGACTAAGTTGACAAAGCACTCCGTCCCCGTCAACTTAGTAGGCCCACAAGTTAGCCTCCCACCAAGGTGGGTCCTAACTAGCAGGGGGAGTATTTATTTTTTTTTGTGTGTAATAAGGAGGCGCTTCCGGTGGGTCCAAGCTGACAGCGGGGGGACGTTTTTTTTCGCGCAATACGGTGGCTCGTCCGCTGGGTCCCAGCAGTCAAGAGGGAAATGTTTTTTCATGAAATACGGTGGCCCGTCCGGTGGGTCCCTGCTGTCAGGTGGAGGAATCATTATTTTCCGCGTAATAAGGAGGCACTTCCTTGCTGCCGTCGTGGACCCAGCTGTCAGCCTCTCCACGTACAGTCCACATCCGATGGAAGCTGTTCCTGGACCACGTCGACCATGCCGCGCCGAGAGCACCAGGGCGATGGACGACGACAAGGCCTAGGAAGGGGACGACGCGGAGCCGGGGAAGACGCGACAGTGGAAGCCCGCTCGGAGAGGAGTACGACGGTTCACTGGTTCGGCTGCGGTGTGAGGCTGTCATCGCCGCGGAATAACAGGGAGTCTGGATGAGTAAAGGGATGGCCTGGCCAGCAGTGGGAGTAGTAGGGGGCGGTGAGGCCTCTGCAGCATCACAGCCGGCCACGGGAGGCAGGAGCATGCAGCACGACCGGCGCTGCTTTGAGCGGCTGGAGCAAGAAGACCAGAGGTTGAAGAAGCACTACGGCCGTTGGATGGACATCGTATGGTCACTGCAGCTAGAATCGTTTATATTGACTAAGTTGACAAAGCCCTTGGTACGCGTCAACTTAGTAGGCCCACAGGTCAGCCTCCGAAACGGTGCGCCCTAGATGTCAGGGGGAGGAAACATTTTTTGGGCGGCTGAAGCAAGAATATTCGAGATTGAGGAAGAAGCACGACATCCGTTGGATGGACATCCAATGGCCACAGCTGCGTGAACCGTGTGTTGTTGACAAAGCCTTGCATATGCGTCAACTTAGTTTTTCTAGGGCCGCGTCAACTTAGAAGGCCCACAAGTGTGTGGCAGAGAACATATAGCCCATTTACGATTTGTAAGAATCTGCAACCCATTTTTTAATTCTAATGGAATTTACTACAACCCATTTACAGTTTGTTAAAAGTACAGCCCTTTTTCTAGCTAGGACAACGATTAATAATTTCAACCAACTGCTCAAAACAGAATTCAAAAAAATTCCCACATTTTTATGAGATCCGAAATATTTTTATCCGAAATTTCTAGTGAGATTAAATATAATTTCAAAATAAAGTTGTATTACGTTAAAATCCGACAAAATATTGCGCGCGTAAGAAGTAATGAAATGAAAATTTTCAAATTCCGAAAATAATATATTTTTTAAACTAATTACGCGTTTGGTGCATTTTTTATAGTTACTGCCCAGTTATTATAATTACATCCCATTTATTATTTCTTAAAGTCCATTTTCTTGTTGAGCCTAATGCATACCTGCTAGGAAAGTTTGCAGCCCAGCGGGGCGGAGAATAACAAGTTGACCCGGATATTGTGTACAACTGTTGGCCTAGTTGCATTGCTGATGTTGAAAAAAAAGGCATGTGTAATACAGTACAACCTAACATGGCTACTCAGCCCACATTCAGCGACGCTGGAAAGGCCCAAACAAGGCTTCAGTCAACTTTTTGAAGTCACTGAGCTCAATTAATAACTTAAGAAAAAAGTTAGATTACAGTGGAACCTAATTAAAAGATGTCACATGCAAAGAAATAATTCAACGGGTCCCACTTGTGCGTGTGTGTGTGTGTGTGTGTGTGTGAGAGAGAGAGAGAGAGGGAGAGAGAGAGACCCATTGGTCGATGCTCGTAAATACATCTTTCAGCCATATGCATTGCTGATGCTCAGTAAAAACTTATATAGTTGACACAATCATATAGAACATCATATCACACTGAACTTGCATACAAAAATTTCACGCAGGCGGCACAATCAGGATGGAAGCAGTGGATCGCTACGGGTAGGGCTATGTTGAAACCAACGAACTCGTACATAACGGTTCATCGTCTTTATCAATGACAGGGAAATATCTTGAATGTTGTGCAAAGAAAACAAACAGACAACACAATAAGTTCTGCTAGCACATTAAGCTGACGTACAACCCTTTCTAAAAAAAGTTCAGGAACAAAATTAGAACAGGTCAAAATCAAATGTACTGGCACATCAGTGCTTCACACCCATAGATCGGATTTAACTAGTATCTGACAAGATTCAGTTGTTACCTCAAATTAGAGCACATCCAGGCAGCCAGCCCATGCCTCTTCTCCCAAAGAAGCAGTGGCCTCCGCCGCGCGATGGAGTAGGCCCTGTGCTATCCATCGTTCCGAGCAACACGGGAAAAGTCTAACATTGACTCCTGTAATGGACGTTGTCGACGGACCCTGGCACCAGCGGCGGCGGCAGGACTTCGATTGATGGATTGACCACTTCTTCGACATGCACGAACACTCGATACAGGTACATCCCTAACGTGGTCCACGGCGGCCTTGGTGGCGACGAATAGTACAACCCCAGTTCCTGCACCGGTATCTCAACACCAATCACCTTCGGTATGGTGGACGACTTCATCCATGCCATAACCGTCAGAGCCCAGCTGTCTGCAGGAACAAACATACTTACGAGCTCACCTCCAAGGTCGTTGATAAGCTCATTCATGGACTCGCTATTCCAAGCACGTCGAGGCATGTCGTGGAAGGTAAGCTTTGTTAAAAACTCTAGCTCAGAGGGCACCGAGCCCCATCCTGGGTGCCACCAATAAAAGCTCACTGATACGTCTCCAACGTATCTATAATTTTTTATTGTTCCATGCTATTATATTTGATGTTTTGGATGTTTAATGGGCATTATTATACACTTTTATATTATTTTTGGGACTAACCTATTAACCCAAAGGCCCAGTCTAGATTGTTGTTTTTTGCCTATTTCAGGGTTTCGGAGAAAAAGGAATATCAAACGGAGTCCAAACAGAATGAAACCTTCGGGAGAGTTATTTTTGGAATGATATCTTCACGAGAGACTTGAGAACCAAGGTAGAGGGGACATGTGGTGCCCACGAGGGTCCAAGGCGCGCCCCCTCCCCCTGGGCGCGCCCCCACCCTCGTGGGACCCATGTTGCTCCACCAACGTACTCCTTCCTTCTATTAATACCCATGTACCCTGAAAACATCGAAGCAACAGAAAAAAACTAATTCCACTGCCACAACCTTCTATTCCCGTGAGATCCCATCTTGGGGCCTGTTCCGGAGCTCCGCCGGAGGGGGGGGGTCTCTCACGGAGTGCTTCTACATCAACACCATCGCCTCACCATGAGTTGTGAGTAGTTTACCACAGACCTTCGGGTCCATAGTTAGTACCTAGATGTCTTCTTCTCTCTTTTTGGATCTCAATACCAAGTTCTCCTTGGTCTTTGAGGAGATCTATTCGATGTAATCTTTTTGCGGTGTGTTTGTCGAGATCAGATGAATTGTGGGTTTATGATCGAGATTATCTATGAGAAATATTTGGTTCCTTTCTGAATTCTTTTATGTATGATTATAATATCCTTGCAAGTCTCTTCGAATTATCGGTATGGTTTGGCCTACTAGATCTATAGTTCTAGCAATGGGAGAAGTGCTTGGCTTTGGGTTCAATCTTGCGGTGTCCTTTCCCAGTGACAGCAGGGGCAGCAAGGCACGTATTGTATTGTTGCCATCGAGGATAACAAGATAGGGTTTATATCATATTGCTTGAGTTTATCCCTCTACATCATGTCATCTTGCTTAAAGCATTACTCTGTTCGTATGAACTTAATACTCTAGATGCATGCTGGATAGCGATCGATGTGTGGAGTAATAGTAGTAGATGCAGAATCATTTCGGTCTACTTGTCATGGACGTGATGCCTATATATAATGATCATGCCTAGATATTCTCATAATTATTCGCTCTTCTATCAATTGCTCGATAGTAATTTGTTCACCCATCGTAGAATTCTGCTATCATGAGATAAGCCACTAGTGAAACCTATGGCCCCGGGTCTATTCTCAAAATATCAATCTACAATCTACTTTACTTTGTTGTTTTTACTTTCTGTTCTTATATCCAAAAATACAAAATATCAAACTATCCTATCTATCATATCTCACTTTCGTAAGTGACCGTAAAGGGATTGACAACCCCTTATCGCGTTGGCTGTGAAGTTCTTATTTGTTTGTGCAGGTGTGAGGGACTCGCGCGTGGTCTCCTACTGGATTGATACCCTGGTTCTCAAAAACTGAGGGAAATACTTACGCTACTGTGCTGCATCACCCTTTCCTCTTCGGGGGAATAGAATGCAAGCTCGAGAAGTAGCAAGAAGAATTTCTGGCGCCGTTGCCAGGGAGGCTTACGCAAAAGTCATATACCAAGTACCTATCACAAACCCTTATCCTTCGCATTACATTTTTTGCCTCTCGTTTTCCTCTCCCCCACTTGATCCTTGCCGTTTTGTTTGCCCTTCTTTTTGCTGTGTTTTTATCGTTCGCTTGCTTCTTGTTTGCTTGTGCGTTGGATTGCTTGCTTGTCACTATGGCTCCCCCTATCAGTATTGACCCCACCTCAAGAGGTTGTAAGAGATTGAGAACAATGTTAGACATTTTATGTCTGTACAATTTGAGCACAATGATTTCTTCATAAACGAGCTTAAAGAACAGAAAAGCTTTATGGAGCACATGAATAAAGAACTTGATGATATGTCTAAGAAATTTTATGGTTTGAATTCTCAGTTTGCTCATCTTGAGAACTTAATAGCCCAATTTTCGAATAAACAGTCCACCTTAGTTAATAAGATGGCTGCTAAACCAGAAGAGTATGAAAATAAAGATGAAGATCTGAAAGTTATTGATGTATCTCCTATTAGATCCTTTTCTAGTATGAATCTTGATAAAGATGGGACTCGAGATGAGTCTACTTTAATTAAAAGGCGTCCCAACGATTCGGAGTTTTTAGATCTTGATGCTAAAATTGTTAAAAGTGGGATTGAAGAGATTATAACCTTGCATAGTGATGAACCCACTACTTTGGATTTCAAGGGATTCAATTATGATAATTTCTCTTTGATTGATTGTATTTCCTTTTTGCAATCCGCACTAAATTCTCCGCATGCTTATAGTCAAAATAAAGCTTTTACCAAACACATAGTTGATGCTTTGATGCAATCTTATGAAGAAAACTTGAACTAGAAGTTTATATCCCTAGAAAGCTTTATGATGAATGGGAACCTACTATTAAAATTAGAATTAAGGATCATGAATGCTTTGCTTTGTGTAATTTGGGTGCAAGTGTTTCCACTATCCCAAAAACTTTGTGTGATTTGTTAGGTTTCCATGAGCTTGATGATTGTTCTTTAAATTTGCATCTTGCGGAGTCTACTATTAAGAAACCTATGGGAAGGATTAATGATGTTCATATTGTTGCCAATAGGAATTATGTGCCCGTAGATTTCATTGTTCTTGATATAGATTGCAATCCTTCATTTCCTATTATTCTTGGTAGATCTTTCCTTAGAACGATTGGTGCAATTATTGATATGAAGGAAGGAAATATCATATTCCAATTTCCGTTAAGGAAAGGCATGGAACATTTTCCTAGAAATAAAATTAAATTACCATATGAATATATTATGAGAGCCACTTATGGATTGCCTTCCAAAGATGGCAATACCTAGATCTACCCTTGTATCGTGCCTAGCTAGGGGCGTTAAGCGATAGCGCTTGTTGGGAGCCAACCCAATTTTATTTTCTTTGTTTTTGCTTCTGTTTGGGAATAAATATTGCATCTAGCCTCTGTTTAGATGTGTTTTTGTGTTTTAATTAGTGTTTGTTCCAAGTAGAACATTTGGGAAGAGTTGTGTGAAGTTTATATGATCTTGCTGTACAAAACAGAAACGTTAGCACTCACTAGAATAGTCACCAGATTTTACTGGAGAGTGCTATTTAGTTGATTCTTTTTGCAGATGATTAATAGAAAAATTCCTCACGTTTACCAATTTATTTCAATATTTTTGGAGTTATAGAAGTATGCGAAAGTTACATATTACTACACACTGTTCTGTTTTTGACAGATTCGGTTTTTCGTGTGTTGTTTGCTTATTTGGATGAATCTATGAGTTGTATTGGAGGATATGAATCATAGAGAAGTTGGAATACAGTAGGTTTAACACCAATATAAACAAAGAATGAATTCATTACAGTACCTTTGAGTGGTGGTTGGTTTTCTTATACTAACGGAGCTCACGAGATTTTTGGCTAAGTTTTGTGTTGCGAAGTTTTCAAGTTTTGAGTATGGCTTTGATGGATTATGGAACAAAGACTAGAAAGAGACTAAGCTTGGGGATGCCCAAGGCACCCCAAGGTAAAATTAAAGGACAACCAAAAGCCTAAGCTTGGGGATGCCCCGGGAAGGCATCCCCTCTTTCGTCTTCATCTACCGGTAACTATACTCGGGACTATATTTTTATTCACCACATGATATATGTTTTACTTGGAGCGTCATGTATGATTTGAGTCTTTGCTTGTTAGTTTGCCACAATCATCATTGCTGGACACTCCTTTTTGAGAGAGATAAATATGTTCTAGAATTTGTTAAAACACTCTATGTGCTTCACTTATATCTTTTGAGCAAAATAGTTTTGATCTAGTGCTTCACTTATATCTTTTAGAGCACGGTGGTGATTTTATTTTGTAGAAATTGTTGATCTCTCATGCTTCACTTATATCCTTTTGAAAGTCTTTTAGAACAGCATGGCAATGAGCTTTGGTTATAAAACTAGTCCTAATATGATAGGCATCCAAGATGAATGTAGTAAAAACTTTCATACAAAGTGCATTGAATATGATGAGAAGTTCGATACTTGATGATTGTTTTGAGATATGGGGATAGTGATATTAGAGTCACGCTAGTGGAGTTATTATGAAATTGTAACATCCCAAATTTTTAATTTGGAATGTTATACATAGATCATATTTGCATTTGCATATTTTTGCATTTTTTTTGTGGAGTTCCTCGAAATTCTAAGCAACTCAAGGACCTATGGAGAGAGTTGGGGATTTCACCGTTTTCGTATTTGAGTTCGCTCGAATACCGGTACGAGGATAGTGTGATTCTAATTATTTTTCTCTCCTAAAAATATTTCTAAACACAAAATATGAGCGGAGATAATATGACTTCTCCAAAATAACAGAAATATTGGAGGAAAAAATATTAAAATCACTTTTGGTTTTTTTCTGGATTTATTTGCGGATTTATTTGCATAGGAAAAATATGCATTTTTAAAAATTGAATTTAGGTCCAGGAAAAATGTTCACTTTGTCCTAAATAGTATTAGAGGACAGTGAAAATTTATTTCGGGAATTTTGGAGTCCGTTTGGTATTTCTTTCGTTAGTTTTTCTGCACGAGGACTCTATTTAGAAAAAAAAAAAAGGAAACCGACTTGGAGTCGTGAAGGCCCAGGACTCTGGGCTTTATAAGCCGCCCAAGCCGGCCCGAAACGCCCAGCCTCGCCCTAGCCACCAGCCCCGTCGCCCTAGCCGCCGCCTGCCGCGCCGCCGCCGCCGCCGCCCGCCTGCTGCAGCGCCGCCGCGCCGCCCCGCCAGAGTACCCCCGCCGCCGTTCGCCGGAGTTCGTCGTCGAGGTATATCGTTTTTTTAGAAACCGATCGGTTTAGTAAGAAAACCGTAGATTCGTTTTTTTTTATTAGATTAGATCGGTTCGGTTTTCGTCGGTTTAGTTATTTAGCGGACGTTCGTCCGCACGTTCGTTTTAACGAACGGTTTTCGTTAGTTAATCGCAGATAGCGAACGTTCGTTCGTTAGCCTGTTCGTCCGTTTTGTTTTTTGGGGTATTTATCCGCGGTTATTCCGATCGCGATTTCTACCCTGATCTTGTTTTTCGTTTTTCTTTTCGCTCAAGAGTTGGAATCAGGTGATTCAAAATCCCAGATCTTCGTCTCGAAGCCCTCTTTACGGTTAATCAACTGGAACAAAGTTTTGGCTACTGTAAAATTGGAATTTTGGCCAACTAGTAAACCGGAGCTCGTTTCTTTTGCAGTTTGAGTTTCGTTGCTTCTTTCGAGTTGACTCTTTTTGCAAACCGGAGTTCTTAAGTTGAACTTTCTGGTTAGATCTCTTATTTGAGTTTTACCCGTGCATTAGTTAAGTACTTATTGTGTGCTTGTTTGATTGCGATAGAGTACCTGGAGTACGCCGCTTGCTACTTTGAGTCTCTAGGTTTTGCGGAGCATCAGCAAGGCAAGTAACAATTTGATCATACTTTCCAATTACCCAGTTTTCATTGCATTAGTCCAACCCTCACACATTGCATGAGTAGGATCAATTAACTTGTGGGACTGGGAAGTAGTTTGAGGTAGTACCTATTACCTGCATTACATTCAAACCTTTGGGAGTTACTTCTACGTTTGCTATTAGGACATGCTATGCTCGTAGATGTGGATTGGGTGAGTGAAATCCATGACAGATGTGAGTTTGTTAATTAATGGTTCAACTTAAGGTGGCAACATTAATACACATCTGGGTGGATTGAGGCATCTGGGTATTCCAGTGATTGCCTGTTTTTCTTTTGGACCGCCACCCAGGCTCAAAGGGATCATGAGATTTTTCATACTAGAAACTTCCGTGTGCAGCCACATGCCAATATGGGCTCTGGCATAGTTGAGTAAGTTGTGGGAAACCTTTCCATGATGGGCTAGCAGATGTAGTGGGTTTTGTAGGTGTACTGGCCTATCTATCTGGTTAAGGGGACCTCTTAGGAAAGACTGTGTCTCGGTCATCCGTTTCTCAAATACCATGTAGTGCGAGAAAACAAACGGAGGAGATCGAGTCTTGTGGGGAAAAGTGCACAAACCTCTGCAGAGTGTACAAACTGATCATGATTAGCCGTGTCCCCCGTTATGGACGTCTTGAGTATCTAGTACTTGGATTATCATGTGAATCTCATCATGTTACTTTAATTAATTTTGTTGGGTTAATGATTATTTTAATTGGGGTTGAGAGGATGTCTATCTTCTCAACGATGTTTCAACTACCATGATAGTTAATTAAAATCCATTCCTTTGAAGTAGCGAAAAAATGGCTTTACGCAAAAACTTAACCGTAGAGCTTTCCACCAGCCATATTGCATATAGTATAGTTTTACTTTCATTGCATTCTCTTGTGTTACCTTGCCAGCATATTCCATGTGCTGACCCGTTTTCGGGCTGCAACGTTTCATGTTGCAGACTTTTCAGACGACGAGTAAGATGCCCCTTTTTAGGTCGTGGTTCTATACTCAGTGATGCCGCTGGAGTTGATGGACTCACTTATCTTCCAAGCCTTCCGCTGTTATCGTGTTAGATGGCCTTCAGCCATATTATTTGTAATAAATTCATCGTTGGACTATCGATGTAATAAGTGTGTGATTGCTACTCTGTTAATAAATCCTTTGAGTATTGTGCGTGTCAGCATTACTGATCCAGGGATGACACTGATGCACAGAGATCGGACTGTTTGAGGTCTGGTCGCTACAAGATGGTATCAGAGCACACGCTGACTGTAAGACACGACCACTAAGACAAGCCCTAGAGCACAATTCACTCTTCTCTTTTCTGACTCCTCATCTTTTCTACTCTTTAGGATGGTGGAAGCAAAGCACAAGTTCAAGCAACCGGATGATGATACACCCTTTGGACGACACCTGAAGGAAGTCACCAGATATCTAAACATTGGATTACCAAGTTTCACCGGAACCTACAATGCCACTCTACCTGAGGAGGAGCGTTGGTTGATTCAAGCCCAAGTTCCAGGAAGGATGTTTGCACCTGTCACCTCACTCATAGCATTTTCCTTTAATGCGCCTACATGGAGCCTTGGAAGGAGCATGGCAGCCCACATTGCTATGGGAAGGATTGGAGAAGTCTACAAGCAGGAGCTAAAGGATACTATCTACCAGATTTGTGGACGCCGAGATGAGAATTGGGATATGATCAGCACCCGGAAGGATAGGTCCATTGCAGCATTCATCCAGGAGTTGAACCACCACATCCGTCGCCAGGAGCACCAGATGTGTCCTGGGATGATAGATTTGAAGAAAGCCCTAAATAGAAATTTGGAGCTAGAAGAAGAACTCAAGTCTACACGCGACGGATATGAGGAGGAGATGAAAATATTGTGGAAAAGAATGATGATTTGACCCAAAAGTTAGGGATACTCATGGGAGAAGAAGACGAGGAAGAAGAACCCAAGGAGATTCCACCGGAAGACTATATCATCATAGATGACACAGATTCGGAAGCTGAGGATAGCAAGGACGAAGACTATGAAGATGAAGCTGGAGCAGATATTATGGAATCCTCTGCCGATCAATATTTTTAGATGACCACCCTGTGACTAGTAGTTACTACCATATATTAGTTTTAGAGCACTTTTGTAAACGATCATTAGATTTGTAAGACCTTGTTTGAAATTGATTGGTGTGATATGATTGTGTGTTTGTCTCATGAGCATATGGGTAGTGATTTTCCCTTAGACCTCCTTTCTATTCTAATCTCTTCCCTCTACACCCATCAGATGCCTCCAAGACGTGAATTTGAGTTTCCCCCTGAGCTCACCCAGTTGATCCAGCAGCAGAACACATTGATGCAACTTCTTGTCCAGAACACTCAGAACAACCAGAACAACAACAACAACCCTCCACCACCACCACCCGTGGACAACCTGACCCGTTTCTTAAGGTTGCAACCACCCGTGTTTGCTAGCAGCATCAAACCAATTGTGGCTGATGACTGGCTACGCAAGATTGGAAGGGATTTGACCACCGCCAATTGCTCGGATGCTGAGAAGGTGCGATTTGCCGCACACCAGTTGTCTGGACCAGCCGCAGCATGGTGGGAGAATTACACAGCCACTTACCCCGTAGCCAATGTGACTTGGGATCAGTTTCAGCAAGCTTTTCATACCGCCCATGTCTCAACTGGAGCCATGAGTATGAAGAAGCAGGAGTTTCGAAATTTGCGCCAAGGGAATCGTACTATGGCCCAATACGTGGATGAGTTTAGTACCCTATCTCGTTATGCCCCAGAAGATGTGGCCACAGATGCCGCTAAGCACGAGAGATTCATGGAAGTGCTGAATGATGAGATGAGCGTACAGTTGATGGTGGCAACTTTCAATAACTACCAGGAGTTGGTTGACCATGCCCTAATGATTGAAAGGAAGCATCAACAGATTGAGAGTCGCAAGAGGAAGTATGGGCAAGGAAAGTATAATTCTGGAGCTCAGCAGAAGCCCCGTTTTACCCCTAAAACGGTAGGACAGTTTCAGCATACCCATGGAGGAGGTAGCTCGCACAACCACAATGGCACCAAGAATGGCAATGGGAATGGGAATGGAGCCAACGGAAACCAGAACCGCCCTACACCGTCCACACCCACCAAGAGGGATTTTAGCCATGTCACTTGTTACAAGTGTGGAAAGAATGGACATTATGCCAATGAATGCCCAGAAGCTAAGAATGGGAACGGCAATGGAAGCGCCGCGAAGAAGCCCAACCCGTTCAACAAAGGACAAGTGAACCACGTGATCGTGGAGGAGGTAGAAGAGCAACCAGATGCTGTTGTCGGTAAGTTTTTGGTTAAGACATTTACCGCAATAGTTCTTTTCGATATTGGTGCATCGCATTCATATATTTCAAGGGGATTCGTGGATAAGTATAAGCTACCGACCCAAGCCCTTAGATCGCCCATGTTAGTAACCTCACCAGGAGCGGAGTATATGGCTAGGTCATGGTGTGATCAGTTGCCCCTAAGGATTGGTAATTACATTTTCCCTTCGGACCTAATAGTATTGGAATCTTAAGGACTGGATGTGATATTAGGCATGGATTGGTTATCTAAGTATGAAGGGAATATTGAATGTGCCAGTAAGACCATTTTGCTTACTATGCCGGAAGGAAGAAGGATCAAGTATGTATCCCGGCATGAGTCAAAAATGAGTAGATTAAATTCCTTGTCAGGAGTTGTTCAGGAGGAAGTGCCAGTAGTGAAGGATTATCCGGATGTGTTTCCAGAGGAGTTACCTGGCATGCCACCGGATAGAGATATAGAGTTTTTGATTGAACTTTTGCCAGGCACCGGGCCAATTTCTAAGAGACCATATAGGATGCCGCAAAGGATTTGGAGGAGATGAAGAAACAGATTAAAGGAGTTACTGGATAAAGGATTCATACGCCCAAGTTCCTCGCCTTGGGGTTCACCAGTACTTCTAGTGGAGAAGAAGGATGGATCGTTAAGAATGGTTGTTGATTACCGAGGACTGAATGAAGTAACTATCAAGAATAAGTACCCATTTCCCATGATCAATGATCTGTTCGATAGATTGCAAGGAGCTAAGGTATTTTCCAAGATCGATCTGCGATCAGGGTACCATCAATTGAAGATCCAAGAGCAAGATATACCTAAGACGGCCTTTACCACTAGGTATGGGTTGTACGAGTATACCGTTATGTCGTTTGGTCTGACGAACGCACCGGCATACTTTATGAACCTAATGAACAAAGTGTTTATGGAGTATTTGGATAAGTTCATCGTAGTGTTCATAGATGATATTTTGATCTTCTCGAAGGATGAAGAGGAGCATGCAGAGCATTTGCGTTTGGTATTGGAGAAGCTCAGAGTACATCAGTTATATGCCAAGTTTAGCAAATGCGAGTTTTGGTTGAAGGAAGTCAGATTTCTCGAACACGTTATATCTGGAGAAGGAATAGCAGTGGATCCCGCTAAGGTGGACACTGTGACCCATTGGGAAGTACCAACAACAGTTGGAGAAATCCGGAGTTTTCTTGGACTTGCAGGATACTACCGGAGGTTTATCGAGAATTTCTCGAAGATTGCAAAACCCATGACGGAGTTGTTGAAGAAGGACACCAAGTTCAGTTGGACAGAAGAATGTGAGGCCAGTTTTCAGGAATTAAAGAAACGTTTGGTCTCCTCCCCTGTGTTGATTCTGCCAGATCAACATAAGGATTATGAGGTGTACTGCGACGCTTCATGTCGAGGACTTGGAGCTGTTCTTATGCAGGAAGGAAGAGTTGTTTCGTATGCTTCACGACAACTAAAACCTCATGAGATGAACTATGCCACCCACGATTTGGAGTTAGCAGCCGTAGTGCATGCATTGAAGACGTGGAGACATTTTCTCATTGGAAACCATTGTGAAGTATATATGGATCACAAGAGTTTGAAGTATATATTCACTCAGAAGGAGTTGAATCTTAGGCAAAGGAGATGGCTGGAACTCATTAAGGATTATGACATGAGATTGCATTATCATCTCGGAAAGGCTAACGTAGTAGCCGATGCGCTAAGCCGTAAGAGTCATGTCAATACCCTAATGATGGAAGGTTTTCCAAAGGAGTTAGCCGAGGACCTACGAGAACTACGTATGGAGATAGTTCCGAGAGGCTATGTAGCAACACTAGAAATCCAGTCTACCCTGATGGATAAAATCAGAGAAGCTCAGAAAGCTGACAAGGAGGTTGTCGCTATAAAGGAAAGGATGAGCGAAGGAAAAGTTAAAGGTTTTCGTGAGGATGAGCACGACACCCTATGGTTTGAGGATCGAATCTATGTGCCTAATGACCCGGAGATCAGGAAGTTGATTTTACAGGAGGCCCATGATTCACCATAGTCGATTCACCCGGGAAATACTAAGATGTATTTGGATTTGAAGGATATTTTCTGGTGGACCGGTATGAAAAAGGATATTGCAGAGTTTGTAGCAGTTTGTGATGTGTGTCAAAGAGTAAAGGCAGAACATCAGAAGCCAGCCGGATTGTTACAACCTATGCCAATACCCGAATGGAAGTGTGAGAAGCTTGGCATGGATTTTATCACCGGATTGCCCAGGACCAAAGCAGGATATGATTCAATCTGGGTAGTAGTAGACCGATTGATGAAGGTAGCCCATTTTATCCCTGTGAAAACCACTTATACCAGTGCAAACTTGGCTAAGATATACATGACCAGAATTGTATGTCTGCATGAAGTTCCGAAAAGCATCATATCAGATAGAGGAACCCAGTTTACCTCAAAGTTCTGGAATCGGTTACATGATACCTTAGGTACCAGGCTAGAGATTAGCACAGCGTTTCACCCGCAGACAGATGGACAGACGGAGAGAGTCAATCAGATTTTGGAAGATATGCTTAGAGCCTGTGCTTTAGATTATGGATCGAGTTGGGATGACAACTTGCCCTATGCGGAGTTATCATACAACAACAACTACCAAGCCAGTTTGAAGATGGCCCCTTTCGAGGCATTGTATGGAAGGAGATGCCGAACACCGTTGCCGTGGGATGAAGTTGGAGACCGACAGTTGTTTGGACCGGACTTAATCAAAGAGTCTGAGGAGAAGGTAAAGTTGACCCGAGATAGACTGCAGGTAGCTCAGTCCAGGCAGAAGAGTTATGCAGACTCGAAGTGTAAAGAGATAACCTATGAGATCGAGGATAGAGCATACTTGAGAGTATCGCCTCTGCGAGGAGTTAAACGTTTCGGAGTTAAAGGAAAGTTAGCCCCGAGATTTGTGGGACCTTACCGTGTTTTGGAACGCATGGGAGAGGTTGCCTATAAGTTGGAATTGCCCGAAGGATTGTCAGGAGTGCACGACGTGTTTCATGTTTCGCAGCTTAAGAAGTGTCACGCGGAGATGGCCGATATACCGCTTAGAGACACGGTGCCCCTGGAAGCAATTCAGTTGGATAGTGATCTAACCTACGAGGAGAAACCGGTTAAGATTCTCGAATTTTCGAGCAGAGTTACTCGCAGCAAGGTTATCAAGTTTTGCAAAGTTCAGTGGAGTCACCACACCGAGGAAGAAGCCACCTGAGAGCGAGAAGATGATCTACGCAAGGACCACCCACACCTGTTCTCTAGCCAAGTCGAATCTCGAGGGCGAGATTCATTCTAAGGGGGGTAGGTTTGTAACATCCCAAATTTTCAATTTGGAATGTTATACATAGATCATATTTGCATTTGCATATTTTAGCATTTTTGTTTGTGGAGTTCCTCGAAATTCTAAGCAACTCAAGGACCTACGGAGAGAGTTGGGGATTTTACCGTTTTCGTATTTGAGTTCGCTCGAATACCGATACGAGGACAGTGTGATTCTAATTATTTTTCTCTCCTAAAAATATTTCTAAACACAAAATATGAGCGGAGATAATATGACTTCTCCAAAATAACAGAAATATTGGGGGAAAAATATTAAAATCACTTTTGGTTTTTTTTCTGGATTTATTTGCGGATTTATTTGCATAGGAAAAATACGCGTTTTTCAAAATTGCATTTAGGTCCGGCAAAAATGTTCACTTTGTCCTAAATAGTATTAGAGGACGGTGAAAATTTATTTCGGGAATTTTGGAGTCCGTTTGGTATTTCTTTCGTTAGTTTTTTGCGCCAAGACTCTATTTAGAAAATAAAAAAAGGAAACCGACTTGGAGTCGTGAAGGCCCAGGACTCTGGGCTTTATAAGCCGCTCGAGCCGGCCCGAAACGCCCAGCCCAGCGCCCCGCCTCACCCTAGCCGCCAGCCCCGCCGCCCTAGCCGCCGCGCACCGCCGCCGCCTGCCACGCCGCCGCCGCCGCCGCCGCACGCCGCCCCGCCGCCACCCGACGCCGCTGCCGCCCCGCGACGCCGCCGCGCCCCGCCGGAGTACCCCCGCCGTTGGACCGCCGTTCGCCGGAATTCGTCGTCGAGGTATATCGGTTTTTTTAGAAACCGATCAGTTTAGTAAGAAAACCGTAGATTCGTTTTTTTTTATTAGATTAGATCGGTTCGGTTTTCGTCGGTTTAGTTATTTAGCGGACGTTCGTCCATACGTTCGTTTTAACGAACAGTTTTTGTTAGTTAACCGCAGACAGCGAACGTTCGTTCGTTAGCCTGTTCGTCCGTTTTCTTTTTCGGGGTATTTATCCGCGGTTATTCCGATCGTGATTTCTGCCCTGATCTTGTTTTTCGTTTTTCTTTTCGCTCGAGAGTCGGAATCAGGTGATTCAAAATCCCAGATATTCGTCTCGAAGCCCTCTTTACGTTTAATCAACTGGAACAAAGTTTTGGCTATTGTAAAATTTGACTTTAGGCCAACTAGTAAACCGGAGCTCGTTTCTTTTGCAGTTTGAGTTTCGTTGCTTCTTTCGAGTTGATTCTTTTTGCAAACCGGAGTTCTTAAGTTGAACTTTCTGGTTAGATCTCTTATTTGAGTTTTACCCGTGCATTAGTTAAGTACTTATTGTGTTCTTGTTTGATTGCGATAGAGTACCCGGAGTGCGCCGCTTGCTACTTTGAGTCTCTAGGTTTTGCGGATCATCAGCACGGCAAGTAACACTTTAATCATACTTTCCAATTACCCAGTTTTCATTGCATTAGTCCAACCCTCACACATTGCATGAGTAGGATCAATTAACTTGTGGGACTGGGAAGTAGTTTGAGGTAGTACCTATTACCTGCATTACATTCAAACCTTTGGGAGTTACTTCTACGTTTGCTATTAGGACATGCTATGCTCGTAGACGTGGATTGGGTGAGTGAAATCCATGACAGATGTGAGTTTGTTAATTAATGGTTCAACTTAAGGTGGCAACATTAATACACATCTGGGTGGATTGAGGCATCTGGGTATTCCAGTGATTGCCTGTTTTTCTTTTGGACCGCCACCCAGGCTCAAAGGGATCATGAGAATTTTCATACTAGAAACTTCCGTGTGCAGCCACATGCCAATATGGGCTCTGGCATAGTTGAGTAAGTTGTGGGAAACCTTTCCATGATGGGCTAGCAGATGTAGTGGGTTTTGTAGGTGTACCGGCCTATCTATCTGGTTAAGGGGACCTCTTCGGAAAGACTGTGTCTCGGTCATCCGTTTCTCAAACACCATGTAGTGCGAGAAAACAAACGGAGGAGATCGAGTCTTGTGGGGAAAAGTGCACAAACCTCTGCAGAGTGTACAAACTGATCATGATTAGCCGTGTCCCCGGTTATGGACGTCTTGAGTATCTAGTACTTGGATTATCATGTGAATCTCATCATGTTACTTTAATTAATTTTGTTGGGTTAATGATTATTTTAATTGGGGTTGAGAGGATGTATATCTTCTCAACGATGTTTCGACTACCATGATAGTTAATTAAAATCTATTCTTTTGAAGTAGGGAAAAATTGGCTTTACGCAAAAACTTAATCGTAGAGCTTTCCACCAGCCATATTGCATATAGTATAGTTTTACTTTCATTGCATTCTCTTGTGTTACCTTGCCAGCATATTCCATGTGCTGACCTGTTTTCGGGCTGCAACGTTTCATGTTGCAGACTTTTCAGACGACGAGTAAGATGCCCCTTTTTAGGTCGTGGTTCTATACTCAGTGATGCCGCTGGAGTTGATGGACTCACTTATCTTCCAAGCCTTCCGCTGTTATCGTGTTAGATGGCCTTCAGCCATATTATTTGTAATAAATTCATCGTTGGACTATCGATGTAATAAGTGTGTGATTGCTACTCTGTTATAAATCCTTCGAGTACTGTGCGTGTCAGCATTACTGATCCAGGGATGACACTGATGCACAGAGATCAGACTGTTTGAGGTCTAGTCGCTACAGAAATTGAGAGATAATTGTGTCAAAGTTTGTGACTCCCGTAGCATGCACGTATGGTGAACCGCTATGTGAAGAAGTTAGAGCATGAGGTATTTGTAGAGTGTCAACCTTCGTGTGGAGGTCGGGGGCGCGCGATGGTTAACTCCTACCAACCTCCTCCCTAGGAGCATGCGTTGATTGCTTTGTTTTGATGACTCGTAAATTTTTGCAATAAGTATATGAGTTCTTTATGACTAATGTTGAGTCCATGGATTATACGCACTCTCACCCTTCCACCATTGCTAGCCTCTCTTGTACCGCGCAACTTTCATCGGTACCATACACCCACTATATACCTTCCTCAGAACAGCCACCATATACCTTCCTCAAAACAGCCACCATATCTACCCATCATGGCATTTCCATAGCCATTCCGAGATATATTGCCATGCAACTTTCCACCGTTCCGTTCATATGACATGCTTCATATTGTCATATTGCCATGCATGATCATGTAGTTGACATAATATTTGTGGCTAGGCCACCGTGCATAATTTTTCATACATGTCACTCTTGATTCATTGCACATCCCGGTACACCGCCGGAGGCATTCATATAGAGTCATACTTTGTTCTAGTATCGAGTTGTAATATCGAGTTGTAAATCAATAAAAGTGTGATGATCTTCATTATTAGAGCATTGTCCCATGTGAGGAAATGCCAAATAAAAAAAAGGAGATGGCCCAAATATATATACTTTTTCCACACTTGTGCTTCAAAGTAGCACCATGTTCTTCACGATAGAGAGTCTCTTGTTTAGTCACTTTCATATACTAGTGGGAATTTTCATTATAGAACTTGGCTTGTATATTCCAACGATGGGCTTCCTCAAATGCCCTAGGTCTTCATGAGCAAGCAAGTTGGATGCACACCCACTTAGTTTCTTTTGATGAGCTTTCATACATTTATAGCTCTAGTTCATCCGTTGCATGGCAATCCCTACTCACTCACATTGATATCTATTGATGGGCATCTCTATAGCCCGTTGATACGCCTAGTTGATGTGAGACTATCTTCCTCCTTTTTGTCTTCTCCACAACCACCACTCTATTCCACCTATAGTGCTATATCCATGGCTCACGCTCATGTATCGTGTGAAAGTTGACAGGTTTGAAAAAATGGAGTATGAAAACAAGTGCTAGGCTGAAACCGGGGTTGTGTATGATATGAATATTTTGTGTGATGAAGAGGGAGCATAGCCAGACTATATGATTTTGTAGGGATGACTTTCTTTTGCCATGTTATTTTGAGAAGACATGATTGCTTTGTTAGTATGCTTGAAGTATTATTATTTCTTATGTCAATATAGACTTTTGTCTTGAATCTTTCGAATCTGAATATTCATGCCACAATAAAGAGAACACATTGAAAATTATGTTGGTTAGCATTCCACATCAAAAATTCTGTTTTTATCATTTACCTACTCGAGGACGAGCAGGAATTAAGCTTGGGGATGCTTGATACGTCTCCAACGTATCTATAATTTGTCATTGTTCCATGCTATTATATTTGATGTTTTGGATGTTTAATGGGCTTTATTATACACTTTCATATTATTTTTGGGACTAACCTATTAACCCAAAGGCCCAGTCCATATTGCTATTTTTTGCCTATTTCAGGATTTCGCAGAAAAGGAATATCAAACGGAGTCCAAATGGAATGAAACCTTTGGGAGAGTTATTTTTGGAACGATATCTTCACGAGATACTTGAGAACCAAGGCAGAGAGGACACGTGGTGCCCACGAGGGTCCAGGGTGCGCCCCCTCCTCCTGGGCGCGCCCCCACCCTCGTGGGCCCCACATTGCTCCACCGATGTACTCCTTCCTCCTATATATACCCATGTACCCTGAAAACATCAAAGCAACAGAAAAAACCCTAATTCCATCGCCGCAACCTTCTGTTCCCATGAGATCCCATCTTGGGGCCTGTTCCTGAGCTCTGCCCGAGGGC